>CM014736.1:55361524-56014247 GCA_004329165.1 Spatholobus suberectus
TTCCCCAAGCTGGATCAATCTTTGCAAGCACTGCAATTCCATAAAGGAAGTACCCCCAAATTGTAATGATGATCATTATAAACACCAAACCCAAAATCTGCACCTGAATCTTTAGACCCTTGTTTAGTAACAATGCCTCCCCACACCCCATCATAGAGAAAACCATTTCCATTGAAAGTTCCATCCAACCATGGCTCAATGCTCTCCTTCAAGAACTTCTTAATCACTGGCATGGCTTTAAGAAAAGCCACCTCTTCAGCTATCAATGCCAACCTTGCTGCCCTTGCAATAATCTTCCCATAAAAATAGCATGATGCTGTTGTTATTCCCAAGGGATTCAGAGCATCCACATCTTTAGAAAGCACCGAAAAAATCTCCTCATGGAATTCCTCTTTGATACCTCTTGGAATGCCAAGTAACCGAAACCGGATCAGTTTTCAACAGCCAGGAGTCTCCAACAACACCAACAAGCTCCCCATCAATGCTTCTATATTTCAAATCATGCAGCACAGTCACACCACAATCAGTATCATTCAAAAGCTGAAGGTGAAGAGGGTGAGCCAGCATTAACAACTCCCCCCACCCTTTCTTTTCCCATTTGTACTCAACACAGAATGGCTTTGTGAATGCTGCATCCCCAGAGACAGGATAACAAGAGCTGAACCTATTGAGGATTACCTCATACTTGGGGTCAGAATCAGGCAACACTGCTATCCTAATTATGCCAGAAATTCACCAGAAGTAATCTCGGAAAGGCTATGGTTTAAACTGATAGGGGAGGAAGTGTTCATGAGCCATGTTTGGCCATTGTTGAGATGCAAGGTGTGCTTGGTGAGGGAGTTATTGGATGAGAGTGAAAGAATGGCATGCATGGTGGTGATGGAAAGTGGTGTGGGACATGTCACTGATGCTGTCACAAAAGGGCTTCCCCTGACAAGAAAGAACCTGAGGTTTGAAGAGGGGATGTCCAAAGTGACACTGAGATCACTGAATGAAGAGATCACGTGCTTCGTATGTGATCCTGGGATGGTTTTCTTCTCGGAGGAAGAGATGGTGATGTCAGGGTTGAAAACCTGGGTTATGAAAGAAGAGTTGAAGTTGAGAGAAGGGTATGAAAGGGAGAGAGAGGAGTTTGAGGATTTGATGAGGTAAGGGTGAATGTACTCAGGTGTGTCTCCATTTTGGAGAACATAGTTTTGGAAGAAAGAGTTTGTAGGGAGAGGAGAAGGTAGAAGTTTTGGAGAGAAGAAAGTAGAAGGATCAGGGAGAACTGTGGAGCGAGTTTGAGGGAAGAGAAAAGGAGGCGGCGGTGGAGGCGGGGGTGGTGGTGGTGGTGGCGGCGGTGGAGAGGAGGTGGTGTGGTGGTGGTGGCGGTGGAGGAGGAGGTGGTGGTGGTGGTGGTGGTGGTGGTGTTGTTGTTGGGGTGGGGGGTGGTGGAAGGAGATGGTGGCGGGTGCCGCGGCAGAAGGAGGTGGTGGTGGTGGTGGCAGTGGAGGAGAAAATGGTGGTTCTGTTATTCTTTCTATGTGTCTTATAATTCTTCCAATCCTTCTTACAACTCTCCTCATGGCGAGTTTGGATTTGGATGTGGATATAGTGGCCGTTAAGTTAGTTGGATGGAATTGAAAGGGTTGGTTACTGTGCTTTATATAGAAGAGAAAACTGAAGCTGAAAAGAAAAGTAAGGAATTTGAAACTGTATGAAGAAAGGAATTGTTTAAAGAAATGAAAACATGTTATGAGTGTACATTATTATGCTATAGAAACAGAAAAATGCCAAAAAGAAGAAATGATGCCATTCCTTGGCTTGGGTGTGGAAAATGGGGTAAGGATCATTGACAGATACTTTTAAGGTTTCTGTGCTTGAATGTGCAAGAGATGGCATGACGAGGTGGTTTAGCATTTGATAAGGTACCTTGTTCCAAGAAAGATCATTTTTGCATCTTGTTCAAAGAATGATTATTTTTCCCTTAAAAGTCACTTTTATTCTTCTATTTTATGAACAAGTTACTATGAGCATCTCCAATGATATAACCATAGTGAAGTTGCTTAACTTACTTTGTGTAAACCCTACAATGCTACATAAAATTTGAAATTTTAAACAAGTTTTTTCTTCGATAGTGCAATCCTTGAAAACTTAAAATGAATCCTACAATTGTTTCATAATTCTTAAAACTGTTAAAGAGAATTATTTTTTCTTTTGAAATGTGAGTTTGGGATTTATTTTCCTGTACAAAGTAGTTATTCATGCATTGCAACTTCTATGCTTTCAAAGAGATAAATTGGTTTCACAGCTTTTTAGTTTTTTAAATATCCTACAGTGTCATTCCCAACTAAGAATAGTTAAATTAATAAACAAAGTTCCGTCACTTCACTCCATGATAATTGATAAAGTTATGTATTACTTTACAGAATGAAATTACATCTGTCTAATGAAAAAATAAATTCTAAGCTAAACAAATCACATTTCCTCTAGTTACAATACCCAGCAAAAGGGTTTTTTATTTTCTTTTTTTATTGTGTTAGTAATCAGTAGGAAAAAGGAAAAAGCTCAGAAAAGCATAGAACTTCTGGAGACTTGAGAGAATGAAGCATACGTTGAAAGAAACGTGAGTTAATTGCAAAAAGCTGCCACACATGGCAGTAAAAAGGCACATGTTGAGCGTGTACCTGTGAATAAATCCACTCGCAAGTAAAAGTCTCAAGTTAAATACAGTCCGTGGGTATGAATTAAATTCAAATTAATTAACGGGTGCAGTGAGGCTAAATAGCTGTTTAGGTAGTATGTCGAAAGAGTTATATTAGGCAAATCATACTTTTCTATAACATTATTTTTTTTCTTTAATCTCTTGTTATTCTTTTAGCTGTACAAAACATTATATAAAAAGTTGTACAAATACAATTGTTTCAAATTTGCAATAAACTGACAATGAACAAAATAATCCAGACTTGGTAGAAGACTAGTCCTCCGATTTTAGCCATGAGCGATACAAAGTCACGTAAGAGTAATTAAAGGAACATGGGCAGATAAGATTAAAACTTAAAATGGATAATCTGATTAAAATCTCATCAAACGGTACCTCTATTTGACCATAGTTGTAAAAACTGGACCAGACCAACTACTTTAAACCGGTGAACCGGTCTTGTATCCGGTTCAATTAAATCAAAAAACCAACTAGGTAAAAAAAACCGGTCTATGAATTGATGAACCAGTCAAAACCAGTTTGTAGTGGTTTAATAAAAAATGTCTAATAAATATTATTTGATATTTTTTCTTTAAAAAAAATAAAAATCAACTTAAAATATTAGTCATTTTCTTTTTTTATTCCAAATATAACTTGTTTTTATTAATAAATATTAATGTGTATTATTAAAACTTAGACTTAAGTATTATGACATATTTAATTTAAACTTTTTTAGGTATTATATATGTTAAGAACCTATAAAATTATATTTTATTTTTAGTTTTTAATATTATAAAGTTATGATATTATATTTTTTAATTTTTTATATATCATTTAATTATTATTATTATTATTTTATTAATACCGATTCGACCATGGTTCAACTCCGATTAAACCATTAAACCTTGAATCAGTACCTTAATCATTCAATGACCAGTCCGGTTTTAAAAAACATTACTATTGACCATCCAAGAGATTGAGAACACAGACTTATAGATCAAAATATTGTTAGTCACCTGTTTACAGAAATTTGGGCACACGATCCCTATACATTTTTTGGCTTGGAAAAGCACATAGTATGTTGGAATATGCATTTTTCTTGGGTTTAATTAAATTAGTAATCCTTATATGCAAGGCTTATTTCAATGTGATTGCCATACAGAAGAAGTTTTCTCAAATCAATCCCTACATATAATTTCGTTTTCTATTAAGTCGCTACGGTCGCATATAGTTTCAAATTTTGGTCGTTAGACGTTTTCAATTTTGGTCCCCATATATGATAATAATGACTGAATTTAGAACAATTTCACATATAAAAACTAGTTTGAATCAAACAGGGACCAAGCTAGAAATGAGTTTCACGTATAACAATCAAAAGTTTAATTAATTAAAATTATAATTAAAATGGAAGATGTGTTAGAATGATATAATGAAAAATGATGGGCAAATAACATTATAGTTTTGTTTCGAAAGATAAGAACATTATCTAGCATTTCAAAATACAAGATTACACAGATAATGGGGGGGGGGGGGGGGAGGGAAGGAATTGGTTCGTGACATGGGGAATTCACAAACAGTTATATAATTAAGTACTGTTGTTGAAAACGAACATTTCCTTCTTGTGTTTCATGGTGGCAAAACAGAATGGACAGCATTTCATTCCTATCATGACATGGTCTCTAAATCTGTACTGTTTCTAGTATCTAACCTATTCAGACTCGAATTCATAGCAGACCAAAGAAAAATACTCTAATTAATCCAATTGACTAAATCAATGGTTAGAAATAAATATTTCTTCCACAGCATACAATTAAAAAAGTACATAAGATATTCCATGAAGAAACAAAAGAACAAGGAAAGCAAGGTTGAAAAGGAATTTGGAGATTCTGGGATATACCAACTAATTATTGAGACACTAATTATTTTCCATGCCTTGTCACAGAATGCACCACCATGAGCCACTGCCAGAGTTTCAAAATTTTATCTAATGCATCATGGCACATAACAAGAGTACTGCTGGCTACTATATTTAAAAGTTGAGTTGGATCATTTCAGATGTTAAGGTTGTACCCAGAAAGAGAACTTCAGATGTTAATGAGAAACTTTCCAGGTTTTAATTAAGATCTTTTTAATTAATTAATCCTTCCAACTAGACCCAAAAAAGAAAATTAAGGGAACAAGAGAAAATGGATGTCAGTTAAAAATACAGATTGTTATTTTCTTGTCACCTTGACTGATAGGAATCCGTTAAGGAAAGGAGAAAGAAAAGTCACGAAAATGCTTGAAAGATCACAAAGAACGTAACAGCCTCACTTTATTGCAAACGAATTATCTCATGTATCACAAAGGAGCACTCTCCTCTCTTACAGAAGGGAATATCCTTCTAACCAGTATCATAAAAGCCGTCCTCCCAAAACAACTAAAGAGTCTATTTATAACCTTCTAACTAACTATCCGTTACTTATTCTAAAGAGAGTCTAGTTACAATTAATAGTCTTTTGCCTCCTAGAGTAGACTCTTAGGGGTTTAGGCTCTTGTTGTGGCTGATAGTGTTTAGGATCCTGTTGTGGCTGATTGTCTTGCCTAACATTGACACTGTTAAGAGATTGATATATGAGTTCCAATCATCAAAAACCTCTTAAGTTTCTGTTGCTGTCAAATGCACTGATATTTTAAAAGAATGTACTTGTATACAGGGCTTAGAGTAGTTTTAGTCAATACTCATATACTGCTTCCTTAATTGTACTTAATGCCTTTAGACTATAGAGGGCATTCATCAGCTAACAGCTGCCTCTACTTTTCAAGAAGGAAATGCAAAAAAAAAAGAAAAAAAAAACACACACAATGAAAAAGTAAAGGCCAGATGCCAGCTAAAGAGCTTAAACCATAAAGTCCTCACGACACAGTAAGGGTTAACAGAGAATGAATACACAAGTCCACAACACACAGATTTTACTTAATAGAAATTATAAGAAACAGATATCAGCTGTATGCAGAAATTTATTTATGAACAATGTAAGAAACTATTACAACTTATTTTCTTTTAAATATATGAAATCATTAACAATACTTAGTGGCCATAATGACCAAACCAGCAGTGTTTCCCATGACCAAATTCCTCTTCATCACATCTACTGTGAATCCACCACAAGAGATTAGTCAATGAGTTTCCATCATCAAAACCATTTAAGCTTCTTATCTTCTGCAATGCACTTTAATTATCATAGATCCCCTGCAGCTGTTTAGGTAGTGAGGCTATGAAGTGATGCTAAATAGCTGTTTAGGTAGTATTTTGAAAGAGTTATATTAATCATATCATACTTTTCTATAACATTATTTTTTACTTTTAATCTCTTTCCATCAGATCGATTCTCTTATCCCACAATGTTTCTCTTCTTATTTTAGTTGTACAAACATTATATAAAAAGTTGTACAAATACAATTATTTCAAAATTTGCAATAAACCAACAATGAACATAATTATCCTCAGACTTGGCAGAAGGCTAGTCCTCAGATTTTACTCATGAGCAATAACAAAGTCATGTAAGAGTAATTGAAGGAAGAAGTGTTCAGATAAGATTAAAACATAAAATGAATAATCTGATTAAAATCTCATCAAATACTGACTGCTGACCTCTATTGACCATGATATCTAAGAGATTGAGAATACAGACTTATAGATCAAAGTACTGTTAGTCACCTGATTACTGAAATTTGGGGATGGAATTTGGTAACTTGCAAACTATAATTGATACACTATCTTTACACATTTTTGGTTTGGTAAAAAAGAGTACGTTGGAATCATAGTAGTTAATAGCGGATAGCAGCGCGTAGCGGCCGCTACCGAAAACGCTATAGCGGGATAGCGGATAGCGGGATGACCGCTATTTTAATCCCTAAATAGATTTATATTACACAATATATATGCTGAAAAATAAAGAAAAAACACCAAATATAAAACATAATCTGATTAATACTTATAAGTTGCATAAGCAAAACAGCAACCAACATGTCATATTGTCAATTACATTAAAGGAAACCATCAAATCAAATCAAAAAAGTTTAAGCCTCTAAGGCTTAAAAGCTAAGAACAAGTGAACAACTACTAAACATTAAAATTATTCAAATATCATCATCATCCTCAGCTGCAATGTTTGACATGACATCCTCAATCTCATCTTCATCACTTTCATCACTCTTGTAGATTTGTTCCTCCTCTTCACTTTCACTACTAGCTTCCTCTTCTTCCTCTTCCTCCTCTTCTTCTTGCACTTGTGCTTCCTTTCTTCCCAAAGGCCTAGAACTAGAAGCTGCAGCTGCAGCTGCTGCTGCTGCCTTCTTAGCTCTTGCATGCTGCCTAGTGTAGGTAATAGGCTCCCCAGCCCCAGTTGCAGCTGCCACAGCTCCCCAAGTTAGATCATCAAACACCAACTCATCTTCTTGGACAGCCTCTTCATCTACATTGGCCATTTCTCCTAATATCCATTCATTACCTTCATCAACCTCATTCAACACAATCGGATCCATCACATCATGATAATCAAAACGCTCCTTAAGTGATTGGTTATATTTTATATAAACCAAATCCTGCAACCTTTGATGCTCAAGCCTACTTCTCTTTTTAGAATGAACCTATTTTATATATAAAAAAAAAAAATTAGTTTCACATTCTTACATGAAACTCTTTAACATGAAAGTAATTTTTAAAATTACTTACATGCTCAAAGATGCTCCAATTCCTCTCACATCCCGAAGAACTACAGGTCAAGCTCAACACTTTTATGGCAACCTTCTGTAAATATGGAGTATGTGATCCATAATTTTTCCACCATTCAGCTGCAATGCACAACTTATTAGCAGCTGCCGGCATTTACAAAATTTTATAATGATCATTTAAAATTATAAAATAATCTTTTACTTACCAGGAGCTAAGGAAGATCTTTGTCTTATGGCCACCTTCAAACCAAAGAGGCCTCCAGCTCTTCTATAAATGGGCAGCTCATTGTTTGCCTTATCTTCATCCTCCTCATTTGTAGATAGCCTTTCAATGCACTTATACAGCCCCTCCATCACTTCTGGATCATTTTCAAGTGTTGGATTGCCATAAAAATATTGAGGATTGAGATAATGACCAGCTGCATGCAATGGGTGATGGAGTTGGCACTCCCATCTTTTATCAATTATATCAAACACCTCCTTGTACTTCTCTTGCTTTCCTTGGAATGCATTTTGGATAGCTTCTTTCGCCCTATCCATAGCCTCATATATATAACCCATTGCAGGCTTTTTCTCATTGTCAACTAGCCTGAGAACTTGTACAAGAGGTCCCATTGCCTTGAGAGTGTAAATTACATCAGCCCAAAAAGTAGGCATGAGCACAATGTTAGTTGCTCTTTTTCCTTTGCTTTCCTTGGCTGCTTTTGACTTTAACCATTCATCAGAAGTGAACATCCTTCTAAGGTTGTTTTTTTGATTATGCAACCTTTGCAATGTGAGGAAGGTTGTGGCAAATCTCGTCACCCCATATCTAACCAATTCAGTTTTGTTAGTGAATCTTCTCATGGTATTCAATGCCAAAGAGTGGTTATAAATGAAGCCCACAAGACTAATCCCTCTTTGTATAGTCTTCTTGATTCTTGCTATTTTTCCAATGACTTCTAGCATTAAGTCAATACAATGGGCAGCACAAGGGGTCCAAAATAAATGTGGTCTCTTGGCTTGTAACAATTTACCTAAAACCAAATTTCACAAACTAAAGTGAGTAAAAAAATTAACAAGTGAGAATCACAATCATCTAGTAATCTTACCGGCCAAAACATAGTTGCTTCCATTGTCGGTGACCACTTGCACAACTTTGCTCTCTCCAACCTCTTCAACAAATTTATCCAACAACTCAAACAATTTTTCTCCAGTCTTCATATAAGAGGATGCATCAACACTCTTGACAAACATAGAACCGGTTGGACAGTTTACAAGGAAGTTGATCAAGATTCTATTCTTCTTATCGGTCCATGCATCTGACATAATTGTGCAACCAAAATTTTCTCTTTCAAGCTCATGATTTTTCATCAAATCTTTTGTGTAGTCCAACTCTTTCTTTAGAAGAGGAACTCTACACTCATGGTAGGATGGCACCTTTAAATGTTGGCCATAATTTCCAACTGCTTCAATCATTAGCTTGAAGCTTTTTGACCGCACAACATTAAAAGGAATGCTGTTTCTAATAAGAAAACGCTCTATATATTGTACGGTCCTTGCTCTTGCCTCCTTTTTACAAACATCGTTGATGCTTGTTTGCCTCTTGTTCTTGCCTAATTTAATAGTGTCCTCTGGATTTCTGAACAGCAGCAAATCAATGGGACCTTTTACATTTTTCCCTTTCTTGGCAGTGGAAGCAAGGTCAGATGAAGCAGCACTTGATGTTGTTGCTGCACTTGCAGGCCTTTTTCCAATTAAAATGGTATGGATTTCTTCTACCTCTTCCTCCTCCTCATCTTTCTCTTGAATCTCAGTCAAATATGCATCCTTCTCAGTTTTCTTCTTCACATATGCTTCCTTCAGCAATGCTCTAACATTAGATGGAGTCTTGGTACAACTGTTAACATCTCCCCTCAATCTCATTTGGTGTCTTTTTGCTCGGGTAATACCACCAGTGGTGGTTTTCAAACAAAAATCATAAGTTACCGCCTTCTTGTTATTGATATCTCGAAGGCTATTCCACTGCCAAGCCATGTCAAGGTTATTTCCAATAGGCTTCACCAATGCACAGGAAGAGGCTGATGGTGGCTGAATAGGTTCAAAGGTTGGCTGAACAGGTTGAGATGAAGCCATTATGGCTGAATAGAGAATGAAGAAGAGAGAAATATGCAGATTTCAACACGCCGGAAGCGTCGCCGGCAGTTGCAGAGGTTGTCGAAAGCTACAACTCTGCCACCAGAGAGCTCGTCGGCAATAACAGGCCTCGCCGGAAGTAGCACTCGTCGCCGGAATGACCTCGCCGGAAGTTGCAGAGCCGTCGGAAAAAGGAGCTGGTAGGGAAGCTCGAAATCGATGCAGTGGGAGAGAGAAACGCGTGTGCCTTGGAGTGAAAATGAAGTGTGAAAGGTGAAAAAAAAAATGGGTCTGAACTGAAGGTTAAAGTGAAAACAAAAAATTTACTCATTTACCCTTAAAAAACGACCCCAAAACGACGCCGTTTCACTTAGGGTTTTTTGGCACCCTTTCTCAAAAATAAGAGCGCTGATTTTAGGCGCCTCTTTTTCGCAAGTTGTCGGGGAGGCACGAAGCAGCGATTCCACGCCGTTTTGGCCGCGATTTCGCGCGATTCTGGCTGCTTTTCGCGGCGCGACGACCGCGACAGCGAGGTGCGACGCGACGCACTCTGCAGAAGCGGGGGCGGTCCGACGCTCCACGACGCCGCAATAGCGGCGCGAACGCGCGCGATTAACTACTATGGTTGGAATATGTATTTTTCTTGTTTTATTATATATGTTTAATTAAATTATTAACCCCTGAATGCAAGGCTTATTTTCAATGTGATTCCTATACATAAGAAATTTTCAAATCAATCCATATATGTAATTTCGTTTTCTATTGAGTAGGGCCAAATTTTGGTCCTTAGACGTTGTCAATTTTGATCCCTATATATGATAATAATGATTGAATTGAGAACAATTTCACATATGATAACCAGTTGAATCATGCAGGGACCAAGTAAGAAATGAGTTTCACGTATAACAATCAAAAGTTTAATTAAGTAAACTTATGATTTAAAATGGAAGATGTATTAGAATGATATAATGAAAATTGATGTGCAAATAACATTATAGTTTTGTTTCGAAAGATAAGAACATTATCTAGCATTTCAAAATACAAGAATACACAGATAATGAAAAAAATAAAAAAAATAAAAGGAATAGGCTTGTGACATGGGGAATTTACAAATAGTTATATAATTAAATTTTGTTTTTGAAAACGAACATTTCCTTCTTGTGTTCCAACCTTCATGGTGACAAAAAATGGACAGCATTTCATTCCTATCATGACAAGGACTCTAAATCTGTATAGCTTATAGTATCAAACCTATTTAGACTAAAATTCATAGCAGATCAAAGAAAAAGACTCTAATTATTCCAACTGACTAATTCACTGGTTAGAAATAAATGTTTCTTCCAAAGCATACAGTTAAAATGTACATAAGGTATTCCATAAGGCAACAAAAGAACAAGGGAAGCCACAAAGGTTGAAAAGGAATTTGGAATTTTTGGGATATACCAACTAACCATTGATTAATTGATACACTAACTCTTTCCACGCCTTGTCACAGAATGCACCACCACGAGCCAGAGTTCCAAACTTTTATCTAATGCCTCATGGTACATAACAAGAGCATTGCTGGCTACTGTACTCAACAGTTGGGTTGGATGATTTCAGATATTAATGTTGTACGCAAAACGAAAATTTCAGATGCTAACGAGAACTTTTTCAGGTTTTTAATTAAGATCTTTTAATTAATTAATCCTTCCAACTTGGCGCAAAAAAAGAAAATAAAGGGAACAAGAAAAAATGGATTATCAGTTAAAAACACAGTTTGTTATTTTCTTGTCACCTTGACACTTTTAGGAGATTGGTATATGAATTCCCATCATCAAAAACCTATTAAATTTCTGCTGCAGTCAAATGCACTGATATTTCCAAAAAAAAAAAAAAAAAAAAGCATGATGTACCAAGATTAGTCAATTTTTATTTTCCCTAAAGAAAGGGCTTAGAGTAGTTTTAGTCAATACTCCTGTAGTGCTTCCTTAATTGTACTTAATGCCTTTAGACTATAGAGAGCATTCATAGCTAACAGCTGCCTCTACTTTTAAAAATGGAAATGAAAAAAACACACATTGAAAAAGTAAAGGCCAGATACTAGCCAAAGAGCTTAAATTATAAAGTCCTCATGACACAGCAAGGGTTAACAGAGAATGAATACACAAGTCCACAACACACAGATTTTACTTAATAGAAATTATAAGAAACAGATATCAGCTGCATACAGAAATTTATTTATGTACAATGTAAGAAACTACAATAACTTATTTTCTTTTTAAATATATGAAATCATTAACAATACCTAGTGGCAGTAATGATCATACCAGCAGTGTTTTCCATGGCCAAATTCCTCTTCATCATATCTGCTGTGAATCCACCATAAGAGATTAGTCAATGAGTTTCCATCATCAAAACCATTTAAGCTTCTTATCTTCTGCAATGCATCTTCATTGTCATAAATTCCCTGCAGTGCATAGACAAACCCCTTCCATCCTTCTCCAACACCTTCCCTATTCAAAGCAGGCAATGTCCACTCCACAAGCTCCTTCACATAATCAACATTTGAGAACAAGACTTCAGAAATAGGCAGCATGGGTAAGAGTTGAATGCCAAGCCTACATTCTCTCCACTCAGGAGGCGCAAACCATAGTCCGCTGTCCCTCTTGTTAGCCCAAAGAACACCAACTACCTTGTTCTCTTTGGTGAAATCTTCCTCATACATTTTATGTCCCGCTCCCACATGCCACCACATTTGAGCTGCATGAATTTCCAATGCTGTAAGTGTTGATCCAATGGCAACAAGATGTGTGTCACCGTATGCCAGACCCATCAAGGCAGCAGAATAATATGCATTAACAGCTTCACTAGTACTCTCCTGATTTCTTCCATCTGCAAACTCAGTTAACCCTCCAGCCCATGAGTGCAATTTGTAAAGGTCAAAACACCTTAGCCTTGTGTAATTTGAGTTTGATCTTTGGCTCAAGGTCATAAAATCTGCCATGAGTGAATAGGCTTGAGGCTTATACTTCCTACCCCACACCGGATCAATCTTAGCAAGCACTGCAATTCCATAAAGGAAGTACCCCAAATGATAATGGTGATCATTGTAAATTCCAAACCCAAAATCAGCACCAGCATCAGTTGACCCTTGTTTGGTAACAATGCCACCCCATTTCCTATCATACAGAAATCCATTCCCATTAAAAGTCCCCTCCAGCCACGGCTCAATGGTTTCCTTCAAATACTTCCTAACCTTAGAAATCACATCAAGAAAACAAACCTCCTCAGCTATCAAAGCCAACCTTGCAGCCCTTGCAATCAATTTCCCATAAAAATACGACGAATTCGTCGTTATGGCTGACGAATTCAGTCCCTCGGACATCATTCACAAGAGCCGAAACAACCTCACCCCGGGATTCTTCTCTCACACCTCTAATAGAATGCCAAGTCACAGAAACAGGATCAGTTTTCAAAAGCCATGAATCCCCTACAACACCAACAAGCTCCCCATCAATGCTCCCATACTTAAAATCACTCAAAACACTAACATTTTCACAACCACTATCAACCAAAAGCTGAAGATGAAGAGGGTGTGCTAACATCAACAAATCACCCCACCCTCTCTTCTCCCACTTATACTCCACACAAAACGGCCTAGCAAACACAGCCTCACCACTCACAGGGTAACAAGAACTGAACCTGTCAAGAACAGCCTCATGCTTCCAATCAGAATCAGGCAACAAGGCAATCCTAATTATGCCAGAAAAGGCATCAGAAGTGATCTCAGAGAGGCCATGGCTCAACCTAATTGGTGAAGAAGCATACAAAAGCCAAGTTTGACCACTATTGAGGTTAAAGGTGTGTTTGGTGAGAGACTCACTGGAGGAAAAAGAGAGAATGGCATGGACGGTGGTGATGGAAAGAGGGGTTGGTTGAGTCACAGAGAGGGTCAAAAAGGGGCTTCCCCTCACAAGGAAAAACCTCAAATTGGAAGAAGGGATGTCCAAGGCAACACTGAGATCACTGTGGGAGGAGATGGTGTGGCTCCGATGGGAAAGGTGGGATTTTTGAGAGGCAGAGATGGTGAGATCAGGGGTGAAGACTTGGTAGATGAAGGAGGAGTTGAAGAAGCGAGACGGGTATGAGAGGGAGAGAGAAAAGTTTGAGGATTTGACGAGGTAAGGGTGAATGTACTCGGGTTGATCACCGTTTTTGAGGGCAAAGTTTTGGAAGAAGGAGTTTGTGGGGAGTGGATTTGAGAGAAGGTTTGGGGAGAAGAAGTTGGAAGGGTCAGGAAGGACAGTGGATTGTGTCTGTGGGAACAGAAAAGGAAAATGTTTTGTGGTGTGAGGCATTGTTGATCTCTGTGGTGGTGATGATGGAAGTAGCAATGGGGGTGGAGGGGATTGTGGTGGTGGTGATGGGGATTTGATTTTGAGGGTTGTGTTTTCATAGGGTTTGGAGCCTCTTTTCAGGTCACTTGTGAGGGCTTTGCTAATCTTGCGTTTAAGTTTTTTCAACATTTTCTAGGTTGTTGACTAAAATTATGTTTGTATGATTATATTATTGTTAATATTATTATTAAAAATTTAACTATTTTGGAAGACTGTTTGCAAGATTTTGCAGGGACAATAATTGGAAGCTCAATCTCTATTCTTAATTTTAATTTTTAACTTTTACAAAAATTAATAAAATATAAGGAGAAAAGAATTGTAACCCTTAGATCATGATTGCAGGGTGATCCGTGTGAAACTTGATTGTAGGAAATTCAGGTATTGAGAGGTTAGTCAGGTGGATATGACTTTGATTAGGAGACCTGGTTAAGCAATAAAGTGTGATTGTTGTATTAAATTGGACGGTGGGGTTTGGATTTTGGAATTTTGGGTCAGAGTTGTTGAAGGGTTTGGCAATGACAATGGTTTTATTGGATTGGGTTTTTGCACAGGATGTGGAGAGGCGAGGGAAGGGTGGATTTTGGATTGGGCATAGGCACAGGATTGAACGAGACTGGGAGGCGGTTGTTTATGAAGGTTGAATGGTTTGATTGCAGTTGAAGGAATAGGGTATGTTGGGGCAACAAGGTACGTGAATTTGACTATGTCAAGAAAGAAAATCGGGAGGTTTCTCAATAGGAATGTGCAAGGAAGGGATGGCGTCATGATGTATAGTTAGAATTTGTGAGATGTGACTTGCCCAAGTGAGAAGGGGAAGAAAAAAGCTAAGGAACTCTACACCGTTAAGCAATTATGATCTTATTTTGGTACATAAACTATGATCTAGGAAAGAGACTATAATTGTAGGCTACCCGAGTACACGTTGATTGTGTTGCCAGAACTCTCAAATGGAGTATTAAATTGGCTTAATTGTCACTTTGTCTTTTATATTTTAGTTTATGTTTTGGACCTGGGATTTGGCCCAATAGTGATCCGGGGTTCAAAAGTAGGCCGGTCTAACATTTAATATAAAGAAAATGTTTTTCAAGGAATTCAATATATGACAAATAATGGTAATTTATTTAAATCAGAAAATGGATTACTAAATTCTTTCCAATATTTCAAAAACAATTAATTACATTCAAAATTCATTTTTTTTTGTGTAATTACATTCATAATTCTATTTATAAGTCAACGGAAATATATAAACATGTAATTAAGGGATATAAGGTACACATTCTTTTTAACTCCTCACACATAGAGAAATTCTAGCGTCACTCTCTCTAACATTCTTTTTATTATTGGCTAAAATTTATTAAAAATTACAAAGTTCGGTGGGTCTCATCTCTTATTTAATGAATCTCTCTCTTGATTTAGAAGTGGAAGCCACCAAAATTTGTGATTTCCAATAAATTTCAGCCAATAGTAAAGAGAGTATTAAAAAAAGAGTGTTAGAGAGAGTGACACTAGCATTCCTCCACATCTTAACTCTAAATCACTTGACTATTGATCCCCATTCATAATTGTGCTGACACGGTGTTGATGAATGGTGTGACAGATGATGTGATAACTGACGTAAGATCTAACATGTCGGTGACATGGCACGATGATGTGATATGTGTGTGGGTAACTTAAATAGAAATCAAAATTGTATATATATTTATTACTACTAAATAAACAAATTTATATATATTAACAGAAACATAAGCACAGTTGTGCCTATGTGTCTACATTTGATATATTATAACAGTTTCATTTTATTATACATTGATGTATATTAATTTTAGCTTATTAGTTTTTTTTTATTTTGCTTAATACATGTTTATATGTACTTATATTTTGTGTTATTTTTAGTTTGATAATTTTTTTCCAAATACATGTCTATCTATACATTTTTTTATTTTTTGTGTCTCCACTAATTATAATAATTTACTATTTATTTTTTGTTCATTGCATGGAATCCTTTTTAAAATGTGACAACTTTGTTCTATTTATCATCTTTTTTATAAATAAGGGTCTAAAAAGATTATTTGTTTTTTAGTGATAACAAATGACCTTCATCCTATTTGCATAGACTAAAAACATATTTAACTCATTTATTTATTGATAAATGATTATTTCTTAATAATAAAAAATATTAAAATATGGATATTAAAATATTTTAATTTTATAAAATATTAAAAATAATGTAATTGGAAAAATATTGTCTAAAGGGTGGTTTGTAAATATTTCATAGTGTTTAATGTTTATTCAATAAATTTGAATGTTGAATAAAAAAGATTAAAAAAAAAGTGAAAGAGCTTCTAATTGAATATTTAATTGAAGAAAGAGAGAGAGAGAGAGAAAGAGGAAAAAAAATACAGTTTTGATTTTGTAAACTTTGACGACGTTTGTTACAAAATGAAAGAGAATAGCTACGTGAAAAAAATTATAACACATTTCTTGATAGTATCCATCTTCTTGAAATTAATATATTCATTTGTTGATATATTGATATTTGTATTTGATATTATTATTGTTTTACTAATATAAATATAAATTATAAATTATATTAATACAGATATTAATTTAATAAGCTCAACTATAAAATTAAGCATTTTATTTAAATAAATAAAAGGGTATAAATTAAGACATGCTTAGATAATCAATATCGAAACACATTTATTTAATTTAATTTATTAATTTATTTTATTTTTATGTATTTTATGTAGATAAACAAAAATTAGTGCTAGTATGATTTTTATTTTATTCCTATAATAATAATTAGGCTAAATTATTATTTTGGTCCTTAATCTTTTAAAAAGTCTGTTTTAGTCCTTTATATTTTAAAAAAATCTCAAATTGGTCCTTCCATTGGTTTAAAACTAACATCATTAATAATTTAAAGATAATATCTACCACAAAATAATTTTTTTCTTTCTTTTTCTTCCTCCCCCCCTTTTCATTTTCCCACCTCTCTCGTCTCTCTCTTCTCTCCCTCACCCTTCTTAGCCACCATATTACCCACAATTCACCAATCCCACACAGTTTTCACCAAACCATAGTCATACATCCCAGTTGAACCCCGCCGCACCACCATGAATTCCTTGCCAGTCTCGCAGCAACCACCCTTAATCATTGCAATTCTGCCACACCCAAGCCATATAAAACCAAGAATCCGCATAGTGAATCGTTGTGATTAGACTTCCTCTGTCAAGCCACCATGAACTGAACCACCATCACGAGTTCTTTGCCAACCTCGTAGTAGGCGCCCTAATTCATTGTGACCGTACACCAACATGCATGCGTCGCTACTGGAGTGTCCTCCTCCCACTTGCTGCCACGTTGCCATGACCATGACTTCTGTTGTACCCTGTGGCCGCTGCAAGAGTGGCGGTCGTTTCCTATGTGTGAGAGAGAGAGGTGGGAAGATGAAGAAGAGAGGAGGAAGAAGAGGAAAGGAAAAAGAAATTATTTTATGGCAATTTTTAACCACTATTATCTTCAAGTTATTAATGGTGTTAATTTTAAAATGACAGAAAGACCAATTTGAGTCTTTTTTAAAACATAAAAGACCAAAATGGACTTTTTAAAAGATAAAGGACCAAAATAGGATTTTGTAAAAAGAGAAAGGACCAAAATAATAATTTAACCTAATAATTATATTATAATTAAATTATTTAGTGCAATCTAATATAGATAAAAACTCAAATTACAGTTGCAGAAAATAAAGAAAAATAAAATCAAGAATAAATCGTACTTGAATAATAGAACAATTGTGCTAAATTTTGGAAAACTTCTTTCTAAACTACATTTTATGTAGTATTTGAATTGACATCTTCATCATGACATAAAAATATTTTCAATCCAATATGAGATGCAACTCATGACAATGCCATGTATAATTGTTCATGAAAAAAAAACTTGTTGTGGAAGATATACTCCAACATGTTTAAGTGATTGTGCCATGCTCTTATTTATTGTCATTGCAAAAGAGAAAGCTATATGTAAAAGTTATTCTATGGTTTGATAGAGTTAGGATAATCTTGGAATGAACACCTTCTGCCCAATATTGTTTCCTAAAATTACTTCTCCCTCCAAAACATATTTTCCCATTTGAGTGATTATAAGTCCTGTTCCATTACATAATCTCAAAGATTAATCTATATTCCTCAACAACATAATTGGAACATCTATTTTCAGTGTTATCTCATGATTTGGAAAGCATGATGAAGTAATAGTGTTTAGGAATTCACGAGTATGTACATTACCTGCAGAATTCATATATTCATTTAAAGATCAAGGAGAATCAAAACTCAAATAAGTCTTTGTGTTGTAAGGATCGAAATCAATGAGAGCATATAAGAGTTTATATTGTCAGTCACTTCATTCTTAGGATTTAAGATAGCCCTATCTTGAAAGAATGATGAATTATTCATATTTTCCAAAAAAGACAAATAAGTATTATCAACAATTGTTGCAACATCTTCTCCTGAATGCTTAGTTAGCATATTGTTAGGCAAGTTAATTGTAATATTGTCATCATTATCATCTCCGACAGTTCCATCACCTAATTTTAGAATCTAGTTTGCAAAGTCCTTCATTTATTCATTGTTTAAATTTGAACTTCCACTTTGCAACCTCATATTTTTTGTTAGAGTAAGGACCTGATAGAATTTCCAAAGGTACGATGAGTTAAAAGTAGCATGAAGAACTTATTGTCTTGTTACTTTTGGAATGACTGGAAAAATTTGCCTGAAATAACCTTCCAATACAACCACCTCCCCTCCAAAAGGAACGTTGAGGCTGTCAGCAGTAGAAAATTGAATGATATCTCTAAAACTTCTGTCAACAACTTCAAAATAATGCCTATGTTACGCAAGCGTTTTAAATATTTTTAAGAAAATAAGTTAAGGATGTGTCGTTGTAATAACAACAATTTCTAACTAATATTTTTATATAGATTATGTTTCAATTAAATTTTGTAACCTGGTTTTCTATATTAATTTTAGAAGATTGAATCAATTATATACTTGATTTTAAATTATTTAAGTTTAAATAACTTCATTGCTTTTTAATTGTTGAACAAACGTAAAAATGTTTAATATTAATTCAGTTATAACCATTATAAATTTCAGAAAATATTTGTTTAGAAAAAGTATAATGAGGTATTTAATATGCTTACTAGAAATATTAAGATTTAATTATATTCTTTATTAACCGGTGTGCAATTTTGATAAAAATTGTTGAGTACATTTTCACTAAACGGCATGGCCATTCTGAACTTTTTTGTCAAGGGATCAGATGAGTTATGATTCGGTATCCCAAAAGGTGCAAAATGAAATTTTGGGCATGCGGTTTATATATTATAATATTGTCACTAATAACAACTTTATAATTTATAACTAATATTTGTAAAGTTGTTACTAATGACAATATTCATTGTATATATATTAAATGAGAACCTCTATCTATTACTAAAAAAACTTACTCTCTTCACTTTCCCTCACATTTATTTACTCTCATACAGTGTAATGTTTCTATTTCTATTTTTTCTTTCTCTTCCTAACCGCTCCCTCTCCCTCTTTCAACAAAATCAGCAATAGAAAATCTCATATCATTTTCTCTGACTTTTTTTTCATATTCTTGACCTATTTTTTCTCATCTATTACTCTATTTTCTTATTTTAAATCATTGCTTATAAAATCATTTTTGTAATTCGTTATCTATCTCTGTTCATATATTCTTATTATTCTTACTAGTATTTTAACCAATGTATTGCACAGAATAAATATTTATTTAATATCACTTAAATTTATAATAAATAAATATTTTTGAACATTTGAACATATAGATTATATTTTAAATTTATAAATATAGTGTTAATTTTAATTATTGGTAATTTTTTAAAAAAATATTAAAATTTAATTTAGAACTAAAGATATTGAAAATGATAGACTAAAAGATATAAGAGGTTAAAAAATCCCAAAAAATGCTCTCATTGAAGAATGACAGCTAAAAAATACTCTTGTTAAAGAATAGTAGCTAAAAATGCTTTCTCTCAAGATAGCTATTCTCATTTAATATATAGGATGAATTTATCTCCTTTTTTTTTCCAAGATAAAAATATACCATCAATTTTTATCTTCCTCAATCTTTATCTTTTAAACTTTTCAAATTTTAAATGACAGATAATAATTTTAGAAACATGATTGGCTATAAAAACACGGTACTAAAAGACTTTTCTCACATCTTACACTTCCTAAAATTGTTCTTCTTGCTTCTGTTGTCACTTTGATATGGGTTTTGATATTTTTTATTTTTTTATTTTTTTATTATCTTCAACTATTGCTTATAAAATTAAGGTACTACTAAGCCCTAATTTGATTTGTGAAGAGATGTGAGTGATTGATACAATGCTATGTTCTCTCTTTATTTTTTTATTTTCTTTGAAATTTTATGATCATGTAATTTTGATATTTTTAAGAATTTGGCTATTATGCTACATGAGTTATTATTTTTTTATTCTTTTAAGATGGTTGACTAGTTACACTTTTATTTGGATTCAAGTAACTCAAATACCAAAAAAGAAATTAATTTGTTTGGTGCAAAATCTTCCTTTTAATGCTCTGCATATTTGTTGATTTTGTGAAATAAATCATCTCTATTTTTAGTAATCTTAGCTATTATGTTATAACACTCGAGGAGATATTGAAATACATAATATTATATATATATATATATATATATATATATATATATATATATATATATATATATATATATATATATATATCTATATATATTAAGTGTTAGTTTAATTGCTATGTTAAGAAACCAGTTTGACACAGAAGTCATGGACGAATATAATTTGTATTACTCCACTGTTGCTTTCTAAGTAAAGGAGGCACTGAAACATGTCAAAATACTTGGTTTTGCTATAAATTGTAATGTTATATAGGATGGGAGTAGTATCATTGATTATGATGAAAAAATGAGGCTTCTATCTTTTTTGTTCTTAGTATCAGCTTATATCTCTTTAATTTAATTTATATAGCATAACAAGAATGGTTAGGTGAATTATATTTTACAAAATAATTAAAAAATCAAATGTGCACAAATGTAATCATTTATTTATTTATGGGTTTAATGCATATATTGTTAGTAAAAAGTTTTTTTTAAGTATTAGTAAATTAAAAATTATTTTAAGCATGAATTTTTAAATAATTATTATAAAAATAGGGTAGAGAAAGTTTTTTCCCTTCTTAAAATCGTTCTTGCATTCATCGTCAATTTGGTATGATTTTATTTTTTTTTGTAATGATTGTATTTGTCTTTTAAATAATGAGATTGCAATTTGAATGCTCAAGTAATGTTCCTTTTTAAAGTGAAAATTATTGAAATATCTACTACTTTATCCTCTTTATATATAAATTATAATAGTTATCTAAGTTGTGAGAGTTTCATTTTCTAATCTCTTATATTCTATTTTGTTTAATTTTTCTTCTCTCAAGGTAAATTATACACTCTACCTATGCAAATATTATTTGTTTTCAAAAATTTCTCTCCTAAAATTTTTGTTCCTCTTATCTCTTGATTTAAATTTTTTTTTTTTATCTTTTATCTTATTCCTTTATCTCTTCTTCCCTTATTCATTCATCCATTTCCTAATTTAAACTAATGTGTCCATTTCATATCTAATTTCATGGAATAAATTATCTTTATCTCTTCAAACTTGCATATTGATTTAAATTATTTTATCTCTTGCTTGAATCAAATTCTTTTATCTCTTACCTCATTTAAACTATCTTGCCTATTCTTCTTCTTCAAAAAAAAAAAATTATCTTGCCTTTCTCATCTTCGATTTTGTAGGAATAAATTTTTTTCAATTTCTTAAAAATAATGATTTACCATTATTCTTCCTCCTATTATAAAAATAACAAACTATTATTTTTTTTTATTTAAATTTCTCTCACTTTACTGTTATCATTAAATACAATTGTAAAAACTAAGATTATTATTAAATTTTAATTATTTTATTTTATTATGTTGACAATTATTATATATATATATATAATATTTTTTTTGTAAACAAATTTATTAAATGATAAGAATAACTTTTTACTTTTTTATGATAAAAAATTATAATCATAAAATTTATATATTGAATTTGACCTCATGTAATGCAAAAGTTAGAATCCTAGTTATAATATATAAACTGCATGTCCAAATATTAATTATAAATTAAATATAATTTGGAATATTTAAATATAAAACCATATTTATAATTTTGAATTGAAAATTATAAATTTTTTAAAACTTATATATAAAACCATATTTACTAGTTGTTTCAATTCAAAATTATAAATATGGTTTTCTATTTAAGTTTTAAAAAAATAAATCAACTAGTAAAATTGATTGTAAATGATTTTAGTTTAAATATTGTGTATTAGTATGTATGCTAGAAATATTAAGACATAATTGCCTCAATTATGTTACTATGTGATTTTAGTAACTCTATAATATTTTAATACAAATTTAGTTTTTTAATTTTTAAAAGTGTTACAATTAAATTCTTTCATTTTCTCTTTATTTAAATTCCTCAAACTCTTATCCAAATAATTAGAGGTTTATGATAATTTTATGATGAAAAATGATTATAACTTAAAAGGTTCTAAAAGTAAGAAATTTAGTTAAATTTGAAAGATTTTGGAGGATGTGAGGTTGACTTTTCAAAGAGGTAACAATGTAAGTTTTTTTTAGGTGAAATATGGTATTTTTATGATTTTAAAGATAGTTTAAAATAGTGTAATTGATTTAGTTCAAAGAGATCTTTGAAAACAAAATGAAAATTCTAGAATCTATCTATCTATTCTTTTATAAATATAGTAAAGGAGACTTGAACTGTTGTAAGCTTATGATGGAGACTAAAACTTTATAGTAGCCGTTGAATCCAATAAAAGTTAACAGAATTATTATTATTTAATGATGAATTAAATTGTTCACATTAATGATATTTATTACATAGGTATTAATGTAACACTTAATGTTTTAATATAATATTTTTATAAATATATAAGCAAATATTTTATTTAAGTAGTATTAAATATTGTATTTATTAAATACAATATTTTTATTAAATTTAATAATTAAATATAAATTTATTAAACATATGACCTTTCATCATAATCTATATATATATATATATTAAAATGAAAAGATGATAGAAAAAGTTAAATATATAAACAATATAATAGTAGCATTAAATATTATATTAATACTTATGCTCAAATTAATTTTTTTAAATTAGTTTCTTTAAAATATATTTCAATTTTTTTCTTAAAACATAATAATAACATCAAATATTATAATATTATAAGAAGGTTAGATATATTTTAAAGCTAATGATTTCATAAATATTTAGTTAAATTTAAAATGATTAATAATATTTTATTTTAATTAATAATTAAGTATATAAATTAAAAAATAAAATATTTTCTATATACATAAGTCTAAATTTTATAGATAATATTACAAAAAAAGTTAGATATTTGTCAAACTTATTGACCTAGAATATATACATATATATATATATATATATATATACATATATACATATACATATACATATACATATATATATATATATATTCTTATATTTTTTAATTTAGTTATTAAAATATATTTCATGAACAATAATAATTAAAAATAATGATTTTATATATATATGGTTAGATTTTAAATAATTATATATCTACTAAATATAGACTTGAACTGATGTGAGCCATTGATGGATACTTAAATTTTGCAATTGTAACACCTTCACTTTTACTTAATTAATTGTTTTATTTATTTATTTATTTATTATATATTTAATTCTGAAAAAAGTCAAGGAAGGAATCTAAAAATTCTAATTCCCACGATTAAACTCAGAATATCAAAAACTATCTAATCATGATTTTTAATAATTTTTCCAAGTCAAAGCTGGAGAAATTAAAAAATAACAATTTTGTCCTTATATTAAGAGCAGACGTGAGAAAAAGATTCAATTGACATTAAAATGTCAATTTGAGTTTAAAATCATGTTATATGTATTAAAATATAATTTTGAAAATTTTTTGGGAATTTTCAGAAATTCTTGTGCAAAATGACCAAAATACCCATAATTGTCAAATAACCAACTCAGTATTGGTTAGACATCTAAAAATAGTGAAAATAACATTTTTAGTACATTTCTAGATAAAATATGTAATTTTAGAATTTCCATAAAAATTTGAGCATTTATTGAATTAAAATGGATTTAATATGAATTTTCTAAGCTTAAAATATACAAAATATACATATATAATTCGAAAAAAAATAATAATAAATTAAAATTTATTTTTTGGAAATTATTTTTGATGAAAAATATTACATTTGTTCAGATTTATATTTAAATTAATTGTTTTGATATTAACAGTTAATTTTTTCAAGTTTAGGCAATTTTATCGGTATCGACTAATCCAATAACAGATAAAATTTGCACTAGAAATTTTTGGACAGCTGGTGTTACTCATTTAACTCTAGTGGACTGATTCACTACTCTACTTTTTTGCATGTGTCCCTAAATGGATTAAAAAGAAAAATAAAATTTGAATTATTACATAATATATGATGTAATCAATGTAGACACCTAAGCCCATTTTTTTTGTATAAATAGCTATGACCTTGAACTGAAATTCTCATTCCTCTTCTCCTAAAATCACCATGAGTCTTCATATAGAACTCCTCTCCCTTTAGAAAAATTTCTTTTACTTTGTTTTATGCTAAAATTCTACTAATTTTTCAATAACTAGTAAAAATCCTCTTCCTAAGAGCTCCGTACTAACAACTTCACCAACTCTTTGAGCTAATGGGGGGATTGGGGTTAGTTCTAAATTTCAATTACTTTGCATGTTGGTAGGAAAGGTTTTTCCCTAAACCTTTCGATGTTTAAGTTTATTAAGTTTTATAAATATTATAATGTTTAGTATTAAATTCAAGCTTTTACTAAGTTGTTATGCTGCTCAATTTTAGATAATTAAAATACATTTATTAAGTAGTTATGCTGCTCAAATTTAGACAACTATAGTATAATTATTAAGTTGTTATACTGCTCGAATTCAAACAATTATAGTAGAATTAATAAGCTGTTATACTACCCAAATTTAGAAAAAAATATTTTTAGCTGATATAATAAATAATTAAATTATTATATTATCAAATGTTAGTAATACTCAATTACTTTAGCAAAAATAGTAGAAGAAATAAACCATAAATCTCATAATATGAAACTAAGTATAGAAATTATTTTATGAACTATTTATGAATTTATTTTTAGAAAACTACTGTAGAAATTTCAGTTTAAGTTTTTATCTTTTAGATAAGGTTTAGACACACAAATAAACCGTTTGTAAAAATTTTATAAATTTTAAAACTTATTTAGTACTTCTAATTGTGCTCTATAAGTGCCTATGGACACACTTTTTTTAAAAGTACTAAATTTCAAAATGTTTTGAAAAAATTATAAAAATTCATGATAAAATTCTAATTATTTTTCTAAGCTTAAAAGTTATTTTTATGAAAATTTTGACTATTCTATGATTTATTTCTAAATTATCAGTCTTTATTTTTATTGAATTATTGATTATGTACTTTAATTTGAATTATTAATTATGTGAATGATATGTATAGATCAAATCTCTGTAATATAAGGTAGAGATATTAGTAGAAATTGTACTGGTGCTCAAATTTTTGAGACTAGAGTGAACCTTTAAAAATTAATAGATCAGTGAGTAATGTAAAGCAAGAGACATGCAGTGGCATGACACCCTGTTAGGGAAGTTACAGTTTGGTATGTTGAGAAATGAAAGGCAGGGACCCATTTGGGGAGGTCTCAAGAGTAGGCATCGAGTGGTGAAAGTTCTAATAGCTAGGGTAGCGCCCGTGAGCTAGGATATTCACCTGACCAAACTCGATAACCCCGACAACTGCTCAGCATTCTGGGATTGGTTTGAGAGTATACCTCTATAAATGGACGTCCTGACTAATATTTGTTCCTCATTGATGATGATGACTGTACCATGTGATGATGTTGATGAGGTATATGTACTCTTAGTCACTTTCCATATTCTGTTGAGAACTATTACTCACTAGGAAGTATGGATCCATACCAAGTCAAGGATAGTGTAGTATAACTTAGAATAAACCCTAGGTTCCCTTCATTAATTGTATTTAAATTCCTACCATACATGAGAAAGTGATTTAGAACAAATCACCTCACTTCATTATTTTTGTTATGCATGTTCAATCGTGATTATTGAAGATGACAGCAATGCCTGATGATGCTGAGGATGAGCCAGAGGATACTCCTCCAGATTGTAGACCTAGTTTATAATATTTTCTTACGGGATAGGGTAGATAAATACTACTCTGTATAGGATCTTTTTTATGTATATATTGGGTACGGTAATATATGTTTTTTGATGTACTTTTGTTTTCTCTTTGACTATTATGTATTACTCAAACCATGATGTACAGTTGGATATATATATACATAAGCAGTTTTCATCATTTCACATCTATTTCTAAATTTTGTTTTTCTATTATAAAAAAAAAATTACTCACATTTTCATCAATTTAAAGCAATAGTTAAATTAATATGAATTATATTTAGAATTAAAGGAGTGTTATAGCAATAGTCGTTGATTGGATCTAATTAAATTTAAATGACCTAATTATATTTAATGATATTAAAATAAAGAATGAAACTTTTTTTAAATTCAATACTATTTACAACTATTAATTAAAATAATTCAACACTATTTACAACTATTAATTAAAATTAATATTATATTATCGTTTTTGACTTTTGGCAATTAAGCTGATAGATTACATTCTCTATATAAGTTTGGGCAAAATACTATGAAAGAAAACATTTTAGTCCCTCTTATTCTAATTTTAGATGTTTCGGATTTATTTTTCTATTTTAGTGATTTATTTACCACTATCTTTTATTTAAGCTTGATCGGTAAGCATTTTTGATTATATCATTGTATAACTTTATTCTTTTGATCAACCTTTTTTTTTCTTCTTAACAATTTAAACTGATTTTCTTTGTATTGATTCTTTAGTCTTTTGCTCAACATATTCTTTTATACTATTATAGGGAGAAATATTGCGCATAATTTCAAGACAAGTTTATAAGAAGAAAAAAATATACATGATATGTATATAACAAATTCTAATACACTTTGAAATTTTAAATATGAAATATAACTTTTGTTTTTATTAGAATTTTTTTGAGGTTGCAATCGGATGAAGAAGAATCATGTGATAAGGAGCATAATGACTTTTTTGAGGTTGTTTATGTATTAGAAAAAGATTAATTTTATAGCAATGTTTTTTAGTGTTTGTTTAATTAATTGTTAGTGATAAACTTGTTTATGCTTGTGCAACCAAATATATTGTCCAATTAGTAAATTTTTTTACATAATTGAACTCAACTCAATTTGTGTAAATTTTATTTTATTTTACATACTATTTTTTACACTGTTAACAATAATCATAAATTTAATTTGAATAAAATTAAAAAAAATTATTGAATAAATTTTATATGTCAATTAAAAAATAAAGAAAAAATATTTTAGCAATGACATCGATGATAATTGGTATACAACCTACCAATTTTGACTTTTGCAATACTATAATTTGATAAAATGTTAATTTTTAGTAAATTTTTTTCATTGAATATGAAGTTGAATTTTGCAATAAGAGATTTTTGTAAAATTTTATTAAATTGAAATAATAATTATATTAAATAATTATCAAATATGAAATTGAATTTTGATGTTAATCTATACAAGACTTCATAAAAGTTATTTCAAAATTTAGTCATCAAATAAAAATATCAAAACATATAAATTAATTAAAAAATTTAAATATTTATAAATAAATTAAAATGCTAAAAAAATTTAAAAATAAATATTACATGAAAATGAATTAATATTTATAGATAAGGAAATCATAAGAACTATTTACAAAACAAATAATGATCAATTAATTAATATTAAAATACATAAAGAATGAAATATATCTTTAGTTATTATTGTGCATAAAACATATATTAAAGTAATAAAATTTAAATAATAAAATAAACTTAAGAAAAAATTTAATTTAATTTTTAATGTCATTAATTTGGTATTTTTGTAAATATATAAATAAATAATTTTTCTCTTTGTATCATTAATTATTGTTTATATTTATTAAGTGTAATACATAATTAATTTTATGTTTCATTTTTGAATAAAAATTATATTACTTTCATAAGAATAAAGCTATTCTATTATTTTATATATCACTATTAATTTATATATTATTTTATATGTATTCTTTCATGTTATATGTTATTTTTATAATAAATATAGGTAAAATTTTTGATCATAAAAAAAAATATATATGTTAATATAATCTACATAATAACAAAAAGTAAAAACTCAATTTTATATATTCTTGAGGTTTACTTTTAATAAATAATTAAATTGGTTATTTTAATGATAATTTTTACACAACTTTGATCATTGAAAGTTAATAATAATATAATAATAATAAAAAATAAATAGAGTTCTTTAAAATTTACAAGGGTCAATAATATTTTAACTTTTTATCCTTATAAATTCAAACATTAATAATCATAGTAATAGTAATGCATTAAATTGATCAATTAAATAGCAAATAATCTACAACACTAATTAAATTTAATATAAAAATAATATACAAATAAAACAACAACTAAGTAATAATATAGAGTTTGTTCATAACAGTTAATTATAAGACATAATGATTTTTAATTTGTATAAATTCAGACATTAAAGAATAATAAATACCTATTACATATCATAAATATAAAACATTTGTAGAGTATGCAATAATAGTATAGTTAATATATTAATAAAGTCTTTTTGAATTCACTTAGAATGAGAAATAAAAATAGTAACACATGAAAAATAGCATATAATAATTCATATAGATAAATAATCCTTATAATAGTTAAATTATCATATATAAAGCATGAAACATATAATAATCCTTATAGATAAATAACTTTAAAAATAACAAGTAATGAAATTAAAATCAAAGAACAAATACTAATAGTGATAATAATAATAATAATAATAATAATAATAATTATAATGATGATGATGATGATGATGATAAAAAATCTCATTGCATTAATTAGGAGCATTCAAATTATATCGCGATGTGGTTAACCAACTCAACTTCAACAATATCACATAAATATAATTAATAGTCTTCAAAATGATTAAAAATATAATTTTAAAATAATTAACAACTATATCTATTTAATAAAAATCACACTATTTCAAAAAATTCAAAATAAATTTTAATTTTTACTATATTTAAAAATTATTAATTATAATCACAAAAAAATAAAGTACATGTTAATATAATATCCACAATAACAAAAATGAACACTCAAATTTAAATAATAATATATTATACATTCATATTTATTATGTTTACATTCTTTTTGAATTTATACATTTCATAGAAGTATTACATCACTATTATTATTTGGAGAAAAAAAAATCATAATAAATTTTAATAGACTTAATATTTTTAAAGATAAGATTTGCTCAATCAAAAATATAATTAATTATCTTCTTCAATTTTAATGTAATTATATCTAATATAACACTAAATATTTTAAGAAGAGCAATACTTTTATTTATGTATATATATTTGAAAAAAATACTAATTACAAATATAAAAAATATATAATTTAAATAAACACTTGCAAGGCATAGGTTTAAACTCTAGCTAGTTTTAGGTAAAGGAAACTATTGAAAGGACTCTATTTTAGTAAATTAAAAAAATTGAAGAACTTGATTATATCTAAAACTTTTACGTTTGCTATACAGTTCCGTTGTTATTGAAAATCTGAAATAGTTGAACTAGTAATAACCTTATACTTTGAACTCATTCTTGTATTTTCCGTTGTCGTTGTTTTTGTTTGATAAGAAAATAGTAAATAAAAAGTTTAAAGATAAAAAATATTGTGATGAACTTTATTATTTATTTATTTTATTTTCTGAAAAGGATTTTGTGAAAAATTTTCAACTCTTGACTTTTCCTTGAAGAGAAAGCTATTTTTATTTTGTAAAACTTTGTTAAAATTGTGTTTACTTTATTGTTTTAGAAAGAAGTCTAAAAAGCTGACTTCAAACAGTACTACTTTCCAATCTAGAAACTTTCATTTTATTTGAATTATTATAATATATAATTTTAAATAATTTACACATTTATAAATATGTATTCTAATAATATATATTTATTTACTTTGACTGTATTATTTTATATTGTCAATTTCACTTTCACAATACAATACAAGTCTTATGCTAAAAACTCTACAAAAATTCACACAAAAATCATATAAATTCATTTAATTAATTTTTTTTATGATTAAACTTAGGTTTTTTCTTGTAATTATATTCAATCAAGTTTAAATCACAAATTGAAACACACACACACACACACACATATATATAACTGTTGGTTGTACGTGATTGATATATAAGTTCGGATACTGACTTATTCTCAACCAGTACAGGTCTCATTTAGGATAAGGGTTACATTGGTTTAGGTTTAGAATAAAATCAAATCTAAACTGGTCATTTTTAAATAGGTAGGTTTGGTTCAGGTTTTAAAATCAATTTCGGTCAATCTAAATCAAACCAATTAAGATTGGGTTGATTTAGTTCGAATCATTATTATAAAAAACAAATTATTATATTTTTAATGACTAATTTTTTCAATAATTCTAGCTAGCTAATGGTGGTTGGAAACCTCCATTTCATAATTAATAGTCTAAAGTCTGATTTCACATTTCTTTTTAGGTGATATTGTGATAGTTAGGTTTAATAAGTTCTTGAACTTTTTGAAAATTTTTAATTAGGTTCCTAAATTAAAAAAATTGGAATTGAATCCTTTATCTTTTACAATTTTTGTAGTTGGGTTCTTAGAATTAATAAAATCAGCACAAATTGTTATTTTTTGATGATTTTAAATTTCTATAAACTAATTTTGAAAATTTAATTAGAAAATTATAAAAAATTAAAAATGCAATTATAATTTTTTTTAATTTAAATTCCTAACTAAATTTTTTTAGGGTGAAATATGTTTTTGGTCCCTCTAAAATTTGTCAAATTCGGTTTTAGTCCCTCCAAATTTTTTTATCTTATTTTAGTCCCTCTAATTTGAAAATATACCACCTTTGGTCCTCAACGTGATTTAGATAGTGCTTTATAACTGCTATTAAATGTTATTTTGAGGACTAAAAATTTTACATTTTCAAATTAGAGGGACCAAAATAGGACAAAAAATTTTAGAGAAACTAAAACTGAATTTGATAAATTTTACAGGGATCAAAAACATATTTTATCCAATTTTTTAAAAAGTTCAAGACCTATTTGTTTATATTAAACCGTGATATTAATTATCTTTTTACCGAGCTAGTGTCCATTCTAAGTTACTCCACAAACCAACATCGAACGAAATGTCATTCAGCGATTCCCCGCCTTTACTTCCAACGGCTTTATTTTGATTGCATCATCACCGTTAAAGTTTCCACCCACTTGTAATCTCAGCCGTCAATCCTGACCCTTCGCTTCTGGCTTCTATAGAAACCCCCCTTTGCCGCGTTCTCCCCCTCTTTCCAAAGTAGCTTAATATGGCTTCACCACATGCTTTCGGTCTTTACTAGCTTTCTTTCATATTGTTCTCGGTTCTTCATCTTCTCGATTGTGTTTGGTTGATTATTTCGATTTGCTGATCCTGAAGTTTGATCTCCTTATTCTTACTATCTGTTTCTTTCATCCCCCTTGTTATGCTTCTTGCCGGTTCCATTCTTAATCGAGTTTGTGTAGGGTTTTGGCATTTGATACGCTTTTATCGGAATGAGGATCTCAATAAATTGATGTCATTATTCGTTTGCAGCACGCCGAGTTTTTTGCCAATTGAAGATTAAACGTGAAAGATATTATGCGGTTCTTGATACAGCGGATTTGAGCGAGCTTTGGATAAATTAATTTCTTTGATGAGTTTCCTATGTATTATTTTATTTCCCTGGACTTGATACAGAGGATGTGAACTTTTTTTTTTTCTTTCTGCAGCGTAGTGTTCGGAATTGTTTCGTGTCACGTTCTGGTGCCTCGTGCATGATTCGGTGATGTCTAACTTGGTTCTTGAATTCTCGGATTTGTCTTTTCGTTTCTATCCTCCTTTTATTATGAGTGTTTAGTTTTCTTGATTTTATTCTCTGTGACTTCCGCTTGAACTTTACAGGAAGATAAGCAATGGATGTGTGGAAGCAGTGGCGGGAGATTATTGACTTTCAGTGAAGCCTTAGGTTTTATTACCCTTACACTCATTATTTAATTTCTATTGTGTTTGTTCTGGATTGGTTATGCTATCTTGTTGGTTGGATTCTGATTTGGTGGTTTTGACTGTGTGCGGTAACATGGTAGTGTCAGAGTTCTTGTGTCTGTAACGGGAACAATAAGAGTATTAGAGGCACTGGAGTTTATGCATTTGGGGAGAATGTGTGCCACATTAAGGGGAGGAATATAGGACAGCATGGTTAGGGGAGATTGAAGTTGCCTGAAGTTGCTTAAGGTTTTTCCACCATAAATTGACCTTGAGAAATGTAAGAGCAAGAGTGTTGGGTTCCCCTACGGTGGTTTGATCGATAACGTCAAAAGTTGCAGTGAAAAGGTTAAAAATAGGAATAAGGTGTCCCTTAGGGCTGATATTAATATATTGTCTCTTCACACACCTTGGTATGGCTATCAAACTTGTCAATTGCATATTGTTTTTGGTCCCCTTCCCCCAACATAAAATTAGAAAGTTTGGATTTACCACCCTGCATTTCTAGAACAGGACTGTCTGCAACTTTGTGGTCTTTCATTCATTTTGTATGAAATGACAATAGTCTAAGTGCCCTGATAATGCAATTATGTGGTAATTCTTAAGTGAAATTCGAGTAGATAGACATGCATGTGGTTGCGTGGGTTGATTAAATTCTTGTGTTGAAATTGTGGTTCTTACTTGATTTCATTCTTGTACCCAGTAATTTCTGTTATTGTGCAGTATTTTCTTTTAGCATTGCCACCGTATTAAAATTTGACTCAGAACTTTGAATTGATTGGTTGTATAGATGGACACCTCTAATATAAATGTTATAGTACTATACTTAGATTGCATTAAGAAGGGAAAACATGGGTGTATCTGCTCCATTTTGGGGGTATTCAACTAGTTCTGATCTAGATCTGAAGGAAAAACACTTGTTCATGCCTTTGTGGGAGTGAAAAATATGAATCCCTACTGCCAAATGTGGGGGTATGATCTTATTTACTTAAACTCTACAATTTCCTTTTCAAACCGTGTTTGAACACTTGAAATTAAATAATGAAAATTGTTAATAGGATTTGTTACGGCCGTGGGCCGTAACTTATGATCTTTTCAACCGCAGTAGCGGAGATATTTCGACTTCTAGCCATTGGAGAGTTTTTGCCCTCCTCCAGGATCGAGCGCAAGACTTGATGAAGTCGAGGCGAAACCTTTGTTACGGCTGGCGTAACTCATGATCTTCTCGACTGTGGTGGTAGAGATATTTCGACCTCTGGTCACTGGGGAGTTTTTGCTCTCCCCCAAGATCGAGTGCAAGACTTGATCAAGTGGTACCTGGGATTGCCTCAACTTTATCAAGTCTTGCGCTTGATCCTGGGGGAGGGCAAAAACTCCCCAATGGCTAGAGGTCGAAATATCTCCACCACTGCGGTCGAGAAGATCATGAGTTACGGCCCACGGTCGTAACAGGATTCATGCAAAGTAGGTGAAAGATGGGAGATTTGTGTGACTCTAAGTGATGGGCAGTTTCAGCATGTTACTAATGAACTTCTGAAGCAAAGTAACTACTTAGAAGTTCATTGCTGTTATCTTTTTGTCTTACACACCTTTATGTTGATTTGTTAATTCCATTGCTACAATCAAGGTTGGGACTCATGTTGATTATGTCACCAATCAAAATAAAAGGCTTTGTGATGCATAAAGTAAATAAGAAGATGTTGGAGCTCTTGAAAATATCAAGCACACATTGAAGGAGTTGGTGAATGCATCCTTTACAGAGGCCCAAGCTGTTTTGCAAGGGGCAATTAACCAAGGTTCACTACCTTTACAAATTGAAATTTGTTTTATTGTTTAACTAGTTTTTTGCTTCTGCTCTTTATGTTAGGTGACTATTTGTGAGATAGATACCTCTAGTGTTGCTCTTTTCAATTTCATTACATATACTCTTTTACTAGTTATTTGAGTTTCAATTGCAAGAACTGCTTTGACCACTTAAAAAAGCTTGCTTTTGCATGAATATATTTGTATTTAGCCTATTATACCATTGCATTGACGTCATTACTCTTACTATAAATATGCATATTATTTATTTAATTATTTAATTTCAATTAGCAATTTAGTACTAGTGTCATAACGGACAAATAAATTAAGAAATATATCTAAACATGTTAATCTTTTAAAAATATTGAGCGGATGACCATAATCATTTTCATAAAGTCTTTAATGTAGTTTGTCATATTTTATTTATGTATCTTATTTATTTATTTCTTTAATGTTGATTTCTTAAAACATATATTAGCCCATCACAAGTTCAATTGTTGGAATTGGACTTTAGGTTTTTTTTACTTGCCCAGTACGCTGTTGCTATAAAAATAAAAATAATATCAACTTTGTTTCATTTGGCTTACAAGTGTTCTTAGACTTTAGATGATAGTGGTGCGTTGGAGCCATTATCCTAGGGTAATAAACGACACGTTAAAGTGTTATTCTCATGTGTAGTAACTTTCTTTTGCTCTTTTAGTTAATATTATATAGAGTTGTGTAGGTGGGACAAAATTATTTTCCTTTCCCTGGTGCATCCAACGGTGTAGGAAGCAAGGTACATTCCAACCTTTGAATTGGAATTCAGTGCAATAAGCATGCCCTTCTCTGTACCTTGCTTCAAGTTTTGCGTGTGAGGATACCGAGGTTTGTCTACAGTCCAAGTTGAATATTCTGGCAAATACATTTTATTCTCGCTCCCTTTTATGCTAATTATTTGATTCTCAAAACAATATATGTTTGTTTATTTTCTTAAAGTTTTATTTAATATAATTAATTTTGTTTTCTGCAATTATCTAGCATGTTTCCTCTCTTTTAACTATTGGCTCTGTTTAACCAAATATTAATGGCCAAGGGATTGATAAAAGATGGAACTATTCTTTGGAAGGTGATGTCTCCGTCACTTTTAGCGTAAGAATAGGGCTTGGGTGATGGACTTACTGCAAAAGCCAGAAGTGCTTCTGTTTCACATAACTTATCAGAAAATATATGCATTGATGAATGAAATGTTAGCTGTCAATAATTCATTGTGTTTTCTTTTTATTCCATCTGAATTACTTAATTTAAAATTTCAGATTACGTCATTTATTTGGCATTGACACCTAGTGCCGCTTGCAAGGGCTGGACCTGTTGGTCGCACTCTTGTGATTTCATATTTATAGGTAAGCTTCCATTCTTTACTGACTAGATACCTGTGATATATTTTTATCCTTGATTTGATCTGTTGAAAATTGTTTTGCAGCTTTCCCCAAAGTGCTTTTTTTTTTTGTTTTTGCAGCATTTCTTTTATCCTTCTAGTATGTAATATATCTTATTGTTAAGATATTTAAATATTTAAATTTGTTTAGTGAACTAGAATTGTATGCTAGAAAAATTTACTTAGAGCAAGTATTTAATAACTTTTTGCTAGGACACACACAAGCACACACACATACACACATATAAATATATAGCTAGGGAACCGAATGCTATATTATCCTCCCTGCATACACGTGATTATCATGATTTCAATTATTGCTTGGAGTTCTACTCAATTATTGATAAAAGGATTCTTGTGATATGTATTAGAAAGCATACTTTCCTAGTTTCCTTTTCTTGCTAAATTGGACAAATAATCTTGGTACAATAGAATTCGTCTTTGATATGCGGCATTTGTCTTTGTGTGGAATTCTTCTTTATTTACCTATTTGTGGCATTCATCTTATTCATTGCTGTAGCTACTTGCTGAAAACTTTATTCGTGTGGAATTATATGGACAATGCTTTTACATGGTAAATGGACAATGTTGATTGTGGTCTATTTCGTTTACATGGCCCATATTATTTCTAAGATCGGCGCAGAGATCCTGATTCTTGCATGCAAGACTTCTAATTTCTAAAAAGGTGTTCGGTTTGCACTTAAAAAAAAAAAAGAACACTGCTTCCTGCTAGAAAACTTCATCACAAATCAAGCTCTATAAGAAAAAGTGTCCGGTCTTGTTCTTTCACTGCTACCTAAACCACTAACAATCTAACTAACTTTCCTTTTGTAAGCTTTAGTTATTATTTTTACTATTGAACCTATTCAAGGCTGTTTTGGAAATTTGGTTTGTGACGTGAATTTTGTGCTTTCCAAACGTAAAGGAAATAGAGTGTTAATAGTAATTGTATATGAGGTAGTTATGATTTCACCGACAATTAGTTAATAAGTATGATTGGGTGGGGTTGTTTAAAATTCAAGTTTCTTCATTTGTTTTAGTTATGCATTAGATTAGTTCGATCTTGACACACTATTGTAGTCTCTTTTACCAAGTGTTGTGTGTTCAACGACTTTTAAAATGGTTGAGTGGGTTATTTATAGGGGCTAATATTCCCATTTCTTAATGCAGCACAGACAATACAATTGGTATATTGAATGAAGTTAACTATGAGGACACATCAACTATCTAGCATCGACACATAAAAAGTAGTTTTTTTTCTTTCAGGTATGACTTGTTTGAAAACCAAATATTTGTTTTATTTCTCGTTAATTAACCCGAGATGCCCACACCTTAAAACTACTTATGTATTCACCTAAAAGCTATTTATTGTTAAGATATTTTGAGCCTATTTTTTTGGTTAAATTATTTATTTGATCCTTATGATTTTATTATAAATTTAATATTTAATTGTAGTTTTAATCACTCTAATATAATATAATTCTTGGGCTATTTTTGTTTGTACATGTTTAAAAAAATAAGAACGAACCAAACCATTGTTAAAAAAAAAAAAAACTACATAGAGAGCACTTGTTTAAGAAAGCGCTTTATATTGAGTATCACATAGACAACACTTTTTCAAACAAGTGCTATCTATTTGCGTAATATTATACAACGCTTTTTCGAATAAGCGCTATTTATCTGTGCGTCAATATACAATGCTTTCTCAAAAGTGCTCTGTTTAAATATGAAACGTCTAAATAGACAGCACTTTTTAAGCGCTATGTAATAGAAAACTAAGCGTTTTCTATAACAATTTTTGGCATAGTGTCATGAGAATCTTATTTTGGGGATTTCTTTTTGATTCTTTTTGTTGTGTATGACGCTTTTTTTTTTCCTTATCTTGAAGTTTGCCATTTTTTTTTTCTTATATGTTGCTTTAATTGAGTTCTTTTTTGGGGGGGGGGGGGGGTTTCCAATTGGTATGCTTTTACCAGATTAAAGGTCAAAAGTAATTGATATCTTCATCAAATTGAAGGTCACAAATAATTGATATTTTCATTAGATTGAAGGTCACAAGTTGCACATCTTCATTAGAACTTACCAAATCGATATCTTGATTAGAATTATGTGGTTGCTATCTTCAATATCTGGTGCTCAATTTAAATATATAATTCATATAATTCCTAACATTTACCAGATTGAAGGTCACAAGTTCTTTGGGGCGTTTGTAAAGGTTGCTATCTTCATCTTAGTTTGGAGAATTCTATGACTCTTGTTTTACCTTTTTCTTGACAGTTTTTTATGTAAATAAGTATCTTCTCTTCTAATTGGAGATTCTCTTCGTCACAGTTGCATATGACCTTCATTATAGCCTTTTATTTGGATTTCTTTTTAGTATTTCTTCACAAATGCCCTTTCATTTAGATTGGTTAGTTCTTGTTTGGAGATTTCCTTTTAGCACTTCTATACAAATATTCATGAGAATCTTATTTTAGGGATTTCTTTTTGATTCTTTTTGTTGTGTCAAAGTTCTTGTGTGTGTTATCGAAGGTATGTGTTTCCCATTTCTAGAAGATTATTTAGTTGGATCTTTATCTTTGTTGTGAAGATTTTACAGTTACTTAATATTCTTTTTATATAATTTGCAAATTATAAGTATCTTCTCTCTTAATTGAATATTATCTTTCTAACATTATATTTAGAATTGGAATTGCTTGTTATTGGTATTAAGCACCTTGCAAGTAGTTTTCAAACAGTACTTAGTGTTTTCTTGTAGGGTAATCCTTTTCTTATTATGACTTCTTAGATTTGTTTGTCTTTTATTGTTTTTATTTCTCTAAAATATGTACTTACATACATGCATGCATACAAGCATACATATATGTATACATATATAGAAAATAAAAAATTATTTTCTTGATTTTTATTGCTTGTCCATGAATGTGATTTGTAGGCCATGGCTGGAAGGTATTGACCGGTTTACAGTGATGTGATGTTCTACTGATACAATCATTTTTTTGTTTTTATAATGTTTATTCTATGTAGGCTACCTTCGTCAGTGGGTCTTGTATTGTTGTTCTAAAAGTGTAGGGTAAGTTGGCAGTGTCAAGGTTTGTACATTTTTGTCTGGATCATTGTTAGAAGGGGATGGATTTTTTTCCTGTTACTCAAGAATTCGTGTTTCTTTAGCTAGAAATTTAATTCTTTCAATTGGTCTCCTTATTGATTTACAAAACTATTATTGTACTATTTATATTTTTTTAATTGATTTATAGGTATCCACATTTGTACTCCTAATTGGATATATCCTCTTCAAAATGGCAACAATCTTAGAATAGGATATGTTTCTTTCGCATATTTAGCACCAGAATTTACAGGTAGATGAAAATCTTGTTAAAATGTGAATCAACATCTTTTAAAGTGTTATCCCTTCCTGGATTTTGAATTTATGTGTTTTGACCACCTTTCATTTATTTGTTTAGGTTTGTTGATTTATTTTCTGGTGGGTTTTACAGGGACGATGGGCAATGAAACGTTTGGCTGTGGAAGCGCATTGGTTGGAGACTACTGTTTCACTTTTATGTAAGTCATTACGATTTATTGTGCTTGATGCAATCATTATTGTTTCTGTCTGTTTATTCTGAAGCAACTATCCTCCTCTATAACCTCTCGATTGGTTATTTCATGGTGTAGGGCAATCTGGCAGTGCTATTGTTCTTGTGTGCGTCATTGAAAGTATAAGTTACCTATTTTTCTGGAAGAGTATTTTGTTGGGGCGTTATCTTTGTTTAGATGATTTTACAATTACTTATTTTTTTTTATATAATTTGCAAATTACAAGTATCTTTTCTCTTAATTCAATATTATATTTTTAACATTATATTTGGAATTGGAATTGTTTGTTCTTGGTATTAAACGCCTTGCAAGTACTTTGGAAACAATCCTTAGAGTTTTCTTGTGGGGTAATCCTTTCCATATTTTGACTTTGTGGATTTGTTTGTCTTTTCTCGTTGTTATTTCTCTAACTTCTGCACTTACATGCATGCATGAATGCATTCATACATATTTTTATTTTATTGATTTTTACTTGCTTGTGCGTGAATGTGATTTGTTGGTCATGGCTGGACGATATTGATTGGTTCACCGTGACGTGATGTTATGCTAATATAATCATTTTTTTATAATGTTTTTTCTTCACAGGCTACAATCTTCATTAGGTTCTATAGGGGTTATTCTAAAAGTATAGGGTAAGTTGGTAGTGTCAAGATTTATATATATTTTTTCTGGCTACCTGTTAGAAGGGGATGGAGTTTTTCTCCTATTTCTGAAGAATTCGAGTTTCTTTCGCTAGAAATTTAATTTTTTCAACTGATCTCCTTATTGATTTGTGAAACTACTATTATACTATTTATAATTTTTTAATTGATTTATAAGTAACCACATCTGTACTCCTAATTGGATATATCCTCTTCAAAAAGGCAGCATTCTTGGAATAGGATCTACTTCCTCTGCATATGTAGATCCAGAATCTACAGGTAGACAAAATTTTTGTCAAAATGTAAATCAACATCTTTTAAAATGTTATCCCTTCCTGGATTTTGAATATATGTGTTTTGACCACCTTTCATTTATTTGTTTAGGTTTGTTGATTTATTTTCTGGTGGGTTTTATAGGGACAATGGGCAATGAAATGTGTGGCTGGGGAAGCGCATTGGTTGGAGGCTATTGCTTCACTTTTATGTAAGTCATTACGATTTATTGCGCTTAATGCAATCATTCTTGTTTCTGTCTTTTCATTCTGAAGCGATTATCCTCCTCTATAGCCTCTCAATTGGTTATTTCATGGTGTAGGGCAATTTGACAGTGCTATAGTTCTTGTGTGTGTCATTGAAGGTATGAGTTACCCATTTTTCTAGAAGAGTATTTTGTTTGGGCTTTATCTTTGTTTTGATGATTTTACAATTGCTTTTTTTTTTTTTATATAATTTGTAAATTACAAGTACCTTTTCTCTTAATTGAATATTATCTTTCTAACATTATATTTGAAATTGAAATTCTTTGTTCTTGGCATTAAATGCCTTGCAGCTACTTTGGAAACAATTCTTAGAGTTTTCTTGTGGGGTAATCCTTTCCATATTTTGACTTCTTGGATTTGTTTGTCTTTTCTCGTTGTTATTTCTCTAACATCTGTACTTACATGCATGCATGCATGAATGCATTCATACATATTTTTATTTTATTGATTTTTACTTGCTTATGTGTGAATGTGATTTGTGTGTCGTGGCTGGACGATATTGATCGGTTAACCATGACGTGATTTTATGTTGATATAATCATTTTTTTAAAATGTTTTTTCTTCACAGGCTACAATCTTCATTAGGTTTTGTACTGGTTGTTCTGAAAGTATAGGGTAAGTTGGTAGTGTCAAGATTTATATATATTTTTTTCTGGGCTACTTGTTAGAAAGAGATGGAGTTTTTCTCCTATTTTTGAAGAATTCATGTTTCTTTCGTTAGAAATTTAATTTTTTCAACTAATCTCCTTATTGATTTGCAAAATTACTATTGTACTATTTATAATTTTTTAATTGATTTATAGGTATCCACATCTGTACTCCCAAGTGGATATATGCTCTTCAAAAAGGTAGCAGTCTTGGAATGGGATCTATTTCCTTTGCATATTTAGCACCAGAATATACAGGTAGATGAAAATTTTGTCAAAATGTAAATCAACATATTTTAAAGTGTTATCCCTTCCATGATTTTGATTTTATATGTTTTGACCACCTTTCATTTATTTGTTTAGGTTTGTTGATTTATTTTTTGGTGGGTTTTACATGGATGATGGGCAATGAAATGTGTGGCTGTAGAAGCACATTGGTTGGAGACTACTGTTTCACTTTTATGTAAGTCATTATGATTTATTATGCTTGATGCAATCATTATTATTTATGTCTGTTCATTTTGAAGCGACTATCTTCCTCTATAGCCTCTCGATTGGTTATTTCATGGTGTAGGGCAATCTAGTAGTGCTATTGTTCTTGTGTGCGTCATAGAAGGTATGAATTACCCATTTTTCTGGAAGAGTATTTTATTGGGGTTTTATTTTTGTTTCGATGATTTTATAGTTGCTTGATTTTTTTTTTATATAATTTGCAAATTACAAGTACCTTTTCTCTTAATTGAATATTATCTTTCTAACATTATATTTGAAATTGGAATTGTTTGTTCTTGGTATTAAACGCCTTGTAGGTACTTTGGAAACAATTCTCAGTGTTTTCTTGTGGGGTAATCCTTTCCATATTTTGACTTCTTGGATTTGTTTGTCTTTTCTCGTTGTTATTGCTCTAACATCTGTACTTACAAACATGCATGCATGCATATTTTTATTTTATTGATTTTTATTTGCTTGTGCATGAACTTGATTTGCGTGTCGTGGCCAGACGATATTGATCAGTTCATTATGACGTGATGTTATACTGATATAATCATTTTTATAATGTTTTTTCTTCAGGGCTACAATCTTCATTGGGTCCTGTACTGGTTGTTTTGAAAGTATAGGGTAAGCTGATAGTGTCAAGATTTATATATATTTTTATGCCTACATGTTAGAAGGGGATGGAGTTTTTCTCTTATTTATGAAGAATTCGTGTTTCTTTCGCTAAAAATTTATTTTTTTCAACTGACCTCCTTATTGATTTTCAAACTACTATTGTACTGTTTATAAGTTTTTAATTGATTTAAAGGTATCCACATCTGTGCTCCCAACTGGATATATCCTCTTCAAAAAGGCAGCACTCTTGGTATGGGATCTGTTTCCTCCGCATATTTAGCACCACAATTTACAGGTAGATGAAAATATTGTCAAAATGTGAATCAACATCTTTTAAAGTGTTATCCCTTCCTGGATTTTGAATTATGTGTTTTGACCACCTTTCATTTATTTGTTTAGGTTTGTTGATTTATTTTCTGGTGGGTGTTATAGGGACGATGGGTAATGAAATGTGTGGTTGTAGAAGCGCATTGGTTGGAAACTACTATTTCACTTTTATGTAACTCATTACAATATTGCACTTGATGCAATCATTATTGTTTCTGTTTGTTCGTTTTGAAGCGACAATCCTCCTCTATAACCTCTCGATTGGTTATTTCATGGTGTAGGGCAACCTAGCAGTGTTATAGTTCTTGTGTGCGTCATTGAAGGTATGCGTTACCCATTTTGTGGAAGAGCATTTTGTTGGGGCTTTGTTTCAATGATTTTACAGTTGCGTGATTTTTTTTATATAATTTGCAAATTACAAGTACCTTTTCTCTTAATTGAATATTATCTTTCTAACATTATATTTAGAATTGTAATTTTTTGTTCTTGGTATTAAACCCCTTGCAGGTAGTTTGGAAACTATTCTCAGCATTTTCTTGTCGAGTAATCCTTTCCGTATTTTGACTTCTTGGATTTGTTTGTCTTTTCTCGTTGTTATTTCTTTAACATCTATACTTGCATACATGTATGCATGCATGAATGCATTCATACATATTTTTATTTTATTCATTTTGATTTGCTTGTGCATGAATGTGATTTGCGTGTCGAGGCCAGACGATATTGTTCACTATGACGCGATGTTATGCTGATATAATCATTTTTTTATAATGTTTTTTCTTCACAGGCTACAATCTTCATTGGGTCTTGTACTGGTTGTTATGAAAGTATAGGGTAAGCTGGCAGTGTCAAGATTTATATATTTTTTTCCTGGCTACCTGTTAGAAGGGGATGGAGTTTTTCTCCTATTTTTGAAGAATTCGTGTTTCTTTGGCTAGAAATTTAATTTTTTCAACTGATCTCCTTATTAATTTGCGAAACTACTATTGTACTGTTTATAATTTTTTAATTGATTTATAGGTATCCATATATGTACTGCCAACTGGATATATCCTCATCAAAAAGGCTGCACTCTTGGAATGAGATCTGTTTCCTCTGCATATTTAGCACTAAAATCTACAGGTAGATGAAAATTCTGTAAAAATGTGAATCAATATCTTTTAAAGTGCTATCCTTTCCTGGATTTTGAATTTATGTGTTTTGACCACCTTTCATTTATTTGGTTAGGTTTGTTGATTTATTTTTTGGTGGGTTTTACAGGGACGATGGGCAATGAAATGTGTGGTTGTGGAAGCGCATTGGTTGGAGGCTACTGTTTCACTCTTTTGTAAGACAATACGATTTATTGCACTTGATGCAATCATTCTTGTTTTTGTTTATTCGTTCTGAAGCGACTATCCTCCTCTATAGCCTCTCGATTGGTTATTTCATGGTGTAGGGCAATCTGACAGTGCTATAGTTCTTGTGTGCGTCATTGAAGGTATGAGTTACCCATTTTTCTAGAAGAGTATTTTTTTAAGGCTTTATCTTTCTTTCGATGATTTTACATTTGCTTGAATTTTTTTTTACATAATTTTCAAATTACAAGTTCCTTTTCGCTTAATTTAATATTAGCTTTTTAACATTATGTTTGGAATTAGAATTGTTTGTTCTTGTTATTAAACGCCTTGCAAGTACTTTGAAAATAATTCTTAGCATTTTCTTGTGGGGTAATCCTTTTCATACTCTTACTTCTTGGATTTGTTTGTCTTTTCTTGTTGTTATTTCTCTAACATCTGTACTTACATACATGCATGCATGAATGCATTCATACATATTTTTATTTTAGTGATTTTATTTGCTTGTGCATGCATATGATTTGCGTGTCGTGGTTGGACAATATTGATCGGTTCACTGTTATGTGATGTTATGCTGATATAATCATTTTTTTAGAATGTTTTTTCTTCATAGGCTACCATCTGTAGTGGATCATGTGCTGGTTGTTCTGAAAGTATAGGGTAAGTTGGTACTGTCAAGATATATATATATATATATATATTTCTGGCTACTTGTTAGAAGGGGATGAAGTTTTTCTCCTATTTTTGAAGAATTCGTGTTTCTTTGCCTAGAAATTTAATTTTTTGAACTGATCACCTTATTGATTTGCAAAACTACTATTGCATTGTTTATAATTTTTTAAATGATTTATAGGTATCCATATCCGTACTCCTAACTGAATATGTCATCATAAAAAAGGTTGCACTCTTAGAGTGGGATCTATTTCCTCCGCATATTTAGCACCAAAATCTCCAGGTAGTTGAAAATTTTGTCAAAATGTTAGTCAACATCTTTTAAAGTGTTATCCCTTCTTGGATTTTGAATTTATATGTTTTGACCACCTTTCATTTATTTCTCTAAGTTTGTTGATTTATTTTCTGGTGGGTTTTACAGGGATGATGGGCAATGAAATGTGTGGCTGTGGAAGCGCATTGGTTGGAAACTACTGTTTCACTTTTTCGTAAGTTATTACGATTTATTGCACTTGATGCAATCATTAATTTTTCTGTCTGTTCATTCTAAAGTGACTATGTTCCTCCATAGCCTCTCGATTGGTTAATTCATAGTGTAGGGCAATTTGGCAGTGCTATAGTTCTTGTGTGCGTCATTAAAGGTATGAGTTACCCATTTTTCTGGAAGAGTATTTTGTTGGGGCTTTATCTTTGTTTTGATGATTTTACAGTTGCTTGATTTTTTTTTTATATAATTTGCAAATTACAAGTACCTTTTCTCTTAATTGAATATTATCTTTCTAATATTATATTTGGAAATAGAATTGTTTGTTCTTGGTATTAAATGCCTTGTAGGTACTTTGGAAATGATTCTCAGCGTTTTCTTGTTGGGTAATCCTTTGCATATTTTGACTTCTTGGATTTGTTTGTCTTTTCTCGTTGTTATTTCTCTAACATCTGTACTTGCATACATGCATGCATGCATGAATGCATTTATACATATTTTTATTTTATTCATTTTGATTTGCTTGTGCATGAATGTGATTTGCGTGTCGAGGCCAGACGATATTGTTCACTAGACACGATGTTATGTTGATATAATCATTTTTTTATAATGTTTTTTCTTCACAAGCTACAATCTTCATTAGGTCCTGTACTAGTTGTTCTAAAAGTATAGGGTAAGCTGGCAATGTTAAGATTTATATTTTTTTTCCTGGCTACCTGTTAGAAGTGGATGGAGTTTTTCTCCTATTTCTGAAGAATTCGAGTTTCTTTCGCTAGAAATTTAATTTTTTCAACTGATCTCTTTATTGATTTGCGAAACTACTATTGTATTGTTTATAATTTTTTAATTGATTTATAGGTATCCTAATCTGTACTCCTAATTGAATATATCCTCTTCAAAAAGGCAGCATTCTTGGAATAGGATCTACTTCCTCTGTATATGTAGATCTAGAATCTACAGGTAGACAAATTTTTTGTCAAAATGTAAATCAACATCTTTTAAAATGTTATCCCTTCCTAGATTTTGAATATATGTGATTTGACCACCTTTTATTTATTTGTTTAGGTTTGTTGATTTATTTTATGGTGGGTTTTATAAGGACGATGGGCAATGAAATGTGTGGCTGGGGAAGCGCATTGGTTGGAGGCTACTATTTCACTTTAATGTAAGTCATTACAATTTATTGCGCTTAATGCAATCATTCTTGTTTCTGTCTTTTCATTTTAAAGCGACCATCTTCCTCCATAGCCTCTCGATTGGTTATTTCATGGTGTAGGACAATTTGCTAGCGCTATAGTTCTTATGTGCGTCATTGAAGGTATGAGTTACCAATTTTTTTGGAAGAGTATTTTGTTGAGGGTTGATCTTTGTTTCGATGATTTTACAGTTGCTTGATTTTTTTATATATTTTGCAAATTACAAGTACCTTTTCTCTTAATTGAATATTATCTTTCTAACATTATATTTGGAATTGAAATTGTTTGTTCTTGGTATTAAACGACTTGCGGGTACTTTGGGAACAATTCTTAGCGTTTTCTTGTGAGGTAATCCTTTCCATATTTTGACTTCTTAGATTTGTTTGCCTTTTCTTGTTTTTATTTCTCTAACATATGTACTTACATACATGAATGCATGCATGAATGCATTCATACATATTTTTATTTTATTGATTTTTATTTGCTTGTGCATGAATGTGATTTGCGTGTCGTGGCCAAACAGTATTAACCGGTTCACTGTGATGTGATGTTATGCTGATATAATCATTTTTTTTATAATGTTTTTTTTTCATAGACTACCATATTCAGTGAGTCCTGTACTGGTTGTTCTGAAAGTATAGGGTAAGCTGGTAGTGTCAAGATTTTTATATGTATATTTTTTGCTACCTATTTAAAGGGGATGGAGTTTTTATCTTGTTTCTGAAGAATTTTTCTTTCTTTGGCTAGAAATTTAATTTCTTCAATTGATCTCCTTGTTGATTTGCAAAACTACTTTTGTTCTGATTTTTTAATTGATTTATAAGTATCCACATTTGTACTCACAACTGGAGATATTCTCTTCGAAATGGTAGCACTTTTGGTATAGGATCTGTTTCCTTCGCATATTTAGCACTAGAATCTATAGGTAGATGAAAATTTTGTCAAAAAGTTAATGAACACCTTTTAAACTGTTATCCTTTCCTGGATTTTGAATTTATGTGTTTTGACCACGTTTCATTTATTTGTTCATGTTTGTTTATTTATTTTTTGGTGGGTTTTACAGGGTTGATGGGCAATGAACTGTGTGGTTGTGGAAGCGCATTGGTTGGGGACTACTATTTCACTTTTATGTAAGTCATTATGATTTATTGCGCTTAATGCAATCATTATTGTTTCTGTCTGTTCATTCTGAAGCGGTTATTTTCCTCCATAGCCTCTCGATTTGTTATATCATGGTGTAGGGCAATCCGATAGTGCTACAGTTCTTGTGTGCGTCACTAAAGGTATGAGTTACCTGATTTTTTTGGTAGAGTATTTTGTTGGGGCTTTATCTTTGTTTTGATGATTTTATAGTTGCTTTGATTTTTTTTTTATACAATTTGCAAATTACAAGCATGTTTTCTCTAGATTGAATATTATCTCCCTAACATTATATTTGGAACTTGAATTGTTTGTTCTTAGTATTAAACGCCATGCAGGTGCTTTGGAAACAATTATCAACGTTTTCTTGTGGGGTAATCCTTTTCGAATTTTGACATTTTGGATTTGTTTGTCTTTTGTCGTTGTTATTTCTCTAACATATGTACTTACATACACGCATCTATGCAGTGATTGCATTATTACATATTTTTATTTTATTGATTTTTATTTGCTAGTGCATGAATGTGATTTGCATGTCCTGGCTGGATGGTATTGACCGGTTCACTATGATGTGATGTTGTGTTGATATAATCATTTTATTATAATTTTTTTCTTCACAGGCTACCATCTTCAGTGGGTCCTGTGCTGGTTGTTCTGAAAGTCTAGGATAAGCTAGCAGTGTCAAGATTTATATATTTTTTTCTGGATCACTGTTAGATGGAGGAGGAGTCTTTCTCCTATTTCTGAAGAATTCGTGTTTCTTTTGCTAAAAATTTAATTTTTTCAACTGATCTCCTCATTGATTTGCGAACCTGCTTTTGTACTGTTTAGAATTTTTTTAATTGATATATAGGTATCCACATCTGTACTCCCTACTGGATATATCCTCCTCAAAACAGCAACACTCTTGGAATAGGATATGTTTCCTCTCCATATTTAGCACCGAAATCTACAGGTAGATGAAAATTTTGTAAAAATGTGAATCAACATCTTTTAAAGTGTTGTCCCTTCCTGGATTTTGAATTCATGTGTTTTGAACACCTTTCATTTAATTGTTTAGGTTTGTTGATTTATTTTTTGGTGGGTTTTACAGGGATGATGGGCAATGAAATGTGTGGTTGGGGAAGCGCATTGGTTGGAGGCTACTGTTTCACTTTTATGTAAGTTATTACGATTTATTGTGCTTGATGCAATCATTATTGTTTCTGTCTGTTCATTCTGAAGTGACTATGTTCCTCCATAGCCTCTCGATTGGTTATTTCATGGTGTAGGACAATCTGGCACTGCTATAGTTCTTGTGTGCGTCATTGAAGGTATGAGTTACCCATTTTTCTGGAAGAGTATTTTGTTGGGGCTTTATCTTTATTTTGATGATTTTACAGTTGCTTATTTTTTTTTTTATATAATTTGCAAATTACAAATACCTTTTCTCTTAATTGAATATTTTCTTTCTAACATTATATTTGAAATTGAAATTGTTTGTTCTTGGCATTAAACGCCTTGCAGGTACTTTGGAAACAATTCTCAACGCTTTCTTGTGGGGTAATCCTTTCCATATTTTGACTTCTTGGATTTGTTTGTCTTAACTCGTGTATTTCTTTATCATTTGTACTTATATACGTGTATGCATGCATGAATGCATTTATACATATTTTTATTTTGTTGATTTTTATTTTCTTAGGCATGAATGTGATTTGCGCGTTGTGGCCAGATGGTATTGATCGATTCACGGTGATGTGATGTTATGTTGATATAATCATTTTTTTATAATGTTTATTCTTCACAGGCTACCATCTTCAGTGGGTCCTGTATTGGTTGTTCTAAAAGTATAGAGTAAGCTTGTAGTTTCAAGCTTTACATAATTGTTTTCTGGCTACCTGTTAGAAGGGGATGGAGTTTTTCTCCTGTTTTTGAAGAATTCGTGTTTCTTTGGCTAAAAATTTAATTTGTTCAACTGATCTCTTTATTGATTTGTGAAACAACTATTGTACTGTTTATATTTTTTTAATTTATTTGTAGGTATCCACATCTGTACTCCTAACTGGATATATCCTCTTCAAAACGGCAACATTCTTGGAATGGGATCTATTTCCTCTGCATATTTAGCACCAGAATCTGTAGATAGATGAAAAATTTGTCAAAATGTGAATCAACATCTTTTACAGTGTTATCCTTTCCTGGATTTTTGAATTTATGTGTTTTGACCACCTTCCATTTATTTGTTTGTGTTTGTTGATTTATTTTTCGGTGGGTTTTACAAGGACGATGGGTAATGAAATGTGTGGCTGTGGAAGCACACCGGTTGGAGACTATTGTTTCAATTTTATATAAGGCATTACGATTTATTGCGCTTGATGCAACCATTATTATTTTTGTCTGTTCTTTCTGAAGTGACTATTTTCTTCCATAGCCTCTTGATTGGTTATTTCATGGTGTAGGGCAATCTGGAAATGCTATGGTTCTTGTGTGCGTCATCAAAGTTATGAGTTACCCATTTTTGGGGAAGGGTACTTTGTTGGGGCTTTTTCTTTGTTGTGATGATTTTGCAATTATATGATATTTTTTTTATATAATGTGCAATTTACAAGTCCTTTCTCTCTTAATTGAATATTAACTTTCTGACATTATTTTTGAAAGTGGAATTGTTTGTTCTTGGTAGTAAACACCTTGCAGGTGCTTTCCAAACAATACTTAGCATTTTCTTATGGGATAATCCTTTCCTTATTCTAACTTCTTGGATTTGTTTGTCTTTTCTCGTTATTTCTCTAACATTTGTACTTATATACCTGCATGCATGCATGAATACATACATACATATTTTATTTTATTGATTTTTATTTGCTGGTGCATGAAAGTGATTAGCGTGTCGTGGCCAGACGAAATTGACTGGTTCATTGTGATCTGACATTATGCTGATATAATCATTTTTTTTTGTTTTTATAATGTTTTCTCTTCACAGGCTACCATCTTTAGTAAGTCCTGTATTAGTTGCTCTGAAAGTGTAGGGTAAGTTAGTAGTGTCAAGATTTATATATTTTTTCTTGGATCACTGTTAGAAGGGGATGGTGTTTTTCACCTGTTTCTGAAGAATTCATGTTTCTTTGGCTATAAATTTAATTTTTTGTATTGATTTGCTTGTTGATTTACAAAATTATTGTTGTACTGTTTATAATTTTTAAATTGATTTATAGGTGTCCATATTTGTACTCCTAACTGGATATATCTTCTTCAAAACGACAGCACTCTTGGAATGAGATTTGTTTCCTCTGCATATTTAGGACCAGAATCTAGAGGTAGATGAAAATTTTGTGAAAATGTGAACCAACATATTTTACAGTGTTATGCCTTCCTGGATTTTGAATTTATGTATTTTGACCATCTTTCATTCATTTGTTTAGGTTTGTTGATTTATTTTCTGGTGGGTTTTACAGGGACATTAGGCAATGAAATGTGTGACTTTGGAAGTGCATTGGTTGGAGACTACTGTTTCACCTTTATGTAAGTCAATATGATTTATTGTGCTCGATGCGATCATTATTACTTCTGTCTATTCATTCTGAAGCGATTATCTTCTTCCACAAGCTCTCAATTGCTTATTTTCATGGTGTAGGGCAATCTAGCTGTGTTAGAGCTCTTGTGTGCATCATCTAAGGTATGGGTTACCCATTTTTAAGGAAGAGTATTTAGTTGGGCCTTTATATTTGTTGTGATAATTTTACAGTAACTTGATTTTTTTTTATGTAATTTGTAATTTGCAAGCGCCTTCACTCCAGATTGAATACAATCTTCCTAACATTATATTTGGAAATAGAATTGTTTGTTCTTGGTATTAAATGCCTTGTAGGTCCTTTCCAAGCAATACTCAGCGTTTTCTTGTGGGGTAATCTTTTTGATATTCTGACTTCTTAGATTTGTTTGTCTTTTCTCGTTGTTATTTCTCTAACATATGTACTTACATACATACATGCATGCATACATGAATGCATACATACATATTTTTATTTTATTGATTTTTATTTGCTTGTGCATGTATGTGATTTGTGTGCCGTGGTCGGAAGGTATTGATCGTTTCACTATGATGTGATGTTATGCTAGTAGAATCACCTATATCTGAAGAATTTGTGTTTCTTTGGCTAGAAATTTAATTTTTTCTATTGATATGCTTATTTTTTTGCAAAATTACTGTTGTACTCTATATAATTTTTTAATTGATTTATAGGTGTAACACCTTAAGGAGTATTACCTTTTGCTAGTTTATATTACTAAAACACCGGAGTTTAGAATATAAGAATATCAGAGAAACTATGCGGAAACTAAAACTTAAACTTGGATTACAAAAACATACTTACAACAATTAATACAAAACTATTGGCACTTATGTACCGTTCAAAACATGAACAAAAGAAACATAAACATAAACTAACTCCCAGATATTGGGAGGTCCAAAACTATAAACTCTTCCTCTTACAGTGGCTTCAAGCTCTATGCTCCAAGCTACTCCAAGAAGACTTCACTTGCTCAACCTGTAAAAACATGAAACATAAGAGGGATGAGACATATTGTCTCAGTGAGTGCTCTAAGGACTCTAGGCTGACCCTCTACTCTAAAGATCCTTTTCTTATACTTTCATGGTTTTACTTCTTACTAAAACCCCCAGTCCCTTACTTCTTTATTTCTTAATTTCATAATCTATGCCCGTCATAGGGTTCACCAATCTATAGTGGGCCTAGGGCCTGGGCCTTTTAACCCGTATTGTCCCTCAATCTAGACAACTATCTTCCCATCGTTTTGATGAGAACTTCACATTCATTATTACTTTCTCTAGACATTCTACTTTCCATGACACTAAGTGAGGACTGACTTTTCCTTTCCTTACTTTTATCTTTTCTAGTCCTTTTAGAACTTATACATAAACTTTCTTCAGGATAAACCCCTTGCATACCCATTGGGTAGCATCTAACATAAACTGTGTCCTCACTAAGTACATAGGTTCCCTAGTTTAGACTTAACAAGATTCACCTATGACTAGGCTTACACAACATCATATACCCCACAAGACAACATACATGCCTCACAAGGCATTCACATCATTATATCCTAGCTTTGTTTCTATTTTGTGTAATTCCCTTTATCTTTATTATTCAATTTCACTTGCATATCGTCTTTTCTTGGCTAAGCTCTAGCCATCAAGAGGCGTCCCTCTTGCTCGACCTCTTATTATCATTGGTCTAAGTGGCTGAATCACTTTCGTTATTGAAGCAGTTCCCTCAACATTCTTTCCATACCGAAGAATGACTATGTCCTTCTCTTACAGAAGGACCCATCCTTCTCTTACAGAAGGACCCATCCTTCCCTTACCGAAGCATGTTGTTTTTCCTCTAGCTTCTGAAGGATGACAGTCCATTCCCTTGACGCAAGGGGCCTCCTAGTCCTTTTTCCTTTTACAACTCATCTTAGAGTTGCATAAAACCTCATCTCTCCTTAGTAATCCCAGAATCCTCACTGCGGTTTGCACACTGTAGTATGCCGAGGGTGCGACTTGGACATGACCGATACCGGGGAGGTTCTAATGTTACTAAGGAGGTACTTTTCTTTGAAAGCATAATTTTCCATTTAAAACATCTTTCTTTAAAAACATAAGCTTTTCTCAAAAACGTGTTTCTTTTCTTAAAACATTTCCTTTCATGAAAATTTTTCATAAACTTAGGAAAAAATCCCCATCTATTGCTAAGGAGGCATCTGATGGTATCTTAAGTATCTTAAATGTCTTATTATATAGGGTTTATCGTTGCATACAAACTATCTCAGACAAAAGCTACCATCACATGAATACATATAACACAGCTACTCAAGGAATCAAACATCACAAGAAGTGGCAAACATTCAAGAGCAAGCATAGAAAACAAGGGTGCAATTATTCTTTCTAGACTCAACTCTCACTTAGCTAAAATCCTAATTTTTGCTCACAACAGTCCTGTCTCGCCCAGCGGGTGAAACTGCCGCCCAGCGAGATAACACAGTCTCGCCCAGCGGGTAAAATTCTTGCCCAGCGGGATAACGTAGTCTCGCCCAGCGGGTGAAACTTTCGCCTAGTGGGTGCTCGACGTGAATAGGGGTATATGGAATTTGATTTTCATTCCTTTGGCTTTTAATTGCCATACAACCATTCCAAATCACCATAAACAATCTCAAAACACTTCTATTACATTTCTAACCGATTAATCTACCAAATAAATCCCTTAATCATGCTTAATCATCAAAATCTCATAAAAGGCTTTTTCTAGGGTAATCAAAATGATTAAATGGTTTCTTCCTCTATGTTCTCCTTTCCCAAGCTAGTATTGGGTTTGTTCTAGTTTCATTATTTAAGGGATCTCTAATCTAACCCAGATCCACTAAAGTTTTTTTGACTTCAGCTAGTTGGGTTTATGGTATTATTAATAAAGGAAGAGAGGAGAGTACAAAAAGTATCCTAATGCTAGACCTCTTTGGTGGTGCTTCCTAAAGGAATATTGTCAACATAGGAAAAGGAGTTTAAAATCTATCCTCGTGAGGGACCACTTTGAAATCCATTATTTTATATGTTCATTTTCCTTTATGTAATTAGACTAGTTGAAATATTCTTAGTACCTATTGACTAAAATGATCTTTGTTGTATATTTTACCAAGATGTAACTTTGTCTAGGGTTATATTATACCCTTATAAATAAATGACATCTTCTTTTATAGTTTGTTGATATTATAATGTCTGAATTTATGGTCTTGATTTTCCAAATTTATGGCTACCAAACTTGAGTAATCCTTACATTCCAACCTTCCCAAATTCACTTGCAACTCAAATTCTTGTCATACTTTCTTTTTATCCAAAATATGTTGACCCTTACATGTTTTCGTCTTTCATTGAGACGTGGCAACCCCTAGTTGGGTTTTTAATTCCTCAGTTCATACTGGTATTATTGTAACTATCTTAGGATTTTGCGCCACAATCATGACAAATTTGAAATTTGATATGATTTTCCCTTAATATCCTCATTCTACTACTTAAAATGGATTTTTTTTATTCATATATTTTCTTATAAATGGTGTTAACCTCTTTTTATTGACTTCACTTTTCGCATTGTAACTTCTCTTTTATTTTCCAATTAGGTGATTTTTTGCCATGATGCTCTTACTCGTCTGCACTTGTTCCTTTAGCATTCTTCCTTATTTTCTCTCAAATTTTTGTTCAGTGGTATCCACCTTCCTTTTTCTATTTTTACTTTTTCTCATAATGGTAAGTCTTAAGGAATTAAGAAAAAGTGGTAATGGCAATTTTGTGGATATTTTCGCAAAGCCACTGTTATCGTGGCCTAAATCTGGCCATGACGCTTCTTTTTCTCAAGCACACTTGAAACTAGCTCCAACTCCTCATTACTGGAAAAGTTGGAATGACTAAAAGTTGGAATGACTATGTTAATTGAGGTAGCAAATTTCTTGACAGGATAAAGAGGGCACAATTTGTTGTCCAAATGACGGTTGAATTTTTGGATCTTTTCGCTAATTCTTTCAATTCTTCAACGTCTTCTAACTCTATTCTTAACTTACCCCTTTTAACTTCCTTTATGGATTTGACCCTTGCAAGTGAATTTAAACCTATGGGGAAAGCCAAGAAAAGGGATGATCTTTCCATTCCTGTCAGTTTGCAAGGCAAGTATAGTTGGGTAGATGAAGTAGTTGTGACACGTACTGAATTTAAACCTTTTGGGTAGAACAAACTCAAGGAAGAAGTAATTTTGACTCCAAATCCTTTATTAAAAGATTAATATATGCTAGAAATCCTTGATTTGATAACCATATTTGTGAATGGTTAGAGGTGTCTGTAACACCTTTAATTTTAGGAAATATTATTATTAATATTTTATTTCTAATAAACGCGTATATTATTTTTTTTTATTATTGCTATTGTCTTGATATACAGAGACATTGTATGGAAGCCTAAATATAAATTTTTTACCCTGAGAAATTAAAACTTTCTCAGAACAAGAAATTGTATCTGGACTTATAAAGTTAGAAATTCATATAATTAACTAGAAATTCTGACAGTTAGAAACATAAACACAAGAGGGTAGATAAATGTTAAATAAATATAAAAAATGACAAAATGATATTTTGAACATGAAAACATGTTTATAATATTATTTTATAATTATAGAAATTTTTCTGTAATTTTTAGAGATTCCTCAATTTTGACTCAAAGTACTAAGAGGTAACTTTACGAGTTCAATTGTAGATACCTAAAGAACTCCAAAAAATTATGAAAAAAAATTACATGAGCTATTTTAATGTGTCTAGAAGAGTTGTGTAAAGAAAAACTATAGGTTTATACTCTTTAAGATTAAAAACAAAAATTAAGAGTTTAAGTGGCTTATTTGAACCCTAGTCTCCTACTACTATAAATCGAAAATATTGTGCCCAAAAGAGAGCCATAGTTGTCACTCTTTCTCAGGAAACCTAGGTTAGATTTGTGTTCTAGTTTTGGCAAGCAAACTCACTCCATTTCCTCTTCCCCTTGGTTCAAGCTTGTAAGGAGCAACAGGAATCAACTATCTCTACCCTTCTCCTACCCATTTTCACGTGGAAAGCTTCACCCAAGGTAAGGGAGGAGGTTTCTCACCTATTTAAGGTTGATATTTTATGTATTGAGAGATTCTCTTAGTCTCTTAAATATATGATACATGGAAGCTATGTATATACTTGATTTTGATTGCTTCAAAACTCTGCTGTAGTAACAGAGTAAGTATTCAGCCACTGTGTACACAAAATTTCTCTGAGTTTAAGCCCTGAAATACCATCATTTTATGTTCTTAATGTTGAACCATGGAAGCCTTAGCCTAATTACATGATATGGTGAAATTATAAATTGAAAATGGCACTTTGAAGATGCCAACTTTGTCCAAAACATGAATACTATTACTATGCTGAGTTCATTTTGATTCTCATACAATTAAGTCGTTTTTAAATGCGTTTTAAGGTTACAAAAATTGTTGAGTCCTAACCTTAATTGTATGCAATTAAAACATGAAGTTTCAAGTGTATATGACACACTTTTTCACCCATTTTACTGCATAATTCTGCAGCATATGCCAGCAGTCTACATTCTAATTCTAGCGCATTCTGAGTGGAATAAACACGTCCTAAATGATGTATTTTGGTATATATATGACTCCCACAAAGTTTGGCTTGCTTCGGAGCCAAATTGGATGAGTAATGGCACATGAAAAACACATATTCTGTCAAAAACGTGATTGCTGTTCTTGGTCTGAATCGTTGTGATAAATTAGGAAATTAACTTGTTTTAATCATAATTTTAAGTCACAAAAAGTGTTATGTCATTACCAAACTTGAAGAGAGTGAAATTATGCTCAAACTAGGTGCTAGAAGCATGAAACCAGTGAATTTTCTGCACAATTTTGCTGGTGCTGTTCTGTTGTGTTTAAGGCCAGTAAAATCCCATTTTTGGGGAGCTAAATATTACTTATTAATTGTATTTTGATATATATATGATCTCTCTAAAATTTGGCAAGCATTAGAGGCCTTATTTATATTTAGTGTGGTGTTAACGTGCTAAACTGTTCAATTTTATTGCACTAAAAAAAATGTTACTGTGCTTCCCTACTGCTCATTTGTGTGAAAAACCATGTTTAAAATGTGTTAAAGATGGAGAATTAGATGCATCAATGATAGTATATGATGCCCCTAGTGTTTGGTGATTGAAACGAGCCAATGTGACTTGTTTTGGTGCTTGAAATCACCATTTGAACAATGAAAAAAATAAGGATTTAAGGTGTGTTAATTGTAGACATTATGTGCCTTATAATTAGTATATGGTACCTTTAAAGTTTTTTGAACATTGATAGTCATTTTGGCATGTTTTGACACTTGAAATTAGCCATTATGCAGTAATTGCGAGTTGCTGTCTTGCAGATTTACAATAGTGAAAAATTCATGTTTCCTAGTGTCTAAATGATATGTAATTGATTGATACTGGATGTCATAACATTAAAGAACATAAAAGAGGAAGATTGAGTGAATATGAATGTATTTTGAGCCATAAAGAGCATGTTTATATGCATGTGATGCATGCTGTCCTGTTTTTATGCATGATAGCACATTAGTATATTGGAAGGTTGGAGATTTAGTTAATAAGGTCATGGCCAATTAAATCTAATTAGAAGGAGTGAAAATCACTTAATTGGTGAAAGAAACTCATAAAGGAGGCATGAAGAAAAATTAGTAGTAAGTCATAGAATTATATATTCTAATAATTATAGAAATGAACTTGAGACTAGTGTGCTTGTGATTCATGGTTAGTACTTGAAACTCAATATATGTTGTAGAGGGAAATCAAGCCAACAAGAGAAGCTTACTAATTTAGAACCATGAATAAAAATGATGAGCTAATTAAAGTATCCTAGACTTAACAAATTAGTTTTAATGGATTAGACTTTTAGTATAAATTGTCAAGTGACTTTAATTGTGTGTGGTGGTAAAGTAACATAACCTTAATGGACTAAAATCCTAGAATTAAGTATTAGTAATGGTAATATAATGACCAACCATTTATAATGGAACTTAGAATTCTAACTTTAGTTAATTAAATTTAATTCCTATTTTGAGAAAGAATGTTAATGCCTAGACTAAATGAGGAAGATGAGCAAAAGGCTATTTGATCTAATATTAGTAAAGGACCTTGAGCTAAAGAATTATGTGTGGAAACTAAAATTGATTTTGCTAGCCTTTGTAAGTATAATATGGCTATTGTGAAGTATTAGATGGAATAATTGTTTTGTTTTGATTATTTTACTTGAGCTGTTGTATTGAGATATGATGATTGTGGTAAGCTTGAAACCTACCAAATGATAAGGTCATGAGGGCTATGTGAAAATGAACTAAGTTTTGAAATGGAAATGATATTGAGATTGAGAATGATTGGAAACTGTGGATAATTATTGTTTGGCAGGTTGTGTTTTTGTTTGTTTATTAACCATATCCATGTAGAGGTATGGGGGAAAGTACCAAAAATAGAGAAAACTTTGCCAGAATTTCATGAGAATGATAACTCTTTGACTTAATTGTCAATACTAAGTTGGAGCATGCATCATGTGCATTGTATAAAGGAAGTGTGTATGGGGGGTTGACCACAGTATGGTACCTGAGGGATGTAGGTAGGACTCACAGAGTCTAGGAGGTGAAAGGATTTGGGTTGTGAAATCCTAAGAGCTAGGACTTGCAATCCTAAGCTAGGAAACTCATATTTTTCGGCCCAATAACCTCAATAACTACTGAACATCATCGAGATTGGTAGAGAGTATTCCTTCAAAAGTGATTAAAGACTTGTGTTTGTCTGTAAAATGAAGTACCAGGAAGGAATATGTACTCCCAATCGTCACCCAAAAGAAATGTTAAGACCTCTGATCTTGGGAATTAGGAGACATTGGGCCCACATGCATGTGTCTATCTAGAAACTTTAGTTTCCCTTGCATTACATAATTAAATAATCACTCACAGTGATTATTCTGTTTGATTGAAACTACAAAGGTTCGTTGTTTGTGACCTTAAATATAAGAGTGATGTGACCTCGCTCCTTTCTTTTCTTTCTTGTATGTATGGTTTTGCGATTTGTGATAGGACAGCTAGCTCAGATGGTAGGAATCCCATCATTGATGAGGTCCACACTTTGAGGCTTTGAGGAAGATCATTGCGATTACACTCTAAAGGCTTTAGTACTTGGAAATTGGGATAGTATAGGACTTAGCTCATAGACTGACTACTCTAATTCTAGGTTCTTTTATTTTGTTGTATTATATGGAAGGGATTAGATATTATGGTGTGGTGGTGTATGTGTAGTCAATTAACTGATTTTTATTTTGAGATACTTTGAGTTATTACAGATTTTTTGTATGATTTTATCATGTACCTTGGACTTTGGTGATGACATGTGATATATCTAAATACTTGATTATGATCCACTAAATATGATTATAGTTTTTATTTTTATTAAGATAAATAATATGTGCTAAAAAATATATCCCATGAAATATTTACTAAGTATAATAAATAAATAAAATATTTATAGAAATAAATGTTGTGACAAAGGGTGTTATAATGTCCAATTTTTATATGTATGTTTATGACTATTTCTTTACAAGCCTTGGGGTCTAAATTTCAAATTAAAGTACTTTAAAGATTGAAGCTTGTTCCTTCTCAACTTAACCCAAATGGATGGAGTTTAGTTCGAGCATCTGAATTGCTCTCTGAGCACCTTGGACATTTTCCTTCCTATTCTCTATTCTTTAATCTTTATAATGTATTTCAATTTCCTAGGTCTGGTAAAGGGTAAGTGTTGGGCATTCTCCTACATGTTCTCTATTCTTTAATCTTTTGAGTGTAATTTTGATTTGTATAAATTAGGAAAGGGAAAAATGTATCAAAATTTAAACATATATATATATATATATATATAATGATACAAAAGTTATTTTTTATTTTTATTTAAATATTTTATATATGTTTTCTTTCTAAATCTATACAAATCAATGATATATCACACTTCTATTACACTTTTGATAATTATTAGATAAAATTTTAGAGTGAGAGATGTAAATTGAATAATTAGAAATTGTGAAAATTAGATGCGAGTAATTAAAATTAAAAAGATCAAAATTACATAAGTTAAAGTAAGAGGACTTATGAAGGTATATAAATAAGCTTATTAAATTAATTTAATGTAACGTAAAAATGATTTAATCCATCATTTTAAACAAAATAAACTATAATTAAGTTTGAACATTCAAATTTATTACACTTAAATATATTTTTAGTCCATGTAATTATGCATTTTTTTATTTTAGTCCCTACCAAAAAATCTTTTGTCCATGCAAATTTCAAATTGTTTATTTTTCTTGTCCCTATCGTTAATCTCCATCACAAAAATGATAACATGACTAACGACGTCCTACGTGGATAATGCCATGTCCTCAACCTTGATGACAACATTATGCCATGTCTTCATCCTTAATGACATCATCAAGAGTATTGCGTCATAAATAATTTATAGGGAATAAAAGTAAAATTTGAATAGTTAGCCTTGATGACATCATCAAGGGTGGTGCATCATGTCATGTCAATAATTTATAGGGACTAAAAGATATATCACATGATGTCTTCATTCATCAAACATTAATTTGATTTGGGTATTAATGATCTCATCAAATGTCCAAGTAGATACCTAAGATCATCAAGTCGATGGTTCATAATGAGATGCATAATGTAAGAGAAGAAGAACTAGGAGCCCCATAGGTGGTAGAATATTCTATCACTTCATATATAGTGGGACAGACGATGTGCAACAGTAAGACTTGGTTCAAATGTTCATGATGAATGCCAAGGAACAACAACTGAATGAGTTTTGGACTTAGCCAACTTTGCAGCACGGCTAGATCCAAGTGGTTAGGAGACCAACCAATGCCCCCAGAAAATGTTGGAGGTATCCAATCTTCAAAGAAAAAATCGTTACTACCTACTAACCACTTCTCCTATATTTTAGGGAGGTGTTTTTGACCTTGTCATACTATTGCTCTTTTCTAACTTTTGCCTTAGATGCTCACATGATATGGGCCTCTCTGAAACCTTGAATCATTGGCCCAAACTTAATAGACCTTAACCCGATCCAACTAATTCTAGGTCGGCTATTGGTTTACATAGCCAATTCGATCAACTATCTTGATTGACTGTCCCAAATTGACTAACAGGCCCAATAGAGCCAAATATGCCAACTACATCTAAATTCTTATTTTTAAACATGACGAGATTATTTAGAACTTATTTTTATATTTTCTAATATTCTCAAACCATTAATTGTTTTCTTTAACATTAAAATATTCTTTTCTACCTCAAAATACAATTACTCATATTCTCAAATTAATACTTATAAAAAGTTTTTAAAATTTACTCTTTTCTTTTTAAATAGTTACTTATATATATTTTTTTACTTATTTATTGAAATTAACTACATATATTTCTTTTATTATATTAAATATTATTTATTTATATTTTTTAAATTGTGTAGATTAAAAAAGTATCCGTATTTGCTAGTTTAATTGCAAATTCAAATGAGAGATTTACAAATTGGAGGTTGAATAGAATTCTCCATTATTAAAATAGTTGTTTCAACGGAAACTATACAATGGAGAGCACGTCGTTTCTCCATGCTTCGATTTTTGATGCTGACTCTCTTCTCAAACTCATTAGCACTTTATTTACAACGGCATATGGAAGAACTTTGTCTCTTTCATACCAGAAAGGGTAAGAAACAATTGACGGACAAAGATCTTTATACACCCATGAGGCCATGAATAGGTTAATAGCAAGAATAGCATGCGCGTCAACCGTGCTTATAGTGACTTTGCCACAATGGTGAAAAATAATGAAACTTGTTCATTATATATTTTGGCAGTGGCACTATGCATTCATTGGTTATATACGAAAAATGCATACGTGTCTTGTGTTGCAACCATTTATATTTAATAATATGTTTTAATCATGTGTTACGTTTCTCTTGGAGTAGTGTAGTACTCTCAAAGTATACAGAAATTTCTACCTAAGATAAGCTATTACAAAGTGGATCTATTGGTAAAACATTCCGCCAAGGCTTCTTTAAGGAATAGCGAACAACATAGCTCAACCAATTAACGAACCAATGGAAGTGGACTGGAAAAACATTCCGCCAACGCTTCTCTAAAGAATCAGGGATTTTGGCTAGCTAGCAAAACTTCCACATCCAATCTGATTCATGTGTGTTGACTGAATTATGTTTATCTTCTTGTTCAAGATTTCCAGTTGTGTACACACAACCTTATTTTTATGTGGGGTACTGACTTTTGGATCTGAATTAATTTTGGTATGTTCCCATGGAGAACCTTCGGTTTTGTTTCTTGAAATGGTCACATTCACGCACCTTTCTGGCCAAGTTTCCCTTCCCTTTAATCAATCATTTAATCCTCTTTACTCCCACCCTTCCATTCCATCATTCATTAGAATCATAACTCTCTATTATCAAGAGACCCAAACAAACCTTTTTCGCCTCAATTTGTGCTAAAATCCAGTTCACCAACCGAATTAATTATGGACAACTATCCAACAAGCATCCCCCTAAACCCAAACTCCACTATCCTACTCATAACAATTTAATTATTAACCAAGTTGTAGATAAAGTAGCCGCCAATAATGAAAACACCCAAGTCGAAGTAACAAGGGCATTCACCACATGCCCCCAAACACCCCAAAACCCATATATACATCACCCCCACCTCCAAAACCCATATACTCAAGCATTGATCACCATAATCACACACCATTTCCACCACCTCCAGCAGCAATGGCTGACAACCCAAACAACACTCCTTACATCTTCCCAGAGACACAGTCCACTGTCCTTCCTGACCCCTCCAACTTCTTCTCCCAAAACCTTGTCTCAAATCCACTCCCCACAAACTCTTTCTTCCAAAACTTTGTCCTCAAAAATGGTGACCAACCAGAATACATTCACCCTTACCTCATCAAATCCTCTAACTCCTCCCTCTCTCTCTCATACCCTTCTCACCAAGTCAGCTCAGCTGTCATATACCAAGTCTTCAACCCTGATCTCACCATTTCATCCAAGCAAGGTTCCAATGGGAAACACCTCATCTCCTCCTACAGTGATCTCAGTGTCACCTTGGATATCCCTTCTTCCAATCTGAGCTTCCTCCTTGTTAGGGGAAGCCCCTTTTTGACTGTTTCTGTGACCCAACCAACCCCTCTTTCCATCACTACCATCCATGCCATTCTCTCATTCTCTTCAAATGACTCCCAAACCAAGTTCACCTTTCAGTTCAACAATGGTCAAACATGGCTCCTTTATGCTTCCTCTCCCATCAAGTTGAGTCACACCCTTTCTGAGATTACTTCTGATGCATTTTCTGGCATAATCCGGATAGCTCTGTTGCCTGATTCAAAAAACGAGGCTGTTCTTGACAAGTTTAGTTCTTGTTACCCCGTGTCAGGTGATGCTGTGTTCAGAGAACCTTTTGTTGTGGAGTATAAGTGGGAGAAGAAAGGGTCAGGGGATTTGCTATTATTGGCTCACCCTCTCCATCTTCAGCTTTTGTCTAATGGAGACAGTGATGTCACTGTTCTTGATGACTTCAAGTATAGAAGCATTGATGGAGACCTTGTTGGTGTTGTCGGGGATTCATGGATTTTGGAAACAGATCCTGTGTTTGTAACATGGCATTCGGCCAAGGGAGTTAAAGAAGAATCCCATGATGAAATTGTTTCAGCCCTTTCTAATGATGTTGATGGCCTAAATTCATCATCAATAACAACAACTTCGTCTTACTTTTATGGGAAGTCGATTGCAAGGGCTGCAAGGTTGGCATTGATTGCTGAGGAGTTGAGCTACCTTGATGTGATTCCAAAGGTTAGGAAGTTCTTGAAGGAAACCATTGAGCCGTGGTTGGAGGGGACTTTTAGTGGGAATGGATTTCTACATGATAAAAAATGGGGTGGCATTATTACCCAACAAGGGTCCACTGATACTGGTGCTGATTTTGGATTTGGTATTTACAATGATCACCACTATCATTTGGGGTATTTCCTTTATGGAATTGCAGTGCTCACTAAGCTTGACTCAGCATGGGGAAGGAAGTACAAGCCTCAAGCCTATTCACTTGTGGAAGATTTCATGAACTTGGACACAACATCAAACTCCAATTACACACGTTTAAGGTGTTTTGACCTTTATGTGCTGCACTCTTGGGCTGGAGGGTTAACTGAGTTTACAGATGGAAGGAATCAAGAGAGCACTAGTGAGGCTGTGAGTGCATATTATTCTGCTGCTTTGATGGGTCTGGCGTATGGTGATTCCCGTCTTATTGCCCTTGGATCAACACTCACAGCATTGGAAATTCTAGGGACTAAAACTTGGTGGCATGTGGAAGAGGGAGGGAATTTGTATGAGAAAGAGTTTACACAAGAGAACAGGATAATGGGTGTTTTGTGGTCTAACAAGAGGGACACTGGACTATGGTTTGCTCCTGCAGAGTGGAAAGAGTGTAGGCTTGGCATTCAGCTCCTACCATTGGCTCCTATTTCTGAAGTCCTTTTCTCCAATGTTGACTATGTGAGGGAGCTTGTGGAGTGGACTTTGCCTGCTTTGGATAGGGATGGTGTTGGTGAAGGATGGAAGGGGTTTGTGTATGCCCTTGAAGGTATTTATGACAATGAAAGTGCGTTGCAGAAGATAAGAAGCCTGAAAGGCTTTGATGGTGGAAACTCCTTGACTAATCTCTTGTGGTGGATTCACAGCAGAGGTGATGAGAATGCCGATGAACAGGAAGGATTTGGTCATTGAACATGACAACACTGCTGGTTTGGTTATTGCTATGCTCATTATTATTACTATGCCAATAAATCAATGATTTTGATATGTAACAAAAAAGAAAATTATAATAACGTTTTTTTTTTTTTTTGATTGAGAAATTATAATAAAGTTACAACAATATCATACCGTGTATATCATGTCTTTTTTTTTTTTTTTCGATATAATGTATGTCATATGTCTGTTTCTTACAATTTCCTTATATGAATAATATTTGTGGACGTTGCTTTGAATTTTGGTACAAGACTTCTGTATTAGTCATTGCTGGTTGCCAGTACTGTGACGCGAGGAATCGTGGGTAACATGTAAGCTCATAACCTTTTTAATGTCGCTTTTGGATGCAATTGTAAAGGCGTTAATTACAATTATGAAGTTAAATAAAAAAATATAAGAAATGAAGTACAATTATGGAAACATCACTGCGATTGGGGAGAGGCTAAGATTACAATTTTTTTCTCAACTTGTTAATAATAATAATAATAATAAGGATTAATTGTACATTTTGCCATCCATCTTTCATGGTTTTGCAAATTTTACCATCTAATTATTTTAATTATACATTTTGTCACCCAACTTTTAAAATTTCTCACATTTTACTATCTAATTATTTTAGTTGCATATTTTGCTATCAAACTTTTAAAATTTTGCGTATTTTGACACCCTCTTAGTTTACCGCTTACGTGACAATTTTGATAGCTGACGTGGCAATCAATAATCAACTTGCCATATAAGCAGTCAACTTATAATGTCAATGATCAAAATTGTTACATCACTAGTCAACTTATGGGAGTAGCAAAATGTGTGAAATTTTGAAAGTTGGGTGGCAAAATGTGTAATTAAAATAGTTGAGTGACAAAATTTACAAAATCATGAAAGATAGGTGACAAAATGTGCAATTAAGCCTAATAATAATAATAATAATAATAAAATACAAGCTTAAACGATCCGCTGACCCTTAGTAGAATCAACACAAGGAAATGGAAAATAGCATGTGATGGAAATGAGCCTCGCCCAATAGCAGCCCTGATCTTAATAGGTTTAGAAAAAGCGAGTTTCTGTCAAAGAGAAATTATACTTGATCTTTATCATTTTTGTACTTTTTAAAAAAATAAAAATAAGAGAGGGATAGAAAAGGATGAAAGTGAATGCAGGACAAAATAAGTTATATGACAGGGAGAGATAGAAATAAAAAATAAATTATAAAGAGTATTATAAATAATTATTATAGAAATAAGATATCTCTTTGTTAAATTTGATCCGTTCTGCACGTGTAACATCAAAAATTGAATACACCTAATAAGAAAAATATTAATTTTTTTGTTCCAATTTTTTTAATTAAAATTATAAATAAATAATTATAATTTCAAAATTAATTTATTATATGCCATATGTGTCTTTTTATTTGCTGTTTTAAAGTTTAAAATAACATTAATTATTATTTTCTTAATTGTGTTCTTATCAGAAAAGAAAAATAAGTAAAGATGTAAAAAATATAAGAGTGATAAATAAGCAATGTCATATTCTCCTACAAATCCTCTCTATATAAATTAGAATAACTATTTTGAATAAGAGTGTTTTTAGATATTTTTCTTAATTTCTTATATATTTTAATATATTTTTTATTTTTATTTCTAAATTAAATTTCAATATTTTTTAAAGAAAATTATCAATAATTAAAAAGAACTTTCTATCACAATATAAATTATTTGCCATAAATCTAAAATATAATTTAGATGTTCAAAAATATTTATTTATTACAAATTTTAATTATAATATAATGTATACATTAATTCAAAAGTATTTATTTATAAATAATTTTAGCTATATAAAATAAATATTTATCCTTTGCATTACGCAAGCTAAAATACTAGTTTTCTTATATTTTAGAGTAAATTACACTCTCATCTCTTGAGAGATCTGAGTATTACATTATCCTCCCTTCTTCTTATGTTAAAATATACACTTTCCTCCCTAACAATTTTGAATATATGAAACTTTATTCCATAACTTTTTTGTTAAAGTTCTGTCAACTTTTGTTAAAAGTATATATTACCAAGAGGAGTACTAGCAACATTCTCTCTGATACTTTCTTTCTAATACTCTCTTTATTATTGGTTGTAATTTATTGAAAATCAAAAATTTTGATGGGTCTCACTTAATTAATGAACCTCTCTCCTGATTTAGAAGTAGAACTCATCAAAATTTATAATTTTCAATAAATTCTAGCCAATAGTAAATAGGGTATTAGAAAGAGAGTGTTTGAGAAATGTTGTCAGCATTTCTCATATTACCAAAATATCCTTTACCCTACTATTGCCTAAGATATGCAAGTATTACACTATTCTTCCTTGACATATACAAATATATTACACTTTACTCTATTTTTTAAATTTTTTGTTAAAAATAATTTTGTGACTAAAATATCTTTTGCACTCTCCTACCTTAAGAGATTTAAATATTACAATTTTCTTTTATCTTATTTCAAAATATACAATTTTCTCCTTTCATAAAAGGAAATACACCACACTTTTCACCATTTTTATATTTTCTATAAAAAAATCTAATAATTTCTATAATAACTTTTTGACTGAAAAATCATTTCTAAATGTATTTGGACATTTGTTTACAAAAATATATGATATATTAAATCGTTTTATTTTTATAATATATTTTTGATAATAAATTATTTTTTTTTGTTGAGAGTCATTTCTAGCCCTTTATATACTATTAATAACAAATTTGGTTAGACGTTGTCACTCTCAAAGCATTTACTTTGTTTGCAACCCCTTACGAAGAAAAGAAATTAACATTAATGCATATACAGAAAAGCAATGTTAGAGCATTAAGTAGATTAAGGGTAACTTGGTAAATTAAAAATATTTTAGTATAATTTTAATTAATAAACATATTTTAAAATCTTTTAAAAATATTCTTTAACAGTATTAAATTAAATAGACTAAATTGTACATTTAACATAAAAAGGGATGATAGTATAATACTTGCATCTATTATGGAAGGAAAGTGTAATTTAACAATGTTTAGTTAAATGGACTAAAATGTATATTTTAATATAAGAAGGGATGATATTGTAATACTCACATCTCTTAGGAAAAGAAAAGTGTAATTTACTCAATATTTTATAAAGAAAATATTAAATGGAAAAGTAAAATACATTTTATATTTTGGAAACATGAAAAAAAAAACCCAATACTTACCATACAATCTAAGAGTGTTGAGGGGAAGGGTTGGCTTGTCTCTACCGACTTGAAAATTTGATAGATCATTTATTTGAACTCATAATTAACTCCATTAAGACCCAAAATATAAGAGACAAGACCGAGCTAACCCGATTTGTTAACATAATATATCATTTTTAACATTATGCATAGTTAAATCTTAGAATTAGGAATATAAAATTACAATCAAGATATATTTTACAATATATATTTCAAGATAAATAAAATCATCATAATTATAATATTGAAGTATAAAAACATTACCCATTAAGTCAAAAAGTTTAATTAATAATATATGATTATTTTAAAAAACATTTTGTTTAAAATATTGGACAATCGCCAGGTTAGGACACCCTTAAGTATAACCCGAACTCGTCTTCAAAATACACCAATTTAAATTTTAAAGCTCGAACTCATTAAAATTAGCATCAGGCGGGATCGAGTCAGTGGGGCAAGGTGGGTCATGAGCACTCCTAATACAACGTAAGTAGGAGGATTAATAAGAAGATGTTGTAGGAAGATTAAGAATATTTTTAATATAATAAATGACAATATTAATTATATGAATAATTCTACATCCTCCTACAACATCCTCCTACTATTCCTCCTAGGGAATGGATCCCATGTTATGACTTTACTACTACATGAAATCCTAGCTAGCCTTTCAATAAATTTTATCAATACAATATATTTCTATTATAATATTAGATTTAAAACAATAAATGGTGAGATCATATCTGTAAAACACAGGAATAATACTAGAAAGGGGGGTTGAATTGTGTTATTAATGATTTTCATAATTTTTTTTCCCAAAAGGTGATTTTGATTAAGAGATAAATACTTCGAAAAGGGATTTATGAAAAACAAAGATAAGTAGAAAGCGAGAGAAACACAGAATTTTATACTGGTTCGTCTCACCCCAGAGACTACGTTCAGTTCTTGATATACAACTAAGTCTCACTATAACTTAATCAAAGTTACAAGTATTCTTTTATCCAAACCTCTTCAAGCTCAACCCAAGTAGTCTTTCACTTGCCTCCCCAAGCAAATACTCAAGTATTCTTTTATTTAAGCCTTTTCAGTCTTTCCACCAATTTCACAAAAAAACAGTTGACGGTAAATTATCACACTAAGCTAGCATCTTATCAAACAAATGTACAATGAAGTTCAAGAAAGTGTTTACAAGCAAAATATGTTCAAGATTACAAATTGAGAGAGAAAGTTTGCCAAGAGTTTTGTTGTTGTGATGATGAACTACTCTTCTATTGATAGGGTTCTCCCAAGATATCCGTTGTAAGTGCTTTTTGGAGACACCCTTCGTCTAGCGTTGTAAAAAGAAGAAAATTACCAACCAGTCGCTCAGATAAGATAAAGCAGTATGCTTATCTAGCCTTTCTTGTACTTAATCTTGTTGCAATGGACATATTTACTTTTCGTACTGACATCTGTACACAAATTCCTTCTTTTATGCGTAAAGTTAACTTTTATCAAATAGATACGTAGACGTCTTCTTTTTTGAGAGAGAGTACGAACTTTTCAAAAAAAAAAAAAGAGTAATAGAGCTTCAAAGGGTTTAACATATATATCGTCTTAGGGAGTTAGTTGGCATACATCACTTTAGAGAATATGCGTGAGCAAAATATAGTGAAAACATGTAAAAATGTAAGATCAGACGATTAAACATAAGAATGTTTGTTATTATCAAAACGAAGTGACGGTCATAAATTCGTCCTTTGTCTTAACAATGTCTTTTGACCATGTCAAGGTTTTGTACATTAGAGAGGATCTGTTTTCATCCTTCTACTTTCTTTGTATGATAAGTATTGAATACATTTTATATTTCTAAGACATTAAATGGATATATTTTTTATTTAATTTTTTTATAAAATAGTAAGAAGAATGATAGGAATTTAAAATGTTCCAACCTCAAGTCCGTTCTCATCCTTCTACTCTTCAAAGTTTTGTTTGCTTCGGAACTTGTAGGCTTCATGGTTTTGTTCTTATAAGGCTCCTCAATGAGTTAAGGGAGAAGGGTGTTTATAAATTGCCTTGGCCTCGATTCCTAAGCGATGAGGGACTACATTGGTGTAATGAAACATAACATTAATTATATTTCTTAATGTATCTATGATTACTTTAAACAATATATAAAAAGAAATAGAGGGGTGATGAGAGAGGGAGAGAAAGTCACGTGAGGAATTTTGTAAATTAACAAGAGCCATTAGATTAGGATAGAATGAAAAGATGGGATTTGGTCTCAAATGTTAATTTAACATGGGTGTCATTTGATCCCATCCCACACTTTATATCCCTATATATTATTTCATACCTTTTCTAATTCTTTTATCTATTGTTAAAAGTAATAATATATACATTAAGAAATATAATTAATATTTTCATTTATATTAAACATATTTGTAGTTTCTTAACATGCATTTTACCTCTCGTATTTATTATATTAATGTTTTCTACATTTTGGTTTCTCTTTTTTATAAGAAAATAAAAAATTAATGTTATTTTAAACTTTTAAAATGATAAATAAAAATAAACATATGGAATATAATAAACTAATTTTAAAATTATAGGTATTTATTGCATAAATTTAATTAAAAATATTAAAAATTTGGAATAGTATGATTAATATTTTTCTTATTTAGCAATTTTTTTTATGGTTACATAAAACAACGGGATCAAATTTAACAAAAAAGATATATTCGTATACCAAATTTTCACAACAATTTTTATAATTTATTTTTTCTCTCTCTTCGTTATATCATAAATCTTATCCCACATTTTTCTTTCCTCTCTTTTTATTCCTCTCTTATTTGTAAAAAAAAAAATAGCACAAAGTTAATGTAAAACTTTAATATCTCTTTTTGACAAAAACTGCCTTTTTGTTTTCTAAATCTATTAAATTAATTAAGATCAGGCTGCTATTGGGTGTGGCTCAATTCCTTCACATGCTATTTCCAATTCCTTGTTTGATTCTACTAAGGGTCACGGCAGCCGCAGCACTCAAACTTGTATTCATTTTTTTTATAACATTATTAACAAATTGATAAAAAAAAAATTGTAAACTTAGTCGGTCCCCAGTCGCAGTATTGTTTCCATAATTGTACTTTATTATTTTTTAGTTGACTTCATAATTATATATCATTAAAAGCCAAAAACAACATCAAAAAAGTGAAGGGCTGCTACTTGGTGTAAGCTTACATGTTACCCATGATGTCCGCAGATCACAATGCTGGCAACCAGCAATATAAATGCAAAAGTCATGTACCAAAAAGAAAGAAACGTCCACAAATATTACTCATATATATAAGAAATTATAAGAAACAAACGTGCATGACACAAAGCATGAATACTGGCATAGTAATAATAATAATCAAACCAGCAGTGTTGTCACGCATGTTCAATGACCAAATCCATCCTATTCACCATCTTAATAACGGAGAGCTTGTTGGTGCTGTAGGGGATTCATGGGTTTTGAGTACATTCATGGGTTTTAGAGTATATAAGCATTCACTCTTCTCAAATTTTGGCTATCTGAAGGAGTATATGGAGTGGACTTTGCCTTCTTTAAACAAGAATAATGTTGGAGAGGGATGGAAGGGCTATGTATATGCCCTTGAAGGAATTTATGATAATGAAGGTGCATTGCAGAAGATAAGAAGCTTATAAAAGGTTTTGATGATAGAAACTCTTTGACTAATGTCTTGTGGTGGATTCACAATGGAGGTTAAGGTGATAGCATGAGGGATTCGATCATTGAAAATTAAGATTCAACTGTTTCATTTGCGATGCAAATAAGTAGATAATCTTTTGTGTTTGTGTTTAGAATAATATTTGTAAAGATTTTTTACATTGTTATCCAATTACAAATCGCTATGTAATTTTTGTTGATTTTTATAATAATTACCTTAAATGTCATATTAAAGATAATTTATGATAAATTGACAATGTTAAAAAATGTATACTACATTACTATTAAACTTGTGTTTATGAAATATCCTAGCAATATATTCTTCAATACGTTTTATTATTAGTTGAAATTTATTATGAAAAAGAAAATTACATAGACTCCACTTTTACTTTTTATTTAATGAGTTCTTGTTCATAATTCTATAATTTTTAATAAATTTTAGTAAAGAAAAAAGGTGTTAAAGAGTGAGTTTTTTGGCTAATGTCTATTATTATTTACAATTACTTGTGCGAGTAATATTTGTGGACTTAGCGCATACTGTTGCTACACAATACTTTTTATTTGTAGCCCGTTCTATGGTATAGTGTCTTCGTGGTAATCCTACGCCATTTTTTTTAATAGATCATTCATTAAAAATGTCCAACGGTACTTATACAAGTATGTAAGATGCTAAAAAAGAGCATTACAACAATGCACAACATATCAACAATGATGTCTTGAGATATTGCATTTCATAAAACCATAAAAGGTTATTGGATATTTTTTTTAGAGATGTGATACACATTCAACAATTTATACAATAATATGTACAACAATACTTTTGCACATTATTTATTACATCTCATAATAATTGAGAGAGATAGACACAAAATTATTGTTGTACAAACTATTGTATGAATTATTGTACAAATAACATGTCTTTTATTTTCATATCTAAAAGGGTGGCAAAGCAGGCCAATCTAGCTCGTTTTGGCTCGCCCCACCACCAGTTTGCTAAAAATGGGGGCGGGGTGGGTTGACCCACCTATTGAGGGTGGACTGAAAGTTCTAGCCCACTCCGTTTAGAGGTGGGATGGCGGGCCAACCTGCCAAAAAAAAAAAAAAGAATTCAAGTTTAATAAAAAAATTTAATACAATTATAATTCTTGATTAATTATTTAATTAAAAGATTATATATATTTTAATGTTAACTTTTTGAAAGTAGAAATATACATTCAAGTATACTAGGTGTATTTAATTCTTAATGTTGGTTGCTAATTCAATCATCTTCTTTTTCTTATTTCTAACTAGCAAGGAATCAAGGAGCAAATAACAAGTTGCTTTACTTGATTAATGTTTACACTTTTTTGAATCTTAAATATTATTGAGTTTAAAAAAATATTTAAAAACAAAATGCCTCAACGGGCCAATCTGTCTCGCCCCGCCAATGGCCCGCTAAGTTAGTGGGTTGAGTCACTTAGCTCACTTGCCAATTTTGGGTGGGTTGGCAAGCGGGCTCAACCCTCTTTATCATTCTTTATGTAGACCAATGTGGACATTTCGATGAAAAATAGGTAATTGCTATTCACACTCCCCCTATTTACTAATACACTCCCTTTTTATATTTTTTTTCCCCAAAATTACCCTCCTTCTGAAAATTAAAATCCGAAATTTATATGGGTAACAATATATTCTGGAAATTAACTTCCGGAGTATTAATGTTCCCAGAAATTAATTTCCGGAAGCCAAGTTTGTCATATGAACAATCCTCATCTCGGTGTCCCTCTTTTCGTTCGGTTCGGAATACTCCTTCGTCTCTGCGGTGCTCACATACCTGTAGTGAGTGTAATCTCAATGGCGCAAGCCATGCTGCATTTGCACATATATTTTTTTTTTCCATGGCACAATTTTTTCTCATTGGAGGTGTTCTTGTTCCTTGTTTGTGAAAAGTGGTGTCAAGCATAGACGTGATGGATAGCGAGTACTTTGTCAGTAGAAACGAGATTCTCACTTGGATCAACAATCGCATTCAACTTAACCTCTCTCTCATTGAGAAGGTAATCCTTTTGGTTCTTGCCAACATTCAGTGAAAAAATAAAAACAAGAATTTTTTTCGGTTTGAGAAATGGGGTTTCTTTCTTCCTTTTGTTTCTCTTGTAAGGTGTGTTTTTAATTTCATTATCTGAATGCCGTTGCTTTTTTTATTATAATTATTTTGGGGTTGTTTATACTTGCAACATATTTATTTTATTCCTCTCTCTTTTTTTTTGTTCATACATAATGGCATTTTCCATTCCTTCTCTTATTTAGGAACAATGTTATCTCTATGTTCATTTTTTGTTAGAATTGGAATCTGGTTCCGCAGTAAAATTTCTTTTGAATAAGTTGCTAGGAAGGCCCCAAGTGGAGTTTCCTTAGATGGTTTTGCTGAATGTGGTTGAATAAAAAAACAAAAAACTTCAAAGGATTATGTTGGAATCTAGGAATATTAATTGAATGTGTTATTTGTACCACCAACAATTGTTTAATCTGCTTGTTGGATTTGTCGTGTTCATGTTATGGGTTTCGAAAGAAAATATTCAATGATACTGGTTTAGTGTTTCTATAATTTAGATGTTATTGCTTGATATGCTGACCCTTTATCTTTTTTTTTTTTATATATATAATTTAATCCCTTTTGAGTGCAAGAATGGACATATATGTTGAATAATTGAATTTACATTATAATGGATATTATGTATATTGAAACTTTACACTTCTGATACGGTGCAGGTGGCAAGAGAGACTTTGTCTTTTTGGGTGAAGGCATTCTCTGAAGATACAGCTAAAAGGTTGGAAAATTTTGGATATATACAGTTCATACTAGGAGGTATGAGTTCGACGCTGATGCTCTGTAACAACAAAAGTTGACCACTAATTCATACACAGGGCTTCCTTTGCGATGCCCTCACTCTCCACTAAAAGGAAGGGATGAGGTTGAAGTCTTAATTTGGTTACTAATTGAAGGTTTGGGGAAGAATGGTGTTCCGGAAAGTACTGATAGTGCAGTGGGGTTGTGAAAGTAGAGAGAGGGAGTGTAGAACGGGACGGAAGAGTGTTATTGTGAAAAGAAGGAAAAAAAATAAGTTTAATTAGTTTTTGGTCTTTATAATTGTGCTAATTTTACTTTTTGATTTCTATAGTTAAAAATTAATCTATTTTAATTTTTATACATGTATTTTTATATTGGTTTGATCCTTGTCATTTTAAATTGTTATAAATTGAATAAAAAAATGTCAAAACATGTCAATTTGTAACGATTTTACATTGTCAATTTTTATTTTGTGACAGTTCTACGAAATTAAGATAGTTGACGACAAAGACCAAACTGATATCAAAAGTATATGTATAAGGACTAAAATAGATTATTTTTAACTATAAGAACCAAAAGATAATATTTGCGTAATTATAGACACTAAAAAGGTAATTAAACCAAAAAATAAGATTAATTAAGGAATTTTATATAAAAATTAATGAAATGGGGAGTGTATTTAGTAAATGAGTAGAATGTAAATAGCAAAAGCCCGAAAAATATCACGAGGTGCCCATTTTGTGAGTACTATTCTACATCAGGCTTTTGTGTTGTCCATGACAAACTATTTATGGGTTTATAGTTGGCCCGTTAATTCGTATGTTACACAATAATTTTGAGAAAACTATGGAAAAGCACGGAGCTATGTAGTTGAAATTACGAGCGACCAACCAAAGCGAATTACCTCCGAATTCAACCATCACAAAGCGGAAAAAATGGAAGGGAAGTAAAGAAATAAAAAAATTGGAAAAAAAAACCAAAGTGTCAAGAGTGTGTGCGAGTGTGCGTGTGTGTGGTAACTGGTGAGGCATGGCTGGGTTACTGGCATGGGCGGTGGGTGGTGGGGGAGGAAAGGAAGCGGAGGATGATTCCATTATCCCAATCGTGTTTTCGGAAGATCAGCGAAAGTACGTGAACGAACTGGATCAGAAGGCGGGTTCTCTGCGGCGTTCGATCCAGGATCTGCGGCTGAGATTGCCTCCCCCCGACATCTCGCAGAGGCTCCCTCACCTCCACGCCCACTCCCTCGCTTCCAACGCCGCCCTCGCCCTCCAGTTAAACTCTCACTCCGCCACGCGCCAACAGGTACACCCACCTACCAACACTAATAAGGTTTAATTAATCTTTTGGTCTCTATGTCTGTGCCAATTTGTCCTTTTAGTCCCTATACTTAAAAATTCTATATTTTACAAGTCATCTTTTTTTACGTTTTAATCGCTGTTGTTAGTTTTCTGGCAGTGTAAAACTGCCACAAAATGGAGCCAGAAAGAACTAAAATATAAAAAATTGCTTGTATAGGGAGTAGAACATAAAGTTTTTAGGTATAGGGACTAAAACGAAAAGTTGACGTAGAGAGCAGAAGATTAAGTAAACGTACTAATAATAATAATATGCTTAATTGCATTTTTAGTGACTTAGTCATCGTAATTGTACGATTTTAGTTCTTTAGATTCAATTGTACCAATTGGGTGCTTAAGTTTTCTCCCATGTACAATATGGTCCTCCATCCGACTACATCGTTGGATAAATTTATTTGTAAGCACTTATAAGAACGAAAAATGAAATAAGCTTCTTTATAAGTTAAAATCAATCTATGCATAAGTTAAAATCAGTTTTTGGAGAAATTAATATGAGAGATCTTCTACAAATTAGCTTATGTATAAGCTAATTTTAACTTCTAGATAAGCTTATTTCATTTTTTCTTTTTATTTTCGTCTCCTATAAGTGCTCATGGACCAAACAGGCCCAAGTTATTTGCTCGGAATGAAAAGACATTCCTTTTATTGTCCATTGCTGCCGTAAAACAATAACTTACCCACAAAATATACTGTGTTTTTTAGCTGATACACTATATTACGTTAGCGTATTCCATTAAATATTGAACGAAATCAAGATGGAGGGATATAATTGTAAATGGGAAAAAACTTGATTGACTCAATCAGCGCCTTAGGAGACCAAAATCATAGAATTGCTATACCCGAGGACTAAAAATGCAATTAAGCTAAAATAATAATGATGATGACGTTGATGATGATTTTTGGAGCAGGCCCAACTTAGGGAGGTGACGTTGAAGGAAGAGAATGCTGCGTACGAAAATGCAATATCAAATTGCGAGAATAAAATAAAGGAGAAATTGCAGGAGGCTGATTTACTGAGGGCGAAGTTGCAGGTTAGGATTGTGATTTTGATTTGTGAGGTTGGGTTTGGTTCAATTGATTTTTTTTTCTTTTCTATTTTGGTTTTATTGTGTTACAGGAAATGGATGAGACTGAAAAGAAACTGAAAGCTGAGGTGGAGAATATGAAGCTGCAAAGTTGGGTATCTGATGGTTGGGAGGAAGGAATGAAGGCGAATTCTAAAGCTGGGTTGGATGCAGATGCAGAAGCTTCGAGATCGGCTCTACTAGATGAATTGGAAAAGAAGAAGAAAGAGCTGGTTCGTGATTCATATAGTTCTCTTTATGTGCTTAACCGTAACATAATATTTTTTAATAGTGAATGAGTAAATAGTAGACAATGTCAGTCATGCTAATTATTATTTCCATCATTCAAGAACTAATGTGATCTACAAAATATATTCTAGGACTAATTGAACTTCATACTTATGTTGATACTGTTACCAAATTAAGAGTTTAATTTTCATATACTGTTAGTGCAAAATTTTTTGTACTATCAACAAATTAGAAATCATTCTAGATATGAATTTTAAAATAATTATTACAAAAGTCAATAATTTTACCATATATGGCAATTTATGATTGGGTGACAGTGTCTGTGTGTTTCAATTAAATTCACCAAATTAATAATCCTTATTTCATTTCAGAGTTCAACGGAGGATGCCGTACAAGAGTTGGAGAAGAAATGGGCACAAGTGCAGGAAAATGCACTTAAACAGCCTTCCCCAGGTATTATATCTTATTCTTGGGTGAGGGAGTGTTAAGAGTTGGAGTAAATTGTTAGGATCCAATGGTATGGGACTTGAGATCCACATTGGAACTATGAGATTTTAGGGTGAGGTTTATAAGGCGTTAGGTTCTTCAACTACAATGGCTAGCTTTTGTGGTGTAGTTCTTCCAAGGTTCTTATCATAAATCTACATGTGGGAAGGAAAGATCAAAGTATAAAATCAGGGATCCCTTTCATTGAAAGTAGGAGTGGAAAATTTATCACCTGGGCTGATGCTAGCTTGGGTATCATACTAGTTATGCTGCTTTCAGTGCTTTGAACTGTAAAAGGAACAGTCATACTTATTAATACCTGGATTATTTCAATTTGTCCTTATATGATGGTTTTCTTTTCAGATTTCTGAATGATAATATTTTAATCTGAAAGCATGAAGTATTTCTTTTTTTTTTTTAATCCTTTTTATTCCTTGCACTTTGTTTATGTTGCTTTTTTGCTTTAGGTGGTATATATTTTTGTACTTCTGTGTGCATAGGTCATGCACCATTTGGATTTTGGAGCCATTGAATTGATCACACTGAGAACAGATATCATAAACTTATTTCTAGTAGGAAATGTTGAAAGCCATAATTATGTATGCAGAGTACGAAACTTCTTTGTATGTTAAATGAGTCCATCTTGATGATGCCATAAAAAACTCGACTTAGGACTGGGTTAGGTGATTTCTTGTATGTTAGATATTCTTCAACCATTTATTTGTGTGCTTGAATGAGTTTTGGGAACTTTTAGTACATTTGTAACAATTTTCTACTAATATGGTTGTATCCTGCCATTGCATTGGTGACGAACTGATAATTTTCAAAATACTGATAAAAAGTCTGGTTGGGTTTCTTTTTATTTGTTAAGAGTGTTTCTGTACTGGACATGCCAAGGGACTAGGTTGTTCATTCGGTTTAATGGATTTTCTTTTTCTTTATTGCCTCTATTGTTTTTGCTGTAGCTTTAGGAAGGTTCCTGATACTCTTGTTTGTATTATTCTTTTTAAATGATTTCTTCTTTTATCATAAAGAAAAAGAAAGAACCTAGCTGGGGAGACTTTACTTGTTCCCTCGCTGAGTAACACTAGATATTATTTCGGACCCTAAATGTAATGTTTGTTTTTTATTGTTTTTGTTGTTTTAATTCTGCCAGTAATTTTGTACACTTAAGCATCTTGCATGAAAGCACGTATTGCTTTGGCTTTAAAACATTCTTGTTCTGCAGCGCAAAGAGAGAAGACATTGGATAAACAGCTTCATGGTCTAATTGAGCAACTAGCAGTTAAACAGGTCCTTTTTAGTATATGCTCAATATATAGGATACTGTTTGTGTTTACTAAACTGTTTTATTCTCCCTCCCTCTCTCTCTCTCTCTCTCTCCCACAAGAAAAAAAAAAAAAAGATTTAATTACCTTTTTGGTTTCTATAGTTGTGCAGGTTTTTTTTTTGGTCCCTATAGTTAGAACTAATACGTTTTAGTTCTTATACATGCACTTTTGATATCGGTTTGATTCCTGCCGTTTTAAACCATCACAAATTGTATAAAAAAATTCAAAAAATGTTAATTTGTGACAGTTTTACACCGCAAATTTTCATTTTGTGACGGTTTTATTTTATGGAGTTAAGACACACTTGACGACAGAGACCAAACTGATATCGAAAGTGCATGTATAGAAACTAAAACAGATTATTTCTAACTATAGGAACCAAAAGAGAAAATCTGTGCAATTATAGGGACAAAAAAGGTAATTAAATCAAAAAATTAACAATGGCTAGTTAATAACTGTTTGATTGATTATTTGCATGTGAAAGAGTTTGATAAACTGCCTTACTCCCTTGCTTTCAGGCACAAGCTGAGGGCTTACTTGGTGAAATTCATCTGAAAGAGATGGAGCTGGAAAGATTGAATGGGCTATGGCGACAAATGGAAAGCAGCAATTCAGAGGCGAGGAATCGTTTCAGTAAAAGCTCCTCTGATAAGTTACATGGTTTGTCAGATTATGATGATCATCAGAAGCTTCCTTATCATTCTGCTGGCAGAACTGAAAGCCAGCAGAGGCTTATGCTACTCAGGTCGGCATTTGTGCTCTATATTTTAGCTTTACATATACTGGTATTTATCAGGATATCTTTTTGACCAGCATTGAGACATTAATAGTGTGTTTGGTTTCGCGTTGAAAACATGTAACACACGTAAAAGACTTGGAAAAGTGAAAGCTATGTGAAGTTGCTTCACTGTTAACGTGGACATTTGATGCGGTTTTCCTACAACTTGACACGAAACTAAACATACTAGGAGATGACATGTTAATTTTTACTGTGTATGTTTGGACCTTTGTTTGTACACATTAAATATCCCTTGCACATATATACAGAAGTCTGTAAAAATGTTTTTTTTTTTTTGTCATTCATGCTTTGAAGTTTGATCAAAATGTAGCATCTATGCGTACAGTAACAGTTGAATTGAAGGAGACTTGCAAGAAAACGCATTTTTCGTAGCCGAATTTGTTCAGAATATAAAAAACATATGATAGCTACGTTAAAGTAGATTTAATTTGATTGTACTGTTGTCAAAGACGGCGTTCCAAAACGAAGTAACCTGTTCAAGTGATTGCTACCGAGTGGCTAAAATCTGACTAAGATTACATTATATTCAAACTAAGGCTAAATTAATCAGTATGTCTTTGAATTATTTGAAAATTTTTAATTAAGTTCTTAAACTAAAAAAATTTGTAATTGAGTTTTTGATTTTGTAAAATTTTTGTAATTGAGTTTTTAGAGTTAGTTTATGATGACTTGAAACTTTCAGAAAATGACAATTTGTAGCGATTTTAAAAGTCTAAATTTAATTTCAAAAATTTTACAAGATCAAGGATTCAATTATAAATTTTTTTAATTTGAAGACATAATTAAAAATTTTCAAATAGTTGGGAGACCTACTAATTAATTTGACCTCAAATTAATCTATTGAAGCTAAAGTTTTTATAAAATTTAGGACAGTTAAAATTTAGTTCACACTAAGCAATAAAATAGATCATGTTATCCTTTTCCATTACCAAATAAATTATTACCGGTTGATATCCATTGATATTTGGGTTAAGTGATTTTCACCTGAAAATTGTAGCCTGAAGTGATTTGGGTTCCGTGAAACTGCAATTTGGTTCATATTCTTCTTCTACAACCGAAACTTCCAACTGACTCTCCCTTCGAATGTCTAGTATTGTTGACAGCAAGGTTTATATTATAATTATTGCCGTAAACATCTCATCGAGTATTTGTCATGGAGTGAAATTAATCATGAACCCAAGAATAGAAAAGACACACACACACACACACACACAAACACATATTGTTTAATCGAAGAACACACATACACACACACATTGTTTAATCAAAGAACACACACACATATATTGCTTAATCGAAGAAAAAATACAAGTAAAAGAGAAAATTTGATTTTTGGAAATAACAAATCAAAATTTTCTTTTCCTATATTTTCTCTTCAATTTAATTTTTTTAAAACTTTTTCTCTCCATTCATTTTCTTCTAAACCACACAAAAGGATAATGTCATCAACATCAGTTAATGCCCATATCCTTCACATATGTGTCAAAACTTCTGGAAACATTTCTTTTTTTTGTCTTTATGTAGAAATTGCTTCCAATTTATCTTTTTCATGTTTATGGTTGTCAAAGCCATGCATGGTTAATATTGTATTTGTGTAATTTACACTTACCCAAGTCTTAAAAGCTCGTCCTTATTACAAATTATAGAGCAAAATAGTGTGGCATGGAGGACGATCCACAACATGGACGGCACGATATATAGCAGTGCTTTCTATTTAAGAACATACTTGAAATTTTGTGGCACTCATTGGGTAATACCGTAATAGTTATTCGTAAATTTTTAGCAATGAGTATAAATGAGATAGTGCTGACAGGTTTTGTGGTTTGAGTGATGGTTTGTGAGGTTTAGTTTTGAGCATTAATAAATGTTCAAGAACGTAGTGTGAAAATGTTTATACCATCCAATTTTTGCAGGGTGTGCTTGTATTGTTTGATAATTTCATTGACGTCAACACAGGTGATAAGTCCGTGCTTGTTTAGGATGTAGGGTACATCACGTATAGCCTAACTTATGTATAACATATTCCCTATTTTTATAAAGCATAAACCTTATTCTAGTCCTATTCTCTTGGTCCTCTCCCACTTGAAACTTGAGCTATGCCTAAGTATTTCTTTTTTATTTTGTGAAATCCCCTTATGTAAGACATTTATATCATCATAATAACCGAAAATGAAGTTGTTGCTATATAATACTAAAAGAAACTTCAAATCCCCTTATTTAAGACATTTATATCATCATAACTATTGTATGTGTCATTTACTCTTACCCAAGCCCTAAAGCTCATCCTTAGTACAAATGACTGAGCAAAATGATGTTGGTTGGAAGACATGGATGGCTTGATATATAGTAGTGCTTTTTATTTGAGAACATACTTGAAATTTTGTGACATTGATAGGGTAATAGTCATTGGTAAATTTTTAAAATGAGCATAAATGAGGTAGTGCTAACAAGTTTTGTGGTTTGATTGGTTTTAATAAAAAAAATACTAATAATGAAATATATTTTAAATTACATTTTATTTGTTTGATTGATATTAATGAGTTTTTGTAACACAATTTCAATTATATATTGATATTGATGTCCTTAATTGATATTGTTGTGTTTTCGTGATATTATTTCAATTACATAATTGAAACAATTATATAATTGATATTAATTGACTTATTTTTAATTTTAATTGAGACAATTATGTTGGTATATTTTTGTGACTTATCGATTCTATTATATGATTGAAATAAATATATAATGTATTTATTATTAATTTTAATTGAAAAATTATACCAATATGTTTTCATGACTTTTTTCTAATTATATAATTGAAATAATCATATAATTTGTTTAAAACTATTAGAATTTAGAAGTAGAGGAGATAGACAACAAATAGAAACAGAGAATAGAGAGGAGATGAATAGCAGAAAAAATCAGAGAATTCTATTTCATATTTCACAAATGTGGTAACCTATTTATAGATACAGAGTTGCAACTCAAAGGTTGCTTAGTTTAATGTATGAAACTAAAATATAAATAGTCATAACTTCCAAGGGAATATGGACATCCATCTTTAAAGATTTATAACAGTCCCACTTGGATGTCATTTATTTGAGAATGTACCTTGTTAAAACCTTGCTAAGAAAAATCCTGTGGGACAAAAACCCAATAAAGAAAAAAGAGTACATCATTCTTTAATACATTGTCATATACTATCTCATTTAAAAAATTGCCAGGAAAACTCAATGGGACAAAATCATGGCAAAGGGAAAAATAGTGCATAACATATTTATTTCTCCCCCTCATGCAAATAACCATCTCTTAAGGCAATGAATGCCAATCTTTTGTACTTGTTACTCAAAATTTTACTTGTTTATTTTGGTATGTTTCACATATCTCCAAGAAATTGTTGTACCTCCGCATGCAAACAAATATTTTGTTTGTGATATATCGTTATAAGGATCTAGCAAAAAACTTTTAAGATCACTAAGTATATGTTTAACTTCATTCCAATATGTTCATGCAAGTGAAGAAATGTATCTTGCTAATAACTTGACAACAAATGATATATTATGACATGTATAATTAGCAAGATACATTAGTGCTCCGATAGAACTAATATATGATACTTTAGGACCATGCATGTAATTCTCCATCATTTTCTTGAGGTCTAAAAGCATCTTTGTTCACATCTAGAGACCTTATAGCCATTGGAGTGCATAACATATGTGATTTATCTATATAGAACTTTTTAAGCACTCTTGCTATATAAGTTTCTTGATACAAAAGAATTCTATTCTTTAAATATTCAATTTGCAATCCTAGGCAAAACTTTATCCTTCCTAAGTCATTCATCTCAATTTTTTCTTTAAGTAATCCATAACTTTTGGAAGCTTTTTAGAAGTTCTAATAATAATTATGTCATCTACTACATAAATATCAATTATAACAAATTCATTTCCAGATCTTTTCATAAAAATACACAAACAAATGAGATCATTTTTATATCCTTCTTTTATTAAATATTCACTGAAATGAGTATACCATATGCGTTCATATTATTTTAGTCCATAAAGAGACTTATTCATTTTCATTGAGTAATCTTCTCAAGAACATGCACTACTGGGCAAATTAAATCCTTCAGAATGTTTTATATAAATGTCATTATCAAGACAACATACAATAGGCTATAACAACATCTATTAGATGTAAATTGAGCCTTTCATGTGTAACCAAACTGATTAAGTATTAGAAAAGTATTTACATCCACTATAGGTGAATGTCTTTAAAATCAATGTTAGGTTTTTGCGAAAATCTTTGAGCAATAACTCATGCTTTATATCTCATAATTTCACCATTCTCATTTCGTTTTTGCACAAAAATTCATTTGTATCCAACTAGTTTTACATCTTCATGTGTATAAACTATGTGATACCCATTCACATTGACCATAACCCATACTTATTTAAAAATAAGAGTAAAATTTTTCTTCATTTTAATAATAGAAAATTTGTAAATTTATTAGAATTTGAAAATGATAATAATAATAAAAAAATATGTATCTATTCATTGCAGAACTGTACATCATGATTTCATAATCAGAAAAATTATTGAAATACAAGGAGATTAAAATATACATAAAAATAGTTACTACTTATTCCCAGTATATCAAAAAGATCTTAGTTAGAGAAGTGTCCGTCTACCCTATCCCATAAAATAACAATCTATCAAACTAGCCCTATAGGTCTTCATCAATAGTCAGGTCTTCATTAATCGCGATCAATCATGCATAAAATGAAAAATAATGGAGTAAGGTGATTTGTTCTAATATCACTTTTACATGTATGGTAGGAATTCTACCATACAAAACAGATAAAACACAATTGATAATAAAAGGAGAACCTAAAGTTTATTCTATGTTATACTATCATTGACTCAGTATAGATTCATACTTTTTATTAGTGAGTAATAATTCTTAACAAAACCTGGAAAGTGACTGGGAGTACATATACCTCTCTCAACATCATCATATGGTACAACCCCCATTATCATTGAAGAACAAAATAACAATTTAGGATATCCACTTATAGAGGTATACTCTCACCAATCCTGGTGATGCTGAGCAGTTGTCAAGGTTATCAAGTTGGTTAAGTGATTGTCTCGGCTCAAGAGCGCTACTTTGGCCATTAGGATGCTCACCACTCGATACCATACCCTCTAGACCTAACCATAGGTCCTGCCTTTCATCCTGCAATGTATCAAAATGTAGCTTCCCTAGGAGGGTGCCATGCCACTGCATATCACTTGATTTACATTACTCACTAATTTATCACTTCCTAATTACTCAAACAAAGGTTTCCTTGGTCTCATTTAATTTGAGCACCAGTACAATCAATATTTTTGCATTATACTGTAGAAATTGCACAATACCTAAAATTTCAACAGAATAATGACATGGTAATTATAGTTTAATTACTAAAATTTTGGCAGAATAACAACTAAATAAATACATTTTAAATTTCTAAATTTGCATAGAGTAACAGCTTAGCAAGTGCATTTTAATTAGAGTAACAACTTAGCAGGTGCATTTTAATTTTCTAAAATTGAGTAGAGTAACAACTTAGCAAGTATAATTTAATAATTTAAATTTGAGCAGAGTAACAACTTAACAATTATAATTTAATAATCTAAATTTGGGCAGAGTAACAACTTAGCAAAAATTCAAGTTTAACATCAAACAATATAACAACAACAATAATAATAATAATAAAACTTAAACCTAAACAGGTTTTAGGAAAAACTCTTCCTATCAACATACAAAGTGACAATAATTTAGAACCAACCCCGCTCCCCCGCTCCCCCATTACCTCTAAGGTGGTTGATGAAGAGGATAGATTTGTTGGTGCAAAGTCTCTAGGAGGAGAAATTCTACTAGTTGAAAACTAGTGAAATTTTAACATAAAAACTAAATAAGACAAAATTCTAGAGAGAGAGGCTCTCTAGCATATGGAGGAGAAGAATGGTGAAAATCTTGTCCATGAATGAAGGTATTTATAGAGGAAGAGGAGGCTTAGGTGTCCTACCATTTATATCATCCATTATGTCATTATTTGGTTTTTTATTTAATTTAAATTCAATTTAGGTGGACACATATGTAAAACTAGGGACACATATTAATTTTAGGTTGCGAATCACCCCCTTGTAGGTTGAAAATGTGCTGGGTGAGCTTTCCTAAAGCTCCCTAGTATAAATTTTAGCTGTAATTGATTAGCTAGTACCGATAAAATCGCTTAAACTTGAAAAATTAGCTTTTAATATCAAAATAATGAAATTAAATGAAAAATACAAATACATTATTTTTAATCAAAAATAAATTTCTAATAATTAATTTTTATTTTTATTAATTTATTTCAAAATTTATCTATTTATTTTGTATTTTTAAGCTAAAAAAATCACAATAAATCCATTTTAATTCAATAAATACCAAAATTTTTATGAAAATTATAAAATTAAATATTTTACCCATAAATAAACTAAAATTACCATTTTCACTATTTTTAGATGTCAAACCAATACTGACTGGCTTATTGGACATCTAGGGACATTTTGATCATTTTGCACAGGAACTTTAGAAAATTTCCAGAAAATTTTTAAAATTATATTTTAATATATATGACATGATTCAAAACTCAAATTTACATTTTAATGTCAATTGAATATTTTTCTCATGTCAGCCCTTAATGTTGAGAAATAGGGACAAAATCGTCATTTTCTAATTTCTCTGCACTTCAACTAAGAAAAATTATTAAAATCACGATTAAATAGCTCTTGAAATCTTGAGCATGATGGTGGGAATCAGAATTTTGAAATTCCCTCCCGATTTTTCAGAATTAAATAGTCAATTATCAGAAAAATAGTTGAAAAACCGAAATAAGAGTGTTACATTTTTCACTATTTTTCTTTCAAAATAAAATTTTTATAATTAAAGTATACCTAGTATAAAATTTTCAAAATACTTTGAAGTCAAAAAGTCTTTGGTCTACTCTCGTAGTCAACCAAGGGTATTTTGGTCATTTCACAAAAATTGTCTTAATAAGTTTCTGAAAATTTTCTAAAATTATTGTTAATTATTCTAAGTACATAAATGGCTTAAAAATAAATTTTAAACACTTCTAACTATTTTATCTATTTTCTCAATTATTCAGTCCTTCTAGTAGCAAAATAGTCATTTTACCCTTTTTTGGACTCCATTTCCCAAGAATTATTAAAAATCTAAATTAAGTACTAATAACTAATACAAGCATAACCATAGGGATCAAATTTTTGAGAATCCCATCCGGTTCTTCAAAAATAAATGTAAAATAATTTGATATGCAAAAATAGGGGTGCTACAAATTACAAATCCAAAAACCTAACTAGTTTTACACCTTCAGGTGTATAAACTACGAGTCCAAAAGCTAATTAGTTTTACATCTTCAAGTGTACGCTACAGGTCCAAAAGCCTAACTGGTTTTACTTCTTTACGAAAGACTATAGGCCTAAAAATTTCACTTGGCAAGCGAGTCTAATTCTATCTCAATTGAGTCTTTTTATTTTGGCCAATCATTTCTTTGTCTACAATCCTTAATAGACTTTGGTTCGTGACACTCATTATTATTTAAGTTTAACGCTACATTATATGTAAATATATTGTCAACGTTTACTTCATTTTGGTGCCATCGAATTTCATTCATGACATAATTTGAGATCTCTTTGTTTTCACAAATATTAGGTACTTGGGTTTCTTCTGGAACTGAAATATTAATTATATCATAAGAATATTTTGAACTTTCTATATCCTCAATTTGACCATATTTTCTTTTAGCTCCTTTTCTTATTTGAGGATTTTTCTCTTTGGAACCAACGTGTCTATCACGCTTCATGCTTGTTTGAGACTCGTTTTGCAATAATAGATTGCCCAACAGGGACATCAATTTTATTGGAGCATTAGAAATTAGTAAATAAATTATCTTTTGAACTTCTGGTTCACATTATTTCATTCGAGGATTAAAATGATGATTTATTCCAACTAATCTTCTTTTTCAGCTACTTATTCTCTCCCTCTAATGTTGGAAAAAATTATTCAAATGACAATCGACAAACTAAGCCGTAAATAAATCTTTTGTTGATGATTCAACATATTTTATTATAAATGAAGATTTATACCTAATATATATTCTTAACCTTCTTTGTGGACTCATCTTAATGGGTTGTGGTGGAACAATTGGAACATATACAACACATTCAAAATTCTTAAATGGGAAATATGAGGTTGTAACCAAAAATCAATTGCAAATGAGAGAACTAATTATAACTTGTTGGCGTGATGCAAATCAATACTGCAGCATGTAAGATAACATATCCCCAAGTAGAAATTGGAAGTTTTAATTTCATGAGTAATGATCTTGCAAACAATTTTAGACACTTAATAAATGATTTTGCAAGTCCATTTTGTGTAAATAAACATATGTTATAGGATGTTCAATAACAATTCCAACAGGCATATTAAAAGTCTTATACGTAAATTCACCAACATTATCAATACGTATTTGCATAATTGGATAATCTAAAAAATGAGTTTTAAGTTAGATTAGTTGAGTAAACAATCTCGCAAATGCTTGGTTATGAGTTGACAACAAATAGATATGTGACCATTTAGTTGATGCATCAATTAAAAACATAAAATATTTAAAAGGTTCACATGGTGGGTGTATTAATCCACAAATATCACTCTATATACATTCTAAAAACATGAGAGGTTCACTCTCAATTTTTATTGGTGATGGTCAAATTGTCAATTTCCCTTAAGAACAAACAATACATAAGAATTTATTGGAATGAAGAATCTTCTTGCTCTTCAATGTGTATTTACATGAATTTTCAATTATTCTTCGTATCATAATAGATTAGGGATGGTTCAACTGGTTATGCCAAACAATACATTTATTTAGATTTGTAAACTTCTGGTTTACAATATTATGTGTTTCAATTTGTAGTAATATATATATAATACAAACCAGAAGAAAAGCAAACAATTTTTCCAACACACATTTTTTTATTTAAATTAAGTATTTTTTTTATTTAAATTAAGTCTTGTGATACAAAAATATTCAATATTTCTCTCTTTTGATGTTTTAATATGGAATCAATTCAGAAAAATATTTTTGAAACTTAATAAGTTTCTATAAGACTTAGAAGTATATAATGCAATATCGATGTGTACAAAACAAAGTACAAACATCAACTTATTGCATTACTAAATAATATAAATATATTTTATTCTTAAGAATTGTGTGAGTCATTACACTATTAGTGAGACACAAATCTTAATTATTGATTCTAATACCAAAATTGATTCTTGATTAAAAACTATATTTAAAAATTATCTAGAATGTAAAGAAGAACATGTTTTCTATGTTATCTCACTAACCTTAATAAGCATAAGAGAAACTTATTGTTGGATGTTAGTTACAAAACATTGTAACGATTATATCAAAAATGAATTGAATATTATAATCAATTTGAAATTGAAACTATTGACCATTTAATAATATGTAATTTCAAATTAATTTGAAACATCCGAATCATGAATAATAAGTGTTAATCATATCTAATAAAAATTGTAAAGCCAAGAATAATGATTAAAACATATATTAAAAATCAATTATTTAAATAATTAATTACTTACCAAAAGAAAAAAAATTATTCAAACAACTAATATATATGTTGCTACATTCATTTCTGGAAATGAAGTAGTGTTAATCGAACAAGCCTCATGATTATTTTAATATTAAAATTTCATTATTTTGTTCAATCCCAAGTAGACAAGATATCAACTAAGAATATTTCTTACATCTTTTTTTTCTTTTTCTTGATATTGTTGCTGCAGGAGCATATTAAATCCATAAAAATGTAGAAAATTTTTCTTACATATAATCATTGCTATGAAAGTAAATGCATCCAATCACAATAAACTTTTGAGAGAATCACACTTTTCCATAAAACATCTAAATAATGTAAAGATTAAATATTTAATAAATTAATAGAACAATAAATTATAAATTAATAAAGCAATTAAATTTTCAATGTAAACAACTAAATCTCGAGGCATATTATCAATTGTAACATAAACAATTCTAACGTATAATTCATAATGTGTTTAATAGATGTTATCTAAAAGCACTAATAAGCAATCTTTGAAAATTGGGAAGTGTAGTATAATATGACGAATGAATTGATATGAACGAATAAATTAATAACAAATAACATATTTTTAACGTAAAATTAATAATAATATAACATGGGAAGTTATTCAATTCCATTTATTCAATAAAAAATTGTTTAAGTTATATTATTTTATTATAATTCAATTATTGGTTGTTATTTTAAATAACTAAAACTACTAATGCAACATATCTCGTTTTTAATATATCAATTCATTTGTTTATACTATCCAAGTCATACAACACTAATGCTATAAATAAATGTTAATTATAAATATGTTATAAATGTATAACTAATGATAACATAAAGGCTTAAATATGTTTTTGGTCCCTCAAATTTGAGGTAAATTCGTTTTTAGTCCCCTAAATTTAAAAGTAATCTTTTTAGTCCTTATAATTTTAAAAAAAAGTTGTTTTTAGTCTTTCAAGACCACCTACAGTATCATTGATAGGGCAGATCGAGTCAGCTATTATGCAACATCAGTTGAGCTTAGTGTGATGTTTGTACTGCCAGAGACATTATTGGGTGGGTTTTCACTGACAGAGACATTATTGGGTAGGTTTTGTATGACAGATTCACTAACAGCTTTTGGGCAAAAAGACTAAAATATGCTTTTTTAAAATTACAAGGACTAAAAAGATCACTTTTAAATTTGGGTAACTAATAACGGATTTATCCCAAATTTGAGGGACTAAAAACATATTTAAACCTAACATAAATTATAATCGTTCAACATATAATAAATTATGAGCAATACGTTACTATAATACTATGTTGTACATTCTTTTGTCAATCTCAATCACAATGATATATTTCATCTTACTATAATACTATAAATTATGAACAGAATTAGGAGTTTTTTCCTAATTAAAAAAAAAAACATAATATAATAACAATAAACATAATAATTCAACAAATATCTGGTACTCTAAATAATATTGAAGGATTAAACATAATATACTTTATCATGCTTGTTATTTTGCCTTTTTTTTTCTTTTCATTTTTTTGCATCATTTTTTTTTACTTTTGGGAAAAATTAATCTTTCATTTTCACTTTTTGCATTATTTTTCAACTTTTGGTGAGATTTTTTCTTTTCACTTTTTGCATTATTTTCTCACTTCTGGTGAGAAAGAAAAATATTCTCAAAACTTATTTTTAGTGTCTTCAAGACACATTGTATGTAAATAATTGAATTTCACATTCACATAAACAATACAATAATACAAATATATGAACCAAACATATAGTATGGATAATGCAATTAGGGAAAGAGAGAATCTGACCTTGAAATATGAATTCAAAAAAATGGCTTTATCCAATCAAATTCTTAATTACAAGACTTTTTCTTGCAAGTTACAATGCGAATTGTGAATATGACTAGTAGAGAAAAGAAAATCATGTTTATAACATGTTATAAAAATAACATAAAACTATTAGAATTTAGAAGTAGAGGAGATAGACAACAAATAGAAATAGAAAATAGAGAGGGGATGAATAACAAAGAGAATCAGAGAATTCTATTTTATATTCCACAAATGTGGTAACCTATTTATAGGTACAAAGTTGCAACTCAAAAGTTGCATAGTTTAATGTATGAAACTGAAACATAAACAGTCTTAAGTTCCAATTGATGACCCTATTGTTACTGAAATCACTAAGAGTACACCTGGGTAGCGGCGGAGGAGGTTGTTCATTAGCCATTGGTTTATTGATTTCCTCTTCAAGGGTCTTCTCAAAGGTGTGAGAGGTGTTGGCTTCACACTCTTTGGTAAGAGTTTGTTTCCTTTGCTTCTTTGCCTTGGTTTCCTTCCAAACCTGTGCAATTTTCTCGATCTCTTAATCAAAGATGAGTCCTGCTAATCCCTGACTGTGTATATACTTAATAGCAAAAACCATGAGAAGCAAAGGTGTAAAGTAAAGAAAATTAAAGAAAGTAAAAAGAAAATAAAAAAGAAAACTAAAAGTAAAAACAATAAAGCAAGTAATCAATTAATTGGATTGGTATTAGAAACACAATCCCTGGCAATGACCCTAAAAACTTGTTTAGATCATGGCAAGTGTACCAGTCATACAAGTAATAAAGTGAAAGTATAAGTTATCATTTCCATAAGAATTATGATTTCATAACAATGAAATTAAATAATTGCTCAGCGATTCAAGATAAATGAAAAATTAGAATTTTTAGAATTTTGACTTTATGATTAAAGAAAAGGTAGAGAACGCAATTAAAAGATGCTTAAAAGATTATATAAATTAAAATGGTTAGGTATCAGAATCCCTTGATTTGCCCTAAAGGTAATCTCTTCCCTTTTAATTCCCTTCTTGTTACACAATTTACCCCCAATTTCTCTAAATTAATTTAACCCTAATTCCTTAGGTGATAAATCCTTTGTTTCTAACTATAAACCCTAATCTTTTAGGCGAATAAAATTAGTCACAAGCATTAATAAGAAGAAATTCACACAAAGGCATACAATCTATATCTATCCCTAGGCTTAAGAGTTATCTGATTATTGAATTGGATTAGTTTAAATCCTAATTTTTCAATTGCAAGATTTAAATTACAAAGCATTTCTAATGAGTGTTAATCATAGAAAAGCATTACGCATAAATTCAACAACTAAATTACATTAACAATCATAGGATTCAAAAGGAAAATAGATTACAATAGGTTTCAATCCAGGTTCTATTACTACAAAAAATCAATTTTAGAGCAGGATTTTAGAACGGTTCATGTTCAACTAATTTAAAATAAGAAGTGGTGGCATTTTTGCAATTTTAATTGAAACTTTTTAACTCGATTTTATTATAACTGATTTAAAAACTCCTTTTTAAATCGGTTATAAATGTAACCAATTTAAAATTCAAGATTTTAAATTAGTTACACATGAACTAATTTCAAAAGTCATTCTTTTTAAATTGGTTCTACCTGGAATCGGTTTAAAAGGTAAAATTTTGCAAATTTAAACCATGCTAGAAAGGATTTGCACAACTCACCGCCAATCTCGAGTTACGTGCGACGCCGACCTCCACAATCGGTTCTCACGTGAGCTCCACTCCGTCTTGTCGTCACAGCACGTTGTTGCGAAAGCTCCTCTATCACAGCACATAGTTCACTCATGTTAAGAATCATGTTGGAGATGGCTTAAGGGTCTCCGAGTCTCCTACTTGAACTTACAAAAGTGGCCTTTCATTATCAATCTCCCATTTACACATGGTGGTGCTAGGGAGAACCGCATCTGTTCTACCTTTTTTTTACTCAGATTAATACTGCATATATATACTACTAATTGCTTTTGTCTTGTTGGCATCTTTTCTTGTTTCTAAAATTGATGCGGTCTTTGTTTCTACTAGGTTCATAAGCCAAGCAACAGAACCCCTTTCATGGACCTTTGTTGTAGATCTAGTCAGATGGAAGTCCTTGACCATGTCTTATATTTCTTCGCCCTCTCTGTTATGCTTTGCCTTATCCTTTGTTCTAACCACGGCTAATAAACATCTTTAACAACTATGATTTCTTTGATTAATTAAATAAGGGAAGAGTTTAAAAAATGTACTTTTTAAATAAGTTGAATCAATAACCAATTTAAAAAATGAAACTTTTTAAATCAGTTATAGCAACAACCGATTTAAAAAGTGTTTTTTAAATTGGTTCAAATTACGGTTTAAAATCGTAATACTTTTTATATTGACTGTATCTAAATCGGTTGTATAACCGATTTAAAAAGCATTTTTTAACCGATTTAAAAAGTGTTTCTTGTAGTAGTGTTCATCCTAACTTAACTAAAAGGGGGCTTAGAAACTCATGAAGTTACTAAGCATAGAACAAATATGAAAAGAGTCTTCCAATAATTCTTGACTTTTGGTCCTCAAAATAGTCAAAGAATGCCTCCAAACGTACAATTTCTCCTTTTTTATAGTGAGTTTGGGCTATTTGGATTGTAAAAACACATTAAGCTCGCAAAACAGAAAGTCTGGAACGTAGTGGCATCAAGCGTAGGTCAAAATAGTATCGAGCACCACTTCTTCAAAAATCAATTAGTGCCTTGGCGTTGGGTGCCAGTTTCTTCATCATCAAGCACCAGGCATAGTGTTGTATAGCATTAAGCACCACTTCTTTAGAAATCCAATTGTGCTTCGGCATCGAGCATAGCTTTGAACGACTTCATGTAATTTTTAAACAAATACTACGAAACCATTTATTACATAAAATTCCTTATTATTAGGTTAATTTCTCATCAATTTCCATTGAGCGAGTGCAGATATCATGTAAAATAGCTCTATAAATCTACATCAGATTTATCACAAACCTTCTTTTATAATATATGATAGCTTGTTTTGATTTAAATTGTCAATTTGAATGCATTGAGTGCACAATCTCATTGTCATATCTTAATTTCCTTGTGAAGGGAGAGGATATCCCACTAAAAATGATTAATTAGGTTCTCCAACAGAGATTAATCATTGACAAAATCGATAGATATTTCACACCTATAATATAGTTATTAAAAAAAATCTTAATTTCCGTTTTTAATAGACGGAAAGGTGACACCCACACACATATTATGCTATCATATTATACATTTGTATGATTGTGTCATAATTTAGCTTAATAATGTATATGTGCGTATTTATAATTGAATTGATCAAATAGTTTTTTGTTTTTTGAAATTCAAATTATGCAATATTTTTTAATTTGATTCAGCTATAAATTTGAATTAAATATATATATATATATATTCCTATTATCAATTTAAATGTTCAAATTATGAAAATTATACTGATCACAATTACCTTAATTAATATAATTATGTATTTTTATGAATTAAAAATTAAAAAAAATTGTATTTTAGCGAGAAAAAATTTCCAAGATACATTTACCTTTGTGATATTTGCTTATATGACAAAATCTTCTTTATAATAATATAATTGATAATTGATTGATTTTAATAAAATTTTTTAACAATGAAATATATTTTAAATTATATTTTGTTTGTTTGATTGATATTAATGAGTTTTTGTTATACAGTTTCAATTATATATTGATATTGATGTGCTTGATTGATATTGATGTCTTTTTGTGATATTATTTCAATTATATAATTGAAACAAATATAGAACTAATATTAATTGACTTATTTTTAATTTTTATCGAAACAATTATGTTGGTGTATTTTTGTGACTTATCGATTCTATTATATGATTGAAATAAATATATATTTTATTTATTATTGATTTTAATTGAAACAATTATACCAATGCGTTTCCATGACTATTTTTAATTATATAATTGAAACAATCATATAATTGACATTAATTTACTTATTGCTAAATTTAATTGTAATCGATACTTTCCTAGAAGATATTTGCGGTACTTACTTTATTTGTAATTGATAGTATTTTATGTATATATTACTAATTTGATTGATACTAATATTTTTTTATGTGATATTGTTTCATTTTTTTAAATGACATTCATTTACAACTTCACATAATAACTTTTAAATTTTAAATTATAGTCAATATAAATGTGTCTAATGAAACTTGATTGTGTGAGGACTCTTAATTTAACAATTTTTCTTATTATATGGCCTAATTGATTTGATTTTAAATGCAAATCCAATCCAATTTAATATCTAATTAAAATTAATTTGAATGAAATTATTTTTTTTAATTTTAAAAATATTTCAATCTATAAATTCATCAAAATATATAATATAAGAAATTCTTTAAGTATGAATAATATGAAATTTGTTAAGCAAAATATATTTAGTTTTGTTTGACTTAAATTAAATTATATTTAAATCTAAAATAAAAAAATTGATTCAATATAATAAATTTAATTTATTTACTGATTTTGTTGATTTTGACACTCTAAAGATAACTTATATTTTGTAAATTATATATTTATTGAATATATTTGGATTTAAGGTAATCAATGAATATTGAAATATTAAAAAAATATTTTTATTTGATATTTCTTTATTAATACTTCACTTTTTTTTAATATGCATTCCAAATTCATGAATTTTGGACTTTTGTTCTAACAGAGCCAACGCCTCTCATGTGGGGCAAGCGATTTGTAAAATGGTTGTTATCCTTCAAGAGGGCTCTACACTTTGTTTGAAGAAAAGTAACGAAAGAAATATCCCTAGTAAGAAAAAAAATAAATGAAAATTATAAAGAGAAATAAAAGAAAGATTAAACTTTACTTTAATAATGTAGTAGAACTCATCACATCTTTTGTAAAACCTCTCCTTTAAATCTTTTGAGTTGTTTCAATAGTTGAAAGTGAAAAAACTATAAAATAATATCAGTAAACAAACTTTTAAATACTAAATAAAAGTATTCAAATAGAATTAAAAAAAATAGAAGCTTACCTTAGAGAAGGAATAAAAAGATTGGCAAATTTGTGTTTCTTGCTTGTATTTATTTATCGATTAAAAATAAATAAAAGAAATAAAAAATATGTTAGCAATTGAATATTTTAGAAAAAAGCAATAAAATAAAAAATAACAATGTATACACAGGTATTTATAGTTGAGTTGCTCATATAATTTTTTTGTTTTATAAAAGTCAAATTATGCAAGATTTTTTAATTTGATTATAATATAAAATTGAATCAAAATATATTTGTATTATCAATTTCCATGTTCAAATTATGAAAATAATATTAATTATATTATGTATTTTTTATAAATTAAAAATGTAAAAATGTATTTATATTTCAATGAAAAAAAATTGAGATGCATTTGTTTAAAATAAATCTTGCGAGGTTTCTTAATTTAAATTTACTATAAATTTGAATCAAAATATATATTAGTGTTGTCAATTAATTTGAATTAAAATATATAATTATATTATTAATTAAAATGTTCAAATCATAATTGATTACCGTAATTAAATATTTTATAATTAAATAATCAACTTAATTACTACAATTAATTATTTTTATGAAATAAAAAATAAAATAATGCGACAACATTTCAGTGAAAAAAAAATAGATGTAGTATTGCCACGTGACATCTGTCTATATAACAAAATCTTTTTTATATAATTAATAATTGATATATTATATTAATAAAATTTATTGAAAAGTTAACATCTCATCCAATAATAATCTCACTGAAAAGTATCCAGAAATCTTTTAGAATTTGAATCAACTACAAAAGCTACTTCATGAATCAGAAGCTGAAAGTGAAACTCAGCACTTCACATGTCTGCACATTTCTTTACAACACACTCCCAAAACAAGTAAAACAGATACCTAGATTGTTCTGGTTTGGAAAGCTCATGATCTGCCGGACGTTGCAAGGAGTACCAAAAGGAAGAGTTAAATGAGTCATGGGCAGATTCTCACTTTCATGACATATCATACTACTTGCAGATATTCAGTTTTACTAGTTTCAAGTTTGAGATATCCAATTTTTTGGCGTGGGAGAGATATATTAGAATCATACCTCAATTAGTGATATGACTAAAATAATATGTATAAACAAAAAGTTAGGCCCAAATCAAATATTGTAAGAAAATCACTGTAGGAGTAATACCAGAGCTTTCGTACTTGCAATTATTACACAATTGAGCTTGGGCATGATTGTGAAATTGCCCAACTCAAGACTTAAATGCGTGACAGCTATCAAAACGATTTGTGTCCACAAATGCCTTTGGATATACATTCTATATTAAATTATCTACCTTCCCTTCCCTTCCCTCCGCTGCCTTCCCCTTCCCTTTGTGCAAGTACAGGCTAAAAAATACAATATACTTTGTTAACCCAAAAATTAAACAATAACCAATATCATCCGCATGGTTAACATGGAAAATCCGATGCTCTAAAAAACTCTCTCTAGCTTTGAACTATAATATGCCTCACTTTCCATACCCAACATATAGAGCAAAAACTCATTCCATGTGTCAACAGGGCCTGGCAAGCACCAGTGAACGCAGTCATTTAGTGTCACATTTTCGTCCTTGGAATGTCCATAGTTGTTGGGGTGTCCATCAGGCCTCAGCAACATAATTTCAGTTGTGTCCATCATCAAAAACTGCAAACTCCTCTTTGTGGCTTCCTTTTGTGCTTCTCTGAATTCCTCCACTTGAGTCATATACATCTCCAGAATGTACTCATCCGGCTTCATTTCTTCCTTGGTGAATGGCCTAGTCCTCACACACCTCCCGCCCTTGTTCCAATCCCCATTCTCAAAGTGTGCTGGAGAGAATGTCCTCAAAAATGTGACCCCTTTATACTTTTCATGGTTTGTGAGAGTCCTGAATGCTGTCCTGAATGCCTTCCTGTATCCATAGTAGTAAGAAAGGTCTTTCACATTCTCCATCCCACACTTGTTGCATCCAACAAGTTGACCCTCTTCATAGAGCAATAGAGGTCTAAAGAACCATTGTCCTGCAGAGATTATGACTATGTCAAAGTTTTCCACCTCACTAGACCAAGCTTCATCTGCCTCATCTAGATACAGTTTCATGATGCTATTGTAGGAATGACCTCCGGGGTCAGCATCACTGGATCTCACAAAATATGGAGACCACAGATTTCCAAGGGTGAAATTGTAATCGTGATAGAAATACCGTTTGAAATACATGACATCTGAAGAATATCTATGAGAAACATCCTCAGGTTGAGACACCTGAAAGAGTAAACCACATAAGCATGTCTTAGGATTGTTATCTTCATATGAGTAGGACATTTTAACATAAGCAAGGTTTTAAAAGAGGGTCTATAACCGCAATTTTAATAGTAATGTCAAGGATTTTGAGGTCTTTGACCTCAATTGTGGTCACATTAGTCTGCAATTTATTGCAGTATCAAGAATTGTGACAAAACTGTGACCAAAACCACAATTTAAAACCTTGAACATAAGCATGCAAAGCAACTCATTAACAAAATTGTCTATCATGAATACAACTAGTGAATGATTTATCAAGAATTGAGACAATGGGGTAGATTGAGTGGTATAAGGCAAGGATGGAGTTATATGACACAATTTTTTAGCTTCTATTCTCTTGGAAAAGCCAGAAAAAAGAAGGTATGAGTCTATCACTTACATGACTTAGGAGGCACAACAAAGACTCCATATGGTTTCTCCCCACTGAGTCCCCAACAAATGCCATCTTCTTTCCTCTGACAAGATTGAAGAATTGAGTTGCATTGAAGAGTGGAAGCTCACATTCATCTGGTTTCCACTTCCAGTGAAGGTACTCTCTATCAGGTCGCCCAAACTTCATGCAGTTTTGTTTGTCTATTATCCAATGGCATGTTTCATTGTTGTAGTAAGGTGCTTCAGGGTTATGGATCCATCTTCCAGAAAAGATGTTACATTGTTTTATTTCTGTGTTGTTCAAACTGCCGACACTGACAGAAGATATCTCAGGAGTTGATTCATTTGAGCTTCTCATAAGAGAAAGAGGGAGCATGATGAGAAGAAGAGTGAAGGGTACCAGGAAAATACTGTACTTCACATTGAGAACCTCATTGGCCCGAAACTTCATTGCCATTGCTGAGGTATATTCCGAAGCAAAACTCGTCTATATATATAAATTAAAATAGTTAAAATGAATGAGATTCTTCAAAAAAAAAGCATTTTAAGTGTTTTTCTTAAACAAAAATGATTTTACGAATTTTTTTAACTTTTATTTCCTTCAATTTATTTTTTTCATCTTTATTTTTAAAATGAATCTTATTTTTTTTAAAATTATTAATAATTAAAAATAATCTTGTCACATAATATAAATGTTTTATCATAAATTTAAAATATATTTTATATGACATAATTTGCACATTTCAAAGCATTTATTTATTATAAATTTTATTTATATAAAAATAAATATTTATCATGTGCATTTTACATACAATGATACTAAAATGCTAGTTAATCATGTGATAAAATTGGAAATTTAAAATGTGGATAACTGCAGTGTTTGTTAGGTTTCTCTTACTCTTGATACTTCAGTAATAATTAAGAGAGTCAAAGAATGTAAAACAAAGGAAAAAAGACAATGAAAGGTTTGAAAATGAATTATAAATTATTTTGAGCAATTAATAGAAGTCATTGAGAATGTAATTGGTAACTCTAGTTAATTTGAGAAATTTGAGTAAATTACATGTTGATGGAAGAAATTTCCCTTCTTCATACAAATACAAAGTGAAGAATTAGATTTGATGTTAACAATATAGCAAAAATGTTGATGGGACAAAAAAAAAATATAAAAATCATTATTAAGGTGTTAAAGCTATGGTTTGCCCTTCAAATTTTGATTTAGACGTTTCTTAACCCATTTTTTCCTTTAACTACTCTACAATAAATGCACACACCCCATATTATGATTACTTATTTTTATCACACTCTCCCAATCTTTATTCATCCTGTCTCTCTTCTTCTGCCCCTGCTATCCTTTTTCTCATGACTGCCACAATTTTAAGTGGTATGAACCCAATGAAGATATGATAACATAGGTTAATTTCACACATTTGCAATTTTATTTTAGTTAATTTCACACAATTTATTGTTAAGATAATTTATGAAGATAAAAATATTCAAGTTTCAAATTAAAATGAATTTAAAATACATAAAAGTGTCTTCCATTAGTAAATTATATCAAATTTACTGAAAAGTTAACATCTCATCCAATAATAATAATAATATCACCGAAAAGTATCCATTCACTGAAATTGCTGTCGGGGTAAACCTGAGCCTTTCGTACTAGCAATTATGACACAATTTTATTTTTTTGATATTTAGCAATTATGACACAATTGAGCCTCTTGACCGTGCTTGTGAATATTGTCCAGTTAAGAGTTAAATGCTTGACAGCTGTCAAAACGATTTGTGTCCACCAATACCTTTGGATATACATTCTATATTAAATTATCTAGAGCAGACAAATACATTCAGGGAGCCCTTTCCCCATTCCCTCCCCTCCCCTTTGTGCAAGTATAGGCTAAAAAATACAGTATACTTTGTGAACACAGAAATTAAACAATAACCAATATCTTCCACATGGTTAACATGGTAAATCCGATGCTTTAAAAAACTCTCTCTAGCTTTGAACTATAATAACCCTCACTTTCCATGTCCAACATATAGAGCAAAAACTCATTCCAAGTGTCCACAGGCCCTGGCAAGCACCAGTGAACACAGTCATTCAGCGTCACATTTTTGTCCTTGGAATGTCCATAGTTGTTGGGGTGTCCATCAGGCCTCAGCAACATAATTTCAGTTGTGTCCATCATCAAAAACTCCAAACCCCTCCTTGTGGCTTCCTTTTGTGCTTCTCTAAATTCCTCCACTTGAGTCATATACATCTCTAGAATGTACCCATCCAGATTCATTTCTTCCTTGGTGAATGGCCTAGTCCTCACACAACTCCCTCCCTTGTTCCAATCCCCATTCTCAAAGTGTGCTGGAGAGAATGTCCTCAAAAATGTGACCCCCTTGTACCTTTCAAGACTTGTGAGAGTCCTAAATGCAGTCCTGAATGCCATCCTGTATCCATAGTGGTATGAAAGGTCTTTCACATTCTCCATCCCACACTTGTTGCATCCCACAAGTTGACCCTCTTCATAGAACAATAGGGGTCTAAAGAACCATTGTCCTGCTGAGATGATCACTATGTCAAAGTTTTCCACCTCACTAGACCAAGCTTCATCTGCCTCATCTAGGTACAGTTTCATGATGCTGTTGTAGGAGTGACCTCTGGGGTCAGCATCACTGGATCTCACAAAATATGGAGACCATAGATTTCCAAGGGTGAAATTGTAATCATGATAGAAATACCGTTTGAAGTACATGACATCTGAAGAATATCTATGAGAAACATCCTCAGGTTGAGACACCTGAAAGAGTAAACCACAAGCATGTTTTAGGATTGTTATCTTTATGAGTAGGACTTTTTAACTTGAGCAAGGTTTTAAAAACCAGTCCACAGCCACAATTTCAAATGTAATGCCAAGGATTTTGGAGTCTATGTGACACAATTGTGACCGTTTTAGTCTGCAATTTCCTGCAACATCAAGGATTGCAACAAAACCGTGACCATGGCCACAATTTAAAACCTTGACCATAAGCATGCAAAGCAGCTCATTAACAAAATTTTCTATCATAAATACAACTAATGAATGATTTAAAGAATTGAGACAATGGCGTACATTGAGTGGTATAATTAAGGTTTTAAAAAACGATCTGCGACCGTGATTTTCAACTTAACATTAAGGTTTTTCAAGTATCTGCGACCACAACGCGACCATGATTATGGCCACATCGGTTGCATTTGTCCACGATTTCTTGCAATATCAATAAACGCAGCGAAACCGCAACCACAACCGTGACCAATATTTTAAACCTAATAAGGCAAGGATGGAGTCATATGATATAAATTTTTAGCCTCTATTCTCTTGGGAAAACCAGAAAAAAGAAGGTATGAGTTGATCACTTACATGACTTAGGAGGCACAACAAAGACTGCATCTGGTTTCTCCCCACTGAGTCCCCAACAAATACCATTTTCTTTCCTCTGACAAGATTTAAGAATTGAGTTGCATTGAAGAATGGAAGCTCACATTCATCTGGTTTCCACCTCCAATGCAGGTACCCTCTATCAGGCCTCCCAAACTTCATGCAGTTTTGTTGGTCTATTATCCAATGGCATGTTTCATTGTTGTAGTAAGGTGCTTCAGGTTTATGGATCCATCTTCCAGAAAAGATGTTACATTGTTTTATTTCTGTGCTATTCAGACTGCTGACACTGACAGAAGATATCTCAGGAGTTGATTCATGTGAGTTTCTCATAAGAGAAAGAGGGAGCATGATGAGAAGAAGAGTGAAGGGTACCAGGAAAATACTTTTGGCAGTGTTTCTTGTTGTGTACTTCCCATTCAGAATCTCACTGGCGCGAAACTTCATTGTCATTGCTGAGCTATATTCTGAATCAAAAGCTTTGCTGAATGGCTCATATAAATATGAACTTTATTCTAATGTTTGGTTAGGATAAACCTTTCAAGTTTTAATTCAGTTTTAAACTAAACTTTCTCAAGGTCTGCCTTATTATAGCTAAATCACCTTCATGATATGTACAAGTCTTGTTAAAATGTCATTATTCATTAATGATATTTTGACGTGTACATAGAGGGAAAAAATAAAAATAAAAAAATGAAAATTCTTACTTCCACTTTCTTTTTCTATGCTCATCTTCAATGTTACAGTTGTAAAAAGGGGTAATTGCTTCTTTTCTAAACTATTGAGTTATAGAACACTCTGGCTTTTGTTCTGCTTCTAGATTTGCATAAACAATACTCCTTATGCATGCTTATGCACATCTTTTAATATGTATGTACAAGGACAACGAACCTTTGAGGATGCTAGCCAATACATAAACAACTAAGTCTGACTAATAAAACACGCCAAAAACTACAAAATGAAAAATAAAATAAAATTGATGTTAGAAACCACCAGAGGGAATCCAAGAATATATGTCCCTTTTGCACTCATTGTTTAGTAGGTTTGTCAGTTCCTTTGTGGAAGTGAGAGAATCAAAAGTAAAAGGAAGAAACTAAAACCGGTAAGAAAGATTTACAACTATTATCATTATTATTTCTTTTTTATGTATGTAAGCATGTATGGCTGAAGTTATCAGGTAGATCTCATGCTGTATATTCATGCTGGTTGGTCAACCTGCCTACTTCCAAAGCATGAATAGTAAAGTTTACTCTCAATACATTTTGTACACATTGTTGATCAAAGAAAAAGCAATCTGGTTTTGGCCCAACAGAAAAGAAAATAAAGGAAAGCTGAGATGGGTTCAGGATTGAAGGACAGAAGCAAAAATCAGTACTGAAACATCAGTTGTGTCTCCTTTATTCCTTTCTTAATTTTCAGTCCTACTCCTAACGCAGTTATTGTCTAATTTTGATGAGTTTATATTATAGAATATTATTATATATACTATTGGCTCTGGCACCCTGTCTTACATATTATTTATCCAATGATTAATGCAACATCCAAAACTAATTATTATTGGGTAACATTGAGGGCACATATAAAAAATATATCCTAATAATCACTTTGAACATGGTTATAACATGCCCCTCTATGAAGAGATGGTCCTTCAGTATTTTTCATATCAAAACCAATGACAAGAAGGAATAATTTGTGTTCCTTTGTATCACCATTGTTGTGACTCTATCATTGTTCACACAGCAAAGGCACATGAGACCTATATTGGTAGAGTTTGGATCAAAGTGGTGGTTCAAGGGACAGGAATATTGCCGACAGATTGTTGAGTTTTTCAACAGGTGTTTTTGTCCTATATTTTCGGCATAAAGGAAAATGAAAATATCAAAATAGATAATAATATCAAGACCTGTGTGGTCCAATTCTTTTGAATTTGTTTTAGAAAATGTGACCAAAATGGTGGGTTCGCGAGAATGTTACCTGAAGTTGGCATATTTTGGAAGGAAGTGGTGGGTGAGGGAATAAAATACAATTTGCTGAGAGTGAAACATATAAAAGCCAACAAAGCAATTGCTTTTAGCAAATCCTCAGCTGTTGCAGTGATTGTTGCATCATAACATCCAAAAACGCCCAATCAGTTAGTTCAATTTTCATTTCATAATATCCGCTATGTACCTATTCTTGATATTTTGGATGGCATTCCTTAATTATTGAAGTATTAAAGCCCTACATGCGTAATTAAAAAACAAAAATTGGACATTTAATAATAATATTAAGAGTTTAAGTTCTATGCCCTTATCAGTGTAATAATTAACCAATCATAAATAATGACAGGTATAACTTTTATGGTAACTTAAATCCTCTCTAGTCAAATTTCTCTCCAACCAACATCCTGTAAAATCTCAACCATTGATTAGTTATCAGAACAGTAGTTAAAAAAGATAGAGAATGTGATCAATGGTTAAAATTTCTGCTGGAGAGAGAATCCCGCTGTAGAAACAGTAAAGGATCTATGTTCTTTTTATGATATATAGTTATTGTAATAGTCAACAAGCTTACTACACATGACAATTTGTAATTGGATAATAATAAAAAATCTCTTTACATTATTAGTGTATATAGACTATTTTCTCTATACTAAATAATGTGATTTAATCATTTAAATAAAGAAAATATTGACATATGAAATCATCTTGTGATCTCTCTAAGCTGTCGTATGATTTACAATTATAAATTCGCTTTAGTAACTTTCTAAATAGACATTGTTAGATTGTTTTTATCAAAATTAATTTCTTTTTTTAAATCATTTTCATGACAGTTTAGATGAAGTTACGTATTGGAATATCTATCAATTCTGTATGACAATCATTTCTGGGAATACCATTTGAACTAACTTTTTTCTTGGTGGGGTTCTTGTAGGGTCCCATCATCCATGACAGCTCGAAACAATGTTCAAACCTTGGTGGTTAAGCTATCGATTTCTGTATAATTATTTGATGATAACCAATCAAGCGGAAGCTTGAATTTTATCCATGAATAATTGAATTCAATAATAATAATAATAATGCAAAAATAATTGGGAACAACTTGTTCAAATGGAAGGGACTCAAATTCTCTAAACATGCAGTCTTAATTATGTGAATGAAAAACACTTTGGGAGGAATCTTCTTTTTAACATTTGACTATACTTTGATAAATTGGTCTATCATTCCCTGGATGACGGCCAACTACAACCAGGTAAACTATGCATTGCCAATAAATAATTGGGTTTAATTTTATTACCTTTTTTGTGTAATTTTTTTCAAATTATTCTTTGATTTTGTATTAACACTTTATTTATTCAGTTTAGTTATGTCAATGATTACATGATATGACAAACTTATTAAATGACTGGTTCAACTAGTAAAATTCTTTGCAGTACTTTTTTTTTTTTTTGCTAATAATATATCACAATCAAATTTTATATATCAAACTTTATATTTGAAAATATTTTATACAAAAATTAATATATGAAATTACTTTATGCAAATTACCGACTTCTTTATTATGTGCTCATACCTGGGAGCATAGAAAGTGATGTCTTAGATTACAATTTGTTTACTATATATCAAAACAATGTCTTAACTGGACATGTGTTAATAGTTGAAATAACTTTTTTCTGATTATTTCCTTCTCGGATCTAACAGTTAGTATACATTTAATTTCTCCTCTCCAATTAATGAGGGGCATATGAAAGAAACAATTCACTCACTTTTTCAATATAATATCCATGAATTATATGAATGAATTTTACAAACTATTTTCACACGTGTAAATTAAGATCAATATGGTACCTGTGTGAGTACACAGGGCATGGCATGTTTCTTGAAAATCATCAATTTGGGTTTTTTAAAATTTCAACATGAACTTAATAATCCTGTTATGCAGACCGCAAAATTTAGGGTTTAAATTTTTAAGAAGATCAAATTAATGTCATTTTCATTATTAGAAGACTGAATCGATGCCAGGACAAAAATGATCAAAACTCGTACCCATGTAAACTTAAAGACAAAGGTTTACTCTTTAGTTAAAACTTGGTCATATGCAAAGCTAATGGAAAGCTTTTGAAGTCAGAGTCATTGCCCATGAGTTTTTTAACTTGCTCAGAAAAGTGTCAACTAATTCCTCCAGCAATCATTAGGCACTTGAGCACTTTTTTTTTTTTTTTCGGTTAGTTAGGCTCTTGAACACTTTTGATATGAGTCATCTCGTGGTGGTAATTTTTCTTGAAATGATTGTGGTTCATCTCTGAATCTCACAACTCTGCCTTAGCTTGCCCTTGCCTTCACTTGGCAGTGAAGTCATTCCTGTTCTAGACACAATTTTTCCAATTTTCACATTTCACGTTATGTTATGTTTCTTCGACATATGTCTTTCTGATTCATTCTTATAACACGCCACCACATATGTTCCACGCTTTTATATCCCCCAAGTTGCTAAAAGATTAGCCTAAACGCTTTAATTGAAAACATATTAAGATAATTTTTTATTTTTTTTTTGAATCCAAGATATTTTTCAGCCAAAAGTTAAAGACTACTTACTCGAATTATTGAGATTCATTTAAGAAACTGACATTTTTCAACATTTTTTTTCATACACATGGATTTGGAATTCGAACTTTAACCATTTACTTAAAGGACAAAACTATCTATCAACTATAGTACACTATGTTGGCATATTAACAAAATTTTAATTCTAGTAAGACTTGATAAAAGTAGCTTTGAATATATTGCATTTTGAATTCATTAATGCATTTTTTGGTGAACCAAGGGTATTCTTCAATCAAAAGCCAAAGACTAATCCTTCTAAAGTACTGAAATCTATTTAAAAGGTTAACTTTGATGCGATACACCACTTTGTTGATCCAAGAGCCAAATACATTGTTACCACATACGATTAACAAAGAGTACCTTTCCTTGATGCGATATACCACTTTTCTTTGACCCACAAACATGGACATACACCGAAAATGTTGATCCATGTACCCATCATGGGTTAAAGTTTCCTAGGTTAATCACGTCCGGAAAATGAAAGATGTAGATGCCAAAGTATCGCTTCTTTAGCATTTTTCTCTTTGGGAAAATGAACTTGGGTGTGGCTAATCACTGAACTAAGTGTATCAATGAGCTAATAGGCCAACATGACACCAATCATAATTTCTATCATACTGTACTTGATGGTATGAACTTAATTTGTGTCTTTATCATATTTTTCTTTCCTTCTTTACTAAGTCTATGAAGTACTAGGGAATTATAGATATGATATTAAGAGTATAAAAATATTATTATTTTTATGCTATCTTATCTTCTTTCTTTTTAACTTTATAACTGATAAGTGAAAAAATAATACACTTATTATAGTTTTACATAAATATTTAGAAAAGTTATCTAAATTTTGTCTTTCAACTAATTGCCTCACTCGTACCTCTCTGTTGCCTAGGGTTCAACTAACTAAAAAGACTATTTTTATTGTAGTGAATATTTAAGCACTGTATTAATACTTTTTTTTTTGGTAAATGTATTAATACTTTATACAAATATACAATAAATAAAAGATAGTTTTAGAATTTGTTAATGTTGTTTTTATCATATTCTCTTATTCTCTCGTATTGCCATATATGTAAGGTTAAATTATAAATTTAATTAGTTGATATCTCCGGTACTCATTTCACTTTAGTTCTTACATAAAAATTTTACATTTTGGTCTTTATATGAAAATTGTTTATAAATTAGTTCCTATCATTTATTAAAGTAATAATAATGTTAGAATTTTTTTCATACAGGAACCAAAATAAAACACGATGTTAGGTGTAAAGATCAAAATGTAGAAAGTTTTCTATATAGGGATCAAAATGGAGTGTAAATTTTTTTCATATAGAGATTATAAAATGAAAAATAATATCAAGTATAAGGACTAAGTCTAACACTGTTATACTTTTGACAAACAACAAGGATTAATTTGTAAACATTTTTCTATATAGGAGCTAAAATGAAACACAAAGAGACTAAAACAAAAAATGAGAAATGCTATGATCACACTTTAACACACTTTTTAAACACACACTTTATTATTAGTTGAAATTTATTTAAAATTAAAAAATTGGGTAGGTCCCACTTATTATTTAATAAGTCTCACTCATGATTTTTTAGTTTTTAATAAATTTTAATCAATAATAAAAAACATATTAGAGAGTGCATTGCTAGCACTCCCAAACAAAAAATAGTATATGGTGTAGGCACCAAATTTTTAATTTAACCTATGTCAGAAAGAGAAGTTGAATAAGCATAACAGTGCTTGAACAAGTAAAACCAAAATTACATCAACCTTTTTTCTCTCCAAGGAGTCGATATGTAACCTCATTTCTCTGTTTCATGTATTAGCCAATGGTCCTATGTAGAACAGAGAGCATGCAAATCCCCATTTACAAAATTTTAGATTAGTTTATTTTAGACAAATGGGCAACGAGAATCTTGTCAATTAAATGGCTACTTAATTAATTAGTCAATTAATCAAGGGTAAAACTGTACCTAAGTGGGGGAAGGAAAGAATCAGGATAAAGCTATTGTTGATTTGTATGGAAAAGCAAAATGGCATTGGCACAGGAAAGTGACAAGTTGTCATGGGTTGTCATGGACACAAGCTTAAGCAATGGACATTCAGCAAGGATGAAAGGCCTAAATTCCACATATGTAATGGTGGGGTCTATATGTGTAGTGTGCCATCGTCTTCATAGATAGCATAGTACTTGGCATAAAGGTCACCACTTGGATTTGATTTTGAGGCCGTTAGTTGGGTGCTATAATTTGCAGTTGAGGTTTCTCAAACAAGTTTGTTGTACTGGTTGCTCATTGAAATTTTGTTTTCTGCTCTTTTTATATTTTCCATTTGACCCTTATGCTTTGTCTGGTGATTTATATAATAAAATACCATAGGAAGATTGGAGGTCATATTCTAAGGTCGAAGTATGTTACCAGTATGAATGAAAACTTACCAAGATAAATCAATTAATTAAGAAGTAAATATACTAATGATACTTATAAAAAAAAAAAAAGTAAGAAACATAAATACTTTCAATAGCTGTTGTATTGGTGCCAAATTCGTATCCACCTTAAATATCGATTAATCGATACTTTAATGAAATCTTAATATTCGTATTTATTAAGGAGAAATCAGGTGAATTTTTGTACCTGTATTATATATTTTGTGTTGGTTTACACTTAATAGAAGAATATAACATATAATAATGAATATAACTAAAATAGAAAATAAAAGATAAGATAAAAAAAGAAATTTCCTTTTTTCAAGCTTAATACGAAATTGAAGGGATTGACCTCATAAGCAAAAGATATGAAAAAATAGGCACGTTTGTAGTGCATTTGGAGCTTTTAAACATGGTTTTCACTTTTCAGCCCCTAGACAACCAGCCCAACTGTACACAAAAGCCCTGCAGCTCCAAAAGGGTCCCAGGGTTGAAAAAAATAAAAGAAAAATTATACTCTCACCGTTTCTTTTTAATTGTCAATTTTTAAAAAAAAATATTTTTATTTATCTATCATCTTTAAAGTTTAAGATAATATTAATTTTTTTTTTGTCAATTATATCCCTACTTCCTACGTACTTTTTAATTAATTTACACATTTATAATTAATATGTATTTATTATAGAGTAGAAATGAAAAAAGATATAATAGAAAACTATAAAATTATTTTATGGAAAACAAGAAAATTTATTATATTTTTTGATTTGTATATAAAAACCTTAAACGACGCTTAAAAAGGAACGAAACTAATACATTTATTGTTTATTTGATTTTTTATATATTTTATATTATAATTTCTTTTTATTTCACGTTAATCCCTTCTATTAATTTACTTGCCAGAAAAAGCATATAATGTGGACAAGATGCCGTTATAATACTTTACATGTGACATGACATGTGAAATTATGACATTATTTATTGTTAATTAAAAAAAAATTCAAAATATCGTTTCATCTTTTTCATTTCCTTCAACTTTTTCTTTTTCTCTCATGGCCATGTTTCTTTCGTCTCTCACATTGGATTCTTCTTCTTTTCTTCACAAACTAAATTTTCGATCAACCACTCTTTATTAACGCAACAACTATGAAATAGATTCACTCAAAATTCAATCATTTTACATTTACTTAAGACTCTTATTTTGTGACACCAAGAATAAGGCAAACATAAGTTGAGTGATAAATATTATTAATATATTAAAATTATTGTCCACTACTGAACAATGAACAAAATAAGAAGAATTATAAATTAGAATTGTATAAGAGGAACTTGGTAAAGCTACATATATGTGTGTGTATCCCATTCCTCAACTTTATTCATCAAAGTACCATCTCTTTCTCTCAAATTATAAGTACTACAAACATCATTCCAATCATCTTTAATTGTCACTATTTTTTTTTACCATTGTAATTAGGGTCTTTAGTTTTCTAGTAGGATTTCGAGATATTTTTACAAGTTTCAGTCCTTTAGACCAAATATCGAATTAATTCTCAGTCTGGCACTTAGTCATTCTTAAATCTCATTGCCCCCTTAGTGTATGTTACCAAGTCACACTCATTAAGTATCTTCAATTGTCACTTTGATTACATGCCAATAAGCAACCTTCATGGCACAACAAAACCTTTAGGTGTCTTTTGTTAGGAAGATGATTCTACCCTTGTTCTTGTTGGTGAATTTCTCAACATCATGGGACAATAACTAACATTATAATACAACTTCATTAGTCATATAGTTGTGCTTTAAAGTGAAAAGTTATAATGAAAGTGAAATGACTTATCAATGATCCTTTAACATATGCAAATGTCAACATTTTGAAGGTAGTATATGTGGTCCAATTCTTTTCTCCATCATCTAAAGTATAATTCAATTTATTATTGCCTATGTAATCATTTGAGTCAACAAAACTTGAGGGTGAGGGAGGTGAAAATTTTTTTATCCATTATTATGGCGTTTTGTTTTCATAATGAAGCCAATAGAATTTGTGTGTTTATATTAATGTCTAGGATGCACTATGTTTTGTAATAAAGTGAAGAATAATACGAATGTTATTAATGAAATGTCATCTCTATAAATGTAAAAAGGAAAAGGAAGGGTTGTAGCAAAAATTGGATGCTTATGCATTATCATTTAACTGTAAGAGATAAACTATCTTCTAGACTAGTAGTGGCTATAATAGTTTGATTGACCTACACTAATCAATTAGAATGGTAGTCATTCTCAAAAGTATAAGCTTATTCATGCTCAAATATATAGATTTCATTGACTAATAGAAATGGTAATGGCTAGAATAATGGGTATGATATTTTTATTTTTACAAAGATAGAATGATTGTATACAATTCTATTATAATCATTTTTTTTCTTACAAGTCTTTTGCTTCTACAAAGATTATACAATCTTAAAATAAGGTGTCTAGTGTTGATATAATTTAGAAATAGCAATGCAAGAAAGCTGAATGAAAAATAATATTTAGACAGAGCCAAAAAAAGATAGTTGTTAATGAATAAAATTGTTATCTTTGGTAAATGAAAGTGATTATTTTTTGGAATTGTTATCTTTAGAATGAACCACTTTCTAAAAAAAAGTTTCAAATTGTTATCATTGGTTAGCCTCGTTTTAATATTAGACAACAATATAACAATTTAATTTGTGGCACAAAATCACTATTAAAGGCCCTTTTTTTGTGACTAAAATTTAGGGGGAGGGGATAATACCCCAATCCAAGGCAAAAAAGTACTTACATTTACCTCAACCCAAGGACAAGAGTGTAGGTTTGAACCTACAACTTGTCATATGCGAGACCTTGTCTTGCTCCACTTGACCAATCCCTTGGGGTTATTAAGGGCCTTTTCTAATGTAGTGAGTAATGATGGAACAATTGAAGTCACTTGTAATCATTCATTCATTCAACTTTCCTTTATGTACACAATACCTCATATATATATATCCTTGCCCCCACATTTAGTTGGATTTTCTTTCCCTTTTTTTCGTGCTTTCATCTCTCACTTTATATCATATTTCATCATTTCCAACTGGTAGGATTTTGTTCTAGATCTTAGTTGTGAATACTAGGCTAGGAAAGTAAGTAAGAACTTAAGTAATATGTAAATGTTTTTTTTTTCTTCACTTAGTACCCCTAAGATGTACATGCATCACTTTTTAATGTTTTTTTCTCATATATTCATTGTTGCTTTAATGGTTTTGCCCTTACATGTCGAATCAAAGAAGAATTAGAGATAGTTGAGGTTACACTAGTAGTACTTGCAACTCAAATGATTCTCACACTAGTAGTTAAGATAGTATCAACACTCCTAAGTTTTTGAGAAACTCAAGGTAGCAGAGAAATCTTAGTTGACAGGACTTGGACATGTTGTAGTCCTTTAACAAATATTTCATGTAAGATCCTATGAAATATTTTTGAGTTTTTGTCTTCCCTAACCAAAAAGTTCTTTAATTGGTGTTCATAGGGTGATGAATGTAAGTAGCAATTGTTTTGGGAGACCATGAATAATTGTTTGATGCATTTGAATGCTATCTACTGCTTTTCTTAGGGTAGGATGATGTGTGAATTTGATACTAAGTTGTCCTAATAATTTAGGCATTGATATGTGTTAGGGAAAAAAATCCCTTTCACACACAACAACGAGGATCAAACGATATAGCATATACAAAACAACACCATAAATAGAAACAGTAGAAAGACACAAGTTTAAGGTGATTCGACACCTCTTGCTCATGTCCACAATAACATCTCAACAAATATTTATTATCTAAAATACAATTATAAGTTTTTTGGACAAACTTAATAAACCCTCTCCATTACATAACCCCTCTCTCACTTAGGTAGTACCTTCTCTTTTCACAAGGACATCATTTTATGCATCTTGCATCCTAATCTTAAAAGAAGAAACAAGCCCCAAAAATAAACTAAAAAAAAATTGGAATATCTTTAAATCTAAACATCTTAAAAATTTGAAATTGAAGATTTGATTTATTCTCCCAACAATGTGTTCTATCTTACAAAGTTAAGTTATATGCCTTAAATAACTTATAACACCCCATTGATTTAAGCGTGCAATTATATAACTTGTGTTCATACTACTCTAGAGTTTAAGCATGAAATGTGAACTAAAAGTTTAGGTTGGTTTATATACATACACAAGTGTGAATGTGCATGTGAATTTTCTAAGAAAGTTTTTCAAAGAAAATTTTATTGCAATTGGCAAGCATTACAGCACAAGATGTGTAGCAATGTGAGCCCACTCAATACAGCAAAGTCTTGAAGCATATAACCACTAATATAAAGACCCTACATGGGATACACTTTAAGCACATAGAAGAATGTCATTTAACAAAAATTGTTAATTAAGCAACCAATTGCTACAACAAGAAAATCACTCCTTATCCACTTGTCCTCCTCTTACTGTTAGTGCTTTTATCTACCTAACCTTCTGTTTGTGTCCATTCATGCTAACCATATCCAATTGTGCAAAATGTGGCATGCAACTCCTAGCCTTATGCCCTCGTCGAACAGTAACAGACCCACCCTCGAATATGGCTTCATGATCCTTGTTGACTACGCACTTCAACCCACCACTGCGCCACCTATACTCCAACACTAACATCAGTTCCCGCCCCATAATGCAAACCCCATATGACAAATATGGATTCTAAACTTTACCCCCCCTCGTGCCTCTTATATTTTCAACAAAAAGCTCCCTAAACACACAATAGGATTTAAAAGCCACAATGACAGAGAATATGTAAAACCTTTTTTCTATGCCCGTAGCCATTTCCAAGCGTATAACTTAGCAGATTCCTTTAACTCCTGTACAGATACTAGTTAGTCTTTAAAGATCATGTTGTTCCGTGCTATCCAAATGGCCCAAAGTGTAGCAAACCACATCACCATCCACCCATCCTTATCCTTAACAATGTTCCCACTTAACCCTTGAAACTATTGAAAATGAGCACCAGCCTCCTTATGTATAATTGTGTAGATGCTTGTCCAACTCAAACATTTGTACCAAGTTTGTGAAAAATATTCACACTCGTAAAATAGGTGCGACGTATTCTCCACCCCCTAATGGCATCCCACACACTTACAATGCCCTTCTGTTAAAACACCCTTACAATTCAAATTCATCTTGGTAAGAATACGGTCTTTAATGGCCTTCCACACGAACACCACCACCTTGAGAGGAACTATCTTGTTCCATACCCGCTTCCATAGGATACATAACTCCGTTGTGTTGCCAATCATCAACAGCTTATATGCCGACTCTACTATATATGCACCTCTTGGTCCTTTCTTCCACGGCCAATGGTCCATACCATCTTTCCTTTTTATATTTTGCTACAATACCTGTTCAAAAGAGACAAGAAGTTCCTTTTCTCACTAAAATAACTCCCTTCTCCATGACCATGACCAAGACCTAGACCAATCCTATACCCCCTCCTTCCATAAACCAATCTCTATAACCTTTGCCTCCCTATTCTCCACTAAAGAATATAGTCTTCTATACCGATCCCTTAAAATACCCCTTCCACCCAAGGGCCCGTCCAAAACCAAGTGTTCTGTCTATTCCCAACTACCTTCTCCACCCTCTTCCTAAACCAATCTGATGTCTCCTTGCTATATACCTCATCCAACCCCCAAATATCCTTCTACCACTTTAACCCATTCTCCTTCTTCCCTCTTAATTCTCCCTTGTCCTCCTCATATATCCCCACTAGAACTTGATACCATAATCCTTTCTTTTCCCCTAACATCCTCCACCTCTATTTGCCCAAAAGAGCTAAATTAAAAAACTTAATTTCTTCACCCCCAAACCACTTGATTCCCTATCTCTACATACTCTGTCCCATGCTACCCAATGTATTTTCCTACTAGCCCCTCCCTCTTCCCCACAAGAAATTATTAAGAAATGACTCAATGCTAGAAATAATACCTAGTGGCGCCTTGAAGAAGGAAAGGTAGAAGATCAGTATAGTAGACAACAATGACCTTACAAGAACCACACGTCCTCCCGTTGACAAGGATTTGCTTGACCAAAACAAAATGCGTATTCTAATTGCCTATAGAACTAGTTCCCACGTAGACCTCCTCCTAGGATTTTCCTTAATAGGTAACCCCAAATACTTCATAGGGAGATGCCCCACCTTATAATTAAGTACAAGTGCTGCCTCCTGCATCTACCCTTCCTCCACATTGATCCTAACCAACCTACTTGTGGAAATTTACCTTAAAGCCAAACAATACCTCAAATATTTGAAACCCAACCTTAATCGCTCATATATTAGACCAGTTACACTCTTATAAAATAGTGTCATCAGCAAATTGTAAGTGGGAAATTAGTTTGTGCATGCCTCCTAAAATACACTTGTAAACAATTACTTCTCCACCATCCTTTTAAAAATAACACTAAGTCCTTTAGCTGCTATTAAGAACAAAAAACGGGGATAAGGGGTCTCCTTGTCTAAGTCTTCTGCTTATCGAGAACTCCTTAGTAGGAGGACTTCCATTGAGCAATACTGAAATAGAGGCCGTAAATAAACATTCCCCAATCCATGCTCTCCATCACCTTGGAAACCTCATCCTTTCCATAACAAATTGTAGATACTCCCATTCCACCAAGTCATACACCTTTTCAAAATCCACTTTAAAGAGAGAAATCTTCTTGCCTCTTCTTTGCACTTTCGCCACCACCTCATTTACTATAAGAACCCCATCCAATATATTTCGTTGCTTAATGAACACTAACTGTGTATCGTCAATCACTTCCTACAAAACCTTCCTCAACCTACTTGCTAGCAACTTGGCCAATACTTTATATATACACCCTATCAAAGAATAAGCCTATAATTGCTCACCTTATGTGAGTTATCCCTCTTTGGAATGAACACAATGAAAGAGCAATTTGCCCCTCTTACCAATTTACCATTGGCATGAAACTCCTCCACAAATGTTATGAATTCTACTTTAATATCGAACCAAAATTCCTTAATGAATCCAAAGTTAATCCTATCAGGAATTAGGCTTTTGTCACTATCACACTCCCATACCACTGCTTTTATCTCCTCTTCCACAAATGGTGCTATTAACTCTTAGCGAGCTTTGCTATCAAGTCTTATGAACTCCAACTCCCCTAAGGTGACTCCCATTCTCCTCCTTTACTCATAATGCTTACGAAAATGCTCCTCTATCCTCTTTTTCAATCCTACCACCCCCTGTATTTGCACACCATCAATCTCCAATGTTAAAATTTCATTTGTCCACTTCCTCTTCTGAATGCACCTATGAAAAAAATTTCGAGTTCACATCCCCTTCCTTCATCCACATTTGTCTAGACTTTTGCCATATCACACTACTTCATATCACACTACTTCTCATTTGTGACAAATAAAAAATCCTCGAGGTACACTCCCTTCTCCCTACCATTTCCTACTCAGATAAAACCCCTGATTCACATTTCAAATCCCTTATCTATAGCTCCTCTTTTGCCTGCCGAATCTTCTCCCCCATGTTACCTACATGATCCCTATGCCACTCCTTCAACCTACTATTCATCTTTCTTAACTTCTCCTTTAAGACAAAACCCCTTAATATAGATCTTCATTGCTCTTTTACAAATTCAATGTAACCCTCTACTTCCCTCCAAATTTCATCATCTTAAATGGCTATGGCCCCTAGTCCATGTCCATAACTTTAAGCAACACTGCACTATATCAGATAGACCTCTTTGTAATCCCCACTATGTACTATTTGGCAAGAAATCGAGCCACTCTTCAATGATCAAGAACCTAACATTGGTAAGTTTATCACTTCTGCTTCGAGCATAAACTCTCCAAACATCCTTATTTCTTCTTATCTTGAGTGTGCATCTACCCCTTTCCTTTCATTCTCACTCTTAATAGAGTTGAAATCCCCTACTATGCACTATATATCACCCCTTTCACACTTTTTATGTCTATTAATTCCCTCTACATGTCTTTTTTCTAACTTACCTTACATGGCCCATACACATTTAAGATAGAAACAAGTACATTTTCATTCCCCCCTACACCACTAATCCTTAGAAAGAACTCCCTCTAAAATTTTTGCCGAACTTCCACTTTTGACACTCTCCACATCACAACTAGCCCCCCATATCTTCCTTCAGCCTTCTTGAAAGCCCAATAAAAATCCTCCCCCCTCCCCCACAACATCACACATAACTGCTATCCCACCTCTGTTAGCTTCGTCTCCTATAAGCACACCACGTCAGGCATATATTCCATTATCATATTCCTTACTTCCCCCTTCCCGAGGTTGCCCCCTAGCCCCCTTACATTATAAGAAATTATCTTCATGACCCTTTCCCACACTTCTCCTCTCCTTACCCATACCCTGCACTCCCCGTATCCTACCCCTCCATGCATTCCCCCTGCTCCCCCTTCTAACTGTACCACTTGCTACCCTATCCTTTTTTTTTCTAGTACCTCTAATTCTTTTACCACGCTCACCTCATCTCGTGTCACTTTTACTCCTAATACTTTGCCAAACTCCCAAACCTGCTTTGCTACCTCTCCAGCCTCTTTGTGTAAGATCAACCTCCTTTGTCATTCAATGTCACTTCCCATATTGGAAGTACTTGCCGATTTTATTCCCTACTCCTAGATAAGGATATTGCTCGCCTCTTACTCCTTAATACCTGTCACTTTGAACTTCCTTTTTTGTGATTTAGACTTTCTCAATGTTTGTTTCCTTACTCATTTTGCTCTTGACCTTCCTGCCTTTACACATTTTTAAACCCCTCTTCCCCTTTCCTTCGTCATGTCCTCCTCACCTTACACCACCCATAACCCTTCCCATCTCGCCCTTGACACTTTATTTCCTTTCCCACCAAATTCTTCAACAACCCTGTCTTCTTCATTATATATCTCCACCTCATGCAATCCTTCTTCCCACTCCTCTTCTACTCCATCCCCCACCCCACCTTATCACTCCTTACATAATTTGTTCCCGTAACCTTTGGTATGATTCACATTAGCATAAACTCCCTTCGTCGGTACATGCCCTTGTTCCCCCTTATTGCTCTATATACCCCATCACTATACCACATAAACCCCTCCTCCTCTTTATTTTCCAATCCATCTTAGTGTGTCCTTGATCCCCCTTTTTGTGTCCATTTTGGGCCAATTCATTAATACAATTGTCATGCACCCCTAATCCTCCCCATTTAATCCTATTTTTAGGTCATTGTCTTAATATTCCCATCTAGTGGGCCACCTTCTATACTATAGCCCACTAGTTTTGCATTTTGATTTTCAAAACCTGCCCCTTGATCATCATTTATCCTTGGGCCAACACAATCCTCTACACGACCCAATATAATATTTCCTAAAACCTCCTACAATCCAACCTCGTCACCACCTATTTTGTGCCTTGCCTCCTTATAAGAACTTCATTAATGTTCCCTACTATTAACTCTGAATCCAACCCCTCTAATCCACATAATTCCAATCCTGCAAATTGTAACCACTTCCTTGATCCCTGCCTTTGTTATGCACCTCATTATTATCTTGCACCATTATCTTGTTTTCCACATTAGGTTGCTCCATTTTTTTTTTTTGAATTTCAAAATCACTTGGAATTGATTCCTCGCCAGAATATTCCCAATCAATGGAATATTCTGATGAGTCTGTAGTGTTGCCTACCCTTCCACCGCACCAGTTTTCCTCGTCTACCGTCACAAAAGGATTTGTAAACAGTTCCTCTACCATTTGAATTGCATACACCATTCCATTAATTTTTACCTTAATCAATCTATTGATTGTCTCCAACGATGTTGTGTGCATCAACACCCGTGCCACATCAAACCTCCTTTTCAACAAGGTTGTCAAATTCATTGAGACATACCTTCCCATTGTAGCAACAATCATACTAAAGAGTTTATCACTCCAGGCATGAGGTGGTACTCCTTGATAGCTAACCCAAACATACCTCTCCCTCACTACTTCTTATGGCAACCATTCCTTCAACTCACTAAACCATCACTGAAATATGTCCTCAACCTCCTTCACCAACCCAACAAAATCCTCACCCTCGGCTACCTTAATCAATACTTTATCCCCTCCCATTGGTATAACAAACAATGATAATAATCACTCTAAAATGATTTTATCTTGCAACATGATTACCTCATCAAGACTATGTACCGTTCCCATGTAGAATGCCTTCAACCACCTCATGTCTTCATCACCCACATTGTACTCTAATCCATTCTATCTATCCTCCTCCACATGACACACCTTTGCCTTCTCTTTGACCTTCCACACTTGTTTTCTTTTTCCAACTAATGCCTCAACAAAACTCTTTTCCTTGTTCGCATACCTAGACTAAAATGCTTTAAGTTTTGAAACAACTTCTTTGATAGCCTTTTCTTCCTATTTTCCATTGCCCGCCCGATCATAACCTCGTGCAAACCTAGAAATGTTGACTTGCAATTTATACATGCCAAACCAAATGGTATTGAGTCTTTTCTCCATTTCTTTCACATCCTCTACGCCTTCGAACCTGACAAAGCCAAACCGATTCCCTCACTAATTTTTCTTTCTCGATATAAATATGTCCCTCACTGCTCCCCATCTCCCAAACTCCTTACGTAGATCCTCAAAAAACATCCCATCTAGAAAGTTTGTAAAGTAGTATGTAATACCCTTCCTTCCGTCATACCTAACGCCTCCTCCCACAAAAGACCATTACCCTCTATGTGAATCCATGTGGTTTCCTACCTGGTCAGCCTTGTCGTTGCCCGATTGCGAATCTTTCCTCCATCTTGACCTCACTAGTATCCACACTCTCTCTTATCTCTCTTCGAAATTAAATGTGATATAAAGAATTTTAATTTCATGAAGATTTCATTTTTTTGTTCATTAGTGTTAAAATAGTGAATAGGCGATTAGGTGGTTTGGTGGATTTTTGTGATTGTATCGTGTATTTATCGCTTGATGCCTAACAACTATCCTTTATGGCAAGGTTGGCATCTTTATCATCCTATCCAGACTAAGATGTCTTCACCAAAATTATAGCTTTAGGTTTTAGGTTACTATTAGCCTCGGTTTCATTCAAATTAAACATCTATATCCCAAGAAATGATTATCAAAATGAGGATTACTCAAGCATTAGACAATGCATCTCATCCTATTCATTTGATGTGATCTTCACTGAGTTAGGGATTGAATTTGATCTCAAATCCTTCATGGAAGTTGTAGACCTCCTCCTTATTGTTCTAGTAGGATTGAGATTGTCTCATTGAGCAAAGTAAACCTTTTAACACTAATAGGGTTAGACTAAGACAATTAATGGTCTAGTGAATGAAATTTTACTACATGTGTTCATTATTGTGAACATGAATGTTCTGACTTATCCACTTCATTGTATTCTTATGTATGTCATATATTTGTAATTTAATCCATACATTCATGTTGCATTTCATGAGATGAAGGATAATGAATGGCTTAAGGCCAAAAGTAAATGTCACATTTTAGTGCATATGAAAGATGTAAGAGTGACATGTTTTAAATGGTTCTTAACCCTTAAATCATGTAGTGATAGATTGAATTTCACATTTTAGTGCACGTGAATTGGGCAATGGAGGAGGCTAAGAGTGTGAAATGGCGTTAGGGATAAAGCCACATTGAATTTTACTTAGTTACCTTTCAGTTGTAGCAAGACATACCTAACCATCTTATCTTTACTAGTGATTGATATAGAGATGGAACCATGTTATATGATATAGGGACAATCCCCCCTAACCCTTAATTAATAAAATTCCCTTAACATCTATTTCAATACTACATATTTCTCCCTTTTCAATCTTGCCTCCCTTTTACATTGATATACAATTATTTTATCTTTATAAAAATTTATTATGAGGACACTTATTTTCTTCAAATATCTTATACTGTCTAGTCAACACACATATAAAATAATAAATTTTATCAATAAAATGTATACAGTGTGTACTAGCAACATGTCTTCTTCTTTTACTTGGTGCTTATTTTGATTTTATTTCATTTTATAGATTTTATTTATAACAATAATTTTATACATTAGGTAGATAAAATATACGTTAATTAATATAATTGCTCAAATTAATTTTAACTCTAATTATTTCATTTTACATTATTTGCTTTTAATTACATGTTAATTGCTATATAAATTATTTTATTTTCTTCTATTAATTATAGCAACATTAATTATTTTATTAGCTATATAATTTTAGCAATTATACATTGATTGCGTTAATTTTTTTGGTGCAATTTCTATTATTTTAATTGCTTTCAAATGGGTTTTTCCATGTATATGTTAGGTTTTAAATTACTTTTAATTTGGTAGATAAAATAATTTTAACTATAGATTATTGTTGATTCATGTGTTAAATTTTTGTCCTCCCTAACAAAAATTCTAGTTCCATCCTTGGATTGATCAATATTAGGTCTGTTAAGAATGTCCTAGTTCTTTTATTATTATGGAGAAATATGAACACATTATTATTGTTTTACAATGAGTTGTGGATATGTACTCTTGAGTAATTGTATACATACATGAATAAGACGATAACTAACATCATATTACTAATAAATGTTTTATAAATTGTAAATGTGTATAATTTAATGTAGGACTATAATATGTTTAAGCTATTTTATTTGTTGATTTTGAAGATCTTGCCCCCTTTCTTTTTATGTTGTTTGTTTATGTCCTTGATATTTGCGCTTTAGACATATCTAAATATTGTTTAGTGAGAAACCATCTAGTTAAACAGTTGGGCATCATCGTGAAAGATGATAAAGGATGTTGCTTCATCCTAGACATACTTTTCTTTGTCTAATTAATCTTAGTCTTATATATTTTCTTTCATAATCTTTTGTGGAAGGGCAATCTATTTACTCTTTGTAATGGTATGAAAACTAGTTATGTTTTGAAGGCTTCATGGAAATAGATTTTGTGATAGGCTACCTAGGTTTTTATTCTCATGAGTTAGACTTATCTATATCATGTGTATTTATGCGTTTGAAAATTAACACAAGAGTGAATCACCATTTTAGTCCTCAAAATTACAACTTGATATCAATTTAGTCCCTAAAATTATTAAAATGTCAAAATAATCCCTAAAATTGTAAATTTTCAATCAAATTTGTTCTTTTGTGAACCCCCATTAATTAATGGCATCAAAGACACTTACATGGTACGTTAAGTGTCATGGTGACTTCCACGTGGTAGGGACTAAAATAACAGTTCAAATTCATGACTTTCACATGGTCATTGACTAAAATAAAAGCCTAAATACAATTGATTCACCCGCCTATTCAGTTCTTTCAGTGTATTCATTTTATTACTTCTTCCTTATGGTTCTCCATCACCTTCACTCTATAATCCAAGAACAACAAAGGCTTTTTGCATTTTTTGAGAAAGCATATTCATTTTCTATCATCCCAAAACAAGTTCATCCATACAATTTCATGAAAAAAATGAGTTTTTTCTTTAATTTTTCTAATGTTGCAACCTTTATGATGCAACCATTTGTGGTTAGACTTACTTTTTCATGAAAAGTGTATGGATGAACATGTTTCAGGAGAGTAGAAGATGAATATGATTGCTCTAAAAATTCAAAAAGCCTTGGTAGTTCCTAGGTTGCAGAGTGATGGAGGTGGAGAACCATATGGGAGAAGGAATAAAATGAATACATTGAAAGAATTGAATGGACAAGTGGATCAGTTGTATTTGGGTTGTCTATGTAGAAGTCATGGATTTGAATTGTCATTTTTGTCCTTGCCACGCAAAAGCCAACACGGCACTTAATGTTCCATGTAAGCATCTTTTATGTCGTTAATTAACTGAGGTTAATGAAAGGACTAACTTGATCGACAATTTGTAATTTCAAAGATTATTTTAATATTTTTTATAATTTAAGGAACTAAATTGATATTACACTATAATTTCGAGGACTAAAATGGAAAATCACTCTAAGCACAATCTATTTATGAAGTGTAGACCTTAACACTGAACTATATAAATAAACATACAATCATTTGTTATACATATATCTTTTTAGTTTTTGTTCATATTCGCTATCTAATAGAATATGATGAGACGATCTAGTTATACCTACTTGAGCAATGTTTAAAAAGAGTTAAGTGTAATGGGATTTCATAGAAGTTATAAAAGAAAAGTAGATAAACTCTTGAACATGCAAATCTTCATCTTTTTCCTATAAATTAAAAAAAGAAAATCTTCAATTTTGTTATAGCATAACAAGTTTTATCTTTAGAAAATTAAAAATAAAATAAAATTGCCAATGATAGCTTACAAGAAAAATTAGTTAATGATATTTATAAATTTAACTTGTTGCAGATCATTTGTTATACATATATGTTTTTAGTTTTTGTTCATATTCGCTATCTAATAGAATATGATGAGACGATCTAGTTATACCTACTTGAGCAATGTTTAAAAAGAGTTAAGTGTAATGGGATTTCATAAGAAGTTATAAAAGAAAAGTAGATAAACTCTTGAACATGCAAATCTTCATCTTTTTCCTATAAATTAAAAAAAGAAAATCTTCAATTTTGTTATAGCATAACAAGTTTTATCTTTAGAAAATTAAAAATAAAATAAAATTGCCAATGATAGCTTACAAGAAAAATTAGTTAATGATACTTATAAATTTAACTTGTTGCAGATCTCATGCCTTCCATCTTCAACATTTCTAACAAGAAATCACTCCATGTGTCTATGGGTCCTGGCAAGCACCAATGCACACAATCATTATATAAAGTTACATTCTCATGTGGCCAATGTCCATATCTACTTGGATGACCATCGGGTCTCAATAACATTGCTTGTGTGGTGTCAAGTAACTTGAATTTCAAACCCTTCTTTCTAGCTTCCTTTTCAGCAATCTTGAATTCCTCCAATTGGATCATATATAACTCCAAATTAGTGCCCTCTAACTGTGTCTCACTACTCCTAAATGGCTTAGTTCTCACACAATTCCCACCTTGATTCCATATTCCATTCTCAAAATGAGACGGAGCAAAAGTTCTAAGAAATATTACACCCTTAAAGTTTTCTAAACTATTGATGGCTTTAAATGCAGTTCTAAAAGCCTTTCTATAACCATAGAACATGGTTAAATCAGGGACATTTTCTAAGAGGCAATAATGACATCCAACAATTTTTTGCTTCTCGTAGAACACCATTGGTCGGAAGAACCAATGCCCTCCATCAAGAATAACATAGTCAAATTCTTCAATTTGAGTTGTCCATTTCTCATCAAACTCATCAAGATAAAGGTTAAAAAGGCCGGTGTGGCTTGGACCATTTGAATCTGCCATTTTGGTTCTTACCAAATGGGGTGTCCAAAAGGTGGCCATGGTAAAATTATAACTAGGGTATTTCCATCGCTTAAAATATTCATCAGTAGTGTATGATACATCTATTGGCCATTCCACCTGAGAAGTTAAGAAAACCAAAATTCAATAATTTACGGATATCAATGAAAAAAAGAAAGAAAAAGAAAAAGAAAAGCGTGCACAAGCATGTGTAAGCACACACGACTCTACAAGGAAATTGAATTGCATATCTATAACCCAAAGTTTGAAATCTAGCTTATTTGTTGAACATAGAGAACTCAAGCAGATAGTAGTAAGAAAAAAGAATATTAAAATTCTTCCAATACTTCGGTTATACTGATTTAAAAAGATTATAATATGGGTTTATCATAATTTATGTTGTAATTACATATTAATTAATTGCACAAACTGCAATCAAGTACTAATAGCTACTTTCTATACTTAATTTGAAACAATTAACATCCAGCTAATGATAAGAAACTTAAATAATTTATGAGGTTATAAGTTTTAATCTTATTATTATTGTAATAACCAAAATAATTATATCTGATTTTACGAATTTTTAACAAACTTATATATAGCTTAATTATTGAATTGTTACAAAAGAATTATACTAGTATACACTTAAAATACGATTGAGCGCTTTATTGTTTTGGCATTATAAAATAAATTTTGCATTATTTAACAATAAAAAATACCTGTTTTAATTTAAATATACGATCAAGATTAATTTAGACATGCATCTTAATTATATTCAACAGTTCAAAATTAATTTTACCTAACTTTAAAATAAACTGGAGTCCTAAAACTATAAAAATAATCTAGAGAAATCTAAACATATAATTTAATGTGTTTACTATTAGAGTTATGCCAACGCATGGATTTTTTGACACATAAAAAGGAAAAGTTAAACCAGGCCACAATACAATTAGACCCACAACTTAGAGTTTGTCCATTTTGGTACATATCTTTTTCCACCCCTTTTTTTCATACACACAGTATGTCTAATCGGATCTTAATTAGTATGTCTAAGAAATTTAACTATCTGTTAACTATGTAAAGCTTTTGATAGTACATATGTTAATTATTTTATGTTTCATATCTTGACGAGTTTATAAATATTTGTTGATTGTTAATTATATTACTTGAACTCCCCCAATATTTATTATGAAAATATAAAGTATTGAAATTACTCCCTAGTGCCACTGTTAAGATTTTATTTATCCTTATTAAACTTTCAATAAAATTATCAACTAGGAAAAAGTACACACATTCTTACTTTAACTATGTTTTTAATTAATTAATTAATAATACTTTATTTGAATATAACAGATAGGGGCAACCGGACAAGAGAGAGCACACTAAATTTCAATTCCCCCACCCTAAGATATAATTTGAACCTGATATTTCTATAATTGGAGTCCCTCTGTCTATTTCTATGCAATCAATGTACTATGTACTGATTTTTTATTTTTTTGACATGCACTATGTACTGATTTTAATCTTCTAAACTTAGCCCAAACCAAACACTCCAAATAGTTAATTTTGTATGTAACACCACATTTATGATCATCGCAATTCGAGCCAAATTTTCCTGTTCCCAATACAGTGCATGTTACAAACTCGAATAATCCAGCACATAGCTAACTATGTATTTATTTGATAATGAAGAGAGAATTTGACAGCTAACACATTACGATGCGTATATAATTCTAGGAAAATGCTGAAGGTCTATCCCATTTTGGGTGGATTGACGTAAAGGGCAAGAAAAATAAGAAAAAAAAGTAATTAATATGACGAGTAATATAATAAAAAAATAAAATAAAAAATAAAGTAAAAATGAGAGAAGAAAAAGTGAATATATGTTAATGATAATTATTAATTTTAATACACTTTTCATATTACTGTCATTTACTCCTTGTATTTTAAAATATATGTCGTTTTGAAGTGCTAGTACAAAAATTAAAGAAATTAATATTTTTTCTAAATTTTTTTTGAAAAAAGTTAAAGATAAGATTAAATTATTCTTTTGTTAGAAGTATATATTCGTAATATTTTATTTCCTAAAAGGAAAATAAAAACCTAATTCTTCAAATATCAAGATAAAATATTTAGAAGTGCAGAAAGAAAATGATAAAATTGAAAAGGCGATATATACTTTCTTAATATTATAAAATAAAATGATTTAAAAAAATACTGAAAAAATAAGTACTTTGTACTCTCTCCGTTCCTTTTTATTGTCAAGTTTTTAGAAATTTTTTGTTTTTATTTATCTATCATTTTTAAAGTTCAAGATAATATTAATTAATTATTTATTAATTATATCTTTACTTCTTACTTAATTTTTAATTAATTTACATATTTATAACTAATATATATTTATTGTGAACTAAAAATAAAAAAAGTACAATAAGAAACTTTAAAACTATAAGTTATCAGAAAAGTTTGATTCTCCCTTTCATTTAAAAGCGTCAATTTATTGCAATATACAATTAGGTGATAATACGAACACACTCATTCAATTTCTTAGCATAGTTATCTACTTAAATGATGAAAGGGCCCCATCAAGTTTTTGTCATCTTGGATTCCGCAAGCAATTATTCATTTTTCACATACAAACAACTACTTAAGCCTAAGGGATACGTTAGTTGGATTGTCAAACAACAGTAAGCACAAGTTGTTTCCCTTCCTTTGGTTTAGTTAGATTAGTCAACAACTACTTCAGTCTCAAGTTCATTTTTAGGCTGCCTCGTGCTTTTTGTTTATGATTACTAATGTTATTGTGAATTGAACAAACTTTTATTTAAAATTTGTACAAGAACGTATTAAATAAGAACTTTTACTTATTATGAGAAATGAGAAAAATAAATATAGGTTATTAAATCATATTTGAATGGTTAAGATTAAAAAGATAAATGTATTAACTTTTTAATGACTACTAACTAACTTTTAATTTAGACCAACCATATATCTTTATATGCTACTAACACATTTTTTAACATACTTTTTTTAATACACACTCTACTATTGGTTAAAATTTATTAAAATTACAAAATTAAGAGAGAGACTCATTAAATAATAAGTGAGACCCACAAAAAATTATGATTTTTAATAAATTTTAACCAATAATAAAAAAATGTATTTCAAATAATGCTTTAGAAAATGTGTTGCTAGTATTTTTCTATAACCCAAATTTATAATTTATAATTTTTCACCATAAGTAAGAATTCCCACATAATACGTTCTTAAATTTTTATAATCTCGTTGACTTGAGTCTAATATCAAGATAGTATTAGCTAACCCAAATCCTTAATAATAAGTTTAATTACTCATTTGGTTTTTATAGTTATAAAAAAAATTTCTTTTAGTCTTTATATTTAAAAACATTCTCTTTTAGTGCGTATATATTTTTAATCTTTTTTAGTTCTCACTATAAGAACTAAAAGAAATTATAATGATATGTGTAGGGATTAAAAATAATTAAAAATATATGTGTAAGAATTAAAAAATAAATAATATTAAGTATAAAGACTAAAAGAAAAAAAAATTGTAACTATATACGAAATAAGTAATTAAACCCTTAATAATAAGAAAAAAAAGGTCACATATTAACAGTGTAAAGTAATTTTACACTGTCATCTAATCACAAATTATTATTTATTATAAGTTTGTTGACATTTACAATAAACATTTTTAAAATTATATCAATTATGACTTCTGATTAATTGACAATGTAAATCTGACAGTGTATAATCATTAAACTCTAATAATAATAGTCTCCCGTGCAAAATTGGTTAAGAGGTCAACGACAATTTATGAGAGAGCATCCTGGCAGTAATAGTGATATTTATGACAATAATATTATCAGAATATCTTAATCAAAAACCTTTTGTTAAAAAGCTAGTACAATAAATAAGGTAATAAACCAAGAGTTTAATGATTATGCATTATTCAATCACAAATTACTATTTATTGTAAATTTATTAACTTTTATAATTAATACTTTAAAAATCATATTAATAATAATTTTTAATTAAATGACATTATAAAATTTTTGTAACCATTAAACTCAAATCAATTTGAGTTAACTTGGTATACTTTTTCAATCACGAGTTCAGTACGAAACTAGCCTCAAATACCAAGAGAGAAATAATACTGATGCAGAGGAATAAGAAAGCTGCAATAAGCAGTGACATTTTGTTTTTTCCTTCGTGTACACAGTATCTTCTAATTGTGACGTCTCAACCAGTTCTATTTCGTGGGCTTTGTTAGGATTCAATAATTATTGTAGACTTAAGGGCTGGATTAGGTGACATGATTGACCCTTAATTATATTAATGTCGTCTACAGAGAAGATCAATAAAATGTAAAGAACTACAACCGGCAGAGCAGTTTATGTATAAGCTAATAAAAATTGTTTTCGTAAGATAAAATTGTATAAAAAATTTTAGGATTAAATATGTTTTTTTTTTTGTATAAATAAGTAATTCTTTTTTTAGTATTTTAAAAATAAATCATCTTTTTTTGTCTTTTATTTATGAAAATATATTATATGTAGTCTTTATTTTCATAATAAAAGATTAAAAGAAGATGATTTTTTGTGAAAGATAAAGATTACATATGATATATTTTTATAAATAATAAATTAAACAGAGACAATTTATTTTTTAGAAACTAAAAACAAATATTGTCTTATTTTAAAGGACTAAAATATGTTTAATTATTTTTTACGCTAAAAAGTAAAATAGGAAGACAAGGAAGAATAATGTAAGATAAGATAATTAGTGTGATAAAAAGAGATAAAAAATTGTATTGTAAAAAGTGGTATATAAATATATTATGTAAATAATATAATAATGTTTGTTTTACACTTCACTAAGAGGTGTTAAATGGGGTAAAAGAAAAGAGGAAATTAAAAAAAAATGTGATGGATTATAATTATATGATAAGAAAGAAAGGAAAGGAAATAGAAGATAAAAAATAAATGTAACTCTTCACGAGTGCTGCGGAAAAAACAAACCTAATTCATAGATACAACTCTCGCGATTCAGGAGTGTTATGTAGGCACATTTTCGGAGTGAGCCATCAGCCTTTGCTGCACTAAGCATATGTTTGTATACGCGTTTGAAGGGTGATAATTGATTAAGAAAGGAAAAGTGAAAATTTTGAAGTTATTATTTTTCGCTTCGGTGTTAATGTGAATTTTGAAATCGATTTTTTTAAAAGTGAATCTAAATCAAATACACGCTAATTATATAAACACTAACTTTTGCTGGGTTGTAGCCAAAAAAAATTGTTGGGAACTCAAAAGTAGATAAAAGCAAGAACTGGAGACATACAATGAAAGAGGAGTGCTAATAATATACTCTTTAACACATTTCTCTTAATACACTTTTTTTATTGGTTAAAAATTATAAAATCATGAAAAAAAAATAATTAAATAAAATATGAAACCCACAAAATTTTACAATTTTGAATAAATTTTAACTAATAAAAAATAGTGTATTCAAAAGAGTGTTTCAAAGAGTGTATTTCTAGCATTCCTCGCAATGAAAATACACTGACTATACTCTGTTTCATGTGCCCAGCTTAGGGACAAGGCATGCTACATTCAATGTAGATCGCCAGAGTTTTCAGACCAAAGATTCGATTCCTTTTGGCATGCATGCTTGATGATATGATTATATGCATGTTACTTTCGTATGTGATAATTAGTTAACTTATTTTTAAATAATAATAATATTAAGACATTAAAACAACGTGTCGCCACCATTAAGCATTACTCATCACATAAGGGGTCTAGATGAACCAATCTGAAAAATGACATTTTAAACTTAATATTAAGTTATTAACCAAGTTTATTAAATGAGTATTGAAATAATGTGCTAATTAGGAGTTAAATTAGAGATTTACGGATGGGGGTTGAAGCTTGTTGATGGCTATAATCTCTTGACGACTCACTATGCTTAACAGAGAAGAATAATGATTGCTTTTCACTAGTGTGAAAATCCCATGAATGGATTGCCATTGAAAAGGAGAAGAGTATAATTGAATGAAGGTATTTTTGGATGTAAAAGTTTGGGTAAAGAAAAAGATGCAGAGGCTTGCTCTGTAATCAGATACCAAATTACGTAACATCAAAGCATATGAAAAGAAAAATCAAATAGAAAAAAAGACAAAAAGCAAATGGGATAAGAACAAGCGATGATAATAATCATAATAATTGTGGAGCCAGAATTTTAGAATTTTCAGGTAGATAGAACTATAGAAGAGGTCACTTACCCTTGAAAGGAGGCAAATCATGGACTGCATCTGATTTCTTCCCACCGAGTCTCCAACAAAAGCCATGGATTTTCCCTTGACAATTTCTAGGAACTGGAAAGGGTTGAATATGGGGAGCTCACACTCATTTGGCTTCCACCTCCACTTCATGAACTCAGAGTCAGGCCTCCCATACTTCATGCAATTTTGGTGCTCATGAATTGCCCAACATGTTTTGTTTGTGTAATATGGTGCCTTTGGATTTGGCACCCATTCCCCAGTGAATATGTCACACCTCTCCACAGATGTTGAGGGCAAGTCTTCTGGCCCATCATTTGCAGAGGATGGGTGCTTGTACTTGTTGACCTTCAAGAGTGAAGAGTAACTAAACAAAGGGTAACACACTGGGGTGATGGCTAATATAAGTATGGCTAGGATTGCTAGGAAGGTCACTTTTGGGATCATGTGTTTTGGGCTGTTGCTCCCAAGGGGAAGCTCAATATCTTGGAACTTCATCTTGGAAGGGATGGAGAATGAGAGAAAAGAAGAGAAAGGGACAGAAGAGGAGGGAAATAGGATAGGGTCATTGAAGCAGTTTTGCTCTATTTGTTGTGCGTAAAGTGACTTAAAGTTGTCTCTGAGTTGTTTCCTGTTCTGATTCAGCAGTGCTGTTTTCTAATTTATTTTTTTTCTATAAATTAACCATTTTTTTTTTCCACATCTATCTTTCTTTAGAACCAATCTTGATGATGAATGATCAGACAAGCATCTATCTTAATAGAAATTTATTTAATGTGATTCATTTAATATAGTTTATATAGCATTTATATAAACATTAAACAGTATTATTTATTGTATTTATTAAATATAATATATAATTGACTTTAATAATATTATTAAATGTACTATTTATGAAATATCATATATTTATTAAACTTACTAAATATAATCTATATTTATATATATAAGTAAATTATATTTGAGCAAGTGTAATTAATAATATTATTAAATATAATATTTACTAAATATAATATATGTATTAAATTTGGCCCATTTTATCCTTGAACTATTGCTAATGTACTGTAACTATACACTTTCCAATTTCAGTTTTTTTTAAAGTAGCGTTACATTATAAATTAATTATTTTCCAAAAACAATTAAAAAAATTCGGCAATATTTGTATTTCTACTAATAATAAAATAAATAAATTTCATGTATGTGTGTGTGTGTATGTGTGTGTGTTTTGTAAAGTGATGAATGACCTTATGGTGGAAAGAAAACTAGAGAGAAGAAAAATTTTTAATTTTGAAGTGAAGCGAAAATTGAAATAAAGAAAAGTTTGAATTTTTGTTTTTAAAAATTATTTTTTTCTTTTATTTTTCAACTAAACAAAAAATATATTACTATTTATATTATTTTTAGAGAAAATAATCTATGTACCGACAATATAAAACAATTTTATATTGTCGTTCAATTACAAACTACTATGTCTAGTAAGTTTATTAACTTTTACAAGAATTATCTTAAAGTCATACTAACAATGATTTATGATTAGTTGATAGTATAAAAGTTTTTACACTGACGATACATAATCATTAAACTCTTACTTTTAGTCTTCTTTCTGTCTTTCTTTTAAACATATACTGAACAATTCGACTTTAGTTTTTTCCATTCCAATCTCAAAATCCAGGAGTTAGTAGACAGAATCAAATGGCTTAATTATTTGTACCTAAACAACTTTAGCAAGCAGGTAAAAAAAAAAGAAGAAAAAACACTATGGCATGCACACTGTTAACTAAATTGAGGTAGGTTTTGCCAACTAAACTACTGAAATCTTTATTTTAAATTTGCCATTGCCAGGCAAATGGACTCTAAAATCTAAATAAATTGGAACTACGTTCAGATCTGTCAACTAAAGTCATATTTTAGTCTCAAATAGAGCACGTTTGTTTAATTTTTTTTCCCTAAAAGAATCACTTATTTTAAGAAAAAAAAAACCACTTATTAAAATTTCTAAAGTGTTTGGATAATTTTTTTTTAACAATCAGAATCAGAAAAAAAAAAAAAACAAAAAACTTCTTTTTTTAGAAACAATTTGAAGCTGCTTCTCTAAAAAATTATTTGCGGCATAAGAGAGAAAAGATTAAAAAAGTATTTTTATGATTATAATCAAATACAAATTAGCTTCTGTTTATAATCTCTTAAGAATAAATCAATTTTTTTAAAATCATTTTTTAAATGACAAACAATCTGGGCATAATCTATATAAAAAATGGGGTTTCTCTAGGTTCAAGTTAAGTATTTTCACTCTTTTGTTTAAGGCGGCCATCGGATTTTTTTTTCTTTTTCTTCTTTTGACTGATCTAGGAGTAAGCTGTCAGGTCCCACACCTCATCTTACGTACATACAGAAAATTTGAATACTCAATAAGCAGAAGTGTCCACGTATGACAACTCATTTTTTTTAAGAAATAATTATTTGTTTAAATTTTCTCAAAAAATTGACAAAAATAATACTTTTTTAAAATAAATGGAATTAAACATATAAAATTATACATATTTAAGTTTTAATTTCTTAGGATCTTTTCTTCTTTTTAATTATTTCTAAAGAAGTTATATATTTGGACCAACTTATGGGATTTCTTTTTAAAGTATAGATATGTTTTTAGTCCTTATAAATAGAATAATATTTATTTTTAATTACTCAAAATAAAATCGTCTTCTTTTAATCCATCATTTGTTAGAACTTAGAATGTCATATGTAGTCTTTATTTCTATAATTAAAAGATTAAAAGAAGATATTTTTTAGTGAAAAACAAGATTACATTTGACACATTTTCATAAACAAAGAATTTAAGAAACAAATTTATTTTAAGAGATTAAAAACAAACATGTCAATATTCATAGAGATTAAAAACATATTTAACTCTTAAAACAACAAATTCTGATTAGGGGGTTAATATGATTAGAAAATTTCGCTTTGACCTTGGTGTAAGCATTCAATCTGATCGAATAAAAAAAAAGGAAAATATTATTATTAAAAAATATATGAAAAGTGGTCTCATCTTTCTTGATCCAAATTCATTGTTATACTAACCCAATTCAGGTTTCATTTTTATTAAATCAATGTAATAAAATTAAGAATAAAAAAAGAATAAAAACAGGAATGCAATGTTCAGAACGTGAAGCTGTCCCTCGTGTCAAGCCTCCCCTATTCAGCGCGACGAAGACGACCCTTCTTCGCCTCGTCTTTTTCTTATCCTTGTGCGTTTGATTTTATTAGGATTAGGGATAATTATTTGGGTTTTCTTTTTGGATTCAAAATTATTTTTTCTTTCCTTTTCTGCAACGGTTTACAATTGTGGGTTGGGCTCAAAGGTTTATTAGGCTGAGTATTGTACTATTTTTTTTTTTTTGGGAATTCCTAAACAGATTCTCGTATTATACTATTATCCTAAGTTTTCTAAGGAGTACTCACAAGCCTTAAACGAGCTTAAAATAAGCAAGGTAAGTCCACTTAAGTGGAGGTAGATTTGGTATGAGCAACCCAACTTCAAAGCTAGATTTGACCTCTTAATCGTATGAATTTGGAAATTTAGCATTTCAAAAAGCTTGTAAATCTCTTTCTCAGATTTCCTAGAATATAAATAACACAAAAAGTTGATATCTACAACTCAAGTTATGACCAACATACCAACATAGAGTTGTAATAAGATCAAATGCTGAAAAGTTATTGTAAAGCTCAATTCAATCCAATAATCAAATAGGTGCTAAAATCACTTAATTATTTCCTACACAATAATTAATAAAGTAATTATGAGATTAATTAATATATTAATTACAATGATTATTAAATACTTTCACACTTATTCTTTTGTCATCATTAGGCAAAATTAAAAAATTAGCACAAGGTAGAAAAATAAAATAAAAAATGAGTGCAACTCAAGCTTAAAATGTATCAAAAACAAAATGCTATTTATTTTCTTTATTAATGGAAATTAAAATGCACAAGTATGAGCAAATCTAACCAATTAAGCTCAAGAGATCAAAGAAATCATGGCAGGGCTGACCCAAAGATAAGGCTACTAAAACCTAAGCTTTAGCCTGCCAATAAAAAATTATTTATTATTAGTTTTTATAAAGCATAACTCTCTCATTTAACATAAAAAAGTCTCTCAAAGTTTGCTTTAGGTCTCACTCACTATTGGGCCGGTATTTATGATGTTTAAGACCTCACAAGTCATACCCTTCACTCATGTGTTTAAGCTAAAGTCTATCACTCAAAACCACGTTATAATGTGTGCACTTGCATATCGTCCACTTCTCCACCACGTAGTATATATATATATATACAAGGCCCCAAGCTGACCACCCTTATTAGGAAATATTTTAGATAACTGAGATGAATCTCAAAGAATCCCCAATGTCTGGGGTTTTTAATTGAGTTCTTAACTTACTTTTGTGGACTATACAATTTCACATAAGATTTAAGAACCCTCCACAAAATTTCACTCCACTACTAAAGTTCTTAACTTACTTTCATGAGACCTACAATTGACATCACATCTTTATACTTTCATTTACTTTTTAATTTCAATTTAAAATATTAATTTAATTGTATTATAATTTGAAACAATAAATATGTAAAAAATTGAAAAATATTAAAAATACTACAAATACTACAAATTTATTTTATGACATTAAGTTAAAAATAATGAGAAATAAATAACATTAATTAATTTTTTTTTCTGACATCCAAAACATTCCCAAATATGCTTCACTAAGTTTGTTTGAAGTTGTCGATGAATTTGTTTTTGACAAACGTGTGCTTTCCTTTAGAGTATTAGACATAGCAATAGGACGAGGAGTGGGGAGGGGGCAGGTTTGGCTTTTCCCATCCCCACAAAAGGAGGGGTAGGTTCGGGGTTGGGTTTATAAAAGGCAAGGACAAAAAAATCAAACTTAGCCTCATCTCTATTGAGTTTTATCTAGTTCAAGGATATTGGAACCAAAGACGTATGAAGCGTCTACCTCTCAAAGTTTTGATAATAACAAAGGTTATTAAATTTTAGAGTTTGATGACAAGTGTGTTATATGTGTAGAAATACCGCTCGTTAGAAACAAAGGTATAATTCTTATCTTAGACGTGTCTAACAAGTTTTCAGAAAAACTGATGTCCAATACACCAATTTAAAATTAAGCATCCAACGTTTTTATAAAACATGGTGTCTGACGCTCTTATTTGCGAACCTTATCCAATATAAGTTTTCTAAAGAGCGATTGATAAAAGAAATTGTTCAAAGCTTTAACATAGCCGTTTTCCATCTGTTTAATTTTCAATAAAGTTGAAGAAGTTTGTCTATCCTCGTATATGTTAAGACTTGTTCCTTGTGCTTTTCGATATCCTCTAACCTTTAAATATCTTAGCATTTAATGAAAAGCAGGATATTCTATCTTATAAGTATAACATGTGAAAAAGGTTGGTCAACTTATTAAGGCTGTAGTACAAAAGAGAGAATAAAAGAAGGTATATTCAGAAAAGTAGCACTATGAGTAAGAAAATACCTACCTTTTTCGGTATAAGACCACTCTAAGACAAGAATGTTGCGTCTTCTCTCTCCAAGATTCTCAAGACACATATCAAGTTCTGAACGTGAAGATTTTCCCATGCATTTAATGTTCCTTCAAAACAGGAATTTCAAGCTAAAGTCCTCTCTTTAAATGGTTACTTTTCAAGAAGCTATATAAGCAAGACTTTAAGATAGAATGAGGGTTGAACAAGTGCTCATAACTTACGAACTCATATAAGCTTTGAAACTCATTTGGATTATCTCTGTTGTGCTTAAACTTTTATACTCTTTGCATTGCAAAGTTATTATACTTTGTGCTTAAACTTTCATATCCTTACACTGTAAGTTGATTCTTTGTAAAACAACCTTGGCGTTGTGAAAGCCTAAAAAGGCTTTGTGATAAAAGAATAATTAGATTTTAGTGATCTAGGGTTGATCACGTTGTAAGGTCTAAAGAGACTGTTGAAAAATAGTTGTTGTAACCAAGTATTGGTTAGTGGAAACCCTTCTGGATAGAAGGTGCTGGACATAGCTCAAGTTGAGTGAACCAGTATGAAAACCCTGTGTATTTTATCCTTCCTTAGCCTCATGTGTTTTATTAGATGACCTTTATATTTCTAATAAATTGTTTGAGAAAAGTTTTCATAAAATCACATAAACACACAATTCAACTCCCCATTCTTGTGTGTTTCTTTCTCTTTCAGAGGAAACTCGTGGGGAACCCACTTCTCATTTTTTTTTAAAATTTTATATACTTATCTTTGGCCTATATTATATTGTAATGCTTACGTTTAATTAATATTTTTTGGTAAAGAGTATATGTGTTCTTTGGCGACTCATTTTAATGTCATTTCTTGTCAAAGGAATGGCCTTCTAATGATTTTGAATCTTAAGGGTAAAATAATCTTGAGTCAAACTCGATCATGAAGTGTGCATTATATTATAACTTCGAGGTATGTGGTAATTTAATATATAACTAGTCATGTCGTTATATACAATTATACAATTGATAATTTTATATATATATATATATATATATATATATATATATATATATATAAGGGTGGGTTTGGAGATGGGGATAAGGGCGGCATTGGGGTTACATCCTTGAACCTAACCCTACTTTCTCAAGTCAAGGAAAACTCAAACCTATCTCGAACTTGGTCAAAGCGGATTTTTCTCGTTAAAGTCAGGGCCTACCTACAAGATCAGATTTAATTACCATGCCTGACAGGCATGTTACAAAATCAAGATGAGGATCATTATATACTTCAGTTGTTGAGATGTCATTGTCTAGATAATCATAATCAAAATTAATATCATATGTGTGTTGTTCATCTTCAATAGTCATGTTATGCAATATGATATATGCATATATTATATGCATGATTGTATCCATGTGCCAAGCACATGTTGGGCCACTTATAATGTAACGACCCATTGTCACGACAGTACTACAAACAACCTTGCTAACAATACACCTTCTCCACTTATTAGGTGAATAAAAATCAAATCATAACATATCTGTATATAAGTCATACACATCAATTAAGAGATCCACCTATTTCTCCTAGTGTCATACATGCACATCTGTTCAACTCAAATCATCATACATACATAACAATGGGATAACACCAGCCCATATCAAACATATCAAAATATACATCACTAGGGAAGAGGGATACAAAACTCACTCCCTATAGCTGGTCACTCTATACAATCCCATCAAAAGAATATAATACAAAACAATACATCCAAAAAGAAACAAAAAGAGCTTATAGAAAGCTCCACCCAAAAAGGGCCTCCAAAAGTATCCATCTGAGACCTCCTCCATCAGCTCTGAGATGCTAGATCTATAGACGTCTCTCCCTCTGCTCCCACGCCAAAATGACGTGATCATCACAATCACAGCAACACAACAACGACAACAAGACATCCAACCAACAACAATACAAGGCAAGGGTAAGCTTACGAAACAAAGATTAACATATAATATTTAATCCAACATAATCAAAATCATTATTCACATCAATATGGAAACCAAATCATCAAATAAATGAGTCTACATACTTTACAGCATATCACGCACAACATCACATATAATTATGGAAATCATCAACAATTCACAATATTCCATCATGAGTATATGGCACACCATCATATATCCAGAGTTCTCAACGTCTATATACAGATGTACATATATAAAACATTCATTTACATGGCAAAGAGTTCTCAATCTAGAACTCCATATCACCACCAATCCGTCACAACTATATCAATGCATGATGACACGACTCTCGAGAGATTTCTACATTTTGGGTGATCAGCTAGGTCTTATCCCCTAACATGGCCATACACCATTCAGGGATTGCCAAAACTCTGATCTGTTGGATTAGCTTATGGTTGTCAGGATAAGTATATGTGGGTGGTGGCTTACCACGACACAAGGCCTGCACTGTCTTGGCCCCTTGTGGGATTTACCCATCCACTTATCTCCAAGGCCCATCTTTCAGACCCCACTTCTTATCCAGGCATTAGGCTGGAGGCCCAACTAAGCCGTAGCTCCATTCACCCCCAATTTCCATGCCTGTCCTCATATGGCATGAGGCCCATACAACCTCAGCCAACAACATATGCATGCCAATGCATGTATCACCACAATAATCAACTCTACCAAACAATCATTATTATATATATATGTATGTATGTATGTATGTATGTATGTATCAATATATCAACACAACCATCATCAACTTAATCATAACGGTCATCACATCATATATATGTATCAACATATCAACACAACCATCAACTCAACCACAACAGTCATCATATCATATATGTATATACATAACACCACGTGGCCTACTCAGCACCACCTGTGGTCCAACAATCACCATCAACATCATGCACGTCTAATTCGGCCCCTTGCATGGTCAACAGGTAAGGCCCTATCTAAGCAGTCCACCTTATGAGAAATCTCATATAATAATATCATACACATCAAGTAGAGGTCCTATCTAAGCAACCTTCTATTTCACAACCAATCCAACAATCAATTACAATTACAAAACCAAAACCTTCTTTGAAAACCATTTGGAAGATTAATAACCTTGAAATTCATAAAATTTCACAATTTAAGATGAAAACTTTAAAATCTGAAATAATACATTCAATTCTGGAATAACAGATTATGTACTGTAGCAACAGATTTCGTTTTTTTTTTTTGAACAGTAGATAATCGATTGTCCTACTGTATAATCAATTATTTTCGAAACCGAGTCACAAAAACAGTTTTCTAGAACAGTACATAATCGATTATTGGAGGCTCATAATCAATTATTTCTGAAACCAATTATAAGACAGTTTTCTGAAACTCCAGATAATCAATTATCAAATGCCATAATCAATTATCTGCGAGAATTTTCAAGAAAAACTCAAAATTTTCAACCCAATAACACAAATTTTCGAATTAATAGTATTCCGGCAACCTCAATCCACCTCAACCAAGTTCATACATATCAAATCATACCATCAATCCAACATTTAATCATATATTCATCAATTTCTCATTCAATTTCAAAAATTTCTTCCTCAAAACCCAATTTCATCCAAAACCAACAAAATAGCAACATCCACAAAGATTCAACCGATCATAAGGTAAGAAATCAACATACCAATGGTTATTAACACAAAACAATCGATTTGTAAGCTTCTCTTACCTCTAAAAATTCCTGAATCTGAATTTAGGTTCCTTAAGAATTCGGTGTTCTTAAGTCAAAATCTAGCTAGGATCGTTCCTTTTCTCGCCACAATTGCTAAATCAAGCTCCAACCTCGTTTATACTCCCACGAACTCAACAATTTCTAGAGAGAGATTGAGAGAGAATTGAAGAGAGAGAAAGAAATGAGAGAATGAAGGGAATTCCCCCTTTCCTTCCTTATATACCCAACCTCCCTAGAGCTTTCACACGGACTTTTGGCCAACTGAGGCCCAAACCTCACTAAGTCACTTTCCTTATTTCAAAACTGGTCAAACTTAACTGTTTTCTCTCAAAAGCCCAACATCACAGTCACAACATATTCAAATTGGCCCAAGCACATATCTCAAATTTCCTAAATTCAAATTAGAAATTCAAACCAACAACATCAGACCATCATCACATACAACATACCATGCATGTAACAATTCATTTATTTCTTTTAATTACCTAGATTACATATCAAATTTTCACTTTTTAGATATTAAAACACTTAATCATACATTAAGAAAAATACGGTGTTACATATAATCACGAATCGAGATTGGAGCACTCCAAATGCTCGTTCCACATTCTTTCTTACTCATTATTGACGTTGGAAAAATAATTTTCTCTTTTCTCCTTGCGAAATTAGTTAATTTCTAAAATTAGTTAAATTTATCTAAAATTATTCATCCTACTTCACACAGTGCTTATTTTCTTTGGCTCTTAAAATGCTCTTTCTTCTTTTGGCTTTTTCTTAAAACACCCTCTCTTCCTTTAACTCTCTCTTCTCAAAACGCACATGATGCTTTGTAAAATCGCTTATGGCCAAGGCATCCAGATCCTCACAGCCACGACATTTAGATCTTTGTGACAAACACGTCTTAATTCTAGTTACTCGGTTTTTCCTCACAACCAAGGAGAAGCTTTCTTCTAGATCCCTAAATGGCAATGATGGTTGTGAACGACGATGATGCTTGTGAACAATAGCCATAATTAACAACACAAAAAATTGGGATTTTTTAACTTTATTTTTATTGCAATTTATTTCTTGAAATATTTTTATTCTTGCAATATGTTTTTAGAATTATTGGTGTTGGTTTGTGCCTCTTTTGCTTCCCTTCATCATCTTCATTGTTTCAATTAATTTCCTTATTGTTCCTGTTAGGTATTCGAGATGAAAATTATTTTTTATTGTTAAGCCCTAGTTGCTTATACAAGCAATGATTCTTGTAAACACAAGAATCCAACTCTATTTGCTCGAATGATTAAGAACCCATGAAAACTTTAAGAACCTCACAAGAACTAAGTTAAACAACTCCATTAGAAATGCTCTTCAGGAATCTTTAAAAGAGCAACATAAAATAGTTGAGTTTTTTATTAATTTATTTGAGTGAAACAAGATAAAAAATAATTTATTCAATGTACATAACCATAATACAATTTCTTAGATAATTAATTCAAACTTTTAGGAATCCTATAATGTTCTCAATTATTCTTTAATACCTTAAGCCTTATAAATAGAATTTTTAGAAAGCCAATTAATATTTTAATTAAGTTATAACCTTTAGAATATTTCAATTCCAATTAAGTGAGAACATGGACCAATGAAATGGTTACTACACATTATAAAATGGAGGATTGGTTGAGATATGTGTGTGTGTGTCACGACTGAATGAAGAGCATATTACTTAATATTTAAGACCACTAACTCCTTTCTCTCGAATCTCCCCTGGTCTCTTCTCCCTTAAAACTCATGACCTTTCTCTCTCCCACACCATTTCTCCATCCACACAAGATCTTCATCTCCAAGTTACACTACCTATAAGTAAGCTTCCTTTCTTCTCTTTCAATTTCCCCTTGATTGAGTCTTTCTCTTTCTCTCTCTCTCTCTCCCCCCCCCCCCCCCTTTTCACCCTTCATTTTGCTTTGCATATGATGATTACTTATTCCTCTTACCTTTACAATGCACCAAGGCTTCAAAGCTTGGCCCCTCTCTTCTCAGTTTGGTTGAAGCTCATCCTTTGCTCATAGGGTTCATGCTCTAGATGCATGTCACTATCTCCATCTCTTTTGCAATTATGATAACTAACCTAAGGTGGATGAACATATGCATGTAAATTTGAAAAAGACTGAAAGCGATATGAGAAACCTTAAGAAAAGTGAGCACTTATTTCTCCATTTGAGTACAAAGAGAATAACTTACAAAAGGTAAGAGAAAGAACAAACTCTAGTGAAGTCTAAGAATTACTATATTTGTATCTTGTTACATTTGTGGATATATTGGGGTTCAAACTTGAGAACAGTGATTGTCTTAACCATTGACTCTCAAGTTTATGATTTGATGATTGTTTTGTTCCTCATAAACATATTGAATGTCTTGATCATTGAAATATACTTGTTAATTATTATTTTACTAATTGAAATTTTCTTGTTGACTTGGTGGAAGAAAAACCAAGAGATTGTGATGTATTTTAAGGCAAACCTGTGACCTACATTGTGTGAGTGTAATTGATTAATGTGTCTAATTGTGGTGTATGTCTTGTTATGACTGCTATGTAATAATCCGTATGGTTGCTTGAATTTAAAGTTGGAACTTGACCAAGATGCATGTGAGAAAGCATGAATATAAAAGGTGAAAAGCTCAGTGCCCAAGTACTTATGGTATGTGAACCAATGGTGACAAACGAGGAAATTAGGAAGCCTAACTCCATTGGTGTTGGTCTTGATCAAGCATGAAAAAATGGTGGCCAAGTGTGTAGAATTAAGTATCAAATGATTTAGGTGTCTAAGGACCTGTATTGAAGTTACAATTTAGTCATTATACAATATAGCTAACTTGGTTCTGCATAATTGAATTCAAACTCATAGAGCTTACATGCTCTAAGTGTGTCTTTATATCACCTTTGAGTGAAGCCAGGTGCTAAACTATTTGGCAAGGTAAAAAAATAATTAATCCTAATTTTATATGTAAAACATTTGGGCTAGAGGTTTGTAAACTAGTACATTCAACTTTATTAGAGATTTGATCTTGAAATAAGCTTTAGCATGATTAAGGACCTTGAAAATAGATATTAGGTACGTTAGAGCATCCATTAATCTTGGTCTAGAGTAGAAGTGTACCAAGTTAGTGTTTAATCGTGTCATGAAGATAAACTAGCAAAATGGTGATGTAAGGTGTCGACTTTGTGTAATTATGCAAATTTGGCATATGTTGCAATACAAAAAACTTGTTTGGAAGCCATTCTAAGCCTATTAAATGCCCTCATGTATAGTTTATCCCAAAATATGTTTTTGATGATCAATTGGTGATGAGAGCATAACCTAAATATGATGAAGGTATGTCCAAATGTGCCAAATTAGAACAACCAAGTTGTAACATGAGTTATGCAGAAAAAACACATTATTAAAACCAAGACTTAGGCATGGGAAGTCTTGGTAAACCAAGTTTTTCCTTAGGACTTAAAACCATTAAGAATCAAGTCTTAGTAAACTTTTACACATCAAAATAAGTTCCCAATGATGAGTGATATAATGGTAAAAGAAAACACGGAGAATTGAGGTAAAATGATTCCTAGACTATCCATATAGGCCAATAGAGGCATACTTAACTAACATATGAGCAAACTTCGCAAATTAAGGATTTTTATGGTTAAACTTGATCCTAAAGTTTATATATAATGTAATTAAAGTGTACACTAAGTTGGAAGTTAATGAGAAACCTATAGCTTTATGTTAGGGGGTCAAATATCTCTTTCAATGCTATAAAAGCCACAAAATTACAATTTGCAGAACTTTTAATTGGAATAAGATTTTGAGGTGAGACCTCTTCTTATGTAATTTTGAAATTATGATTGTAAAATTATTTTTGTGACTTTGTTATATTATATTCTAAACTTGTAGTAACTTAATTAGAATTTGTTAGGCATTTTTAAGGCTCTGTATTGGTTGAATTGGTATTTTTGTGATTTTATAAGTCTTTAAACTATTTTTGAAAATCCATATTTTAAGGGAATTTCATTAGATTTTTTTGTCAAAATTCTTTAAAATACAAGTTTTTTGTAATATAATATTATGTTTGGTGCTTAATATAAAGTTGAACTTAGGAAAGGTTTGTTAGGTTAAGGTTGTAGTTTGTACATCGATCATGGTCTAAATTGGGTCGTGACATAATCTTTAAGTATTATTTCTTCTTAGGTCATTCGCTATCTTATGGTGATGCAAGGAATAAATCCCATTGCCTGATCATTATTATAAATTGCATGTTGAGCTTTAGTAACTACAATTCGTGTATTGCAATGGATATATTACCTATTATTTGATCTTTAAGTTCATTATGCTTGTCAAGTTGTCTTATATTATGACAATCAAAGCACCATGCATATTGCTACCAATTCTATCAAATATTTATATATTAATTGTCATATGGTCTAAGAAAAGATGTAATTTGGCCTCAATGTTTCTTGCCATTTGCTTCCATTGATCAATAAGAACTTCTTTTATCAAGGTCTTGCCTCTTTGTCCTTTTTTCTTTTTCATGCCTAAGTTGGGATTGGTTGGTATCTACCAACATTTAACTTGCATGAGGTATTAGAGGTAATGTGTCATAAGCAACAACACACCACCATAACATGCCTCCATATAATGTGACTCATATGAATATAAACTTGTAATGAACTTAACCACATATATTAGGCTAACTTATAGGGTCTAATTAAATAGCCTATGGAGTCTAATAAAATATTACTTATGTGTACTCATACATCATAGTCTTGCATGTTGTGTACATAAGCTTGTATCAGTATCAATATCAAATTGAGAATTAAATGTCGCTTTTTCCTCACAAGTTTATCTTAGTTTTCTTTGTTACAAATCTACCTAAACATTAGACAATAATAGGTTGGGGATGGTGTCAAGGACACTATTAAACATAAGGTGCAATAATTGGATCTACCGTCTGCAATTGGTAACTGATGAAAATGAAGGATAATTGACAATTGATTTGGTGGGTTGTGGTCTACTATTGCATAGTGCGGGAGATTGATGTTATGCATGCATTTCCTTCTTCCTCTTTTGTTTTACAATGTTATTGTTATATTTTTTTATCCTTTTTTATTTAATATTTTCAAATTTTGTTAATATTTTTTCAATGGATCATTTTCTAGAGCAAAGATATGTACATATGTGAATGTCTTTGAGCAAGATGTCAACAACAAATCTTAAGAGTAAAATTCATTTTCTATCTTTTTATTTTATACAATACTTGAATATATGTATGCTAGGATAAAGAATGAAGAAGAGATGATGCAATATTTATAACATTTCAACTTAGTGGGTCAAAAGGAAGGATGCATTAAATGAATAACAATATGGATTCAATCATCATATAATAAAGAGCACATCAAGTTGGTAGGAAAACATCAAAAGCATGAGAAAGAGGGATCATAAAGTATACCTATGTTGTTTTGCAAATTTTCCTCTACATCTTCACACCTTAAATCAATTTCTCAACCTCTTATTTCTTTTCTATTACCTTTTGGTTATTATTTGTTAGCTCTTCTTTAGGATACTAATGCTCAAGTTTTTCCTTGTCTCTTCTAACTCATTTTTTTTTCCTTTACTTTCTGCACGGGAGAGAGCACTCCCTGAGACATTATGTCTCACTCCTTTAAGTTTTTCTTTTTCCAAGATACAGGTGAAGACATGTCCAGATGGAGCTTGGAGTCATGTGTAAGTAGATGTAGCCTAGTTTACGTTGTGTTTTTGTATTCTTTATATTTTGTACGACACCTTCAGGTGATAGATGAGTTGTATTAGGCATGTATTTTTTTTTATTGTATTGTTTGTATATAATATCTAATTATATTTATGAGTAGCATTTGCATGTTGTTTCTACCTTTTTGAGTTTATTTTTTTTTCATTATTAGAAATCTAGACTTAGTTATGCTAATACCCCTTAGGGTATTACATTAGTGGTATCAAAAGAATACTTGAGAAGAATGCTCCAAAGCTTAAATGTTGTGCCTAGCTTCTTTTATACATGAATGAGTGAGTGAGGTGAGGTGAAATGTGAGTTTATTACCATCAAGGTTTTAAATTGTGGTCGCAATCATTTTTATGGTTACGGGTATTGCGAATCTTGCAATATAGATTGCGATCGTTGCGGCATGAATGGCTCACAACTTTGCACAAAATTAAATTAAAATGTTTTTTTTTATCATTATGTAATCCACAATAAGCTATAATTAATATTTTTTATTATTATGAGATATTTAAAGTAAAAAAAGTAATTAAAAATATTAAAATAAGACAACATTAGTAACTATCAATATATTTAACAACTTCATATTTTCATTTTTATATGTTAAATAAACGATCTTATTGCCTATTTTTTGTTCTTTAACTCAATTTAATTTTAGTATTAAATTATAATTTAAATTGATTTTAAAATATTTAAATTAATTCAAAATATTTTTAATCTGTAATTTCCTTTTAAACCTTAATTAATATTATAGAGCCTAATCAATTCCTCCTATTTCTCACCAAATTAATGAATTTTCCATCCAATTAATTAATTTCCTACTCACCCAATTAATTAATTAATTAAATTTTGCAATTAAGAAATTTTCAATAACCTACTCCCTTCTCTTTCATGATCCAAATACAATATCTCACTTATATTTTTAATTTTCAATTTTAATTTCAATTTTTCGCCTTTTTTTTCATCAATAAATTCCCACCCTAATTTCCCACTCTCACTTTTAATTTTTATTTTATTTTATTATTGACTTCCCCTATCTCATTCTCACCTCATAGCATGTTCTTATCCCTTCTCCTTAAACACATTTCTTCTTCTTCTTCTTCTACCTCTAAACGCTCCCCGTCTCTAGCTATCTCCTTGATTGATGCGTCACATTTTCTTCTTCTTATTCTTTAAGGGAAAGGGGTTTTAGCTTTTACCTAAATAGAAAAGAGTGGTGGAAGTCGGTAAGTCAGCAACTGTGGTGGAAGTCGACAATTATGACGAAGGCATAAATTGAGAGTGAACAACAGAGGCTTGTGGTGCATAGAGCACTTTAACAGTGTGTTTCACTTTAAAGTTTTAATTTTTGATCCAAGTGAGTTTAATGTTCACCCTTGTTCTAGTTTTCAAACTGGATTTTTAGGCAAAAATAATGTCTTGACTGAAACAAAATTCTCGTGATGCCTGTTGCGGCTGCAACACCATTTTGTTGTGGTCGTTTTTCGTGATTTTTAACCCCACCACAATTTCATTTCGAAATGGTATTGTTTGGCTTTGATACCATGTTGTTGCGGAAACAATATGTCCATGCAGCAACGATATTTAAAACCTTAATTACCATAAAATCAGGGGGGGGGGTGTAAAGTAAAAGAAGATATATGCAATCTTAACAAAACCATTTCTTTCCTTTTTTGTGTATTGGCTGGAATAGGCAATAGGTTAAATACTTCATCATTGATATCATTTTTATTTTATTTTATTTTATAATTAAATAAAGATAAATAAATAAGAAAATAAATAGAATAAATTAAATACAAAATATAAAAATTAGAATAGGCATAGGGGCAAAATTGGATGTTCATAAATATGAAAATTCATAAGACACATGTTATGAAATGGGAAAGACACATGGCTACATGACGAGGAGAGTGTTATAGAGATTATCCAATTTCAAGAATAACAACATAAATATATAATAAGCTTAAACATGTTTGAAATCCTTACAAATATAACATTTTTTTTAGTTCCTACATTTTTTTTTTTTGGTTTTCCATCCCTACAAGTTGTCACCTATTTTGATCCTTGTTATGGACTTGTTATTAGCAACATGTTTTATGTCCCTGTAAATATAATAATTTTTTTTTATGTCCCTACAAATTAATATAACATTTTTTGGTTTCAGTCCCTACAAAATATAGCAATTTTTTCTTATTTCATGTTGTTACGTCTTTACAAAATATAAGAGATCTTGTTGTTAGTCTTTTTCGTTACAACAAATGTTCTAGGGATCAACCCTGCCCCGAATTTACAGTGACTAAAAACAAAAATTGTTATATTTGTAGGGATGTAAAACATATTTAAACCTTATATTATAAGGATAGATATTCATTGATAAACTATGTAATTTTATTTTATTTTATTTTTTATTTTTTTGCTCTTAAATGAATTTTTTTAATTGTTTTTTTTTTCCTTATGTCATCTTTGTCATTCACATGTTTATTTAATTTTCACTGTTTTTTCTTAATTATTGATTTTTCTTTAATTAATAGTTTAAAAAGTGTTGACAAAATTTTAATTGAAAAAAGGTTTAATTTAGTTGTAATGACTTGTTAGCTCTTTACCTTTCTAGAAGTTACCTATGGTTTGATGGCTTGGTAAATTATTTTTTTGGGTCCAAATTTTGCATTAATCTAGAACTAAAAAAATGTTCAAATTGACTTATTTTAACATAAAAACAATTATTTAACTTGTCACACATGTTAATGTTGCTTATGTTTTCAAAGGGCTACTTTAGTTGAATTAGTAGTCCAAATGTTTCCATACAAATTTATAATTTTATTAAAAATTAAAGAAAGGATAGATTAGTATTGTGACAACTAGTTAATCCTAAATTTTTCAAATGTCACTTGAATCATGATAACTTGGTAAGTTAAGTTTTTTCTTTTACACAAATTGTGTAACAAAAGACAAATTTATTTTCACTTTGAAATGGATTAATTTAATTTTGAAATCTTGTTAATCTTATAATTTTTTCAAAAGAACACTTGAGCCACAATAGTTTTTCTTGTTATTTTTTTAAATTAAGTCCACTAATCTAAAATTATTTTAAGAATTACATGACTTTAACCTCCCATTACACTTTGTGATACATAGGCACATGATTATTTTGCACATGATGGTTTCAAGAAAAAAATAGACATACAAATGATAATTATAAATCTAACAAATTGTCAATTTGTTTGCACTTGAAGCCTTTCATCTTTAGCAGATTTCATGTCCTCCATCTTTAACATTTCTAGTAGAAAATCATTCCATGTGTCAATGGGCCCTGGCAAGCACCAGTGCACACAATCGTTATATAGTGTCACTTTTTCATGTGGCCAATGCCCATAGCTACTTGGGTGACCATCTGGTCTCAATAACATTGCTTGCGTAGTGTCAAGCAACCTAAATTTCAAACCCTTCTTTCTACCTTCGTTCTTTGCTATTTTGAACTCCTCCAATTGGATCATGTATAACTCCAAATTGGTACCATTTAATTGTGTCTCACTGTTCTTAAATGGCTTGGTTCTCACACAATTTCCCCCTTGATTCCATGTCCCCTTCTCAAAATGAGATGGTGCAAATGTTCTAAGAAATGTTACTCCCTTGAAGTTTTGTAAATTATTGATGGCTTTAAATGCAGTTCTAAAAACTTTTCTGTAGCCATAGTGCACAGTTAAGTCAGTGACATTTTTTAAGAGGCATTCACAACATCCAACAATATTTTGATTCTCATAGAATATCATTGGCCGGAAGAACCAATGTCCTGCATTGATGATGATATAGTCAAACTCCTCAATTTGGGTTGCCCATTTCTCATCAACTTGATCAAGATAGAGGTTAAAGAGGCCATTGTGGCTTGGTCCAATTGAATCTACCATTTTAGATTTGACTAGATAAGGTATCCAAAAGGCAGCTATGGTGAAATTATAACTTGGGTACTTCCATCGCTTAAAATAGTCATCTGTTGTGGGTGAAACATCCATGGGCCATTCCACCTAAAATGGTGAGAAGATTAGGATCTAACAATTTACAAATAACTAATCCAGGAAGAAAAATAAAACAAAATATACATACACGCGCAAGTTTACAAAAGGATTAAACCATGCATATGCAACCAAAAGCTCAAAAACTTGCTTTGGTTATTTGGCTTGAGTGAAGATATAATGGAAAATAGAATTTTTAAATTCTCCCCATACTTTAGTCACATTTTTATCTAAAAATTATATAATATGGATTCATCATAATTTTGGTTAGACAATTATATACGTTATTTACACTGACTCCAATTAAGTAATGATTGTTAAAAACTTTTTATGTTTGATTTTTTTTTTTATTTCCATGTTATAAGTGCGAAGTATTCACTAATTTTGTTAATAGTTAATATCTATCAAAGAACTTAATTGACCACCTTTAGTGAGGTCTTCTCTCTTAATCACTTTTTTTTTTAATTTATTTACAATACTCAAACCCAAGATCTTACTTAAAGAATGTTTCATTTGAAGTTATTAGAATTGAGTTAGTGATAACAAAATCCAAAAAAATACTAAATATAAGCGTTATTGGTTTACAATAATAGCATGGTGCAAAATACTAATAGTAATATATACTAACAGTATATATAATTTTTTATACAAATAAAATTATCTATTAATATGATGCATTATATTGTTACTACAAATCTACAATGTCAATACTATCAATTTAATTTCCATTTGATAAAGGTTATAAAAATGGAAGTAAACCCAACACATAATTATCAATATTTGACATTCTTTTGTAGCGATCAAACTAAAGGTAAATGAATTCAAATATTTTATTTTTTTTATTAAACTTTCAAAAAAAAGCTATCAACTGAAAAATTACACCTCTTCTTATTTTAACTATTTTTTTAATTAATAGTATTTTATTTGAATAACAAAGATAAGGACAAGAGAGAGTATATCGAATTACTTCTTCAGGTACATGCAATCTCAATCCCTCTTTAACTACCAAATTTTAGCATGATATTTCCATACTTGGAGTCCCTGTGTCTATTTCTATGCAATTTATCCAAACTTTAATTGAGATTCTCTGCAATTGAATTTTTTACTGCAAGGAATGTTTACAATCAATTTAACTTAAAAAATTGAGCCCTTTGAATTTAACTACAAGACCCTGCAGTTGTTTATGAGCTGAAAGTTATCTTAGTTCTCCAAGCTTACCCCAAACATTTTAAATAAATTTATGTATAAGTATCATCATCTTTATAATTAATCATTTCATTCGGCTTTAATTGTTATTCAAGTTAAGTAGGATTGAAATTAATGGATTAAATAGGATTGAGTTAGATTAAACTTTATAAGGTTCAAGTTTAACCTATTTACCAAAAATCAATTAATTAAGTTAGAATGATATAAAAAAGAGTTTAATTGCTATTTATTATCAGTATAAAATTTTTTACACTGTCAATCAATCAAAAATTAACTTTAGTATGATTTTTAAGATGATTATTATCAAAGTCAACAAACTAACTATACATGATAGGTTGTGATTGGATGATAGTGTAAAACTATTTTATATTATCAGTGCATAGCCTATTTTTTCTATAAAAGAATAAATCTGTAAGGATGATAGTAGAAAAGTGCATTAAATCTGTAAGAGTTGGAATATTAAATTAAATCTGACAATTTAAATAAAACACTATTGAAAGGGCTTCCTAATCTTGAGTTAGATCCATAATGATAATATTTTAATAAAAAAATATTTAAAAATTACAATAATTTAAACTGGTAATTAAATTTGAATTATGCTAGCGGTGACCGAGACTTTTGCAATAACTTCAATATTCAAACAAAATTGCTTACACTCAGAGCCTATATCTTCTAGTTGCGACAACTTGGTGGGATTTGGTAGAATTCAATAATTATTGTAGACTTAAGCGTTGGTTTGCGTGACATGATTGACCTCTTCATAATATATAATGTCATCGACAGAGGAGCGCAATATAATGTAAAGAGCCACAACCATCGGGAACGACCATTTCGCTTAGCCTAATGTATAAACTAAGGATAAAATTTAAATACAATTCTATAAGCGTTGTTTGTATTGTTCTCTAATTAAAATTGGAGCTTCATTTCGATAATCTGTATAATTCTTTAATACAAACTTTTATTTTACAAATTATCGAAGTAAAACTTCAATTTTAATTGAAAAACAGTACAAACAGTACGTATGAAACTGTATATAAGTTTTGTCCATAAACTAATTGCTCGAGTTATGGAGGTATATTTTCTCATTGAGCCTTCAGCTTTTGATGCACTAATCTAGATTTTGCTGGGAACTCATTAGTAAACAAAAGTAAGAACTGATGACGTATAATAAAAAACAATAATTTGATTAATGTTTCATGTGGCGGGTTAGGGGCATGGAGGACATAGTATATTATATTAAAGGTCCATTTGATGTTTAGAATATGATAGGATAAGATAGAATAATCATCTTATTCTGTTGTAATTCGTTATTGGCTGGGTTAGTAGGATATCATAATGTTATCCTATCTTTTATCCTATCCTGTAATGGAGAGTTGGGTTAGGAAGCAACAAGATAAGATAAACTCTTTATATATATATTAAAAATAAAATAATTACTATTCAAATATTTTTTAAATAAAATTATTTGAATAAAATTATAATTTTAAAAATTTTGTATAATTTTTTTATAATTTTAAGAAAACTAACTACATAAATAAAAAATAATATTGTATAGTTTAGATAAAATTGTAATTTTTTTGTAAAAAAATAAAAAAATAAATTAAAAGTTACATTTAGAAAATTATATGTAATTTTATGAAACAATAATTTTGTTATTTGAACATAATTTATATTTTATCCTATCGTTATCTAATTTATTATCTGGTATGCACCAAATATTAGATAAGATTATAGTTTATCCTATTCTTATTCTATCATATTCTTATCCTGCTCTTATATCCTATCCTATCTTATTATATCTTAACCACCAAACAAGCCCTAAATGCATTTGATCGACAGAGTTTCCACTGCAAAGATTCGACTCCTTGTGGCATGCATGCTTGGTGTTATATGCATGTTATTACTATATGATAATTCACCTCATTAATATTCTCTCTTGAACACAATTTCACATATTTTATATTATTGGTTTAATCTTTAAAAAATCAAATATTCACTTTAAAAAGCTATGTATTTTCGAGACGGCTAAATGACTTTTTAAAATAAATAAAATATGTTGAAAAATGTGTTCTTAACGTGCTTATCAGACAATGGGCTAGGTAAACTTTACCTCCTAGAAAAAATACCATCTCCATTCCTTTTTAAGTATCATTTAAGGTTTTTATACACAAACCAAGAAATGCAATACATTTTCTTGTTTTTTATAAAATAGTTTTGAAGTTTTCTATTGTGCCTTTTCTCATTTTTACTCCACAATAAATACATTTTAGTTGTAAATGTGTAAATTAATTAAAAATTAAGTACGAAGTAAAGATGGAAATAGGCCAGGCCGCTCGATAGAGGGCCTATGGCCTAGCATACATTTGGCCTAGGCAAGGTCAAGCTTTTTAAAAAAAAAGGTCAGGCCAAAACTTCTATTAAAGTCTATTTAGTTAAAAGGACTAAGTCTAGACCCTTCAAAAAGCCTTTTAAGCCTAACAGGGTGCCCTATTTAAATAAACATAAATAAATATTTATTATTGTATTAAATTTGTTATAATGTATTAAAATTATACATTTATTTATATTTTTAAATGATAAACATGTTGACCTACATAAAAAGTCAAGCTTATAAGTTTATTGAAAGATAAATTATATCTTATTTATAGATCTTATTGCAAAATGTGTTTTTAAATAAATTATCATACTTCTATCATGGTGTTAAATTATCACAAAGTAGATCCTTAAATAGACTTGTAGGCTAGGCTAGGCTTTTATATAGGACAGGTCATGCCCTTAAAAAAAACCTATGACAGGTAAACAGGGCAGATTCAGGCTATAGATTTTTAATCAAGGTCAGGCTTAGGCTCAGCAAAGCCTAGTTTGGCCTAGCCTATTTTTACCCTAGCAAGAAATAAGAATATAATTAACAAAGAAGTAATTAATGTTATATTGAAATTTGAAAATGACAGATAAATAAAAATAATTTTTTTGAAAAAATCAACAAGTAAAAAGAAGGAAGGGAGTAACTGATATTAATTAACTGTATCAAACGAGTATTGAAATTGTTTATTAATTGCCCCCATTAATGTGCTAGTTTGCAGCTAAATTAGAGATTTAGGAATGAGGAATGAACCTTATTGACGACTATTTCTTCACTACTCTATAAGCTTAGTTGACAAGGATAATGATGGCTTTTCACCAGTGTGAAATCCAGTGTATATAGAACGCCATTGAAAGGGAAATGGTATCAATAAATCAAAGAGAGACAAGACAAAAGCATAATTAAAAAATGATGTGGATCCGGAGGTGAATAATTTCAAAGTTGGTGAAAGTGGAAGAAACTTACTCTTGAAAGGAGGCAGATCAAAGACTGCATCTGATTTCTTCCAACTGAGTCCCCAACAAAAGCCATGGATTTTCCCCTCACAATTTCTAGGAACAGGAAGGGGTTGAATGTGGGGAGTTCACACTCATTTGGCTTCCACCTCCACTTCATGAACTCAGTGTCAGGTCTCCCATACTTCATGCAATTTTGGTGCTCATGAATTGCCCAACATGTTGTGTTTGTGTAATATGGTGCCTCTGGATTTGGCACCCATTCCCCACTGAAAATGTCACATTTCTTCACAGATTCTGAGGGCAAGCTTTCTGGTCCATCATATGCGGAGGATGGCTGGTTATATTTATTAATCTTCAAGAATGAAGAGTAACTAAACAAAGGATAACACACTGGGGTGATGGCAAATATAAGTATGGCAAAAATTGCTAGTAAAGTCACTTTTGGGATCATTTGTTTTGGGCTATTGTTCCCAAAGAGAAGCTTAATATCTTGGAACTTCATCTTGTCAAGGGTTGGAGAATATGAGAAAAGAAGACAAAGGGACAAAAGAGGAGGGGACAGGGTAATGGAAACAGTTTTGTTCTATATATTGTGTGTGAAGTAACTTAAAGTCTTCTGTGAGTTGTTTCGGGTTCTGATTCAGTATTGTTTTTTGCAATAAATTAACCATTTATATATCTTGAGATTCTCTACTTTTTTGAAGTGAGTTTTAAATTTAGGTTCATACTAACTAGTCTTTTCTGAATTCAGATAATGGTTAAAAAGTATTTGATATTTTATTAAATACTTTTAATTATTTAAAATTTTTGCTCCAAAACTCATCCTTTACTCTATTTTACAATCTTGCAAGAAATTAAGAGACTGTGAGTGAAAATCAGGATTAAGTACTAATAAATGAAAGGAAATTTCACCACATTTACAGACAGAACGACAATCCACAGTCTTGGGCCCGCTATTCACGGATCCATCCTTGCTGTACGAGTTATTGTATGCTGGGCTGAATTGAATTGATTTTGACTTCTAGTCTCTAGTTCATTTATTTTAATGTTAGAGCTTTGTATCTTTGGTTGGCCATTTAAACATCTAAAAATGTTCATGTAAGGGGCATATTTTGGTGCACAGTAAAAATCCACAGAACCAAATGCTAGCATACGAGACATTTGTTCTAGGATTGTGCTTTGGGAACCATGTTAAGTTAGTGACTTTTAAACTCATTCTGCTTTACCTTCTCTGTCATTGCTTTTTGCTGGTAAAAAATAAGAGGCCTAGGTCTCTTTGACTTCTTTACATTACTATAAATATTGATTATTACTATTGGGTAGCTTTAAAAACACTGGTAGTGTCATGAAGCCACTAGGAGTGATAATTAGATTGTTTGCAAGAACCTGGTATGAAATGGGGTTTTGTTATGCTGAGTTGTGGTGAATTTTCATGTTAAAATGCTTAGGTAATAAATGACCAGAATTGATTATGCTTATGCATTTCGATCAATCTACGAAAGAAAATTTAAAATTTGTTTGAAGAAGAGTAGATAGTTAGATTTATTCTGAGTGCATGCTGATTATAAGATTATTGTACAATATAACCTTTATGGTTTCGAAGTTCTAACCGAGTTGAATGTTTAACACTGTACAGAAGTTGCTTTAAAATTATGAGCCTTGGTTGGTAGAACTTCAATCTATTAATTCCTTTGTTGTATGTATTGGTTGCAACATATGACAAACTTTGCTTATCAATTGTGTGTACACCCAATTTTACCTAAGTTTTTTCTTCTTCTTTTCTTTCTATCTGATGTTATTTATCATTTTGTATTAACAATTAATTAAAAATTGTCAATTTAAAATTTAAATTAAAAAAACCAAATAATAGTTAACAAATTTATTTCTATACTATAAATTAGAATCCTAAACTTGAAATATTGATGGTTTCACTCTTCTTGCTCTCTCAATTGGGCATTTTGAACTCTCTACTTTTCTTGGAAAGTGTATTTCTCATATTACTCTTGCAACAAGCAAAAAAGTATTTCTCCCAACCATCTCTACTCAAATTATTTTTCTTTTATTTTATATGTATACTAGATTTTCTTAGGGCTCGTTTGAATAAACAACTTAATTAAGATCTTATTCAATAAGTTCGTATTACGTAAGAGCTTATGTTATAAGTGACTTAAAATTCAGTAAGTCATTTGTATTTGGATATGTATGTTGATAAGTGTTTATACAATTTTGAAGCATTTGGATACATTGTTATATAAGCACTTATAAAATGTTGTTTCATTTTACAAATTAAAAAAAATTAAGAATCAAATTATGATTAAAACTTAAAAAAGTAACTAAACAATTAAAAAAATAACATTATATATCACAAAAATATTAAAAATCATTAGTCAACTATTTATCTAGTTTTAGTTTGTAAAGCCAAAAAATTAAGGATTGTAAATTTTAAAAATTTATAAACCAATTTCACACACTCATATATACATGAATACAATTTATGAATTATAAATTTAAAAATTAAAAATCTTCCACTGATACATGATTAAAGTTTATGAATTATAATTTAAAAAATTTAAAATCTTCCACTAATACAATATTGGTTCCACTGATATAGATTAGTAGTCAAATTGGCATAATTTTGGGTCACGACAGGCCTAGAAGGAAAAATATAATCGTAAAACAGAACGAGCGAAATAAAATTAAAGCAGAAGAGAAGAAAGAAAATAAAAAATAAAAATAAAAAATGTTAGGCTCAATATTGGATGAGATAGAATTCGAACTTTGGCTATTTTAAAACTTCCCCATAAGCTATTGTGGGAAGTTATTATGAGCAATTTATTAAAATAAGCTCAAAATATCTTATAAACAATCTATAAGATGTTTTTGTAAGTTTTCTCAAATACTCTTACAAGCATTTATAGTTAAAGATAAGTCTAAATAAGTTATTTTTCTTTTAAACAGAACCTTAATTATCTATACTCAATTAAAATAACCTTGTATAATAATTTAAATTATTTATTATAAATTTAAAATATAATCTAAATATTAAAAATTCTTATTTTTTGTGAATTTTAAGTATATAAAAATAAATATTTATTTTTTGTAATGTAAATACTAAAATACTAGTAAATAAATAATGGCAAAAAGAGAAAAAAAAAGAAAAAAAAAAAAAAAAGCAAACATATGAGTAAACAAAACAGAGAAACATCATACGCATCTGATGCCAATTTTTCTTGGACCATACACGATATAGACACAACATAGAAGAAAAACGGGGAGACCGAGAGAGTGCACCGAAGGAAAGTGGAGATTTTCTGACATTTTTTGTTAAAAAGGGAAGGAAATTGTGAGGGAAGAACAATTTAACTTGTAGTTGGACACTGAGTCACTGTTAGAAGAGAGACTTCAATTCGGTAATCTATCTTATTTTATGCGAAAATTTTCAATTTTGCAATTATTGTATAAAGAGTTTGAATAGCTTAAGACTGATATATTCTGTTGTTATATGTTTGATGCTCCATGAGTTTCTCTTTATTTAGGTATTTTGAGCTGAGCTAGATTGGTAAAGTGTTGGTTTCATGTTTTGTTTCTCTTTATTTTGTTCCTACCTGCTACATGTTTATCGAAATGCTTGAACCACTGAACTGTTATATCTTGCGCTTATTATGGTTCTGGGATGTTTATCAGGAATTTAGTCTCATTTATACCTTTCAATCTGCTGATTAAGATTGGTTTCTAGAGAAATGCTACTAGCACACTTTTTAACACACTATCTTTTATTGGGTGAAATTCATGTGTGTGCCACTAAATATGAGTTCCATTGCCTGTCCCATTTGGTGGGTCTCATTCCCAAAGTAATGAGACGGCAGGTGAGACGCACATGACTTTTAACCAATAGGATGTCAAAAACAGAGAGCTAGAGAGTGTGTTACTAGCACTCATCTTGGTTTCTGTAGTTAAAACTTGCTCTTCATTTCACCAAGCTATTGAGGATGATGGTCTACCCATGGAGCTTGCACATGGTTTTGTTTTGCTATGCAGGCTGGTGTGAGAAATGAGAATCCATTTCTTTTCTTTGGTTTGGATAAGCAAGCAGGATGCTGTATTTTATGTGAGCGGCTTTGTGAACCAATTGGTCCAATACTAAGTGCAATCAAATTTTATAGTTCCTTTGTGATAATAGGCAGTGTGGTGTTGGCTGTAATGTGGAGGGGGTTCTGGCAACATTTCATCCCCTGATTTCATGCTGCTCCTTGCTATGTTCTTTTTGATATGTAGTGTGTCTAGACTGAAGAAATTGATTGCCTCAACTTATGTGCTTCTGAGTGAGAGTTAGTGGACATAAAGGCAATAGTGCTTGAGGTTCCCTTAGTTTTGGGGGTGTTTGCTTATTCTTTAGTGTAAAATTTTTAATAATCGTTGTTATAAAAGTTGAATCTGTGTGTTATATTTTAGGGTTCATTGATTAATGTTATCATAACACCATATTAGAAACAAATGGTAAACGATAAAAAATAAGTTTAATTACTCATTTGGTTCTTATACTTACATCATCTTTACTTTTTAGTCTCTATACTAAAACTATCAATTTTAGTCCCTACACATCTACTTTTGATATTATTTTGGTCTCTGTCATCAAATGTGTCTTAACTCTATGAAATAAAACCGTCACAAAATAGAAATTGGCGGTGTAAAACAGCCACAAATTTACAAAATGGAAATTGGCGGTTTAAAACTGCCACAAATTAGTAAATTTGTGTCTGTTTTACATCACCCATTTTCATTTTGTGACAAGTTTTATTTCATAGAATTAAGATACACTTGACAATAAGGACCAAAATAATATCAAAAATGCATGTGTAGGGACTAAAACGGATAGTTTCTAAGTATTGGGACCAAAAGGTAAAGATAATGCAAGTATTGGGACCAAATGAGTAATTAAACTTAAAAAATATCTATTTTTTCTTGTTTACAAAAAATCATTTATCATTTATCTTTATACATTAAATAACGGTTTAATTACTTATTTGGTCCCTATAGTTACAAAAACTTTTTTTTTAGTCCCTATACTTAAAAACATCCCCTTTTAATCCCTCTACATACTATTTTTAATCTCTTTTAATCCTTGCCGTAGGGACTAAAAGAAATTAAAATGATATGTGTAGGAACTAAAAAGAATTAAAAATCGTATGTGTAGGAACTAAAATGGAATATTTTTAAGTATATAGACTAAGAAAAAGTTTTTGCAACTATAGAGACTAAATGAATAATTAAACCTTAAATAATAAGAAAAAATTTGCCAATGATAGTTTGCAAGAAAAATAAGACATGTGAATGATATTTATATATCTAATTATCAATTTGTCTATAAATGAAACCTCTATTTACCAGTAGATCTTACATCTTCCATTTTCAACATTTCTAGTAAAAAATCACTCCATGTGTCTATGGGCCCTGGCAAGCACCAATGGACACAATCATTATATAATGTCACATTCTGATTGGGCCAGTGCCCATATCTATTGGGGTGACCATCTGGCCTCAATAACATTGCTTGTGTGGTGTCAAGTAACATGAATTTCAAACCTTTCTGTATGGCTTGTTTCTTAGCAATTTTGAACTCCTCCAATTGTATCATATGTAATTCCAAATTGTGGCTCGCTAACCTTGTTTCATTACTCTTAAATGGCTTAGTTCTCTCACAACGCCCACCTTTATCCCACACCCCATTCTCAAAATGAGATGGTGCAAATGTTCTAAGAAATGTTACACCCTTAAAGTTTTCTAAACTAATGATGGCTTTAAATGCAGTCCTAAAGGCCTTTTTATAGCCACAGTGCCAGGTTAAGTGAGTGACATTTTCTAAGGCACAGTATTGGCATCCAACTATTTGTTGTTTCTCATAAAATACCATTGGCCTCAAGAACCACTGTCCTCCATTGATAATGACATAGTCAAACTCTTTAATTTGAGTCGTCCATTTTTCATCAAACTCATCAAGATAAACGTTGAAGAGACCACCATTTGAATCCACTTGCTTAGCTCTTACTAGATAGGGTGACCAAAAAGTAGCCATTGTGAAGTTGTAGGTTGAGTACTTCCATCGCTTGAAGGAAAAGTCATCTGTGTATGATACATCTACGGGCCACTCCACCTGAAAAGTAAAGGAGATTAAGGTCGACTTAAATAATTTTTTGTTTCTGTAAATATACTATTTCTTTGCTTTTAATTTCTGTAATTCCTTTTGGTGATCCTGTAATGTCTAAATTAAACCTTTCGGTTTTAGTCTTCTCCATCACTCTCCACTACAAAATTGTTTACGTGGCTTCATCTGGTATTATCACGTAAGCATTTCTGTAGCGTGACATTGTCACGTTGAAATGCCTAATTTAGTTACATACGTGTTTTGGTAATAAAAGGACAAAAGAGAAATGTCTAGATATTATGGTACTCATAAACAAAAAAACAAACAAAAATTATAAGAACTAAAAATAAAAATTGATATATTTGCAAAGGCAAAAAAAAAGGTATTTAAACATTTTTCCTTCACAATACAAGAAGGAAAAATGTGTACGCAGACACAAACAAATTTGTAAGATTAAAATGTTTATCTACAACCAAAAGCTCCAAATCTTCCTTCGATTATTTGTCGGATACAGAGCTCAAGCGGACAATAGCAGTAAATTTTTCAATTTTCTAAATGGATTTTAAAATTCTTCTGATATTATAGTTACATTAAGAAAAATATATAATGAGTTATCATAATTAGTTTAGACAATTGTATTATGTCAAATGTTAATGCACCAATCAAGCAATAGTAGCTAAATTTTATGCTTGATTATGAATCCACTAAAATTGAGTTAGTAAGTAATGAAAGGTTTAGATAATTTACATAATTTTATAAACTCAAAATTCAAATTATATGTATTCATTTCATCTTTCCTTTCTTATTTCATCAATTGAAAAATAACCATTCAGAAAATAAAAATAAAAATAAAAAACAGAAAATTGAGAGAGAGAGAGAGAGAGAGGGAGGGAGGGAGGAATGACATGTAATTTTTCAACTAAAGGAATAGGGAAGATGACAAAAAAAATTGGGAACAAATAATTTCCATATATAAATTTAAACCTCATTATTATTATTATTATTATTATTATTATTATTATCACAAACAAAAAAGTTGTCTGATTTTACAACTTTTTGTTAAATTTAATTTATGTATAACATAATTATAGAATTGTTAGTAGCAGTGTACACACTTCAAATATGGTTGAGATTTCAAAAAGAAATCTCAATCAAGTCCAGACAGTCAATTTGTAGCATGTTTGGATTAGCAGTACTATGATATAAAATCAATTAATTTTTCACGGTAGAAAGACAGCAACACGGAGTTGCTTCTGATTTATCACGTCTTTTATGTAATTTTTGGCTTTCACCATGGTTTCACTGTGTATCCAAACATACCATTAGTATGTGTTTACTATATAAAATTATGTCAATGCATAAAATTTTCATACGTATACAAAAGAGGTTAGGAAAAAAGAAGAGTAAAACCAGTGCAAATATTGCACAATATATTCACAGCCGCACAGTTTAGAGATTGGTCCATTTCTTCTCTTGAAACTCATGCAAACATTTTTTTTTATAAGTATTTCAATATTCCTTTTTTTTTTTGGAGTATGTCCATCTTGCTTTCCAAACACACGGTATATTTAGAGTCTATATAGCGATCGATTTAAAACTTCCAAAATTGGTCAAACATTTCAAATAATTTTGGCTTAATTACATATTTTTGTCACTCATCTTTCATGATTTTACAAATTTTGTCACCTAACTATTTTAATTGTACATTTTGTTACTCAATTTTCAAAATTTTGCGTATTTTGTCACCAATTATTTTATTTGAACATTTTATTACTTAACTTTCAAAATTTCGCATATTTTGTCGCCCTCATTTGATGTCGTTAGTTGATCGATAACATAACATTTTGATCAATTGTCATATTATCAGTTCACATCAACAGTCAACTTGTCATGTCAACAGTTAACCCGTCACATTAACGGTCAAAATGCTACGTCATCAATTGGTCAACTAATAACATCAGATGAGGGGTGGCAAAATGCACAAAATTTTGAAAGTTAGGTGATAAAATGTTCAAATAAAATAATTGAGTGGCAAGATATGTAGAATTTTAAAAGTTGAATGACAATGTGCAATTAAAAGAATTGAATGGCAAAATTTGCAAAATTGTAAAAGATGAGTGGCATAATATACAATTAAGCCAATAATTTTATAAGCAACATCAGCTTTACAGGTTTACTATATATTCAGGTCAAATTTTCCTCTTCCCCACTGAAATGGTGCATGTTACAAACCCGAACCCAAATACTAATGTTTATTTTTATATAATATAAATTCATAATAAATAAATGCTTTTAAATATATAAATTATGTTATAATTAAAAATTCATAATAAAAAAACTTTGAATATATAAATTATATTTTGAATTTATAATAAAAAATTTAAATTGTAATATAAAATTATTCTGAACCATTGAAAATTTCTTTTAAAAAAAATTATTGAAATTCAATTTAGAGATAGAGATAAAAAATAGTTGATTGAAAGGAATAAGCAGATATATATATATAGACAAAAATAGAAGCATCATACAATTGAATGAATTTTTTTTTTAGCTAATTGCGAGACTAATGCGTGAAATATATATCCAAAAAAGATAAGACATAATATTAAAAATGTCTAATTGTGAAAGTGTAGAAAGTGATGAGTCTCATTCTCTAAGTTGTGTATTTTATTTTAGGAATAAATTTTATATTATCATCTAACTATAATTTTGGTCATCCTATGTTACAGGTCTCACATTGAGTATAATAAGAAGCTTAAAATGACACTAAAACCATGAGACTACCTATTGTACTAGTCTTTTTTGGCTTTTGTGCTTAAGTCATATCATTTTATTTAAAACATTTAATTCTCTCGTATATTTAAAAGAGAAAAAAAGGATATGCACCACAGTGTTAAGTTTTTTTATATTGTCATTCATTCACAAACTATCATGTATGATAAGTTTGTTAACTTTGATAATAATAACGTTAATTTTTAATTGGTTGATAGTGTAAAATATTTTACATTGACAATGTACATCTATTAAACTCTATTTAAAAACTCACTCTATTTGGTTCAAAAGAAGGGAGGGGTGGAAAGGATAAAGAATTTTGATTAGGTATTCTGTTTGGTTAAGAGGAGGGGAAGGGAGAGATTTTAATGGAAGGGAGGGGAAATAGTCCTTTTCTTATTCGATTCACAGGAGGATGGGAGAAATTTTAAAAATTAATTTATCTTTTTACCCTTATAATTTTGACTTTCAAAATATAAGTAAGAGATATTTTGATAATTATATTTGAAATATTTTAAATTCTCTCCCCTCCAAATCTCCCTAATGTTGCAAGGGAGTAAAAGTTAGACAAGGAGAGATTTTGCTCATCTCCTAAAAATTGAACCACACAACAAAAATTTATAAAAATTCTTTTCCTCCCCCTTTCCATTTCCTCCCAACCAAACACTACACATATAACACTGCTAATATATCTCCACTTGTTTTTCAAATAATATATTAACAAGTTACAAGTTGGAATTGATTAAAACACTTAAAAAAATGTAGACTCTTCACTAGCTTTCTTGCCTTTAATTAATTTAGTTAGATATTTGACAACTACTTCACTCTTCACTCTGTTGTTGTCTCGTAGTTTTCTTTATGATTTTTTTTGTGTGTGTGCAAAGGCGACAATAAAGTTCGAACCTAAGACCTTGTGTATACTACTCCAATCTCTTCCCATTAGGCCGACCCTAATGGTTCTTCTTTATGATTAATATTGTCATTAAAAATTAAACAAATTATTCACGAAAATTTTATTCACTTGCCGGCCTGCGTCAGAATGTCTAATCAAGCTGAGCTAATTGTGAATCCGAACCCACAAAAATGAGTTTAATTTTAATATATTATGAACGTAAACGGTTAACTAATTAAAGATACAGAGGACATAATATATTACAATCAGATGCAGGCTTTCTATGTAGTCAGACATGGAGGGCAAAGCAACTACAATTGATATCAGAAATCAAGGAAACAGACAAAATAAACAAAATAATTATGATAATAATTGTGGAACCATAGTTTTAGAATTTCAATCTTGAAAAAAAAAATTAAAAAAAAAGAAGAAAGTAGAAGAGACTTACCCTTGATAGGAGGCAAATCATAGACTGCATGTGATTTCTGCCTATGGAGTCTCCAACAAAAGCCATAGATTTTCCCCTCACAATTTCTAGGAACTGGAAAGGGTTGAATATGGGGAGTTCACAATCATTTGGCTTCCACCTCCACTTCATGAACTCAGTGTCAGGCCTCCCATACTTCATGCAATTTTGGTGCTCATGAATTTCCCAGCATGTTGTGTTTGTGTAGTATGGTGCCTCTGGATTTGGCACCCATTCCCCAATGAAAATGTCACACTTCTTTACAGATGTTATTGAGGGCAAGCTTTCTGGCTCATTCAAATCATCAAATCCAAAAGATGGCTGCTCATATTCATTGATCTTCAACAGTGAATAGTAACTAAACAAAGAACTAGACAGTGTGGTGAGAATAAATATAAGTAAGCTCAAGAATACTAGTATAGTCATTTTTGACATCGTTTGTTTCGAGCTATTGTTCCCACGGAGAAGCGGAATATGCTGGAACTTCATTTTGGAAAGGATAGAAAAAGAGAGAAAAGGATAGAAAGGGTTTCGTTTGTTTTGAGTTTGAGCTATTGGTCCCACGGAAAAGCGGAATACGTAGGAATTTAATTTTGTAAGGGATAGAAAAAGAGAGAAAAGGAGAGACAGGGATAAAGGAGGAAGGAATTTGAGGTTCTCTACAAAGAATATTAATAAGACAATGTGGTGACAGTGAACCATTTTTGTTGCTTGAAGTTTTCTACTTTTAAAGCCATCATTAAACTTAAATATTGTATCTTAATATTTTATCAGTCATAATTAATTTTCTCGTGTTCATGTACCATATGAATTTTATCACTCATAAACACTCTGGCTTTTGCGTGACGACCATGGATCACAGCAGAATAATTAAAAAATATTTTAAAATAGTTTAAAAATGGAATTGCTACCAAACCCTATAACACTCTTAATATGTACGCTCTAAAGGAATTACCTTAAGTGTACAAAATTTAATAAATTTAAAACTTATCTTTCCCCTTTAATTAAAGTAAAAAGAAATTGTTTTTTATATCTTTTTTAAAAAGAAAGGAAACAAAAGAAATCATAATCCTGAAATTGAAAAAAAACTAGTGAGATTTGGGGAAAAAAAGATTGGTAGAAGATTTTTGAGGAAAAAAAATTATTTTGGTAAGATTTAATTTTAGTAATGTTTTAGAAAAAGATAATTTACTTTTTTTGGTATGATTTTAAAAAGGGAAGTTATTTGATTTGATGAGATTTTTAAAAAGATGATTTATTTAGTAAGATATTTAGTTTGTTAAGATTAAAAAAGGGAAACAATTAATTTAATTTAAAAGAATACACATTAGTACCCAATTATGAGTGTAGCTTAGTTGTCAATACACGCTGAGTTCGTGAGAGAGAACTTGTGCTTGATTCTCAGTAAACACATTCTTGGAGAAAGGTGAGAAGTTTTAAGTATGATTAAGTCTCAAAAAATTAGTCTCATAACCAACATAAAAGACTGGAATTGAACTTGTGGGGATATGCCTCGAGATTCTATCGAAAAGCCAAAGATTCTAATTATGGTGGTTACCACATACTTTACACCCACTAAAATTTAAGGAGCACATTAGCAAGTTGCACCTTTTTATTAAATTTTAGTGGGTGTAAAGTAACAAATCCCTTCGGCTAGTGTTAGCTCTTGTCTCTGCTAGTGATCTAACAGAACCATTTGGAATAATCTAACTGGTTTGTGTCTTATTTCATTCTAGTTTACATTATTACCCTTGATTTTAATTATTATTAAATAAAAATAAATAGTTATTTTGTCCATTTAAATAAAAAGGTGCAACTTCCTAATGTGTTCCTTCTTAAATTTTAGTAGGAGTAAAGTAGCAAATCTCGTGTGTGTGTGTGTGTATATATAATAAAAAAATTAAAAAATAATTGTTTTTTACCTCAAGGTCGATTGAGATCTCAACAAAATGATGAAAAACATTTAAAAGTAATTTGAATATGGTGTTGCTATCAAAGTTTATTTTATTAAAAAAAAATAAGTAAACCCCTTTTTCAAAAAAAATAAAATAAAAGCTTGGTGTCTATAAAATAAGATAAGTTTGGAAGTCAATTTACGTGTGAGAAGGGTGAAAACTAAATCTAGCTCCACCCTAAATTTATTTGCTCTAAAGCAATCACACCTTTAAGTTGAGTGTGCAAAATTTAATAATTTTAATAAAATTATTATTTGCCTAGAAATCATATTTTAGATTTTTTTTAAAAAAAATGAAAACAAAAGCAATTATAGTCTTTAAAAGGATAAAAGAATTTAGTAAGATTAATTTGAAGAAAAAATGTTAGAATATTTTTGAGATGAAATTTTATTTTGATAAAGACAATTTATTTTGGTATAATTTTTACTTTATCAAAGATTTTTAGAAAATATAATTTAATTTTTGTAAGATTTTAAAAGGGAAGTTATTTAGTAATTAAGATTTTAAAAAAGAGATTTTTTTAGTAAGATTAAAAGAGGGACATTATTTCTTTTATTTGAAAAAAGAATCCACATTATTCTAAAATTAAGATAGTATAATTATTCCAAAACCTTATGATGCACACAACACTTACGATTGAAAAAGTATAATCAATGTCATAACTCATTGTGCAAGACTCAAAATTTTGGTTTATTATTTTCTTAAGATACACACATGCACACACATAATGTTAGATGAAAAGAAGATATATGTTAGAACAAAATCAAAAGAGGATATGTTAGAACAAAGGATGATCCCACTACAAGAAACTTGTGGTTTAGCCTCAAAAGACTAGCTTCGACCTTGACATCGACGCTACTAGCTTCCACAAGGCCAATGCTAGTCTGACACTTTTAATTTTTTTTAAAAACTAAAACTCCTTAGCTTCAACTAAAATTGCCACTAATGTTAAATTAGCAAAGCTATTGCATCGATCTAGCCGACATTATTGAAAATAATGGCTGCCTATCTGGCACTGCTCGTCAATTAATGATTGATTGATTTGTTCGATTGCAAAGTGGCTACACAGACAATAGATATTTTGATTAGCATTGATAAGTGACTCAAAAGTCGAAACAATTCAATAGTTAATTATTGAACTAGCGTCGAGTTAGCATCGACTAAGTTGACACTAATACTAAATATTGTCATGCCATCTCTCCCATTTTTTTTCTTTCCCCCTAACCATCACTTCATGCCACCCCCGTTGCCTACTCTGCTTTCTTCACGGTTGTGCCACCACCACCACTGCAACTAGAGCTATCAAAAATGGCTCGGCATGTCGGACGGGGTCGGGCCAGACTAAGAAATATGTGGCCTAAAAAGAATCAAGCCAATTTGGCTCGGTCAAACTGACAAAATTTAGGCCCAAAAAATACTAGACCTATTTTTGGCCTAGTATTATTTTTTTCCTTCCTCCTTCCTCCTTCCCTTTCTCTTTTCCTATAGCTGGGCTCTCCTCAGTAAGAGCTTGTTTTTATGGTGGAGGTGTTGGCTTCTCTTTCGTTTGTGTCTCCTCTAATGCTTTACCACTCCTAAAAGTGATGGCTTTCACCTCCTCCTTTGGGTTGGGCTCCGTGTGAGTAGGTAAAGACACTAAAGTCCTCTAAGACATTAAATTAGCCAAGTTGGTTATCTGAGTCTCCAAAGCCTTCATTCTTTCATCACTTTTGGCCATGTATTGCATCATGATGTTTTGCAGGTTAGGCCTTCTCTCTTCCTGTTTTGGGCCCTAATGTTGATTTTGCATGTGGGTGGCCTATAAATACCTTGATTCTAGTCAGACCCCCGTTGTACTCCACCCCAAGAGAGGTTGGGATGGTCCCTCCAGGTAGCATTATGGGACGAGGAATAAGGTGTTGGTATATGCACTTGATATTTAATTTTGAGGCCTATTATAAAGAGAACCTATAGGGTCATACACTTAAGACAAGGCCACTAGGAATAAAGACTGGTTGGACCATAATTATTTTAATAGGCCAATTTGTTGGAATTAAGCCCATTATGAGTGACGCTCTTTAACCCTAATTACCTCATATTAATACACGTTGTAGGAGGTATAGCAGTTTTACGAAATATGGAGACAAAAATTAGGGTTTGCCATCACCCCACTCTGATTGTTGCTAGCACAACAAACTGAGAGGAACCCTAGTGCGAGCATGGAGACGCACGCTTGTCTGTGTGCACACCTATAGAGACATTGCTTGCTTGCATCGTTTAGTGAAAAAGAGGTAATTCTTTTTTCCTCTATATTATAGTAGCTTTGATTCGTGCCATTCATTTGAACAATAAAGGGACAAACAATTTTAGTTCCGCTGTATTGTCCCATGTCTCAATCCAACAATTAGTATCAGAGCCTGGTTAATGAAAGGCACATTTTGGGTTGTATATACGAGAATTTGCATATGTGATATTCTATTAAATACGAATATGAATATATGATATTCTATTGCTTTATATTCCTTAGCATGAATGTATGATACTCTGCGTATTTAGAATTCATTATTTGATAACCTGCATATATGGTGTTTTTTCAATTTAATTCAAATATGTGATATTCTGCTAGTTTAAATTCATATTATTGGCTATGTAATTTCGTATATGTTTGAATGCATACAATATGAAAAGTTCATGTTTTGGGGATTAAGAAGTTTTAAGAGTTAAACAATGGTCGTCATCAACGCACATCGTTAAGGTTTCAAATGTTGAACCTTAGCCATCTAAGATTGACCTTGAATAGGGTTGCTTAAGAGATTGATGGCGAATAGGGTTTCAAGTGTTAAACCCTAGTCGTAAAATTTACTTAGAAATTAATGCTTCTTGTGCGAAAATACATTATATTGTAAAATACATTATATTAATGTGATTAAAGCGATAGGTTTTATATTTTTCAATTATTTGCATAGTGAATGGTTATGGCCTTATTATTTTTGGTTAAAAATATGACCTGCATGTCGTGCCTTATCTTCCAAAATTTTGATATATTTCTCTTCTCATCTCACTCCCTTCATATGCAAAACAAGGTTTATTTATTTTAATGAGATTATGTATTTTGTTGGGAATGTATTGTAGGAGGCCATAGCTATTTCACGTTTGTGTATGAGATGCATGCTCGTTAGTTGGTTAAAGTGTTTAGTGACTAGATATTTTTAAAGATGTTTAAAATAAATAAATAAATAAAAACCCTCAAGATAAATATTAAGTCATGTATATAATGCCTTCCGATGTATGACACTCATCAAGGCTAGTATCGGTTAAGTGTGGGTCTAGCAAAGTGGAGTGCCTTTATCTATACTAGTGAGGTGCAATGGATAATTGTAATATCCAAAATGCCAAGTCATTGGGTTTTGACTTAACTAGGTTAAATTCAATAAGATTGAAAAACCTAGAGGCATTAGATTGGACTTAAAATTCATAAGATGAATTAGAATAAGAGTTATTCACCCAACTATCCAAGAGTTGTATGTGATACAATCGAAAAGTGTTTTCTACCTAAATAGCCTACTCGTAAGTGTTCAACCAAAGTTGACTTATGATTAGGTCAAATATGGATCTTGGCCCACTAAAGGAAATTTTATCAATGTTGAGGGTCATTGTTTTTAAACAAAATAGTGGGAGGCTTTTTTATTTAATTAAAGACCTTATTAATTTTTTTTATAACACGAGTACTTATATGTTTATTTTTGTTGATAGATTACCATGGCTACAAACAATACTAATAACATGTCATTGCGATTCTTCCTTGAGAAGGAAAAGTTGTCTGGAACAAACTTTCTAGACTGGTATAGAAATCTAAGGATTGTCCTTAGACATGAAAAAAAGTTGTATGTTCTGGAACAACCCATTCCCGAAGCACCCCTTGCTACTGCCCCTAGAGCTAAAAAGGAGGCTCATAAGAAGCATCAAGATTATGCTCTTGATGTGGGATGCTTCATGCTTGCAACCATGAACTCAGAGCTTCAGAAGCATCATGAGAACATGGAGGCATACAATATGATCGTACATTTGAAAAGCCTTTATCAAGGGCAGGATAGGCATGAAAGATATGAAGCATCAAAAGCCCTTTACCAATGCAGATTGCAAGAGGAAAACCCTATTGGACCTCATGTACTCAAAATGATTGGGTACATAGAGAACCTTGAAAGGCTTAGGGTTTCACTAGGCCAAAGAATGGCTGCTGACCTTGTCCTGCAATCATTGCTGGATTCCTTCAGTCAATTCATCATGAGCTATAACATGAATGAAATTGACAAACCTCTTCCAGAATTGCTTAGCATGTTGAGAATAGCTGAGCAAAGCATCAGTAAAAGTAAGGGGAAGGCTAGTATGATGATTCAGCTAGGAAAGAATAAGGGCAAGATGCAATTCAAGAAGCCCAAAACTTTCCCAAAAGGTAAGGGCAAAGATAAGCCTAGTACATCTGGCTTGAGGTTGGAACATACTTCCATTGTGGGCAAATAGGACATTGGAAGAGAAACTGTCCAAAGTACTTAGAGGAGGTTAAAAAGGAGAAGGGAAGTGAGACTTCCACTTCAGGTATTTTTGTTATAGAAGTTAACTTATCTACTTCTGCATCTTGGGTATTAGATACTGGATGTGGGTCTCACATTTGTGTAAATGTGCAGGGACTAAGAAGGAGTAGACCGTTGACTAAGGGCGAAGTCGATCTACACGTGGGTAATGGAGCAAGAGTTGCTGCTTTAGCCGTAGGAACTTATTATTTGACTTTGCCCAATGGGCTTATTTTGGAACTTGATAATTGTTATTTCGTACCAGCTATTAGTAAGAACATTATTTCTATTTCATGCTTGGATAAGAAAGGTTTTTCATTTATAATAAAGAACAAAAGTTGTTCAATTTATATGAATGAAATTTTCTATGGTTGTGCACAATTGAATAACGGACTCTATGTTCTTGATCTAGAAATGTCCATTTATAACATTAATACAAAGAGGATAAAATCAAATGATTTGAATCCATCTTTTCTTTGGCATTGTCACCTAGGACATATAAATGAGAAACGTATTTCTAAACTCCATCATGATGGATACTTGGACTCTTTTGATTATGAATCATTTGAGATATGTGAATCTTATTTATTAGGAAAGATGACAAAGACCCCATTCACGGGACAAGGTGAAAGGGCGAGTGATCTTCTAGGACTCATACATAGTGATGTATGTGGTCCATAGGCAAAATGGCCAAAGGTGGTTTTCAATACTTCATCACTTTCACTGATTACTATAGTAGATATGGATTTGTGTATCTTATGAAACACAAGTCTGAGTCCTTTGAAAAGTTCAAAGAATTCAAGAATGAAGTACAAAACTAGCTAGGCAAAAGTATTAAGATACTTCAATCAGATCGAGGTGGAGAGTACTTGAGCCTATAATTTGATAACTATCTAAAAGAGTATGGGATTATATCTCAACTCACTCCTCTTGGAATGCCACAGTGGAATGGTGTTTTAGAAAGGAGGAATCAGACACTATTAGATATGGTTCAATCTATGATGAGTCATTCAGACCCCCTTGACTCCTTTTGGGGGCATGCCTTATTGATAGCAGCTTTCACACTAAATTGTGTTCCATCAAAAGCTATCATGAAGACACCATATGAGATATGGATTGGAAAACAACCCAGTATGTCCTTCATGAAGATTTGGGGATGTGAAGCTTATGTAAAGCGCCTAGTTTCTGATAAATTAGGACCCAAACCAGATAAATGCTATTGTGTGGGATACCCAAAGGAAACTAAGGGTTACTACTTTTATAATCCTACCGAAGGCAAAGTGTTTGTCGCATAGAATGTTGTATTCTTAGAAAAATAATTTATTTCTAAGGAAATCAGTGGGAAAAAAGTAGAACTTGAAGAAATTCAAGAACCACATAGTAGTCATGAGTCAGTAATGGAACTAGTGTAAATACCACAAAGTGTTGTGGAACCGCACAGTCAAGTAGCATAAGAACCATGAAGGTCTGACAGGATACATCACCAACTTGAGAGATATGGTTTTCGTGTCACTCAGCAAGGAGATGTATTGCTCATGGATCAAAATGAGCCTGTGACCTATTAGGAAGCTATTTCCAGTCCAAAGTCTGAGAAATGGCTTGATGCCATGAGATCTGAAATGGAATCCATGTACAATAATGAGGTATGGACCTTGGTTGATCCACCTGATGGGGTAAAACCTATTGGGTGTTAGTGGATTTCAAAAAGAAAACTAACATGGATGGTAATGTGAGTACCTTTAAAGCAAGATTGGTAGCTAAGGGTTTCAAGCAAATTCATGGTGTAGACTATGATGAAACCTTTTCTCCAATAGTTATGCTTAAATTTGTTCGGATCTTGCTTGCTATTGCAGCTTACCATGATTATGAAATTTGGCACATGGATGTCAAGACTGCTTTCCTTAATGGAAATCTTCTTGAGGATGTGTACATGACACAACCCAAAGGCTTTAATATGCCTGAAAATGCTAGAAAGGTTTGAAAGTTGCAATGGTCCATTTATAGATTGAAGCAAGCTTCTAGAAGCTGGAACCTTCGTTTTGATGAAGCTATTAAGTAGTTTGGTTTCATTAAAAATGAAGATGAACCTTTTGTCTACAAAAAGGTTAGTGACAGCATAGTAATATTTTTGGTACTATATGTAGATGACATACTACTCGTGGGAAATGACATTCCTACACTTCAATCTGTAAAGTTGTGGTTGGAAAGTTGTTTTTCCATGAAAGATTTAGGCGAAGCAACCTATGTATTAGGTATAAGGATCTATAGAGATAGATCACAAAGAATGCTTGGCCTAAGTCAGAGTACATATATTGACAAAGTATTGAGATGGTTCAATATGCAAGATCCCAAGAAAGGTTTTTACCTATGTCACATGGCATAAGCTTATCCAAAGCTCAATCTCCTTCCACTAAGGAAGAAAGAGATCGTATGAGCAAGATTCATATGCATCAGCTACTAGATCTATTATGTATGCCATGTTATGTACTTGACCAGATATTTCGTATGCTTTGAGTATGATGAGTAGGTACCAGTCAAATCCCGGTGAAGGTCACTAGACTATGCTCAAGAACATCCTTAAGTACTTGAGAAGAACTAAGGATTTGTTCTTAGTCTATGGAGGTGAGGAAGAGCTAAGTGTAAAAGGTTACACTAATGCAAGCTTCCAAACTAACAAAGATGACTCAAGGTTATGTTTTTTCTTTGAATGGTGGCGCTGTGAGCTAGAAAAGTTCAAAGCAAGACGCAGTTGTTGATTCTACGATAGAAACTGAGTATATTGCTGCCTCAATGTTGCCAAAGAGGCTGTTTGGATGAAGAAGTTCATCAATGAGCTTGGTGTGGTTCCTAGCATTGAGGACCCTATTAGTCTCTACTGTGATAATAGTGGAGCAATTGCTCAAGCTAAGGAACCTGGATCACATCAAAGATCCAAGCATATACTTAGGCGTTTCCATCTCATTCGAGAGATTATCGACAGAGGGGATGGGGAAATATGCAAAGTGCATACAGATGATAATGTTACAGACCCACTAACTAAACCTCTCACACAGCAAAAGCATGAGGGGCACACTAGATCATTAGGCATTAGAAACATGTCTGAATGGCTCTAGTGCAAGTGGGAGGTCATAACTGCGTAGTTGGTGTATGTACTTCAAAATTATATGTATTAGACATATGTCTTTTTCATGTTATATATAATAAAGAGGCATTTCAGTATTATACTTATTTGTGTATAATTTTGTCCTTAGAATAGCAAGTACAACTTTGTAGGACATTAACTGGATGACTTGATTGTGAGATTCTACTTAGTGCTATTCTTGAAATTGTCCCTAATCAAGTATTAATAATTGGACAATATTAATACATTAAGACTGGTACGTTAATGGATTGATGATCACATCTCACAAATCATGAATATGAGATATTAAGTTCATGCGTTAGTACACATTAGGAGTAATGATGTACTAGACTAACCCACATTGAGAACGTTACATGGATTGTTACACTAAAGTCATAAACGATTCTCAAAGTGATAATTGTATATAATTCTTTAACTTGAAGTCACTACGATTCTTACATGATGAACTCTATGTTTTAATGTAGTCAAACATCACCTGTAACAAGGTGATTATAAAGATTGTAATTGGACATGGAATGAATCATGTTGAAGAATGTGAGTGGTGTAGATGGGATTTGTCCCTTCTATGTAACATGAGTGATATCTATGGGACCACTTGGTAGAGTAAGACTAATAAATGCATGGCCATGCTCAAAAGGATAAATATGATATATTTATCGCAGTAAAGTCTTCTCAAGTATCAAGAAATAAAATTGGACTATATAAGGATGACAAATTCCATGCCTTGTGTTCAATTAGATATTCAGACAAAGGGATAAACCATGCAAATTAATTATCATGGAAAGGTTATGTCATTTCACTAACATTCTCAATATTGGGTAATAGTGAAGTATTGTTAGATATTGCTCATTATTATCAATATTAAATATTATAGTGCAAGTGGGAGATTGTTGGTATATGCACTTGATATTTAATATTGAGACCCATTATAAAGAGAACCTATAGGGTCGCACACTTAAGACAAGCCCACTAAGAATAAAGACTAGTTGGACCATAATTATTTTAATGGGCCAATTCGTTGGAATTGAGCCTATTATGAGTGACGCTCCTTATCCTTAATTACTTCCTATTAATACACGTTGTAGGAGGTATAGCCATTTTATGAAATACAGAAACAAAAATTAAGGTTAGCAGTCACCCCCCTCTGATTGCCGCTAGCATAGCAAATTGAGAGGAACCCTAGTGCGAGTATGGAGACGCATGCTTGTCTGTGTGCACACCTGTAGAGACGTTGCTTGCTTGCATCATTCAATGAAGAAGAGGTAATTCTTTTTTTTCTTTCTATATTATAGTAGCCTTGATTCATGCCGTTCATTTGAATAATAAAGGGACAAACAATTTTAGTTCCATTGCATTGTCCTATGTCTCGATCTAGCATAAAGGTCATAATGACCCCTGTTAAAGTTGCTTACAAAATGTGCCTCCTCTACTGGTGGGTTGAAAAAATTGCTCATCTAACAATCCTTGTTTTTGTGGCCCACCTGGCCACATTATTCACAAGATGGTAGGGCTGCCTATGCAAATTAGGCCTAAGCCCTCATCAATGTCTCTAGTTGCCTACTAATGGCATCCAGCTTCCGCTCCATAGACACATTTGCTTCCATCTGATTTACCCCAATAGGTTTTTTCAGAATATGCCTATCACTAAAGCAGTAGTTATAGTTATTAGAAGCCATGTCTTCAATAATAGCAAAGGCCTCATTTGGGGACTTTTTCAAGATTTTTCCCCTGTAAGCAGCATCAATGAAAATTCTGTTTTAGGTTGATATTCCATTGTAGAAGATTTGTATTAGTTGTCCTAGTGGGTACCCATGATGTGGACACTTCCTGAGTAGCTCCTAGAAGTGCTCCCAAGCTTCAAATAGTGACTCTTGCTTAAATTGAGCAAAGTTCACTATGTCTCTCTTCAACTGATTAGACCTCGCCGGGGAAAAGTACTTTGTCAAGAACTTCTAAGCACACTGATCCCTGGTCCATCTGGTAGGGAAAACAACCAATCCAATGCCTTACCCATCAAAGAGAATGAGAAAAGTCCAAGTCTGATGGCATCGAAGGTAACACTGTTATATTTCATAGTGTCTATTATCCTCAGGAACTTCTTCAGATGGGCCAGGAGATCTTCAAATGGCAAACCCCTAAATTTTCCTAAGTTCTGCACCATAACAATTAGTACAGGCTTCAATTCAAAATTATTTGCGGTCACTATAGGATGACGAATGTTGTCAGATACTCCAATACGAGGGGCAAAGTAGTCTTGCAGTGTCATCTAGGTTCTTCTTCTTCTCTAGCCATCAGTTTTCATTCCTTCTTTAACCTGCGACAATGTTTTCAATCTCAGGAATAGACTGTAACACAGGCTCATGAGAACAGGTAGCAGAAACCAAAAGAAAAGGGAAATATATAAACTAAAACAATAAATGATAAAACAAAAGTGAATGGAATAAAATAAAATAAAATAAGATGAAATAAGAAATAAACAAACGAAATCAAATAAGATAAAACGAAATCAAATCAAATAAAACAAAATCAAATAAGATAAAACAAATAAATTAAAATTAAAATTAAATAAAAAGAAGTTTAAGAAAAAATGCCTAATCCAACTAGAATTTCTCTTTCTTGATATCGTGGTATTAGTCTGTTGCAACAACGCCAGAAATTTAATGCGTCTAAAACATGCTTAAGGATAAACGTATCTTATCGTACTAGTAACAATGGACTTGAGTCCGAATATCGTACCTAAGGGACTGGCATGGAGTACCTTTTGGAGAAATTCCTATGTTGTCTAGGTTATTCAAGTTTCAAGGGGTAAGTGCACAAAATTAAAATGCAAAGAGTTGCAAAAAGATTAATTAAATGTGAATTGGATTTCAATAAGTTAAGAACCTAGGATTATGGGTTCACCTATACCTTTCATTCCCTTCCTCCCAAGTTAAAATATAATTTTATTCCAAGTTCAATTGTTAATATCCTTCTATTGAATCTTTTCACAACCTTTGGTCATGAGTTGTAAAAACTCTTTCCTATATTAAGCTCCCGATTGTCATACAGTGGTTTAATCCAGGAAAGAAAAAAGAGCAAAAAGGATGAACGAATTTGATTGAAAGCTTAGTTCATAGTTTGATCATGCAAGGTTCTAAACCCAATTACCCTAAAAATCTAGCAATTAATTACGGTACGGATGCCAGTTAATTAACTGATTAAAGATATGCAAGGAATGATCAATTCCAAACAATGTAATAAAACATACTAGGGTAATTCAATTGAAAGAAAAAAAGGGAATGAAATTAACAATCAAAATGGGGTCTCAGTCATCTCAGGCATGGCTACACCACAATCCTAGCCTAGAGATTAGTTCTCTATAGCAATAGAGAAGCAACCCATTACAATATTAAGCATTAGAAACTAAAGAAACCTTAACAAAAAGGCTGGCCTCCAGTCCTTATCCATGGGGATGCAGGGAGATTCCTATGAAGCTCTGGAGGAAGAGAGAGAGAGAGTCGAATATGAAAAAAGGTGTTTTTGAAATTGTAAACCCCTATTTTTATCTTCAATGGGCTTGTGGACCTGATGGAAGTACGACCATGCATGTCTTCTGAAGAATAGCCATGCTTAGGCCATGCATATTTTCATATGCAGAGTCCTAACAACCAAGCACGGCTATGAATAATTAAGCATGGCCGTGCATCTTCTCGTAAGCATAACTCCGGCTTTGAAGCACGGCCATGCATCTCTGGTAATAGCAAATCCTACTTCAAAATTTAGCAATTTTTTCCCAATTGCTACTCCTTTCATTCCTACTCAAAAATAAAGAGAAATGGGTCAAAATATCCATAAAGATAAGTTGAATTTAACAAATAAAGACCCACATTTCCTAGACTAATCATAATAATTGAGGGTTTATCATTCAACTATCCTCCCAACCAAATAAGTCTGTCTTATGACATTCACCATCTTCATCAAATTGCCCTTTTTCACCCACTATGTGTAGTCCTAGTATAAAACAAACATCTGAAGGAGTTACAGACAGCACCCAATATCGTATTCTAAAACTCCCACAAGTATATATCCACCCACCTACTCTAATTCATTCAACAATTTACCAAAGTTTTGTAAATCATCCAACATTTGCATTAACCACTGAAATAGGGTGACCCCTTGATTCGACAATTCTCCACATTTGTCAGATTTTTATTCACTTCAACAATCCACTCTATTTCACATTTGGGTTTAACAGGTAATTAAACAACAACACAACCCAATACATAAATGATATAAAATTTTAGACAAACATTTAACACAAATAATTAGTATTAAAAGATCTTGACGTAATATACATTTTTTAAAGTTTTGAACTAATACAACCACTTGGTGTTATTTTCCTATCATTTATGTCCTCTACTAGTATTTTAAATGAAGTTTAATTCTTCGCAATGGAGAATATATATCACACTCAATGTGAACAACAACGTTTGTTTGTCAATTGCTAGATAACTTTCATATAATTGTGCTTTTCTTAAAGGCATGATTTCTGAAATAGAACATGTTCTTTCCACACACAATTCATCTAAGTTTTGTACTTCACATATATAATAACAAGGATCAATAACAATGCAAAAATAGTTATTTAAACGATGAACATTGCAGTACCATTAATAACATAATTTTACTTCGAGAACGGTTTAATTATTGGGTGTAGGATTTGCAACACTCAAAAAATAAAAATAAAAATAAAAAATAAAAAACTAAACCATACCTTCCTCTACATTGACAACTTCTTGCTGCCTACTAAAGGCAACATTTGAAATAACTTTGTTCAAGGAATAATTCCGTTCAAAAGTGTTCTATATATAAGAGGCAAGGTTTGAAACAACTCTATCCAAGGCACAACTCAAGAAAGAATTTCAAGGCGTAACTCCGACCAAGGACCAGCTCCCTTGACCTCATAATAGTATGTATGTTGATTTCTCTTCAATTTCAGAAGCCAAAGCTTCCTTCAGTGCTTATTTTGGCTTTTCTCGCTGAGTCACCACATAAGTCATTGTCACTTTTTTTTTTCTTTCTCAAAATGCCCAGGCACCGACTCATCTTAATTATGACAAAATGGCTTATGTGGACAATAGGTAGACGACTCTCAGCGAGAAGTTCATCATTTTCCTGTATGTTTCGCTCTCGTCAACTTTTCTTACCCTCTACACTTCCTTCCAAACTTTGACAACTTCAGGTAACATTCTCCCAACCTGCCATTTGGTTTTAATTTGTCCTTTAAGGGACCTTGAAGTTATCTATTTTATTTCTTTATCTGTTTTTAGACCGCTAATATAGGACAAAAAACAGCTGTTGAATCTCAAGAATCTATCCGTAATATATATTTCTATCCCCCAAATCACGACTTTCTTTCAAACTTTACAAATATAATTCTCATTTGCCTTATTTGCGGTCAATAATGTCAAACACATCACAAGGGAGATACAAAGGAACACAAGTTATTTATTGTATGTCATCCACTTTGTTAAGAAAAATACTGAAAGACCATCAATTTTGTAGAGGGGCATGTTGTCTTAGTAATTATATATTTTATTATAATAAATTTTGAAAAGAGAAAATAAAGTCATAAGATTGATAAATAATGATATATAATATCTAATAATATATATTTATAATATAATAATATTAATATAGTGTATATATATAATAATATACAATTTATATACACGTTTATAGTATTATATATAGTTCTGAAAAAAGAGAGGATATATAGTTGCACATGACCGCCAGATAATGTGCACTGACTTTTTTATGACAATTTTAAATTACTACATGTACAAGGTAGGAATATAAATAGAGAAACAAGGTATAGTGAACAATAACTAGCCTCACTACTGCATAAAACACTTTTTAAGGCATGAATTTAACTCGGTTCAAAATGAACCGGTTTAGAATAAGAATGCGGTGGTATTTTTGAAATTTGATCAAACTTTTTTAACTCAGTTCAGGTTCAATCGGTTTAAAAACAATATTTTGAATTTAAAAAAGACAATACGAGCCACTTTTTAAACAGTTCCAATTAAACAAATTTAAAAATAGACTTTTTAAATCAGTTCCATCTGAACAGATTTAAAAAGTGGTTTCTTATTCGTTTTGAGCGCATGTGCGCCTTCATTGATGCCTCTTCAAACATCTTTTACTTGAAATCCTCCTTCTTCACCTATATCCCTTGGCCATTTTTGAAGTACCTCCATTGTTTTCTACCCCATTTTCAAAGCACCTCCACTGTTTTCTACCCCATTCGAAACTCCTCGTTCATGCTCGTCCTTTGGTTGTTCAAAGCTCGTAAGTCAAAGATCGTCCTTCCTCATCCATATCCCTTTCTTTGTTTGTAGCTCTCAAACTCTCTCCAAGCTCGTAACTCGGGCAAGAAGGTTGCCATTACCGTTGTTGGAGCTCACGCACTCGTGGAAGGGGAAGCTAACTTCATATACTATGTGAGCAGCTCTAAGCATATTTGTGTGTTAGTGATTTTTGATTTGGTTCATTATGGTTTGTTTTAGATTGTATCTATTGTGATTTTTTTTAACACAACAATGTGATTCTGCCCTTGGAGCAAGTGTATGGACATAACTATTAGCTACAAATGAATTCTTCTATGAACTATTTATATACTCTACAGATTTGGGCTGAACAAATGGTAAGAACCCAGACTATGAATTGTAGGAACACAGCATTGTAGCATACAACTACCAACACTGTCCTTTGTATATTCCAAGAGTGAAGGACTTGCTACAAATTACAGGCTTTGTTTAGATTTGGAAGTTTTGTATGTAACACATTAACACCTTGCATATGTTGTTCATGGTGCTTATAGTTGGCATTTCAAAATCACTGCATCTTTTCTGTGTTAATTGCTTGTTTTAATGCTCAAGGTGAGAAGTACTTTTCCCATTGTATGCTTCAAGCTGTGAAAAATTGATTTGGATCCACTAATGAGATGGTCCACTTTTTTGACATAAAAAGTGTTACTTTTTAAATCGGTTATAGCTATAACCGATTTAAAAAATGTAACTTTTTAAATCAGTTCCCCACTGAACTGAGTTAAAAAGTATTTTTTAAATCAATTCAACTTACGATTTAAAATGATAATACTTTCGTATCACCTGTATCTAAATTGGTTGTAAAACCAATTTAAAAAGCCTTTTTTAAAGGATTTAAAAAGTATTTTCTACAATAGTACCTATTCTTGACAATAATGAAATCACGATGCTATAAACAACTTAATATTGATCAAGACATAATAATATATAGATCTCAAAGAGTCAAGGGAGAGGGGTGCCAAGGCCCCTGCTTCCCTCCCCCCTCTTGTGTTCATCGCTGGTTATACTGGTTTGTAACATGATTCATTCTGATTTAGTAGACTTTTAGAATATAATTAATAGGACTTTTTTGTAAAAAGTTATAGTTAATGTAAATACCAATTTTTATTATAAATTCATAAATGTGAAGCTAAATATTAACATCTATAATTTTAAGTCTTTTAAAACATGTTTAATTTTTCTTATATATTAATATATTTTCTATTTGGCCCCTTCTACCAACATAGTATGGTATGGTTAGTAGATAGTCATATCTCTTAAGCATGTAGGTAAGGAGTTCGATCTCCAAGTCTATGTATATGAAATTATATCTATTGGGAAAAGTCAACCTCTTAAATAAATTTTAATACCTCAAGGGATTAATCTTTATTTATTGGCTGAGAATACCTTGGGTTCACAAAAAAAACATTTTCTATTTGGTCCCTCCTATCATATATCTCTGCCTCCGTCCCTAGCCGGAAGCCAAAACGGTTCATTGACCTTGTATATACATATTTAAAATGTGCGCAAGCAAGCACATGGGCCATCATCATTGTTTATGCAAATGTAGGATCGGAACAGATGCAAAAGAGTTTAGAAAAGAAGCATTCTCTCCTTTTACTACTAAAATATTGAAACGGAGTATAGGCAAAAAAGTTGAAATGAGAATTTTGTCTTTTGCTTTGTTTCTTTCCCTCAAGCTATATGTACACTTGAGATATTTTTTTGTTGTTGTTGAATTATACCCTTATATCATTATGAATAGCGATGTTTTATCAACACTGGGACATATCATGAATTAATGAAGGTGATTTAACAATAATAACACGGTAGACCTTGAGAATGTTTGGTTTAAAACTCAAATGAAACCTGAAAGGTTAATCCAGACCAGATATCTGGATAAAGTTTATATTTATATAAGCTGTTCAGCAAAGCTTTTGGTTCGAATTTAGAGTGGTAAAACTATATTGCGATAAATCATCTATTGATTCATATATATAACTAAATAATCATATACTTTATCAGATCGAATCCGAGCTTTCAAATTTATTTTACCACACCAAATACAACACGTACAATTAGTTAGATTAGGTAATTAAGGTGCATGATTATTCATTTATTCAGACCTAGAAATTTTAAAATATGAGGGCAACACACACAATATTCACATAATAACTATAATACTACGTGTTTGGGGATTACCCCGGACGCCGTTCTCTCAAGTCAGTCTGCTCTCTCGTTCAATTTAAAAACCACCAGACCGTTGATTTCGCCCACCCCGGCTAACACGGCCTCACATATCTCGGATGGTATTATCTTGCTAACCTGGTTAAGAGTTTTATGCTTATCCTGGCACAGAAAGAAAAACGCTTAAGATGGTACCCAAATGCACATTGTCACGTGGCACCTCTTCTTAATTATTTTTCCCTCCAAAACACTCTATATAAAAGACTCTGCACGCTCTAAGTACACATAACTCTCTCATTCTCTTACGTTCTTACTAACTTAGATATCGAAGTCCTTGTAAGTAGGGGTGTTCGCGGATTAGATTGGATCAGTTTTAAAGAGAAAAACTATCTGATTCAATCATTTCGGTTTTGTTAATTTATCATCCAATCAGTTTGGTTTAAAATTTAAATCCAATCCGATCCAATCCAATTTAAAACGGTTTGGATTGGATCGGTTTTTGGTTTAATCTTACTATTATTTTAAAAAAAAGTATTAAATAAATAATATGATATATAATAAATATATTAAAAAATAATTTAAAATATCAAATATTTCATTAATGAGTCATTATATAACTTATACTAGTATAACTCTTCAAATATATATTATTAAAAATAAATTTACATGCTTGATAATTATGTTTATGTATCTTTACTCAAATAGTTACTAAAAGACTATCTTTAAATAAATATATTTTTTATAAACAAGTATAATTTATGTGATAGGTTTACAAATATATAAGAAATAAAAACATAAACATGAGTGACATTAGAAAATTACAAGTGAAAATATATATGCGTGTATAAGTTCGGTTTGGATTAGATTGGATCGGTTTTCAAAATTAAATCCAAAATCCGATCTAATCCAATAAAAAATTTCGGTTTTTTCTATTTTCAATTTTTTTGGTTTTCGGTTTATTCGGTTTTCAGTTTTTTAGATCGGTTTTTTTGGTTTTCATTAGATTAAATCGGTTTATGAACACCCTTACTTGTAAGTGTCCACCACCAAAGACGTTCGCAGTCATTGTGAAAGTCTATCTGAGTTCTTTCTCACTTCTCTTCATGTTTACCACACAACACTAAGAAAAATAAAATCTTTGTGGGGGAGTTGCCCCCACAAGGCAATAAATTGGTCTGTCCTTATAGTCAATAGATATTTTACCGCACTAATTACTCCATGGCTTCACTGCAGAGGAGCTGAACTCAGTTAGCTCAGCCATATAGTTTGGGGCCAATGAATTTCGCAACAGGAAGTACATGACAGAATCATCCCCAAAAATGTTGTCCTGGAACCATTCATTCTGCTTTCCTCTTTCTCCTATGAGAAACTCACATGAATCATCTCTAGAGGACCTTATTACAAAACTTGCCATTTTTCTGGTACACATAATAGGTATCTTTTTCCAAAGGCAATCTTACTCAAACTGAATAAGATCACTATGAGTAACAAAGTTCTCTTTCCGAGTAATTAATGGAACTGTATACTCAAAGCTCGAACTCGAGACTACATACCACTAGTTAAGCTGCAGCCTCGTGCCAGTTGATTCACTAATTCGCCATTACAAAACTTGCCATTTGATAATAGGCCAGCAAGAATCAAAAAATAATAGGCCAGCAAAACCGCATTTTCATTTCTCCTTCGGTAGTTTTTAGCATCTTTTATTAAACAGACTTAGCTGTTAACGAATTGGCCAGCTGTCAGAAAGGTTCATTGACCTTGTACGTACATTTAAAATGTGCTGAAGCAAGCACATGGACCATTGCTTATGAAAATGTAGAAGCAAAACAAAAGCCAGAGAGTGTTCATGCATATACAAACACGTAATTTAAAAAGAATTTATATATGGGACAAGACTAGAAAAAAATTATGAATGATAAAATACAATGATACAATATTTAAGTTTATTGATGGTTCTAATTAAAGGTAGCCTCAAGCAACACAAATAATTAATTTATAGCGAAAAAACTCTATACTCAACCAAACAACCCCCCCCCCCCCCCACAAAAAAAAAATAAAATCAGAGACAATTTAAGTTACTTTACACAATATATTAGCAAACCTGCTTCCATTAATTCCCCTACAGTATTTCCTTCCTCCTTTCTCTTCTTTTCTCTCTTTATCTATCCCTTCCAAAATGAAGTTCCTACATATTGCGCTTCTCTGTGGGAACAATAGCTCAAAACAAACGATGTCAAAAGTAACTATACTAGTATTCTTAACCTTACTTCTATTTATTCTCACCACACTGTCTAGTTCTTTGTTTAGTTACTATTCACTGTTGAAGATCAATGAATATAAGCAGCTTCCACCCTTTGCATTTGATGATTCGAATGAGCCAGAAAGGTTGCCCTCATCATCTGTGAAGAATTGTGACATTTTCACTGGGGAATGGGTGCCAAATCCAGAGGCACCATATTACACAAACACAACATGCTGGGAAATTCATGAGCACCAAAACTGCATGAAGTATGGGAGACCTGACACTGAGTTCACGCAGTGGAGGTGGAAGCCAAATGATTGTGAACTCCCCATAGTCAACCCTTTCCAGTTCCTAGAAATTGTGAGGGGAAAATCTTTGGCTTTTGTTGGAGATTCCATAGGCAGAAATCACATGCAGTCTATGATTTGCCTTCTGTCAAGGGTAAGTCTCTTCTGCTCTTTCAAGATTGAATTTCTGAAACCCTGGTTCCAAAATTATTATCAATTTATCATAATTATTTTGTTTTACTTTGTCTTTTTTGTCCTTGATTTCTGATAATATCAATTGTACTGTCCTCCATGTCTGAATTACATAGCAAGCCTGCATCTGAAATTAGTCATGCTTTCTTTAATTTACTTCGAGTTCCATGTAAAAGTTTGTGTTATAAATTAGTCATCAAAAGCTGAAGGCTCACTCAGAAAATATAACTTCCAAAACACTCATCCAATTAGGTTATGCATATGGTGCTGCTCTAATTAAAATTGACATGGTCCTGACGGTTAGACTGTTGGAGTTCTTCACATCTTAATTATTGGCAGAAGTCTTAATCCACCAGCTGATTAACTCAAATTTATTTACTAGCTTATTATAATTATTTCAAAAAAAGTATTTAATTAAATATTGTAATATTACTAAGGAGCTAATCCTCGCACATCACTCACTGTTACGACTAAGAAGCACTCTTTCAAATAAATACTTGTATTTAAATTGTCATTGACACGGCAACCAAATTTACATGGGACGGTACCGATAATATTTTTGAGGGTTTGAGTTCGCAATTAGCTCAGCTTGATTAGACACAGGTTGGCATGTGAATAAAATTTTAAATAATAATTTGTCTAATTTCTAATGACATTAATTATCATAAACAAAATGTACTAGCAACTGAAGAGTGATGAAGTAGTTGTTGAATAATGAATATCTAACCAAGCCAAAAGCAAGAAAGGTTATAAAGACTACATTTTTAAAATTATTTTCGAAAATTCTAACTTGTAACTTGTTAATATATTATGTACTAGTGTATTTTAATTCATACAATGTATGATAAACTTACTAACTTTCATATTTTTAATATTTAAAAAACAAAAAATAAATTAAGTATAAAAGATGATGGATGTATTTAAAATTTAAATAAAAACCTTCAAAGGATAGGGAGACTTTTTAATTTATTAACTTTTGCTTGTTATAATTTAAAATAAAGTAAAAAAGTCATATGAATAATATTAGATAAGAAGGAATTCAAACTTTTGTAATGTTAATAAACTTTTTTATTACTTTAATATATTTTAAAGGAAAAATGATATGGACAAAATTAGATAATGATAAATTTAAATTTTTGTATTAATAAGAAATTTTCTAATTTATTAACATTTTTATAATTTAAATTAAGTTAAAAAAAAAACTATAAGTAAGATGAGTGAGAAAAAAGGTTTTTATTCTTAATTAGTTATTGTGAGTGAAAGTCACACTTCAAAAGAAAAAGAATATAGATAATAAACTAATTAAGAAAATGAAAAAAGTAAAAGTTTCACTCTTTAAGCTATATACTCTAGTTTATAAAAAGAGAGTATTTTTTTTTTTTAAAGTGAAAATATTTTAACAGAGTGTTATATATATATGAAACTTAATTTGATCTAATAGAATTGCTTATATTATCTCTAAATTATATATTTTCATAATATTAAAAGAGAGTGACTTTTAAATAATCAAGATAATCAATTTTTTTAATAAGATGACCATTTATAGTTAGATGATAATATAAAATATTCAATAAAATTGAATCCATATCGTAAAATATTAGTTATCAAATTTTGTGTGATTAGCGTTGGAATTAACAAATAATTATATAGCAATCTATGGGCTCGGATTTGTAACATGCACGTTTCAGCTGGGAGGAAAATTTGACTTGAATATATAGCAATGGCGTTAAAGGTCATGTTACTTGTAAAATTAGGTGATACATGTCCAGCTCTCCGTATGTTTTAAATTTCGACATATCACCTAATTAAACCTACATTTTAATACAACTTAATACATTATTATTATTATTAGGCTAAATTGCACTTTTAGTCTTTCTATAATTTTTAATTCGCAATTTTGATTCTCCTATTTTTAATTTCACAATTTTAGTCTCCAATTTTTAAAAATCTACAATTTTGGTCTCTCTATTTTTAATTTTGCAATTTTAGTTATTTAATTTTTAAAAATTTGCAATTTTGGTCTCCCAATTTTAGACTAAAATTTTAAAAATTGCATAAATTCGCAATTTTAGAGGAACCAAAATTGTGAAATTAAAAATAGGTTGACCAAAATTGTAGATTTTTAAAATTTAGAGGACTAAAATCACAAAATTAAAAATAAGAGACCAAAATTTGCGGATTGAAAATTATAGGAAGACTAAATGTACAATATTATTATTATTTAAGTAAGTTGGTTTTTAAATGGCTTAAAGATTTACCTTAATTTTAACAAAATAAATTTTTGAAAGGGTCCTAACATAGCTTATTTGGTACGCAAGTCTAACCTACCCATATCTAATGTAAGTTAAGTCAAAGGCTTCCAACAAACAATGATTGACATATTTTCATCTCTTAGTATATATATTTTTCTCGTTCCTATATTTGTTATTCAGTTATTAAAATAAAACATTGTTAATTAAAAAATTACTTAAAATAATACTTATAATTGGTTTGAGTGGTAAGAAATTTATTTATTTTAAAATAAAGTCTTACGTTTAAATCTTATCTACTAAAAAAAAAAAGGTGTTGGGAGAATTTTACCTCACAAAAGGGGAGGTTAATTAATATTTATTAAAAGATTGACAAAATTAATATATATATATATATATATATATAGGGGACATATCTAGTGAGAGAATCATTTTTATATGAGAGTGAGAGAAGTTAATCTTGGCCATACAGCCATACATGGAAGGTCAAGATTTAATGTCATGTAACCACTTAAAAAGTTATGTGATTTTTTAAAAAACTTACTATGACTTTGTATGTTTTAATCTTGACCGTTTATGACAAGATTTAATGGTTAATATCTATTCTTCTCACTCTCACATAAAAATTGTCCTCTCACTTGATACATTCCCTATATATATATATATATTAATTTCTTTACCTTTAATAGTGCTGAGTTATCACAACACTTTATTGGTTGATAATTATTCTCATAATGAATATTCTGAGAAATTCGATTAATATAATTAACAAACATAAATATTTAAAAACTCATCAAGATATCTAAGAAAGATTATACATGCTGCACTCGTCCATTAATATGAGCTCCCAACAATCAAGAACTCAGGTAGCTGAGTCAGATGTGAAGTATTTAGTTGATAGTTAGTTAAGTTTGTTAGATTCCGTTTTATAATATATCAAGCGGTGGTTTCAACTCTACACAGCTCTCATATAATTTAGAGCTAACTCTATTTTAGTGGATTTATATCAAGTATCAACCATAAAATTTAGCTATCATTACTTGATTGATGCAATATTAATATTTCATATAATATAATCGTCTAAACTAATTATGATAAATTTATTGTGTGTATACACACACATACAGATATATATATATATATTTGATGTAACTAATTTAAAAAGTTGAAAAATTTACTACTATCATCGGCTTGAGCCCTGTATCCAACAAGTAAACGAAGATTTTGGAGCTTTTGGTTGTAGATAAACATCTTAATCTTCTCACAAATTTGTCTTTGTGTTTGCGTACACGTTTTTCCTACTTGTATTGGTGATCTAAATTGTTAAATCTTAATCTTCTTAACTTTCTAGGTGGAGTGGCCCATAGATGTATCATACACAGATGACTTTTCCTTCAAGCGATGGAAGTACTCAAGCTACAATTTCACAATGGCTACTTTTTGGACACCCTATCTAGTTAGAGCTAAACAAGCGGATTCAAATGGTGTCCTCTTCAATGTTTACCTTGATGAGTTTGATGAAAAATGGACAACTCAAATTAAAGAGTTTGACTATGTCATTATCAATGGAGGGCAGTGGTTCTTCCGGCCCATGGTGTTTTATGAGAAACAAAAAGTTGTTGGATGTCAATATTGTGCTTTAGAAAATGTCACTCACTTAAATTTGAACTATGGCTATAGAAAGGCTTTTAAGACTGCATTTAAAGCCATCAGTAATTTAGAAAACTTTAAGGGTGTAACATTTCTTAGAACATTTGCTCCATCTCATTTTGAGAATGGGGTGTGGGATAAAGGTGGGGATTGTGTGAGAACTAAGCCATTTAAGAGTAATGAAACAAGGTTAGAGGGCCACAATTTGGAATTACATATGATACAATTGGAGGAATTCAAAATTGCAAAGAAAGAAGCCATAAAGAGAGGTTTGAAATTCATGTTACTTGACACCACACAAGCAATGTTATTGAGACCAGATGGTCACCCCAGTAGATATGGGCACTGGCCAAATGAGAACTTAACACTATATAATGATTGTGTGCACTGGTGCTTGCCAGGGCCAATAGACACATGGAGTGATTTCTTACTAGAAATGTTGAAAATGGAAGGTGTGAGATCTTCTAGTAAAGAGAGGCTTCATTTGCAGCAGTTTGATAATTAGATTTATAAATGCCATTCAAGTACACGCCTAATTTTTCTTACACATTATCATTGACAAATTTTTTTTCTTGTAATTTTATGTATGAAGATAAATATTTTTTTATAAACAAGAGTTTATTTTCGATAGTTTACCATTTTTCTACTTTCGTATTATGATAAAATTATTCAATGAACCATATTGTTCTACAAGATTTCCCAAAATTAACCTAGTACTAAGTGTCAAGATACCAACATTAGGCATTGAACAACGATTTGGGAGTAGTTGGGATTATTATAGAAGAATGATAAAATATTTAAGTAGTGTGCCCAAAGATGGAGGACTTTAGCAACCCATGTTCAAGTGTCATTAACTTTGTCAAAAATATGTTATTTTTTAATTAGGGATGTTAGGAGTCTTGTACATTGGGCCAATGGCTTTCACAGCTTATTAGGATTTTGTTGACCTCATCAGTAGGGAAATGATTGAGATCTTAACAAAAACTACTTGTTGAACAGACCAAGTATAATCAATCAAAGAAGAGACCCTCATTAAAGAAAACATATATGTCACAACACATACTATGAACCCCAAATGCCAAGCACCACCATAAGACCCTAACCGTTATCCTTCATAATAGACGTCAACACTTCCTTATCCACCTCACCAAAATGATCCAAACTCAAACATCACCGTTTCCAAATTAATAACATACCAACACCACAACCATATGTATTGGCTCATCCAACCTGCTCTCATTATCCTCCTATATACCTTCAAAATTTCCTAAATAACCCACAACCTTAACCAAGATTTCAAACCAAGGTCAATTTTACCTTCAAAACTTGACAACTTTCTGTAGATTGTCCATTTTCAATGCAAACCTTTTCTAATGTCTATTTGTTGCCCATTTAATCTTAGAATTCCCTTGTACCCAATGCAAACAAAATTTCCTATGTGGTATAACTTAAACTTGATTTGGAAGTATCATGTAGGGGTTGAAAAGGTTAGACATTCAATTGAGGATTGAAAAGGTTCAAAATGGGTGTGAGGAAATTGATTGATTGTGGGAGGCTAAACATTCAAGAAGAGAAAAGGCCTAATATTGTTAACAATTTGATTGCAAACCATGGGCAAGTGAATTAGATAAATGTCCTAAAAAGGGCAAAACACCAGTTAAGAAAGCCTTAAGTTTATATGGACGCTTATGAAAAAGGTGTTTAAGGGGATAAAGAAGGATGATTATGGTGTGACAACCCCGATAATATCAATGAAGGAATAAAAGAAGTAGGAGAAGGAGTCAAGTTGTGCATATCACTATAGGAGCAAGACACCACATCAAGAATTCTTGGGCCTTTAAAGTTTGTGTTCAAGGATTGATCATTATAGGAGTCATAGGAGCAAGGCAAAAGATAGCCTTTTATGAGGAAGTTAATGTTAAAGAACACCTTGTACTTTGAGTATATACCACCCTTAAATCAGTCTCTAGTACTTGAGAAGCTGGTAGTAATAATGAAGAGGCCAATACCACTCAATTTTGAGGATATAATGTAATGCTATGGAATTATGAAACAAAGATCAAAATAATCAAAAGCACCTTAAGCTCTTATCCTAACTCTCTACAACAAGGAGAATGAGTTATGACTAGTATAGCAGGATTAAAAGGTATTACAAGGAGTTTAAGATACTATAGCCCAAGGTAAGAGACACAAGAAAGAACAGTAAAGAAAGCATTTCTAAATATTATCAAGCAAATTAAGTATGATTTGATGAAGTAGTTGAAGAAAACACCAACTAAAATATATCTCTTATCACTATTCAATTATTAAAACCTCATAGGAAGACATTTTTGAAGGTGTTAAATGAAGCTTACATCAAACCTAATGTCATTCTCCTAAAGTGTTTGTTAGCATGGTGGACCCTATAAAACATGTGAATGTGACTATTATTTGAGATGAAGAGATTGTCTCACAATATGAAAGGAATCTATGTGCTCTACACATAACCCTAAAATGTAAGGGTTTTATCGTAACCAATATATTGATTGATGGTTGGTAAACAATAAAGACTCGTTTGGTGGTTAAGATATGATAGGATAAGATAGGATAGGATAGTTATCCTATATAGTTACAATCAATTGTTTGGAGCACCTTTATATTATAAAGAGATCTTTTTATGACCTACCTTTATATTACTTACTTGAAGATGCCTTAGGAAATATTAATTAAGGTTGTTTTGACTTTAGAAATTAATAAGAATGAGATAATAAGACCTAAATAGGATTTAAGAGCAAAAAAATAGAATGAGCCCCAACAGTCCTCTCCCCTCACTCACACACACAGTTTAAGTAAGGAGTGGAGAAAAGATAAGAAAGAAGAAAAGAAAAAGAAAGGAGAAGAGAGAAAGAAAGGAGACAAAGAGGAAGAAGAGGAGGAGGAGGAGGAACCTAAAGACCTAAGCCTCACAACTCATCTTCGTGTTTTTCTAAGGTTAGTGCTTCTCCCTTGTCCTTCCCCACATCCCCATTATCATCTTTGTTGTTGTTGTTCCTCCTTTTCCCCCCTTATTTCATGTATACTATTCATGGGTAGGATTTTTGTAAAAATCTTGTAGTTTGGGAATGATTAGTGGGTTTAATGAGTAGAATTGAGATTTAGAGGCTTAGGAGATATGTTTTGGAGCACAATGGTGCCTTTGGGACCGATGGGGAGCCATGGAAGGCCTCTTTCAAACAACAGCTTTAGGCTCACAACCTGCTAATCATTTATCTACATTAAGTGCCATGAAGGTACACTAAGCGCGAGCTTTCCTAGGTTTAGAGGGTTACACTCTGAGTTATGGCGCTAAGCACGATAAGGGTGCGTTAAGCACCAGAGCTCTAAAGTTCTATGGTTAATGTTTTTGTAATTGCATTAAGCGAAGACCTTCTTTGCACTAAGCGCAAACACTCCAAAGAGTTATATATTAGGTCTCTTATAGTGGTGCTCAACGTAGCCTTATTACACTAAGTATAGATCTATAATTGTGTTTTGATGCTAAGCACAACATAGTCACGCTAAGCTTGGACCCTTCAGAAAGGGAGTTTGAAGTCTCCAGCAAAGTGGCATTAAGCACCAAGCGCAGGGCATCTGGAACATGTTAAGGTTCTAGCTTCAAGAATAAGATGTTTATTTTCTATGTGCTTGCTTTCAATATTTTTTTACCTTGTTTGTCTGCTAGTGTTTGATATCTTATTGTGTTTATAGATAATTTCTGGATGAATTATTGTATAGGTGTGATTCTATTCTTGTGATTGTTACTTTTGCATGTGTTTGTGTTTAGAAACAATAAACCTCCACGTAAGAAAACAATCAAAGACACTCAAGATTTAAAAAGATGCCACCTTAGAAAAAAAAATGGAAATTTCCTATGTTTTTCAAAGAAATGATGTGTTTTGAAAGATGTTTCCTCCTTGGGAAAGCTTAAGGTGCGTACTCATGGTTAAGTAACAGTGTACACCCCGTTGTGAGGATCCCCTATTATTGCCAAGGTGAGGTGAGTTTTTATACTACATATATGAAAAGTTCAAATGATAAAATAGTCTAAGGGGCCACCTATGTCAAAGGAAAGGTACCGTCTCGTTCAAACCTAGTGATGAGGTGAACATTTTGTGGTAAGGGAAGGATGTGGAAAGGTAACATCTTTAATAACAAAGAGTGGTAGATGCTATTTAAAAATGGGAAAGTGATGAGATGTAGAACAAAAAGGACACCTTTTGACGACCTTGAGGTCAATCAGCCATGTAACGATAGTCATGTGAAATATAAGAACAAAGTTAACTAGAACCAAATAGAAAACTAAAAAAAATTGATATGATTGATGTTGACTAATTATGCATTGTATGGATGTTTTTCTCTTTTAAGTAGAAAAAAGGATATGTATGCCTAGTTACTAGGTGAGAGATGTAAAGTTACCTATGCATTAGGTGAGAATGTAAGTTTGATAATTAAGAATGTTTTATGTTACCTTAAGGTTATGTGAGGGTTGTACCCTAGAAAAGAATTATGTAAGCCCTAGTTGGGCAAGGAAGGATGAGGCTAAGAAAGATGAAAGCTATGTTCTCACGCAATGTAATAGAAAAGTATGATCCAAGTAAAAGGAAATAGAATGGTGTATAATAAGGCAAATGTTAAGGATTGAGGTTCAAGTGCTTTAGGGCATTAGCGGTCTTAGACTTGACCAAGGTAATCAACTCTAAGTATTGAAGGAAAGAAAAACCCAAGATAAGAATAGTTTAGCCAACTGGTGAGTTGTAGTAAGTTAGTGTAAGGAATTAAAATGAAATCATATGATGATAATAAGAGTAAGTTGGATAATAGTTGTGAGAATGAGTCCTTCAATGAAAAGAGATGTTAAGAATTAAATGGTGTAGATTCAACCATAAGATTGAAGGATTTTCTAGACACTTAGTGAGGGTTAAAATCATAAGTTAAGAAAAAGGCTGTCAGGATAAGAGTGTCCCACTTGTTCGTAGATTCCTTAAAGCACTCATTAAGATGTTGTCTCACTGTTTTAAATTTTATATTTTCAGGTTAAGCAGGTGGATGTTCTCGTAGGCAGAGCTTAGAGTTGCATGCTAGAAGAACATAGTTTAGAATTATTTGTTTTACCTTTCGTGGGAGTTTTCTTTATGTATTTTTATTTTTAAAAGTTTGTACGGTGCCTCTACTTACCAAATGTTTTTTATTAGATATGTTTAGTATTTTGTTTTATCATAATGTGCCTAGACAGTATTGTGATAAGAGAAAATTAAAATTTATGAAAAAAAAAAATGAGTCACCATCAATTTTATTAAAAGTAGCATAAATTTAAAAAAAAATCCTTTTTTTTTAAAAAAACTAATATTTGAAAATAAGTTTCAAGAGTTTGATTATGCATAAGAAAAGGTGGAAACTAAATCTTACTATACTCCTAAGACATCCATTAAAAATGGCTATCATATAGTTGATTGTGTCATTATTAACCTAAAAAGGTGAAAACTAAATCTTTCAAAATTTTTATTTTAACCTGAAAATAAAATTAAAAAATTGAATAAAACTCGTTTGACAAGAGTCCTACTCCGATGTATCCCTTGTTACAATAAGAAACTCAAAATTACATAATTCTTAAAAAATTCAAAGCTAGAAGTTTTGAACATTTTATAAAAGAAAAGGTTAAACAATTAAATTATGTAAATTATAATAAATTTTATGATGTGATTCACCGAGGTGTCTTAACTAAAATGGCTTCTTCTTCTTTTTAAGAAAGAAAGAGATGACAAATTGTCTTAGTTAAATAAGTTCCTTAATTTAAATTTAAAATAAATATGATAATATTTTATTTAAAAAGGGTCCACCATGCTATCCTAACTTAAGTGTCCCAATGAGGCTAACTAATTGTCTTGACTAAGCCAATTTGTTAATTTTTAGTTAATAAATAAAAATAATCATGATTAATAAAATTTTATAAAACATGATCTACCAAGTTGTGTCAATTAAAATGTCAATTTTAAAAAAAAAAAAATAGAATTTGACAAGTTGATTCAACTAACTAAATCCTTAATTTAAATTACGAAATAAATACAATAAAAATAATAAAAATTTATAAAATATGATCTATGTTGTCTCAGTTAAAGTGTTTCTTAAAAAAATAGGAAGTGACAAGTTGTCTAAGCTTTTTTTTTTTTGGTGAAAACTTGTTTAAGCTAAATCAACCCCGTAGCATAAATTAACAAAAAATATATATATAATAAAGTTTATAAAAAAGGTTGAATGTGATAACAATACAAACATGTAACATGTTCAAGTAATATTGTTCACAAAAAAAAGAAAGGACAAACACATGTACAAGTCCAAACAAAATACATAGTTATATAATAGACAAATCAAAAAATAAAACACACATAGAAAAATAAATTAAAATTCAATTATTTTAATTTCAAATCTTTATTATTTATTTTGTTTTATTATAGATTCTATTTTTCAATATATATTTTTATATTTTCATATTTACATATATTACCACTATAACAACATATCACTAGAAAAAACCCAAACAATTAGAGGAGACCAAATTAAAAGTTCAAGCCTACAAACCCAGTTGACCCAAACCTACATAGCCTATTCCAATGACATTTATCACTCATTTTTAATGACATGTGTGAGTTCAAAACAAAATATTATGCTATTGGATCACATTGTTAGCACATCGCCCTAATCATATTACAAAGGTTGAGCCCAAACTTTTGGCTAAATAATCCCAAAACATAATTATTAATAAATCTAATACAAACCCTAATAAGGAATTAACCCAAATTAATGTAAAAAAAGACCCAAAACTAGGGATTGCAATTAGGCGGGCATGGGTAGTAGCTACCCTCCTCACTAGATAGAAACTCGTCCCATTACCCACATGGGTACCTGTTAGGCAGATACCTGTAGATTTTTTTAACGTTTAATTATCTTTTTAGTCCCTATAGTTATGCAAACTTTACCTTTTGATTCCTATAGTTAAAAATAATTTGTTTTAGTCCCTATATATGCACTTTTGATATTAGTTTGGTTCCTGCCATTTTAAACTGCCAAAAATTAAATAAAAAATGCCACGAAATGTTAATTTATAGCAATTTTACACCGTCAATCTTCATTTTGTGACGGTTTTATTTTACAAAGTCAAAACATACTTGACAACAGGGATCAAAATGATATCGAAAATGCATATATAAGGACTAAAATGGATTATTTTTAACTATAGGGACCAAAAGGTAAAGTCTGCACAACTATAAGGATTAAAAAGATAATTAAACCTTTTTTTTAATATCTGCAAGTATCTATGGATATCCATGGATATTTTTGAAAAAATAAAAAAAATCAACGAATTTATTTTGTGTGTTGTGGATAGCCATAAGGTGTTGCAAATATCACTTTGAATTTATAAATTAAAGAGTTGTTGTTTAAAATAACCACTTTGACCATAGATTTTAATTGTTCTAACAAATTTTTAAAAAATAGTTTAAAAACCTACAAATTTAAGTTATTTTTCTCCCATACAAGATTTCTCCTGTAATGAACAATTGTTTTGAAAACTTAAGACAAATTTTGTGTGATTTTATCTATATTAATATATATGGGTAGTTAAGTAAATATACAATGGTGACTACCCAGGCACGGGTACCATGATACTTGTGCCTACCTCATTAATAAACGGATAACAGATATACTTGTTTAAACTATCTGCAGGGTACCTATTAAAATTATCCATTTTCTACTCGTGGTAGATTTTATCTACAAATATCAACGGGCGTAGATCTTTTTGCCATTCCTACCTAAAACTTTGATAAAATAATTTAGATTAGTAGGGCTAGCAATGAATCGAACCAACTTGAACATAGTTTGAAACTCAATTTGATAATTGGCTTATTGAACTTGGTTCATGAACCAAATGAGCTAAACTTGAGTTAAAAATTAAGCTCATTAAATAAACGAGTTGAGCTTGAGCTATGTATAGTCGACTCGATAATTCATGAACCAACTTTATATATATATATATATATATATATATATATATATATATATATATATATATATATATATATATATATATTGTATGATTTAATTTATATAATTAATTTCATATTAATTTTTTTGTATGAAATAAATAAAAATATGTAAAATAATTATGTTTTTCAATCGAATCGAGCTAATGAGGTGAACCAAGCTATTTACGAGCTTGAATTGAGTCGAGTTCGAGCTGAAAAAAAAAAAGTTCATATTGAACTCAAGTCGAGCTTCAGGTCAGGGTTAATTCTTAACAAGAAGAATCGAGCTTAGTTCAGCTTTACTCGGCTCAACTCATTTCCAGCCCTATAGATTAGTATGAAAACGTTGGGCTCAGATAATTGGACATAGCCCAAGTCTGTGAAAGTCAAATAGACTTGAGAATAATTGAATTAGCCTAAAAGGAAATTAATTAAATGTACTTCTGTATTAACACACAGCTTAGATTCAAGAGTGAGAGTCTCTCTCACTTTCAATAATCTCTTTTCTTTCTTTTAGATTGACATTTCTACACATAAAACTGTTTCTCACGACCATCTCAAACTACCATCTATTTATTTTTATATGTATGTTTGATCTTTTTAACCGTTCATTTGTTCCAATCTATCATCTTTTATCTTTATTTCTAAATTAAATTTCAATAATTTTTTTAAAAGTAATTATCAATAATTAAAAATAATTTTATATCACACTTTAAATTATTTATTATAAATCTAAAATATAATTTATAAATTTAAATATATTTATTTATTATAAATTTTAATTTAATTATAATATAATTTATATATTTAAAAATATTTATTTATTATGAATTTTAATTATATAAAATACTTTATACAATATACAAATTAAAATACTAGTTAAAAATAAATCTAAAAACATAAAAAAGAAGGAGCAAAAAAGATAAATAGCTTATGCACTGATAGTGCAAAGGATTTTTACAATGTATCATTAGGAGTGGTAATAGGATAGGCCGAACAAGGTTTTTCTTAAATAAGTCTAACTTGTTTAAAAATTTCAAGGCCCAAACTTAGCCTGTTACCTGTTATAGACTTTTTTTAGGTCTAGCCTACCCTATTTGAAAATCTAGTTTGGCATGTTAGCCTATTTAAAAACCTATCTCATATTGAAGCTTTTATATAGATTTGACTTCTCTATGCATAGGCTAATAGGCTAATAGGCTAGCTAGTGAGGAAAAAAAAACTCTATATAAAACAAACTATAATTAATGAAAATTAAAATCATTATTACTTAAAGCATGAGACAAAGTTGGAAATAGGCATACTAGGTTTTATAAGAGTTGAGTCTACCATGCTTATATAATACAAGCTTATTTGTAATATCTAATCTAACCTTTATTTAAAAGCCTATTTTACAATAAGGCCTCTAAATAAGATATAAATTTATCATTCAATAAGCTTATAGATTTGACTATTTATGTAGGTCAACATGCTTAATATTTAAAAAAGGTAAATAAATATATTATTTTAATAAATTATAAAAAATTTAAAATAATAATAATACTAACAAAAAACTATTATTTGTATTTAGTTAAATATGCCCACCTGTTAAGCTTGAAAAGCCTTTTAAATGGTCTGAAGCCTGACCTTTTAAATCAAATAGGATTTTATAAAAGCCTAAACCTAATTTATTTCTTAAAAAAGCTTAGCCTCTTATTAATAAATACATCCCCATGAACGGATCCATAAACCTATTAAAGGGGGGGTCAAAAAAGAATTAATAATAAATATTAAATAAAAAATAAATTATAATAATTAAATTCATCATATTGTTTATTTAAGTTGTAAATATTGTTCTTTTTAAGCCTATTTTTGACCATCTTCATAGTTAAAAATGATCTCTCAATTATAACAATTGAAACATGAAAAGTTAATCTCAATATATAGCAATAAATGGCTCTCAAGGAGTGAAGGGGCAAGGGCCCCTTACATCAATCCCAGTACATCCCTCTTTCCCTTTTTTAATATAAATTTCTCTAAATATTCTTGCTAATTTATTCTCTTTTTTTAAATAACTCTTATATATTCTATATAGAAAAAAGGTGATTGGGAAGAGAGACTCTACTAAAGGTGGCCTGTCATGTTCCTTGGTGTCGATGGATACTTTGCCCTAATAACATAGTGACCCAAAAAAAAAAAAATTCTTCTATCTCGTTGAGTAATCTTTCTTTTTCAGAAGCATTATTTTCTTTTTATCCCCTCTTCCTTTGCCACCCTTTTTTTCTTTTGTCACCTTCTCTTCTTTTGGCATCCTTTCTCTCAAGTTAATCCGCATTGATTCCTCTTTCTTGATTTTTTAGTTCAGTTTCTCGGTTTCTCTCCCTAGAGATTCATTTCTTTTCATTTTCTTTTGACTTTTCTTCTTCTGCTTCTTAGGCCTTCCTTTTATCGGTGGACATGTATAAATAGGGGTGGCAAAGCAGGGCTAGCCCGCCTTGTTTTGGCTCACCCGCCACTGGTTTGTCAAAAATGGGCCAGGGCAGGCTGGCCGACCTATTAAAGGGTGGGTTGAAAGTTCAAGGGCAACCCCATTTATGGGCAAGCTGGTCGATTAGCCAGCCAAAAATTAAAAAAAAAAAAAAGAAAAAAGAATTTAAGTTCAATAAAAAATTCAATACAATTATAATTCTTAATAAATTAATTAAAAGATTATATATGTTTTAATGTTAACTTTTTAAAGTAGAAATATACGTCCGAGTATACTAGGTGTATTTTTTTTTTTAGTAGTTGAAAACAACAAAATACAAAAAAGACAAGAAAAACAAAGCAATTAAAGACATAAAAAAGTCATTCCCCTAGCATCTGCATCCAATAAGAGATGCAGTTGAATTAGGGCATACTCCACCAATTAAAGTTGAACATTGCACTGAGCTCCCAATTTTGTCAAATAATCTACACAGAAATTTCCTTCTCAAAGTGTATGAACCATCTCCACATCCCATTATTGATTTAGAAGCTCCTAGATAGCGGTTATAATAGTTGCTTATTATGCCAAGCATTCACCTCATTATGAACAAGAGAAATGGTGTGAAGGGAGTTTGAAACACACATGACATGTCTATAGCCATGCTCCCAAGCAATCAAAAGACCATCCTTAATGGCCAATTATTCTGGTAAAGATTATCAGCCACTCCTAATGCACCAAAAAAGCCAAAAATCCAATTTCCCATAAAATCCCGCAAGAGGCCTCCAAAGTCAGTAGATCCTAGATTAGCCAAGCAACTACCATGCACATGAACAGCAACTTGTGAATGTTGGGGATAGATACAGCATTCTGACGAATAGAAAGTGGGAGACCAAGACCTGTCCAAATTCCTTGACTCCTGTAGTAAATGTGCAGCTCGTCTTCAATTGGATAAAGACACCAAGAATAAGTTGTAGCAATTCGTGGGAATAACATACTGGCAATATTACCATAGGAAAAGTTTGATATCCTCGGGTGAGTTCTCCTTCCAAAGCCACTTCCACGATTCATGCATTTGCCCATCCTCATTATCTATAAGCCAAGTATATCCAGACTTTGCAGTATACTGACCAAAAAGGCTGCCCTTCCATGTCATTGAGTCGGGGATATTATGATGAAAATAGCCAGAAAAAGACTTTATTTTTTAGCTGATATCTTGAGGGAGAGGGGAATAAAGTTGTTCAAGTTGCCATCTGCCCTCCACAAACACATCACATACTCGATGTTGAGAATCCGCAATGTGGACATAGGGGGTTTTAGAACAAAATTTGTAGTCATCCAACCACTCATCAAACCAGAAGCTATTATGCCCATTCCCCAATTTAAAAGTGAAACCATCCTTCAACTCCTTATAAGTCCTTTTAATTGATGCCCAAAAGAAGGAGCCCACTTTATTCATCATATCTTTGAAATTTCAGCCAAGGTACTTTGATTTGATGATATTCATCCATAACTTGTCACCATTCTGCATTATATCCTAAACAAGTTTTCCCAAGAGAGAATTATGTTAGACGCTAGCAATGCGGACACCTAAACCTCCCCAACATCTAGGCTTAGTAATGGTGTCCCAGTTAGCTAGGTGGATCTTCTTATCAGCATTTCCACTTCAAATGAATTTTCTAGTAATTGAATTCAACCTATCACACACTTGTTGAGGAAGCCATTGAAGTTGCATAGTGTAAGCTGGAATAGAGGATAGCACAGAATTAACCAGGGTAATTCTGCCAGCACTATTGAGAATCTTTTCCTTCCAAAAGGCAAGCTTGTGTTGGACTTTATCCATCAAGTCATCAAAGTGATTGTTAGTCACCCTTCCATGTGACAATTTGAACCCCCAAATAGCGCCCCAGATTAGAGGTGAAATTAATGTTGGCAATATTCTTCAAAGTCCTTTTGCAGTGATTTGTGACCCCTTCAGAGGCAAAAGATTTGGACTTCTCTATATTCACCTTTAATCCTGATCCTACACAAAACTCATTCAACAAGTTAAACACTAGCCTCACCTTAGAAGGTTTGGCTTTGCAAAAATGTAATACATTATCAGCAAAGAAAATATGGGATAATTTGGGTCCTCCCCTTGTGATGTTGACTGGTTCCCAACTTCCAATGTTCAACAGCTTTAGAAATTTGAGATCGAACTTCTCCATACAAAGCACAAATAGGTAAGGAGAAAGGGGATCACGTTGTCTCAATCCTCTTCTAGGAGCAAAAGCCTGAGTTCTACTTCCATTCCAAAGAATAGAATGAGAGGTAGAAGATACTGAATACATAATGAGTTGAACTATAATTTCTGGAAAACCATAGTCAATAAGCACTTGTTTTAGAAACCTCCAATCCACTCTGTCATAAGCTTTTTCCAAGTCAATCTTAAAAATATCATCTCCCTTTTACTTCTTAGACTTGGACAGGCTGTGTACAATCTCCTGCAAAATGATGGCATTGTTGTACTCCTACCAGGAATGAAACTATTCTAGAAAGAGCTCACTAATGTCTGCAAGAGGGGACGCATTGTGTTAACAAGAACTTTAAAGATCAGTTTGTATATAACATTACACAAGGGCTGATAGGTCTTAAGTCTTTAAAATATCTAGGAGCCTCTATTTTTGGGATGAGCATGACAAGAGTCTCAGCAGCCTTAGGATCAAAACAACCTGTTTCGAAAGCCTTCTTCACAAATTGCTAGATATCATCACCCAAATCCTCCCAAAACATTTTATAAAAAAATGGGTTACAAGCCATCTGGGCCAGGAGCTTTGTAGGACTTTATACTTACAAGGGCTTTATGAACCTCCTCTTTTATGACTGTACAAGTCAAAGAAAGGATCTCATCAGTATCTAACTAGATAGGTGTTAGCAGATGGCCATCAAGAGGACTAGCTTCCACCACTGCAAATAATTTTTTATAAAAATCAACAACTGCCATTTGTAGTTGATCAACATTTGTACACCATTCACCTGAAGGTAAAAAGAGGCCATGAATTTTATTCCTCTTTCATCTAACAACTATTTAAGCATGAAAAAAGGTAGTATTCTTGCTCCCCAAACGGACCCAATTCTCTCCGAATTTTTGAAACCAATGAGTTTCTTCCTGAAATAGCACCAAGTCTTAATCCTGTAAAAGGCGCTGATAGAGCAAATAGAGAGAAGTTGAATCTACATTCTCAATAGTACCCTCAATCCCTCTAATTCTAGCCTCCAATTCTCTTTTTCTACGATGGATACTGCCAAATAAATCGTTATTAAAAATAATAGAATCATTCTTGACTTCCTCCAAGGAATCTAACACACCACCATGCGTGCAGGCCTAGGTATTATGGACCACAAATCTATAGTCAGAATGAGTGCACCAAGCTTCTTCAAACCTGAAGGGACGAGCATTTCAATTCTGAGGAAAACCTCCACATTTGAGTAATAAAGGATTATGATCAGAGTGGCCTCTAGAAAGAACTGCAATCACGCCTTCATGGAATTGCATCCTCCATTGAAGATCACAAGGCCCCTGTCAAGCTTCTTATAATGAGAAGTACCCTTAGAAGTATTCTTGTGCCAAGTGAATTTTCCACCAATAAGATCCATATTTAAAAGAACACAACTTGAGATGTTAGCTTCAAAAATAGAAATTTGACTGAAGAAAAATCCCGCCTCTTTGCTCAGACAGGTAAAGAATATCATTGAAATCTCCCGAAAGAATCCGAGGTTGCTAATTTAGTCATATTCTTTTTCTTATTTCTAACTAGGAAGGGATCAAGGAGCAAATAGTAAGTTGTTTTACTTGATTGATGTTTACACTTCTTTAAATCTTAAATATTATCAAACTTAAAAAAATATTTAAAAAAATAATGTGGCCTAGTAGGCCAACCTGCCCCGACCCGTCGAGTTGGTAGGTTGGGCTGGGCAGGCTGGCAGGTTGAGACACTTAGCCTGCCAGTTCATTGGGCCCAATCCGTTTTGTCATCCTTATGTATAAACATTTTTTCATTCTCGCAAAGTATCACTTTGATAGAAAACGCATGGTACATATCGAGTTTGATAGAAAACATCATATTCAATGTAAGGAATGAAATTGTGGTAAAATTTTATTATTTTTTATAGAAGAAAAAAGAGGGGAGAGAAAATAAATGTAAGGGGTTTAAAGAATAATGAAGATGGGGATACAAAGATGGGATTTAAAAAATGATGAAGAAAAAAGTTAGAGTATTCTCAAATTTCCTTAGTGCTATTAATTTGTTGAGTAAAGGTTGCTGCATGATGCACCCTTGTTATTCCTTGGTGAAGGCCATTCATGGAACTCACCGGTATACTAGGCATATCGTCTGGATGCATGTTCTTTGTGAAGCAAACCATGTTGAAGATCTCACATTGACTAGTAATATGGCCAAACAAGTGTATATAAATGGGGGGCAACCCTCACCTTACAAGCCAATTTTGTAAGGTTGAGTTAGGCCCAAACCCACATTCTAAAATGGTATCAGAGCCTATCCTAGCGATTGTTGTTAGGCCTATTAGGCCACCTACTATCAGGTTGTTATCAGACCACCCGCAGATGTCCAGTCCTACAAACTTCACGCTCAAAATGTCCAGTCCTCGACGTGAGGGAGGTGTGTTGGAGATCCTACATCGACTAGTAATATAGCCAAACAAGTGTATATAAGTGGGGGGTAACCCTCACCTTACATGTCAATTTTGTAAGGTTAAGTTAGACCCAAACCCATATTCTAAGATTATTTTTGTGGATATCAGTTTTTATGTTTTTATTTAATTATTTTATTTAAAGGAGAATGTATTGTTTCCATGTAACACACCAATAGATCCAACTATCACTCTCACCAAACAATCTGATTCCCCTATCACTGATCCATCCTCTTATAGAAGATTAATTGGTTGCCTACTCTATCTTACACATACTAGACTCGATATTTGCTATGCTATGAATCAGCCTTAGTCAGTACATGGATGCTTCCACTACCACCCATAATCAGGCTTTGATACCATCTTAGAATATGGGTTTGCGCCTAACTCAACCCTAAAAGCTAGCTCATAGGGTAAGGATTGCCTCTCATTTATATACTATATCTTGGCACTATCTCTAGTCGATGTGGGACTTAGGTTTTTCCCAATACACCCCCTCACGCCAAGCACTATTGGGCTTGGTGCGTGGGATAATATGGTAGGTGGCCCATTAATAGATCTAGGATATACTTTGATACCATCTTAGAATGTGGGTTTGGGCTTAACTCAACCTTACAAAACCGACTTGTAAGATGAGGAGTTTCCCCCACTTATATACACTTGTTTGGCCATATTACTAATTGATATGTGATCTCCAACAAACCAAGTGGCAAACCTCATGGCAAAATATGGCTTGGATATGTTCTATTAGTTCCAAACTTTTGATGTTGCTCCTGATTTCATATGTAATGCCTTAAGGGCAGATGCTGCTAATGTAACCTTCCCTAGAGGTTTCTAGGTTGTCTTTATTTTGCATATCACCCAAAACAAAAAAAAAGAATGATAAAGATCGAGCGTAAAAATAAGATTTAAAAAATAATAAAAATAGGATACAAAAATAAGATTTAAAAAATAATAAAGATGAAGTACAAAAATAAAGTTTATATTATTTTTATATAAAAAGATATTTTGGTAATAAAAAATAAAAATAAAAAGAAAGCATATTTATTAATTAGAAAGGATGTAAATATCAAAAGTCTCTTATAAAATGAGACTCATCCAGAACGTGAGTTTTTCCAGCCGTGCGCATAGCTCGCAGACTTAACAGGTTTGATCTCAAGTTCACAGACCAGCCCTGGACCATTATATCCCTAAGTGCTGTTAGCGACGCTGAGAAAAAGCCAGTGTTGCGTGTGTAATGCTAAGAGCGTGAAGAATGTGTGGGTGTTGTGACCCTCATGTTAGAGAGCGAGAGCAAGGCAATGAAAATGTGAATGTGTAAGAGAGACTGAGAGAAAAAAAACGTGTTGGATCCAATCCGGCTAGTCGTTTGGATAAGGCTAAGCATTGTTTCCTTTCTTTTAGAGTTGGGCCACAAAAAAACTAAAATGAACATCATATATTTGGATGGTTAAATTAATAATTATACTTAAAGTTTTATTATTAATATTTTTATATTTTTTTTCTTTAATAATTTTATTAATTTTTAAAAGTTTGACAAACCGAAGAATTAAATTAAAATTTAATTTAAACTTAATTTACTATTATTGTTATTTTAGACCTTTTTATGTGAGAAATATTATTTGTACAACAATATTTTTTTTTTTTTGTCTATTTCTTTCATGCACATCATTTATTACATTTCATAATGATGAAGAGAGATAGACACAAAAAATATTGTTGTATGAATTGTTGTAGATGTAGTATATCTCCTTTTATTTTATCATTTTAAAAATAATTAAGAAAAAATAGATTGTCCACCACCATTTAGTTGTGCCTTGTTCCTTTTTTCTTGTGTTTAGCTGGACCTGGACCTTTAATAAGTTGTGTTCGTGATCTCTGACTCAAATTTTATTGGGCTGAAGTTCAAGTCTTTAACAGTTATGAGAATTATGACTTATTGTTTCTTCTTTTGGATTGTTAATTAAATAATTACTAGTATTTTAACATGTATAATGTATAAGATAAATATTTATTTTATATAACTAAAATTCATAATAAATAAATATTTTTGAATATATAAATTATATTATAATTAAAATTCATAATAAATAAATATTTTTGAACATATAAATCATATTTTAGATTTATAATAAATAATTTATATTGTGATACAAGGTTATTTTTAATTATTGATATTTAAAAAAAATATTAAAATTTAATTTAGAAATAAAGATGAAAATGATAGATTGAAAGACATAAGAAGTTAAGAAAAATATCTAAACACGCTCTCGTTAAAGAAAAAGTCTTAAAAATGCTCTCATAAGAATAACTCATAAAAATGTTCTCATTCAAAATAGTTTTTCTAATTTATATAAAAAGAGAGAGTTATCTTCCTTTTTTGAGTTTTTCTTAAATCTGTGATAGAAAAAATTAAGAAATATAATTAAAGTTATAATTTTTATCAAAATTGTTATTTAATTTTTTATTATACCATATGTCCATTTTTTATTAATTTTTCTGTTATTTATTTTTCTTCATTTTTTATTTCATAATAAATATGTAAAATAATTAAAAATTAGATGCAAATAAGAATATAATTGATAAAATAATAGCTAATATTATCTTAAAATTTTAGAACAACAAACAAAAGGGAACAAAATTTTCTAGGAAACTAGCGTTATGTTATAGAAGTAGTATTTGTTAGTCATGTTCAATAATTTTTCGCCACCAGGTATCCTCCTCCGAAGGCAATCCTATTCGAGGCATTTTTGTACACTAAATATGTGGGCATCTCTCCCAATGAGAATTCAAACCTTGGTTCTTCACGTTGTGAGGGGGACTAGCCCATTCTGCTAGACATAATTCCCGTTGGCTTTAATAATGTTGTGTATTCATGTAATTTTATTCTCACAGTTTTTGCTCACATTTTATTTTTGAAAAAGAAACATTTCTATTAGCATTTTTCTAGAACAAATACATACTTAAAAACAAATTTTGAAAAGAGAACAAAAAATAAAAATATTGTTACTTCTCATTGTAGTAATTCTTTGTCTTTGTTTTGTGGCCAATGTGACTTATTTGTTATTTGCTTAGGTTATATCTGGCATATGATTTTAGCTAGTTTTTTGCTTCTTCTTTTTTTTATTAGCTGAAAAGCTTGTTTGACTTTCTTGGTAGTATTTGGTAAATAAGTTTTTTTAATGGATTGTAGTGTTTTTCAAGATATTAGTTCAAGTAGCATTTTTTAAAACACTAGCTTCTTATATTTTATTCTCCTTTTATTCTTAAAATATTTATTAAATTTTCTTTTTATCCTTTGCTACAATTTTTTTTTATCTCCTTCCACTCATAAGGTAGGGTTTTATTATTTTTACTCTTTTTGACATAAGGTATGGTTTTCTTATTTTTACCATTTTATTACATAAGATATTGATAATGATAAATAACAAGTTTATTTTATTCTATTATTATTATTATTATTATTTGAATATTTTTATAGGGTCTGCTAGTTAAGAAATCAATATATAGAAAGTTTTTATTGAAAATTACATTGGAGTTGCATTGAAAATTATGGACGAGTACACTGTTGCACTTTTCAATAAAAAAAATTTTCACTTTTGATTCCTTGACCAGTGCCCTTAGGTCACTGTTTAACATTTTCCATTTTTATATTACATTGTTTATTTTAAGATAAAACTTAGATGCAGTTATATATATGTTGTTGGAGTTGTTCTCTAATCATAATTAGAGTTTTGCCTCAATAATTTGCGTAATAAAGGATTCCATTAAATGTGAACATGAATTATCGAGGTGAAACTCCAATTATGATTGGAAAATAGTACTAAGAGCATATATAAAATTGTATGTAAGTTTTTTTATTTATTTTAACCATTATACTATTTGCGCTAGTTTGATGTCAAAACCATTATACTATTTACAATATTTATTTTATTATTTTATCATTATACTTCAAGATATTGATATAAATATATGATAGGTTTATTTATTTTTTATTATTTTTTAAATATTTTTTGTATTACGCTATGTATTTTAATCATTTTTATTAATAAAATAAAATTAAAATTTATATAAAAATATCATATAAATATATCTATTTCTATTATTTTATTTTTATTAGTACTTCAACAGATAATTTTACTAAATATTTATAATTTAATAAGATAGCTTAGCTTTCAACTACTAACTACCAACTAATTTTTCAACTTCCAATTAATTGTTCAGCTCTCAACTATTTTTCCAAACGTGGCCTTAATAGTATGTGTTGTCACGGTTATTGAAGTTAAACTTTTTTTTATTATTATTGTTGATTGACCTCATAACAACAACAACAATAATTGGGAAATAATTTTTAAAAAAGGAAAAAGATTAAGAACGTAAAATATTCAAATATTAACAGAATAAAAAAGATATTAATGAATAAGATTTTTAAAATTTAATTAATTAAATAAATTGTAAAAAAAGCAATAAACTAAATAAGTAAATAATAAATAACGTAAATAATATTCTTTAAATGTCTTAAAAATTTAAAGTAAATTAAAAAAACTATTTACATTTACCAAAAATATTTCTAAAGATAATATTATACTATTATAAGAATTTTATAATAGTATAGTTGTAAAATATCTGGAATAACAATAAAAATAATTTTGAAAACCATTCTACGACCATTAAATGATGTCCGGCGTTACTGTATTATAAAAACTATTATTATTATCATAAATATATTATATTATATTATTATTATTATTATTATTATTATATATAAAGTGATAAAATAATTATTTTTTTAATTTACAATTAAGTGTAAAGAGATTTATGCTGTCATCAAATCACAAATCGTCATGTAAGAAAAGTTTATTAACTGTTATAATAATTATCTTAAATATTATACATATCATAATTTATAATTAATTGACAGTGTAAAACTTTTTACACCGTAAATTTATAAAATAATTTGTAAGCCAATCTTTTTAAATGGACACCGAATATACCCAGCATCCCATGTCATCAAATAACTGACATTGTTTTTTAAGCCGAATTTGAGAAATCCTTGCCATCCATTCATTGAATGCTTTCATTCATTCCTATTGACAACTATATATAGAGAAAGACCCTTTTTCCATTCTCTGCTCAGTGGTGGAGGAACTGCTCCATAACAAAAGAGGGGTCAAAACTTTTCACAAGTTACTCTTTCACAGGGTTTGTTTCTCTTCCTTTTCCTTTTGAGTTGTCACATGTCCTTTTCTTCTCCTTCTTCTTCTTATTTCTCTTCATTTTTCTTTTTTCTTTTTTTTTTTCACTTAGTGGAGAACTAACTAAAGATAGATTTCATTGCTGAGCAGAATCAATCAACAAGGGGGTATTCAAGGAAGGACAAACCAATTATGGGTCTGGGAAGGTTGATGGTGACTCTGAAATCTAAGATAAGGTCTTTGAAGATGAAGAAGCCTAATTATGATAAGGTGGAGAAGAGTGAGAGCATGAGAGTGGAGATAAGGAGCAGGAAGGCCAGAAAACTCATTGAAGAGACCCTCAAAGTGGCTGATTCTCCCAAGTCCAAAACTTTAGCTTTCTGATGCTTAATTTGTGCTCAGATTATTAATTAGTTGTTCAATGCTTCTCTTCAATTTTGTTTCATGCGTAATATGTAGTTTCAATGAGATGTTTGTTTATCTTTATTCTTAAGCTCTCTGTCTCTATTCCTTTCCATCAAGCTCATCCACCAAAAGCAAACCAAGTTTTAGTAACATTTGTTTGTGGTGAATATACTCCTGGAATCTGGATATTCTGGGAAGAACATGTGTGAATTTTGCTCTGGCCACTTTTTCAGATAAGAATGGAGACAAATGATACAAAATTGTGGTAAAAGCAAAAATCGTAATTTACAATTATTATTTTTTTCTGGATAGATTCTTTCCTTTATTTTTATTAAGGAAAACAATTCTTCTCTTTTTAAGTGCCTAATTACAAAGTTTATCTTATTAAATTGAAACTGCTTGATCAGGTACACATCCTCTTTTATTCTATCAATTTTCGTGCAGCTCATTTCGTTTTTCAAAATATTTTGGTTTATTAAAAATCAGGTCTTATTTTGGTTAGACGGTATAGGAACAGTCAAACAGATTAAATTTTGACAAAATGGACATAAATAACAAATTTATATTTAATAAAATTTACTCTTTTTTGTTTGCCACATTAATAATTATTACATTTACTTTAAAATAAAATATTGGCTGTATTTTAAAATAATCCATTCAAATCCGAGATAAAGAGGCACTGAAATATAATGACTCTACTTTTTTTGGACATTATATTATTATTTTGAAATAATATAATAACTATGCTTGGACACGTATTAAATGGCTATAACATGAATTTATGTAATTGGAAGGTTCTTTGTAAGTGTTTGACAAGTAGAAAATTGCACAAGAGTATTATATTATGAGATATATTATTTATATAACATTTTTTTTATTTCTCTTTATCACATTAGTCATACTGTCTCATACTTATCTCCTTTTTTTTTTCAATATCTCATAAAACATATTGTATGAATTTGTTATGTAATTATAATTTCTCTTGTATTATAATTTACATAAAAGTAATTTTATGTAATAATTAAAGATTAATTTTTTTAAAAAGTAAAGAAAATATAAAAATAAATTTAACTTCTCTTAATAAAATATTTATATTTATAATATTACTATGTAAAAATTTATATATTTTTTTCATAAGAATTAAATATGCAGAGTCTTATTAGAATTTATAAATATTCATAAAAATAAATATAAAATTTTGACATAAAAGTTATGTAAAATTTTGAAGTTCAGAAAATTTATTTCTTAATTAATTGCCAAATTATAAGAAGATCATCAGGTTGTACGATATGTAAGGAAGAAATAACAAATAAATAATCTTATGAGTTATGAATATCTCTCTTACATTTATCACATTTATTATTTATTATTTTTCTTTTTTTTATAATCTTTTTCCAACTACCTAAATCCACCAGAAAATAGGGTGGATGTGCATAATTATCCTAATCTTATTTAAGTCACTTTTAAATTTAAATTTTGTGTCTATCCCAACTAGATGGACACGAGAGAAATAATTCCTGAACTAACCAATGCCATGTCAGCTTTTTCAGATTTTAAGATCAAAATAAGTGATGAATATAGTACAAGATTAAATAAGACTGACACGAACCGAAACCACTGCATTTATGGAAAAACTGAAGATAGTGCATTTATTTGTAACGGTTACATCAATAGTAACTCACAATTATTTTGATATTTTATGTTACTAAAAAGGAAAGTATTAAAGATACACGGTGTTAAATGAAAAATAAAATATTTTAAATTTTAAATATATTAAATGTTTGATTTTTTATTAATTTTTTTAATTTGTTACTTTTTCAATAAATATTCTTAAGATACTCATCCATAATGCCTTATTTAAAAAATTTAAAGGCTAAAATTTTATGCAAATTATTTTAAGAATTAGATTTCTATACATTATCAAGATAAAAAAAAAATTATACTAATAATCAATTAGAAATTATGATGAGTATGAATTTTAAGATAATTATAAAAAATTCAAAGTCAACAAACTTATCATATTTGACAATTTGTGATTAGATAACATTATAAAATTTCTTACACCGTTGGTGAATGAATTATTATCTCTTATTTTAAAATGTAGTGGGTCATGATTGGATCACATTACTTTTTTTTTATGTCATGAATATTTTTCACAAGCAAATATGAGAGCCAAACCTTCACTTGATGATATATTTTATTATTTGCAGGTTTGTATATTTTTATAATTAACTTTTATCTATTTTCTTATCTTTTTATTAGACACTAGGGGTTAAGAAATAAAAAGAAAGAGAGCATAGTGAGTAGTTTAGAAAATAGTTAAAGGATAAAATAGTAGATAATTTAAAAAATAAATAAAGGGTATAATAGTCTAATAAAAAGTGAAGACAAAAAAAAACTATTCTCTTTATTATAGTTATAGATTATTAATGAATATTAAAGACATTATTTAATAGAATATTTAACATAATCTATTTAATAATTTTAATTAATTTAAAAGTGCATATGAAATATATTTTTTGTATTTTTAATATAAAATAGATTTCTAGCATTAAGTAATTTCATAATAATTAATACATAAAGATGTTTATTAGCATTTTAAAATTAGAAAAAAATCTGTAAACGAAAATATGTCTATTTATCATATATTAAAACAATGATTTTGACTGGACATGTGTCAAATTTTCATCTTTCTTGCATCCTCTCTCCATTTTTCCATATTTTTTATTTTCCTCATTTTTTTAGTTGATAGTAATAATAATAATAATAATAATAATACTTTTCCATTCCATTTTCTTGGACATTATAACAAAAAAAAATTGTTCCATTTTTATTGTCATTTTACAATAACAATGTAATATTAAATATTTTTTTCTATTATATTCTTGACCATTTATTGTGCAGTGAGTAAATAAAAAATAAATATAAATGAGTGAGAATATAATTAATATTAATATAAAAGACAAGAGATATATTAAAAATTCGATAATAATTTTTATAATATCTAAAATGTTAATTACATTTTTTAATTTCTATGTCAAACCTCAAACATCAAATAAAAAGGGGTGAAAGAAAAATAATACAGAATCCATGCGAGTAGGCTGACTAGTACAATGGTTTTTTGTTTTTTTGTTTTTTTTTGCCTAAAATGAGGTGCCAACCAAATGGTTGGACTACAACCATATTTTAACAGTCTATATTTATTAGGTTTAAGAAGATGGTGAATTTTACGCTCTATTTGGTATCAGCAAAATACTACAAATTATCATAGAAAAGAAGAGAAAAGCGAAGAAGTTGGTGAATTCAGCGCGTTTGGTATCCGAGAAATGCAGAGAAATTTTTAAAAAAAGAGATGGGACCCACAACAGTTTATTTCTTTGCAAAACTGAGAAGATTTGCAAAGAAATTATCTCAATCTTCGCACCTACGTTTGTTGGCTTCTTAATTTTGAAGCATGTAAATCGATTTTGTCTTAGGCAAAATCGATTTACATGCTTTTGTTGCATGTTATTTATATTATTATTATTAATAAAAATAATAATTATTAATAATACTAAAATAATATTAATAATATCAAAACCGATTTACGGACAAATCGATTATATCCATCTGTTTTCCTAAATCGATTTTCACCCCCCCATGAATCGATTTTCAAACCACACACCACCCCCCCCAAAAAATCGATTGTCCCACCCCTACCTTTCCTCATCCCGGCCCCACCCCCATTTTATATTATAATAATAATAGTAATAATAAATAAATATGATATTATATTATATTTATTTATTATTATCATTATTAAAAATAAAATATTATTATTAATAATAAAAATAAATAATAATAATAATAGCTAAAATAAAAATAATCTTAAAAATTTTACTTTCTCTTCATTTTTCTTCTATTTCTTTTTAATCAAACAATCTTAACTTCCATTCTATTTCTTACCTATTTTTCTTCTCTTTTCTTCTTTTCTTTTCTCTCTATTTCTTTCCTCTTTACCAAACATACCCTTAAGGTGAAGGGCAAAAAGAGTTTCACACCCATGTAGGGTTTAAAATACCTATTAGATATATTATTAAAATAAATGGACGGCTAGGATAAAATACCACTATCTTCCATTTCAATAGTCTATTTTTTTTAACAATATATCTAACGGTTACTTTTAACTTCACATGGATGAGAGACATTTTTAGCCCCTCACCTTAAAACTCACTTAAGAAGATATATTACTTTATTTCTAATTAATGAATATACCTTATTAAAATTATATAGATATATCTTATTTAGCTAACTTTTAATAACTTTAAATGCTCATCAAAATAAGATTATTTATAACATATTTTTATATTGCTTTTCTCAAATATTTTTGGGGGAGTGATTTCATGCTTCATAGTAACTAACTCTAATGATAGGACTAGAAGGATAGTCTTCAATGGTGGTTGTTAAGAGTTTTTCTACGTCAATAATCGTGAGAGGTTCACTTACAAAAACTCTAATGCTCAAATAAGATGCATAATCAAGTGGAGAACCCGAGGTTTATATAACTTCATTGACTTGTCATTTTTTAGTAAATGTAGTTATAAGTCTTATTGATTGTTTTTAAAATGTTTGGAGGGGTTTTAGCCCATCATATATGATTTAATTAATGATTATTGTTCACCATGTGTTGAACACCCTACAAGACATTCTCTCCATAATTGAAGTGGGCTAACCTACATTCCAACTTCACATGTCATAGTTAGGACAAATCCAACTCAGAACATATATTATCCCATTCAACCTATTTAGTAAATGTTCAATATATTTGTTAACCTTTGCAAGTATTGTGAAAAACCAATATATTTTTTATCCTTATAAAGTTTAAAAGTTTTAAAAATGATTCCTCTAATGATGTGTCATGCATTTAGCCATGTCACTTCACATGACATCTCAAAGTGGTTACTAACATGACAAATCTAGATGTATGTCGTCATATTATCACTAAATAGTCGTCATATTATTATTAAATAATGATAGCGATCATTTAAAATAAATAAATTTATAAAGACTAAAATCAAGAAAAAAATAAAAGATAAATCAAAATTTGTCATATTTACAAGAACTAAAAATATATTTAAATCTTCAATAAATCTCTTATTATTTACAAAATTGCAAAATAGTTTTTGAATTATTATAATATCGAATTTTCTTTTCTAAATAAAGTACTTTTCATTTCGAATAAATAAGAGGAAGTTAGTCATTTGCAAATTCCTTTCCCTTCTAATAATTTATTATAAAATCTTATTAATAAATGTCTTATTAAAGAATTAAATAAAAATTTTATTAAAAATTACACTAAAAATACATTATTATAATAAACATTATACATTTTATAAAAAAAATTACTTTTAATTTCTTAAAAAAAAAATTCAGACTCGGGTTAACATTCTTAATTATAAAGCAAAATATATAATTATAGGTAGTGGAGTGGATAGCCTAGTCAGTGGCAGAATAAAGTTGAATAAATACCGATGTGGCAATTGGCTGCACGTGAAACTATAGATGTGGGGTTGACGATAGAGGACAAAGGAGGATAAATCATGAAATGCGTTGTTTGCACATGAAAATGAAACATCAAAGTGGGCACAAAAACACTTCTGAATGAAAAACGACTTCGCAGAATTTGTCCAAGAAATATACGTACAGAACAAATCTTTAGATCGTTAGATTTGGAGGATTTGTAATCTTCTAAAATATGTTGTGCTAACAAACTCATTATCAATTGGCATGCTGATTTTACAATATTAGCATTTTTTATAAGCTACAATATTAGCTTATTTGATACACGTTTTTAAGTTTTTATTTATTTATTTAAATAAATTTTACAAAAAATATTAAAATAACAACTCAATTTTCTTGCACTAATATAAATATTTTTACACTATTAATCAATTAAAAATCATTTTAAATATAACTTTTAATAATTCACACCTATACCATAATAACTAAAATAAGATATGACTTTTCAAAATAGTTATTATAAAATTTAACAATCTTATTATATATTGGATAATAATGTAAAAAAGTTTTACACTATTGATGTATTTAAATCAATTTCTTAAAAAATTATTTTAACTCGTTTCATTAATTATCACAATTAAATTTATAAACAAGCTCTTTTTTTTTTTTTTTTGGTGTATTATAAACAAGCTCTTGTTTAATAAGAATTTGTTAAATAAATATATGTTTAACTAGTTTAGTGAAATACACCTATGATTAAAAGAAAAACGCTGGTTAAGTACGAATTAATTGCACGAAAACTGTGCATAAAACCTTGCTTGATTTCCGTCAAATTAGTTACTTTTTCAATTTTTTTTTCTTTTTAGTTTAATATCTATCCAAATAATAATGCAAACAGCTGATTTTGTCATGATTCGTACCGCTGGCTTTCGTACTAAGTAGCACTCCTATAATTAAAATCGGATATGACGTTGGTATAAGGATGTTAGACCTATTATTAGGACAAGTTTTCTACTCTATCCATGTGTTTATACTTAAAATGTAACGTTTAAGGGAAAAAAGAATTAAATTATTAAAAAGCTGCTTCAGTGAGGTAGCTTAGTGATTGTTTATTTCACTTTTTAATGACATAGTAAGAGAGGTAAGCAACTTTATGAAAGCAAAGCAACCATTTCTTTCCAATATGGGGGACCAAGAGAGATGATCAAAGGGTTAAAATTATTCTTAGAATGTCAAGTCAAGGATAAAGATATATGATGACCTATATATTATAAACACTTATTTAACACTCATTTTTTTCTTTATTTTTTTTTCTATTAAATCATATCATTTATCATACTTATAGCACTTCTATCTCTCATTTCTCTTTCTCCTGTACGTTGTGTTCGGTAACGAAGAAGTGGCGAAGAAAGGAAGAGAAGAGCGCGGAAGTGTGCAAAATTGGTCGATTTCCGTTCGTTTGGTGCAAGCGAAATAGTGTGAAAGTTTTTAAATTTTAGGTGGGTCCCACGCTAAAAGTAATCATCGCAAATATGCGCGGAAGTGCGAAGAAATGCAGCGTTGGTTGCAAGCTTTTGATAATACCCTCGCTCTTTTGCAAATACTGTATACAATTAAACACATATTCGAATATGTGAACACAATATTTGAATATGTGTTTTACATATTCGAATATGTAAAACACATATTCGAATATGTAAAACACATTCGAATATGTGTTTTACATATTAAAATTAAAATTTTGATTTTTAAAATCAAATAAATATATAAACAATTACTAATATATAAATATTTACTAATATATATATATATATTTGAATGTCAGTAAGCTTTATTCGAATATATGAAATATACGTAATGTCATATATTCAAATATGGTAATCACATATTCGAATATATAGTGTTATTATGGTCATATATTCGATTATGTAAGTAGTATAATTGAATATATGTTTTTGTTATTAGACTTTGTGGACAAATATTGCGGTAAAAAAAATAAGGCTATAAGGATATAAGTGTAATTTTATTCTTCCATTCCAAATTTCTAAAAGTCAAAAAAGTAAACTTCCACTTTATTTTTTCTCTATTTCTCTCCAACCAAACAACTTCTATTTCCACTATATTTCTTATTTACTTCTCTTCTCTTCTCTTTTACTTATTTCCTCTTCCTCTATTTCTCTCCTCTTTATCAAACACAACGTTAAGGTCTGAAATAATATATGGTATCCGTACTTCTTTATCCTTAAAATTACTCATAGAATGTCGAGACAAGTTACCCCTAGAGTGTACATTCTGGAACATCTAAAGCACGCCAAGAAGGCTAAGCTAAAAACTGAGGGGATCATCCTAGATTATGCCCTCTCATTTTCTTTCTTTCGCGTAGGGCCACAGAAAGAACCTGAAAGCGACAAAAAATGGTACACATTGAAAGCAAAACAATCAACAATTAATCCGACATAAAAACACCGATAGGGAACAGCAGAAAGAATATACAGAACGGTAATCTTACACAGATCTAACATCCTCAAAAAAAAAAAAAAAAAAAACTCAGATAAAATGAAGCATTGATATAAGAAAAAATATTAAAAAATGAATTTTTGTGATAAAAATATACGTGAATATGGGACTTAAGAGATTTTTATTTTTCTTTGTATAAATATCATTACTGTATGTTCAATAGGACAGGGAAGCCATGGAAAGGAAACACATTAATAATAATGTTCTTTTCAGAGTGTGGGGACCAGGGACCAGGGACCCAGCCAGCTAGTAGGTTCATGAAACCTCAAAAAATTCTTCGGTTGGATTATGATACAATTGGATTATGATACAAAAGCTCGACAAACAACACTTGATACAATGAATCTTCTGAATTCAATACGATCACAATTTTCAGATTGCTCCGAATTCATAATGCACAAGTGATGAATGATGAGCAGTCGAACTCAATCCATCAACAGATATAACAAAATAAAGTACTTACATTAAATTGGGATAATGGAACAAGAAACAGGTATTAATACCGGACTTTATGTTAATTTCGTAAGGCGCCTTAACCTCTCAGAAAGATTTGAACTGAATATGTACAATAAATATTCAACATCTTAAATTATTAGCCTAGTGGCATTTACCAATTGCCACGGTTTAAAGGCATTTTGAGGACATACTTGATACATTATTATATTTTGGTAGAGGAAGATATTTGATAGATATGATAATTACTGCAAATGCACACACGACCATAAATATGTTTGCCTTGTGCTTGTTTCAAGGTCATGTGCACTTGCAACTGGACAGAATTATTAGAATCCTAGAGTGAAATTCGGTTCGGTTGAAGTCTTTCAACTCATGACATGCTAAATCTGAGGACTGGATTACTCCGAAAGGGACATCCAAATCAAACGAAAATTTGTTTGAATTTTTTTTAGAAAAAGTTTTTTTAATTAAAAGAAATTTTAGAAAAGTTATAATAATTATGTCATCTATCTATACTTATAATAAAATTGTCCAAGATAATGCCACATGTTAACTTAGCAAGGCTTTGTTTCCCATTGCATAGAATTGACAAAATGGGTCCAACCTGATGGGCCGACTTGAACACCTCGAAGAAAGAGCTAGGTTGAGCCTTTAAAAATTTGGCCTAAAAGAAGGGCCTTGCTATTCCCACCCTATTTTTTGCTTTTTTTTACTCCAAATGGTTTTTGGTAAAAAAAAAAATTTGGAAACTACCCTTCAAGCATTTTCATTGTGTATTATCCATAACAAAAACACGTTTCTTTTGTGGATGTAGTTCGCACCCCACGAACACAACGAAAACACATTTTCATTATGTATGATAATAGATTACACCTCACAGACAATAATCAGACAGAAAATGGAATTGATCATCATAAAATAAGTTAGTCTTACAAAGTAAATGATCTACTACGTATTCATCTAATTACAATGAATCTCTAATAATATCTACTACATGATCATCTCCTCTAGATACAAATAAAGAATTGAAATATTGTATACGGTGCAAGTATAGATTTTGTCATGAATGAGTATCGTTATTGTAGTATCTATGTCATTATAGTGTGATAGGAGGTAGTGGAGCTCCATTCTTTAAATAAACCTAGAAGATGACACAATTTTATAAAGTTAGTGAATACATTTACATACTTACAATACTAAATAACTAAATAATTGGAAAATGTATACCTACACAAAGTGACAACTGTGAACAAATCCAATAGTAATAAGTCGGTGATGTCCAACGGGTGAGGGTTGACTCCTAAACGAAAAAAATGTCCATCTTTACAGCCTAGAAAAGTGTACCAACACAACATGTACCGACTAGCAATAACATAACCCATGTTGAGAATGGACATCTACTTATCATGGCTTGCTACTGTGTTTTGGTCAACATACAAAGAGGTCTTAAGTTCAATCACTCGTTGTTCTGTGCAAAAGAGGTCGGCATATTCAATGTGCTACTACTGAAGTTCCCAAATCAAATCATCACAAATTAAAGGCCAAGGCTCCTCACCCTTACCTAGCAAAGTTGCAATTGTCTAGTAACCACAATTTTCGTCTAATCTCACATCAATAATACGGACAATATATTCATGCAACTCATCTGGAAATTCATGCATAAATGGCACACCTTTGTAGGTGGAAGTGTCACAAGAAACTTTATGAGACATGTTAGGAGGTGATGAACTATCTACAACCATGTGCATTGCATCAACTTGCTCCCACATCGAAGAAAAACGTTTAGTGAATTTCTCAAACTTTAGTGCTCCTTTTGTTTTTACCTTCTCTTTAGGAGGACACATTGAAATGGTATTCGAAAATGCCTGAAAGCTGCTTTAACAACACATCCACCTCATGTGTAAGTAATAAGTCCCCCAGCAATGAGTCATTTCATCTGTAGAAAGTGATAACCTCCTCTAATGCACATGAATGGACCGTAGCGAAATGAAATTGAACATATTGCTATATCTAGCAAGTTCGCACGCACAAGGTAGTCCATGAGTAGTTATAAGTGTGCAGCCATAAGCACAACTATTAGCACCAATAGTGGCAACACATTTATACTCATGAAATATCAGGTTATGTGCTTTTGTTGATACAAAGCCTTGTAGCTTCTGGTAGAATTTGTTATTAAACATGTGTTCCACTATATTGATGCTCTTCTAAAATGAAATCTTTATTTTAGTGTGCTGCAATATGAACATATTATTCATTGAATCCCAAGAACTACACAAGTCTCCCATTTTATCTCGAAGCAACCTGTTCAATCTTGCATGTGTGCCCTCAACCCTGTTAAGAAATATATGGATTTGTCAATAAAAACATTATTATAAATAACATATGACATATGTCAAGCTAATAAACAAGTTGGCACAAATATCTATTAGTGATTGTAGTTCCCAGATGCATCACTCGATCTATCCATATTGTGACAAACTTTTCCTTATGAGGTATCAATCACTTATTTTTCATGTAGTCAATGAAGAAAGGAAAGCGCGAACACATCTCCTCAAAGCTTGTAAGGCATTGGTTATACACATATTCATCAGGAGATAACATTAACCCACTCTAAACATATAACACCTTATCTTATTCCTCTGCATGACTCACATACATCTTGCATTTTGCTCTAACATTTTTAGAAATATGAAATTGGCATAACAAGTTGGTTGAACTTGGAAAACCATCTTGCACTGCATTTATCAAAGCAAGGTCCCTGTCAGTGATAATAACTTGAGGCAAAACATCATCTTTTACAAACAATCTTTTTGCCTTAGTTAATGCCCATGTAAAGTTATCCATTCGCTCGTTCTCCAAATAAGCAAACACCATAGAAAATGTCATCTCAGTAGAAGCGATCCCAACAATCTCCAATAATGGAAGCTGGTATTTGTTCATCTTGTAGGTAAAATCAATGATTAGCACAATGGAAAATGCATTTAAAAGCTTGATGGAATCTAGGTTTGACCATAATATATCTCTGACAACATCTTTAGTATCTATCCTTCTGTACCAGTAGACATATTCAGTGCCTTCCATCAATTTCATTAGATATTGCATTTCAATTCTTGAACCCCTTACATGCCAACGATATTTTTAACATGCATTATATACGATTTTGATAGTGCTGACATTTGTCTGATCTTGACTTTTGATTGTTAGCAAAATCTAACTAGGCTTCACCATGTTTTTGGTCATTTCATCTAGTAGAGATTTTTCTTCACTACTCAATCGACCTGCATATGCATGGCCCAACAATCTCTCAGCTACATCATGGTTATGATATCCACAAATAAGAAAAAGTCTCCATCCAATGCCTTTCACAAAATTTTCTTTTAGTTTAAAGGGACAATCATATTTTTTGCTTTCAGTGTACTTGCAGGTTAACACGTCCTTGTATTGTTTATTCTTTCCTCCCTTCTCACAAGACAATAAGACAAATGTCTTCATTGGTCCTATCTCCGATCGTTCTATGACAATGATGAATTCGTACCTTTTTCCAATTTATCGAACCCACTTCAACAAATCAATACATTCTGCAAAAACTTGTATCCAATCATCATTTATTAGTTCAACAGCATAAAAAAATATCAAACAACATTTCAACCTTGAACAGTTAATTAATCAATATATCTCTGTAGTCATGAAAAATTCACTATAATGTGGAAACATTTCTTGTGGGTTTATGTCTAACCTTTCTATGACATAATTCTCATTAGCTTTGATGCGTAGCATTTTATACCATGATTTACATTTTAATCCATGTAGATTTGCTTGCATTTTAGCTTGTTAGGTGTAGTTTTAGTACTAATTTCCTTAGTTTGATCATTTAGAACACTTGAGATGTGTTTTTGTGTTTGATTGTGGATTTTAGGAAAGTTTAGCATGAATTGATTTGGCTTTGGAGCTTAGGCATCTAGGATTTAAGTGAATTAAAACCAAGGAAAAGCAATGGAAAGTTTGTTGAAACCTTATTCAAGCAAGGAAAGGATCACAAGCATCTACACTTGAAAAAAATGAAGAAAAGAAGTGAATCCCACAACTAGAAAACCCACAGGCTGGGTGTGGCGATTACCACGAAACAGTGGTAAATGCCATGGTCATGGTAAATTCCAGGAGGACATTACGAAGGCTACCAGAAAGCACCACGAGCAAACTGTGGTAAATGCCACAGGCGTGATGCATGACTGACGCAACTTTTCATTAGTTTTCTGTTTTTAATTACTTTGGGCTTGGATCCTTTTGTAACCCTAGATATAAATGAACCTTTTAGGCTTAGGGAAAAGGCATCGAACCCTACGGGGGAAGATGGCTTAGGAGTGAGGCAATCGTCTTCTTCTTCTTTCCCTTCTTCCTCCGGATTTGAGTGTTCTTTCTTAATTTGCTTTCTCCATGATTATATCTTCATAGTTCTTCTTTTTCTAAGACTGGGGCGGCCTAGCCCTTGACAACTATTGATGTTTAATTAAATTATCTTTATATTCTTTTGGTTACTCCTCTTGATTCTTTTCTCTGTTGATTTTATATTTGCGAAGCAATTGACTACCGTTTTTCATAACTTTAAACATTTAGGGAAGGACTGAAAGGTGAACCTAATTGTTGGAATCATAAAGAATGAACTTAGGTATTAAATCATGAAATTAGATTTAATCCTTCGAGGGCTCAATGAATTAACAAAAAACTTAATGGGTTTAAATGAACATAGCTACCACGAAAGTAAAGGTCAATTCAATTAGATACATCTATGTATCCTAAAAGGGAATTGTAACACCCTATTTTTCTAATGCATGATTCAGTGCGTTGATAATTAACAAATGGAAATTACATATGTAATCTAGGTAATTAAAAAGAAATAAATGAATTGTTGTTGTGTATGATTTGTTGTATGTGATAATGGGTGTGAGTGGTTTGTTTGAAATTCTGGTTTGAATTTAGGAAATTTGATATATATGCTTGAGCCAATTTGGGTAAGTTATTAGAGTGATTTTGGGCTCTTGAGAGAAAACAGTTAAGTTAGACCCATTATGAGATATGGAGAGTGGTTTGATGAGTCATGGGCCTCAGTTAGCCCAAAAGTCCGTGTGAGAGCTTTGGAGGGTCAGGTATAAAAGGAAAAGGGGAGGGAGACATTCTCCCATTCTCATTCTCTCTCTTCTCTTCATCTCTCTTTATCTCTCTCTAGAATCTCTCAAGTTTTTAAGGGTGTCCTAGGGGTTTTCAAGCTCAATTCAGTGAGTTGATAAGAGATAGAGCGATTCTTGGAAGGTTTTAGCTCAAGACACCGAATTCTCAAGAAACTTAAATCCAGATTTGGAAGCTTTTAAAGGTAAGGGAAGCTTATTATGGATCTATTTCTTGTTAGTGGCTGTGGATATATTGATTTCATGTTGTATAAACGATTGAATTTTGATGAAGATTGTCATGTAGTTGGTTCTTGGAAAAAATGGGTTTTGAAAGGGGTTTTTGAAATTTGTTGATGATTTGTGAATGAAATTGTTATGTAATCAGTTAAAAAGGTATTAGAAGTAACTAAAAATATTTTATGATGCTTAGTGTTGATTGATTTTGTCAAAATGGTTGTTGGTGATTGATTTGCGAATAAAAAGATCGCACTCGCACCCAGTAACGAAAAATCTCGCTTAGCAACATAAATTGTTGCTTAGCGAAGGATCCTGAAAATTCAATAGAAGTTTGTCACTTGCTTGGCGATGAAAAATCTCGCTAGCGACAGATTCTGAAAAATTCCCTGGAAGTATGTGGCTTAGCGACGGATGCTGATGATTCTCTGGAAGTCACTCACTTAGCGACGAATCTCTAGCTTAGCGATGGAATTCGCACTCAGCAAGAAAATAACAGGATTTTCTTTGCTTTATAATTATTGTTGTTATTGGTTAATGACTTTATTGACTCCTATGGATGTCAAATGTATATTTTAGGATAATTGGATGTTCAAATGGTTTTCCAAACTGGCTCTTGGTTTTTTTCTTTATTATTGTTGTGGATTTGTTTGATAAATTATTAGAAAGTGGTAGTTGGGTTGAAGGTTGCCTAGATAGAACTTCCCCTGGTTATGTTGTGTTGTTGTGGTGAGACGTCTCACAGGGGATGTAGGTCCCAATGCTGTGTGAGAATTCTCACAAGGTATGTGCTGCTTGGATAGAGTCTTACCTGTTAACCATGCATGGGGCTAGATTGGGCCTGCATGGAGTTGGTAATGATTGTTAGAACACAGGTGGTGTTGAGTAGGCCACGTGGTGTTGTGTTGCCATATGCATATATGTATGGATATTGATGAATGGTTGTGATTGAGTTGATGTTGTGGTGAATCATGCATTTGCATGCATATGTTATTGGCTGAGGTTGTGCGGGCCTCAAGCCATGTGTGGGTAGGCATGTAAGTTGGCTAGTTGACAGGAGCTATGGCTTAGATGGGCCTCCAACCTAGTGCCTAGATAAAGCGTAGGGTCAGAAATATGGGCCTTAGGGATGAGTGGATGGGTAATCCCATAGGGGGCCAAGGCGATGCAGGCTCTGTGTTGTGGTAAGCCACCACCCACATTCACTTATCTTGACAAACCACTAAGCTTATCCATATATCATAGTTTTGGCAATCCTTGCATAATGCTTGGAAGGCCATGGTAGGGGGTAAGACCTGGCTGATCGCCCGAAATGTAGTAAATCTCTCAAGAGTCGTGTCATTCATGCATTAACATGTGGATGTTGAAAGCATGGTGTGTTGTGCCGTAATGTATGTGAACTCATTCTTTTGAAGAATTGAACGCCAAATTAGCATGTTGATGGATTGGATGAAATGGATTTGATATTATATGTTTATCTTTGTTTTGTAAGCTTACCCTTACCTTCTTGTTTTGTTTTGTTTTGTCTCATTATGGTTGCTGTTGTTGCTAGTTGTGGTTATATGTGTTGCTGTGATTGTGATGATCATGTCGTTTGGCGTGGGAGCAGAGGGTGAAGCTTCAACAGGCCCAGCTTCCCATAGTTGATGCATGAAGGTCTCAGCTGGAGTGGTTGAAGATCCTTTTTAGGTCGACCTTTTTAAGAAGATCCTTTTGATTTCTTTTGTATATGTTGTATAGTGGACTAGTTGTAGGAATTTCTTTTTATATCTCTCCCTTGGTTTTGTATATTTTGGCTTGTATACTATATTATTTCATATCTTGTATATACATATCTACTTTATGGTATGAATGAGATTATAATAGTGTGTTGATTATTTATTATTGAACATCTTAGTAATGTACGAAATAGTAAGTAGTACTATAGTGACAGAGGGTCATTACAGGAACTAGAGGTTACCTTAGGTTAATTCACCTTCAAAGAGAAACAATAAAAGCATTTAGATAAGGAGATTAGGTCAATAGGAAGTCATGGTGTGAACCCCCAATCCTAGAAGCTTCCTTATCATTAACTTTATCTTTTTAAAATATTTGTTTTATTTTTACTTTAAATCTTTATCTTTGATTCTATCTTTAAAATCTATAAATCTTCTCAATCTTTTCTCTTGTTTTATCTTTTTGTATCACGATAAATTGGCAAGCATAAACCATAGTCCCTATGAATTTGATATTTTATTACTTGACGACAACCATACACTTGCAGTTTTCCCACATCAGGCTTCTATAGAATCTTCCAAAGCATTGTCACTTACTTGTAACGGATGCTCAAAAGCATCACCGTTTACTTCTATTACATTCCCCCTAATACTTGGCATGTTAACTTTATCAAAAAAAAAAAAAGCATTCCAACTTTGCTTCATACTAGAAATCTTGCACTCAATAACCAACAAACAAAGTTTGCAAATTTTCATGTTACAAAATCAAAACAAATAAGTTACAAAATGAAAATACATTCCTATTTTGTAAATTCTACAAAACAGAAACTCATTTCTGTTGAATCTGTAAAATGCAGAAAAAGAAAAAGAAGAGTCGTCAATTCACTAAGAAGCTGTCAGATCACACCGAATGGTGATGACTGAACTTACAGAGCTTCAATGTGACTGGCAAAGAAAACAAATGGACAAACAGTGGTAACAAAATAGAGGTGATGGTCACAAAGGAGCCTTGCTTTGGGGGGGGGGGGGAGAAGCAAAAATAGGAAGGCAGACAAGTGGTGGGAATAATAGGTTGGAAGGTGAATAAAATAGAAAGAAGGGTAAATTTGTATTTTCATGCTCTTTGAAAAAGCAAAGGGTGAAAAGAGCAAGCCCCCTAAAAGAAACAAGACATTTTTGGCCCAACTCAAGCTAGCTCAGTGTGCTTTGGGCTGGCCGATAGATAAATTAAAAAGAAAAAAAAAACACATCATGATTTATGCTACAAATAAAATAAAAAACTAGAACTTAAATTGTCACTAAAAGTGAACCGCAACAGTATGACTCACGTTTCTTCCCTTTCCCTTTGAAAAACCTATACAAAAATGAGGTGAATAGTTTTTATTTATTCTATAATTTTTTTTCTTTAATTTATTATTAAACCAGTATAAAAGTCACCCACTTGAATTCTTACCTTTTGGGTTGTAACAACTTGACACTAAATAGCACTTCGCAACATTATTTTCTCATGTTTACCACTTATGAGTATTGTGTGACTTTTCCAATTAGGTCCACTTTCATCTAAGCCAACATTGCTACAGGATGCACCACGAATCTAGGATCTTTGATAATTGATATTGATGGCTTTTGTGTAGACAATTTCATCATTATATATTATATAATTAACCACATGGCTTAATTTTAAGGAATAAATAAAATCACCCAAATAATGTGTGGGGCTTTCTTATAAAAAAGGTTTTAAATGATTTAAACAATTTAATTTAAGTATTTTAAATAATTTTTGACAAAAAAATAAAGACAATAAACAAATAATGTTAATCGAAATAAAAAAGATTAATACTAAATTAGTCCAATAACCTGACTAGAGTCAGGCTGGACCAAAAAAAACACAGCCCGAAAAGATACTAGACCAGGCCTGGCTCACCCAATTGCACGTTGGCCCGGGCGGGACAGGCCAGGGCCGACCATTTGATAGCTCTCCGGTTGCAATCGAAAATCTAGCATTTTCAGATTTATTGTTGAGAATTAAGTCACTTAAAAATGTAACTGACTACAATTTCGCTTTAGAATTGCAGCATGAGAACAAGCTCCCCAAAATCACAATGAATTTCATCTGGTGATGTTCTAACTCAGGACTCCAAAGGGTTACTGGATAAAAGATGCACACTAATACGTGTAATTACTACGATAAAGCATCCGAAGTTCCTTGCAGTGACTGCATGTCCATGGTCGTAGAGGAGGGTCCATGCAATAGGAATGGATCTTTCGAGTCCGGCAAACATCGCAGCTCTCAAGGAGATCCTCTGGTTCCCGACCACGGCAAACTACACAAGCGCTTGCCTGTGAGGACTGTATAAGCAAAAGACAAACCACAAAGTGACACAAATCATATTAAAATGTGTAGAGTTCCAGTCAAAATATGGACAATAATGAATTATTTGAACATGTTATCAAAAGTACAAAGTTTTAAGAAAATATAGGAAGCAAACCAATCTAATATAGATGCCCTACCATAGCAACATGCCAACAGTTCTTTGCAGAATTATTTATTAATTTTGGACACGATCTACATAATAGGAGATACTTTTTCTTTTATCGTTTCTGAAAAAGTGATTTTTTTTTTTTTTTTGGTGAGAAAGTGGTAGATATGATACCCGCAAAATTTAACAGTAACATATGCTCTCTGCACTTTCCTTCTCCAAAAGTACAGTGCAGCCACAAAGAAGGGAATATTTGGGGAAATTATCACAAAAATGGCAATTCACAAAATAAAAGCAACCTATTATGTCATTTTAGATATCTTTTTTTCTGGGTTCTTGTTGGTGCATTATCAGCATATTCAACCAGGCTAATCAACCATTAAATTTTAATACAGTAATAAGCTTCATGGATCACGGGAATCATAGCCTGCCTGATAAAGGACAACTCAAAAAAAATACTATTCAACAGAAATCCTACATTACCAAATCAAGGATATTATAAGGCTGGCAGTGAGAATATTGGTTTATTACACAAACAAGAACCCTTAACAGGTAAGGAAAATCTATTAAAATGATCCTAATGTTGGGGAAAAAAAGGCCACACAAAGCATTCCTAGTAAAACAAAAGTTGCCAGCTCATGTGTTATTATCTTTTTTGGCCGGATAACGATCTCTTTTACTTCCACCATATGGTTGTAGCACAACCAATTAAACTGCCAGTTATCTACAAACCGTCCAAGTTAAGCAAAGAGCATATGAAGAACCATTAAATTCCTCTAGATCACTCTATGACAGGCTTTCAGTGAATACCACTCAATATTTTTAAAGATGTCTGGATTGTATAGAATGTAAACATGCCAGTATTGTTATTATATAATCACCAAGCTAGCAATCACTTATTCTAAATTTTACCTTTTAAACCTATATCCTGCACAGTCTGCCCTGTGTCTATGTCTGGCCACTTCTTTCCTCTTCTTTAGATATATATATTTTTAGATAGTCTCTTTAAGTATTAAGCACAAATTCCCTCTTTAAATTACTCCAAGGTAGATGTATACACCCTTATCCCCACAAGCAGAAAGATTATTTTTAGAATTTGAACCCATGACCTAAGGTAGCAATCTTACCATTGAGTTAAGGCTCATCCTCTATTTGATTTCAACTAATATAAAAATAAAATGAAAATAACACCCTATGTCGCACAACAACTAATATAATTTAATGGATAAGCATACCTCAAAGATATTATCTGGTAATTCTTGATCCATGGGGAGAAAAATATCTGAGGCTGAATTGTCACATGGGATTGTCTGGGAGTATACTTTTTGATCAGCGGTGGCTGCATGCTCAACTTTCTTAATCATCACAAAACTTGCCTTGCACAAAGGGCAGGTTGATGTTTTTCCCATTGAAGTCTATAAATATAGAAAAGCAATTATGAGAATGAAAGAAACATCCAAATGACATTAGAGAGTAAAGCTAATTAGCTATACAGGTCACAGGACAAACAAGGTTGACGTAATCCATCCAAATTTTTAAATAGGACCTTTTGGAAACACCGTCAATTCAAACTGTCAAAGGAGTGCATCAGTAACATAGACTGGACAAAGGTCATAAATATACTTACATAAGGGTTGCACTAAGAAAATAAGGCACAACAATGTCAATTAGGTGGAGCCTCAAATTACCAATGAGAAATCAGAATCCAAATCAATATTGGTTGAATTGAATGAAAGCTAAATTACATTGTTTTGGTTAGGATTAAAAAAATAGAGTGCAACTTTGAAATCTATTCAAAAGAAAATGGCATGCTAAAGAGCAGATTATACTTAATAGGCTTTTATTTGTAAGTTGTAACAATGACAGAGAAAAGAAAAGAAAAATAAAAGGCATACCCTATGATCAACCCAACTCTGGATGCATGGAAAACAAAATCGATGTCCACAAGGCAGAATCCCCCTTGTTGAGCTGAAATCTGTGAAACATATAACACATGACAACTCTGTTGAAGTAGGTAAGCCAGCAACATTATCAACCTGATCACCCTCTCTGAATTTTTCATCATCACTGGAACATAAATCTATTGATGTATGTGGCATAGGTAGGGGATCTTCTATAAATAAAGTTGAATTTCTAGGTGTAGATATATGACTTGAATCTTTGATCTGTTCAATATCATCTGAACCATCATTGATAGTTCTAATTTGATTCCTTAATCCAGCATCATTTCCTTCACTATTTTGTAGAATAATGTTATTATTGACATCAACAGAAAGGCTAGAGGTAGCTGCAGCATCAGTTTGTAGTCTATCCATTCTAAAAAGGCGGTCATCTGGGCTTAAATCCAAAATTGAAGGATCCAACACCACTTCATCAACAAGATTTCTCACAAGTCTTCTTCCTTTACGAGAAGGACCAACCACAGTACTGACTCCCCTCCCATTGCAAATATCCCTTTTTCCTTTCCTTGACAGTCTAGACGAATATGAACTTGACTCCTCATGCTTAAAAAATGGGAAACGCAGAGAAAAGAACAAAGATTAACAAGCATTCCAAAAGAACGAAAACTATTTCAATATTCATTTACTTGGTCTGCTAATAATAATATAACATAGTGTGCATCAACGATTATAAAGCCTGTAGATGGATATGCTTGAAACAACCTTCATTTTCATTTTATAATTGTACTTAAAACACACATGCAATACATTTAACCATAATGCTATGTTCAAGAGTATAGCACATGCAAGTACTTTATAAAGCACCTGCAATGAGAAAAAGGATTAAGAGATAGTGAAAAGAGTTCATTCAGACAATCAACTAGTTTATATTTGTATATATGTTGCATTATCTGCCTAAAAGTAATCTCTAATGTCCATACTTATGGCATGTGTATGACACATCTTTTTCTTTAATTGTGCATTTTGCATAAAACAAACTACATATGTTGCATACGGCAAACAGACAGATTTATTCAAGTTTGTAGACAGATGAGGGATAATGGCTACAAATTTTAAATAATCCTTTGATGCCAAAATATCAGAAAAGTCACAACTCACTCAACTTTGATGATGAATCAAATCTATAGAAGAAACAATCCCATCTCCGCCACAGAACCATTAGTGGTAACTACCCAGAAGAATTTTTAATTTATTAAGCATTACAAAGAAATGTAATTAGAAACCTGGCCTGATACCATCAGAAATACATAGATTTAAATGGAACACCTAGGTGTGTAAATGACAATTAATTTGAGTTGATGGTTAATTATCAACTGTTAAGATGAGCGTTAATGAGTCCACATATGACTTTGTGAAAGTTGTGCCCCATTCATATAAAGAGGCAACATACTTATGAATCAGAACATGATAGGAAACACTTAGAATGTGCATCATAAAGATTGAAAGCGACCAAGAGGAGAACAGGGAGAGCAGAGAGCCTATTTTATTTTACCCTTTTCATTAAACAAGAATCTTCCAAAACATCAGTTCCTGAAGCTCCAGAGCCGAAGTTGGTTTTTTGCCTTTCATGCCCAGTATCATGTAACTTGTCACTGACCAATTTTTTCTTTGTTAAGCTACTGGCTCGGACAATGACGGGAACTTCCAGTAACAACGGCCCTACTTCACGTCCACTGAAAATAATGACAAAAAGTGAAATTAAGAACAAATACTCTCCAAATTTTACCCCATGCCAGATTATAGGGAAGAGAAGAACCAGTAACATAAACTCCTATATAACCAACGAATTGCACCCAAGACTTTTAAAATAAAATAATCAGCTACCAGTTAAAAAGATCAATGATGTCAAACTTGAGAAACTAGAAGAAAACTCCAGAGTCCACAACAAAGACGCCCATCATATAATATAAAACATCTAGAACAAGTATATCAAAACTGTTAATGACCCACTTCGCCAAAAGTTGTAGCACTAATACCACGCTAAGTGTAACGTAACTTTCTTTAAGGTTTAAGTGTGTGTTTGGAAATCCGTTAAAATGACGTTGAAGTAACGGAGGTTTTACATTTTCCAATGCATAAACTAGAAAAGCTACGCGAGGGGTGGATTGAGTTCAACGTTTGTTCAGTTGGATGCAACTACAATCCAAACATGCCCTAAGTTGTTGGGTTGAGATTGAGGCATATGAATGGTTTTATATCTCTAACACAAACTTTCAGTTTAAGCCATAACACGATTCAAAGCAAAACTTGCCATATCAAATTGATCAGTTCATGCCCTTTCAACTCTCACTTTAATTCCACAAGCATGATAATGATACTGGATGCTGACTAAAACACAATCAATCACCATGTGTTCTTTTCTTTCAAAAGGCCATAACTCTGTAAAATCCATTACACTTTGGCATAAGGCTGCCATAAGGAGGGGAAAGAAAACAAACTCACCTTTGCAAGGTATAAGAATCTTCTGGAACACGCCTTCCTTCCCTTATGGAGTCCTCAATCCATCGGTGGTTAACTACAAGTATTCTAAACTTTTGCGCAATATCATATTTCTTTCCTTCAAATTTCCAACACACCTGATCACTCAAACACAAAAACAAACAACCATCAAACAGTTTGTCAACGAAAGCATACAATAAGTCGTTCATTATTCATTAACTCTCTTCTTCCATTTAAACTTACCCTCACATTTGTTTTCGTTTCACCACAGAGAAACAGAAAACATATCTTACTAAACACGCAAATCTGGATACAATCAAAATCCACCATTGAATTAAGATCTTTCTCTCCCTCAATTAAGCTCTCTCCCTCTCTCTGTCTCAATTAAGTCTCTCTCATAGTCTCTCTCAATTAAGTCTCTCTCTCTCAATTAAGTTCGCTCTCTCTCTCTCTCTCAATTAAGCTCCCTCTCTCTCTCACACACACAAAAGAAAAAAGAAAACTCACCAGATGCGTTATTGATTTCGACATTGCGCCAACGTAATTGGCGCCGGTATGTGAAATCAGCTTGATGAGATTGAATCGCTCGGAGCCATGGTAGCCACTCACAGTTGCCACCACTCGTTCCATGCCTTGAACCGGAGAAGCTGTAGGTTCAGTTAAAAAAGTTAAAGAAAAAAAATCAGAATCGAGAATTTCAGACAAAACCGAAACTAGAATTAGCAGAAATCACGTTGAACGAAACCCTAGCATGGAGGTTATAGTCGGAATGATTCAATTCGTAAAGTGACGAGAAAAAAATAAAAAGGTAGAAGAATTGTAATTATTTTCTCGGTGAGCTAAAACATTCTGAATCGAAACCCTAAGAAAGAGAGAGAGAGAGAGAGAGAGAGAGAAAAACCGTGAGATTGATGAGGAAGTTGAAAGTGTTCTTCTGCTTTCATGGCACTTCAGAGTGCTGAGAGGGCGTTTGGCGGTAAATGCAAATTGAATTTTCGAAATGAAGAAGAAACCCGACGGGGAGATTGTATTTATACACGCGTATGATTGGGCCGGGTCAAACTTACGAAGCTTTACATGGCCCAAACATTAACGGATCAGAATAATACCCCCATCCCCCTTATTATAATAGCATTTGTTTTAAGGAATGTTATTGCATTTTTAAAAAAGTCATTTCTAAGAATACTATAATTTTTTTTCCTAATTAATACTATAATTAGATATTTTATTCATGTATAAATTAAAAAATATTTTTAATTAGATTTTAATATTCCTTCAAAATTTAAATAATTAAAAGAAAAAAATAAGAGTTGAAATAGAAGTTAATATTGGGTTAGGAAATAGTAGTAATTTCCTATATTTTGATCGGAAGGCAACATACCTATCATTTACCTATGAGAATAAAAATATAAGAAGGCAAGTTTGCACTACTTTTCTAGGAATCAAATGCAACATCCTAAAAACTCCAACCATTCTAAACATTCTTTAAATCCTCCTAAACACCCCTTAAATTAAAATTTTGAAGTGTTCAATTGATGCTAAACATTTTATTCTGTTTAATTTTATTCTATTCCAACATACCTTGTCGCCTGATCATGTGTCTTCCATTGAGGTATGTGATGACCCTAAACCTTTATTACGACCCAAAATTGCACCCTTCTTTGGCTACACTTTAACCTTGGGGGAAGGCCCGTTCACGTTGGGCAAATTAAAACTATAACATAAAAATAACAATAATAATAATAATAATACATAAAAAGAAAATATATAATAAAACATAAACGAAGTAATAATAAATGAAATAGATAAATTTATGAATATATAAATAAATAAATAGTTTAATTCTTACAATAAAAGCTTAATTTGCTTAGGATTAAACATGTATCGTTAATAAAGTTTATAAAACATGGACAATTCTTAAAGTGAGTAGACTCTAAGAACAATCCTTTTTTGAGAGGCTAAGGACAATCCTGAAAGTGCGTAGACTTTACGGACAATCCTAAAAGTGTATATTGCATAATAAATTATATCAAATACTCAAATGTGGGTAAGAATATAGAAAGAGATAAAATAGGATATAAAATGAACTAAGAGAAGACTTGGATATTGAATTAAAGCCTTAATACAATTAAGAAATTGGTATTATAAAAAAAATGCAAAAGCAATAACAAGGGTATAATTGTAACTTAATAAAAAAATCATGGAGTCCTCCTTCGAGGTATGTAGTAAGATATAGACATACTACGAACTTTAGACAAATTAGATTGATCGTATGTTACAAAACTCTAGATAAATCAATTTATTTATAAGTTATTTATTTGGTTAACTAAATCAACTCAATTAAAGTAGAAAAAGTAAATTAAACTTAGAAATTAGAAAGAAGTTATTTAGGTATACTAGATTTTAGTTTTGACTAAGTCTTAATAATAGGAGTCAAGTTACTAGAGAAAGAAGTAGATTTTGAGCCTTGCAATTCTCCTATATAGGTGGAATTGTAAACTCGCTCCTCTATTTTGGAAGAAGCAAACACCAATATTAGATAGGGAGGAAGAATTTTTCACTAGGAAGTAAGATAAGTAGGATTTACATATTCTTGAATGTCTGGGGCAGCCTAAAGCTTGTGTGAGGTTTATGATTAAGTGAATTATTCACCTTAATCCTTATGTTAGGTAAAACTAGCTCAGTCTCACTAAGTAAGACTATACTTTATGTGATATTATTAACTTGTTTGTGCATTTGCTTTTTGTAGATTGACTCTGTGATACCTGATTGAATTGATGAATTGTCTGGTTATTGATAGATAAAGCAATTTCATTGAATGAGTCTTATTGAGTCTACTACATGCATAATAGTGGGTCCAGATTAAAGTCCGTGTCATTTAAAAATGCAAAATTGTTGACACTATTAAGTCGAACAGTAATGATGCTTACTAATGGGAAGTCATGAAACTGACATGAGAATTTGATATTCTTAATGAAATTCTTGAATGATACCAACTCTAATTAGATCAGACTATGATCATACAATCATTTTCTGTTGAACTTGTGGTCCCATAGTAGCTACACCTATGATGAGGTGTGAATATTATAGTGGAGGCCTAGGAGACCTTGAGAACATCTGGTGCACTTCATCCCATAACACGCCAAAGGGTCGCAACTTTGAGTCATGGTTAAGGAGATTTATGCACTAGCACTCCTGGTGAATCACTACAGTTTATTCACAATCAGTAAAGAGTATTAACACGTACTCGTTATCGTAAAAGGATGTTACCATTCCAGGTTTTATTGGTGAATCACCTAATGTTATTTCCATTCTAGATTAGATGCATATTAATTTGGATACTTGGGTTGGTAGAGTACGAGCTCCTGATCATGCTACTTTATTATTAGAATGTTCTCCATGGAAATGTTTTATATGACATGTATCTTATGCATTCCACTACATAATGTGTTGGTTGATCCTGCATCGTTTGATTGTGTTTTACTGTAACTAAACTGCTTTACCTATTGTAATTCTATCTTAGTATTAATTGTTTTAATATGTAAATCCTATAACTATCTACCCATGCCAATGATAAGATTCTTACCTACTAGGCATTTATGTTTGTTCTTTTCCTTTTTCCCTTTTGTTGGCATGATTCGTGTTAGAATAGTTAGTGACAATTGCTTGAGTTCAATGACAACAAAGAGTCACCCTTCTTGGTAGTGATAAACGTCAAACTAGAACAATAGAAGCTTGGTGATATTATCCATATTATTTTTTGTGACAACTCTATGTGTTACCCTACTTCACTTACAAGTAAAGTTTTATTTTATTCTTATTAGATATGGTTAACTTTAGGAAGTTTGTATTTCTACTTTTAAATTCTTTTGTATCTACTGTTCACAATGTATTTTAGAAGAAAAAAAAAATCACTTCGAATTTTCGAGTATAGTAGCAGTAGTAATAGTAGTACATCCCAATGAAAGACCTTGAGATTGCTTGAAGCCCTTTGCATATCCTTTCTTTAAATTTCCCACCTTATGGTTACACCCCTACCCTCATTACATCCTAATGAAAGACCTTGTGATTTATATTTGTTGGCAGGATACTCTAGTGGTGATGAGGTTCCTGACCAAGCCTATGGTAAGGTACTTTTACTAAGGAAATTGAGCAATATAGTCTTACCTTTAAACACACTAAGTGAGGTGAGATGAGTGAACTGGTCATGGCAGACCTTGATTCTAGAGAATTAGCCTCTAATTAGACTTGATTCAAGTTGCTTGCATGCATAATTCTTAATTTGCTACTTGTACTTCCATTTTCCTTGTGTCCTAATTTGATGAATTCCATGAGTTTTACTTAAGTGACACAATAATTGCTTAAGGACAAGCAAATCTTCCAGTTTCAGGTTGTTTGATGCGTTACATTTCATACCATTTATGCATAGCATTTTATTAAGGATACATTGCATATTTTGGCATCTGAGACTTAATTGTAGTACATTTTCAGTATTTTCCCTTCTTTGTGGAACTTGTTATGCGTTTGGTATCTTTTTTGTTTTAGGAGTTAGTATTTAGGACTTGGAGGCATTAAAAGTAAAGATGGAAAACCATTTGAAGCCATTGGGATTAAAGCTAGTAACTTTGGAGACTCGACAGAAGAAATGGAAGCACATTTCGATGGTCTGGTGGAGTTCACGCTTGTGAGCTTCTCTAGTTTGTGACTCTCAAGTTGGGGTAGAGGAGTTCACGCCCGTGAACTCCTGCTTACACTCGTGAGCTTCTCTAGTTCGTGTTTTCCAAGATGGAGGCAGAGGTGTGACACCCATTCACATTGAACACAACCCATACTTATAAAAAATGCGAGTAAAATTTTTCTTCGCTTTTAATAATAAAAAATTTGTAATTTTAACAAAATTTGGAAATGGTGTAAAAAAATTAAGTCAGTATATATTCATCGTAGAATTGTACATCATGATTTCATAATCAGAAAAATAACTGAAATACAAGGGGATCGAAATATACATCAAAATAGTTACTACTTATTCCCAATACATAAAAAAAAATCCTAGTCAGAGAAATGTCCATCCAATCCCATAAAATAACAAGCCATCAAACTATGTTTATAGGTCCTCATCAACAGCCGAGTCTTCATCAACCGCGATCAATCATGCATAAAAGAAAAAGTAATGGAATGAGGTGATTTGTTCTAATATCACTTTTACATGTATGGTAGGAATTCTTCCACACAATACAAATAAAACACAGTTGCTAATAAAAGGAGAACCTAAAGTTTATTCTATGTTATACAATTCTTGACTTGATATAGATCAATAATTTCCATTAGTGGGTAATAGTTCTTAACAGAACTTGGGAAGTGATTAAGAGTACATATACCTCTCTCAACATCATCTCATGGTACAGCCCACATAATCATTGAGGAACAAAATAACAATTTAGGATATCCATTTATGAGGTATACTCTCACCAATGCTGGTGATGCTGAGCAGTTGTCAAGATTATCAAGTTGGTTAAATGATTGTCTCGGCTCAAGAGCGCAACCTTGGCCATCAAGACGCTCACCACTCGATACCATACCCTCTAGACCTAACCATAGTTCCCTGCCTTTCATCCTGTAGTGTACCAAACCGTAACTTCCCTAGCAGGGTGTCATGCCACTGCATGTCACTTGCTTTACATTACTCACTAATTTATCAATTCCTAATTTCTCAAATAGAGGTTTCCCTGGTCTCATTTAATTTGAGCACCAATACAATCAATATTTCTACCTTATATTTCAGAAATTGCACAATACCTAAAATTTTAACAAAATAACGACATAGTAATTATAATTTAATTACTAAAATTTTGGCAGAATAACAACTAAATAAATACATTTTAATTTTCTAAATTTGAGCAGAGTAGCAGCTTAGCAAGTGCATTTTAATTTTCTAAAATTGATTAGAGTAACAGCTTAGCAAGTGCATTTTAATTTTCTAAAAATAAGTAAAGCAACATCTTAGCAAGTATAATTTAACAATTTAAATTTGAGTAGAGTAATAACTTAGCAAAAATTCAGGTTTAACATTAAACAATATAACAATAATAATAATAATAAAACTTACGCCTAAACGGGTCTAGGAGAAAACCCTTCCTACCAACATGCAAAGTGACAATAATTTAGAACCAACCCCACTCCCCCCATTACCTCTAAGGTGGTTGATGAAAAGGATGGAATTGTTGATGCAAAGTTCCTAGGAAGAGAATTTTACTAGTTGTTGGAAAACTAGTAAAATTTTAGCATAAAAACAAAATAAAAGAAAAAATTTTCTAGAAAGAGAAGCTCTCTAATAATTTGGTAGCTTGAGAGAGGGAGAGGTGCTGAAAAATAGTCCAAGACCATGGCTATTTATAGAGGAGGAGAAGGGGTTAGGTGTCCATAAACTTACAGAAGCTATTATATAAGCATTATGTCATAAATCCAATTTTTATTTATTTTTAATATAATTTAGGGACACATACACCATTTAGGGTGGTGAATCACCCCTCCTAGGCTTGGGGACGTGCTATACGAGCTGTCCTCAAGCTCCTCGGTGTAAATTTTATCTGTAAGTGAATTAACTAGTACCAATAAAAACGCCTAAACTTGAAAAATTAGCTTTTAATATCAAAATAATGCATTTTAATGCAAAACTGGACAAATACATTATTTTTCATCAAAAATAAATTTCTAATAATAAATTTTATTTTTTATTAATTTATTTCGAATTATATCATTTATTTTGTATTTTTAAGCTAGAAAATTCATTAAAAAAAATCCATTTTGATTCAATAAATACCAAAATTTTTATGAAAATTTTAAAATTAAATATTTCACCTATAAATAAACTGAAATTACCATTTCACCATTTTTGGATGTTAAACCAATACTGGCTAACTTATTAGACACTTAGGAACATTTTGGTCATTTTACACAAGAATTCCAGAAAATTCCCAAAATTATATTTTAATATATATGACATGATTCCAAGCTCAAGTTGACATTTTAATTTTAGTTGAATCTTTTTCTCATCTCAACCCTTAATGTTGAAAAATAGGGACAAAATCATCATTTTCTAATTTCTCCGGGCTCCAACTCAAAAAAATTATTAAAAATTACTATTAAATAGCTATTGAAATTTTGAGCATAAGGGTGGTAATCAAAATTTTGAAATTCCTTCTCGATTTTTTAGAATTACATTGTCAAATATTAGAAAAACGATTAAAAAAATAAAGTAAGATTATTTTATTTTTCACTATTTTTCTTTCAAAATAAAATTTTTATAATGAAAGATACTTAGTATAAAATTTTCAAAATATTTTGAAGTCAAAAAGTCTCTGGGCTGTTCTCATAGTCACTAGGGATATTTTGGTCATTTCACAAAAATTGTCTTAATAAATTTCGAAAAATTTATAAAATTATTATTAATTATTTTAAGTATATTGATAACTTAAAAATAATTTGTAAACACTTCTAACTAATTTTTTTTATTCTATTATCTTACCTTTTAGGAGCAAAACGGTCATTTTATCTATTTTGAGCTCAGTTCCCCAAATTAAATACAGAATAATTAAGAAAATAATTTGATATGCAAAAATAGGAGTGTTACAAGAGGAGTTCACGCTCGTGAACTCCTACTCACGCACATGAACTGACCCAACGCAGGATTTTTACCCTTTTTGCATTTTTAAGGTTATTGGGTTGAAACACATATTTTTCTAGTAGCTTAAATAGAACATTTAGGTTATGTTTTGTGGACTAAACCCTACAAGGGGCGACGGCTCTAGGCGAGGATTGAAGAAAATTCTTCTTTTTATACCCCGGGGTTGGATGTTCCTCCTTATTGTTTGTTTTCTCCATGATTATGTTTGAGTAATTCTTCTTTTTCTAGGATTGAGGCGTAGCCCTTGATTGATTAATTGATTAATGGTTGTTTAAATTGAATTACCTTTGCGCATAATTGTGTTCTCCTAGCGCTTAAGGAAGTACTAAAAGGTGAACCTAATCATTGGAACCATAAAAAAAGGACTTAGGTTGTAAATCATGAAAGTAAGTTTAGTCCTTCGAGGATCAAATGAATTAACAAAGAATCTATAAAGCCTAATTGACTATAACTACCACAAAAGTAGGGGTCAATTCAATTAGGTACATCTTTGTGTCTTAAAAGGGAACAGAGGTTACATTAGGTTAATTCACCTTCAAAGAGAATCAATTAGAGTACTTAGGTGAGGAAATTTATCCTTTGGAAAACCATTGAGCAAACCCTTAATCGTGGAAATATTCTCATTATTTGTTTTCCCTAATCTTAATAATTCTTGCGTTCTTATTATTTGCTTTAAATTTGCATTTTTGCGCTCAATCAATCTTTCTTCCAATCAAATAATTCTTTCTTGTTTTAAAACACAATCCCTACGGATACGATATTTTATTACTTGACGACAACCGTACACTTGCGATTTTCCTCATATCACTCTCCTTAGAATGACCTCCTCCTCTTACCATCCTCAAACAGATGGCCAAACTAAGGTCATGAACCACACAATTAAGCAATATTTGCATACTTTTGTTCACCACAAACCTCCGCTCTAGTTCAAACTCTTTCCCTGGGCTGAGTTTCATTATAACACCTCAATGCATTCAAGTTTGGGTCTCTCCCTTTTCTAAGTGATTTATGGAAAACCTCCTTCGTCTATTCCTGCTTATGTTGTTGGTTCTTCCTCTGTGGCAGCTTGTGATGAAGTTCTTTTAAGTCGAGATGAGGTCCTTCATCTTCTCTGTAAGAAATTGCTCAAGGCGTAGAAAGTTAGTGCAGATAAGCATCGTAGGGAAGTCACTTTTGCTATTGGATCTTGGGTCTTTCTTAAATTGCAACCATACGGCCAAACATCCCTTATTGGTGTTAAATACCATAAGTTAGCTAAACCCTTTTATGGTCCTTATCAAGTTCTTGAGTAGATTGACCTTAATGCTTATAGGCTTGCCCTGCCTCCTCACACCAGGATTCATGATGTTTTCCATTGCTCATTACTCAAGCAACATGAAGGGCTTCCACCAAAATAGATAGATCAGCTACCCCCAAATTCAGTGGACAATAATCTGGTTATTTCTCTACTAGCTATTCCTGATTTTAAAACAATTGTCTTAAATTAGCAACCCACTCAATTTGCCTTGTTCCAATGGAGTGGTTTGTCCCCTGATGACACTTCATGGGAACATTGAGATGAATTGCAGAATCTCTATAGCCTTGAGGACAAGGTTGGTTTCAATGGGAGAAGTATTGATATAGCTGAGCCTCAAGTGAACAACGGCCATTTTGTTATTAGGCCCAAAAGAGAGGTGCATAAGCCCAAAAAGTAGGTAGATTACATTTCCTATTAAAAAGAATATAGCAGGTTCTAAAAGGGATTTGTTATAAGTTGTTATTTTGTTGGCATTCTGTTGTTATTGTGTTTGCATTCCTTTTTGTAGTGGGGTCGTTAACATTATCTTGGGATTTTGTTATAAATGGGTACATATATAGTGTACTAAGCATTAATGAGAATATAGAGAATATTGTCATTCCTCTCTTAATTTTCTTCTTAGGAGGCTGCTCTGACCGCGAATCGGAGTAATTTCTCTTCCCTTCCCTTTTCCCCACATTATGTATTCACTAATTGTGATTTGGTGTTACCTAAATTAAATTTTCACCATATCGATTAACTATCAATATTAACTTGGCATTTCCAATATTACAGTTATGTTCGATTTCTAAATTATATATTATATGCAAAGTCTACTGTGAAGTGTGAAGCTTTGGAAGAAAAGATGCGAAATATATAACATCATATACATTATAGACAATGTCTAGGGTGGACCACTAAACTAAATGGTCTATGGTGATCAAGTTGTTACTAACCATTAGATTTAATATTATAAAATTGAATGGTTCAGATATATTACTGACAACATGTGGGATTAATAAATTTATTTAATTTTTTTAAAAGCAGAAATGTTTTTACTCTTTTGTTCATGATATGCCTACACATTTGTCCCTTGTATGTTTTACACTTTCGTTCATAAGATTAAAAAAGAAAATGTCAGTCATATGAATCTTCTGTAAATGTTATCATCACCTCTGATGAGGTCATCATCACCAACAACGGTGCCATCATCCTCAACAAGATGCAGGTCCTCTAGCTGGCGACGAAGATACTGGTGGAGCTCTCGAAGTCACAAGACTCCGTCGCGGGCGATGGCACCACATTGGTGGTGGTCATCATCGGCGCGCTGCTAAAGCAGTGCCTTTTCCTTCTCTCGCACAACAAAGATGCTAGTGGAGCTCTCAAAGTCACAGAACTCGACAACCTTTCAAATATGGACACCACCATAACAGAGATGAACGTGACCTACAATTTCTTCGGGAGTGATTTCCAAAATCAAAGATCCAATGTGTTAATTAGCATGAACCCTATATATGGCAATTGTTATTTCTTCTATGTAATGAAGGCCACAAATGTCATTTCAAACTTTTTAAAAAAAGGGCATTTTGGTAACTTAAAACTTAAAAAAAAAAAAATTAAAATAGGAAAAAGGATCATATTAGGTGAAAATAAGTGATCCTTGAAACACTTGAAGGCATTCCCCACTGTAGAACTTGTCTACATTATATGCAAAGTCAAAGTCTACTGTGAAAATTGAAGCTTTAGAAGAAAACGTGTGAAATATATAACATCATATCTTCTAGCAAGAATTGAAGTTAATGGAAAATAAAGCGTACCATGATTCAGTGTTCGTTTATTTTACATTATTGAAGGTGTGATTGAAATGTGAAAAATTTTCAAATGAAGAGTTGTATTTTTTTTTTGTGAAAATTTGTATTGTTTTATATTGAAAAGTTGTAATTGTTACTTGTAAACTAAAAAGACATGTCTATTTATTTATTTATTTTACCTTTACATGTCAATTCATAAACAATAATTTAAAAATAAAATTGACTCTTCATATGAGACACCAAGTAAAATAAAAGGTGTGACTTTTCATTAAATACTAAATACACACACTACTTGAAAATGTGTGACTTTTCATGAAATGACATCAATTAAATAGATCTAATTAGACACAAAGTGTTCATAAGTAAGAGCATTCTTATACACATTGGACAATTTTTTTCCCATTCTTCATTCTCTCCATTCATTCACAAATTCCCTTGTCTTTGTTATGACTTGAGTTTTAGATGTGCAAGATACACTCAATAGTTTTTACTGTATCCAAAAGAAAATTTGCCGATAAAACTCAAGTGGTACCCAAATCTTGTAATTGATGGGAGGCTAAGAAAATCTAAAGGAAAATGTTTATCTATGCCTTGAAGATATTGTGCATATTTTTCTTCTACTCTTTCATCTTCTTCTATTCTTCAAAGATCATTTCCCACCAATATGAAATATATAAATAAATTATTTCTTATAACAAAATTTATATTAAAACATGCCTCACAATATTTACAATTAAATCTAAATACTAACCAAACAAATGCTTGGATAGAACATGACACATAACGGACCACCATGCTAAACACATTAAATTTATGAAGTTTGTAAAGTCTGTGATTGAGATGAAATATAAATTTATAAGCCTTTTTTACCATCCAGCGTGCCGTAAAACTTGACTTTTGAATGACCACATGCAAATTAAAGCGGCCAGCACCGTTTTTTTCACCAGAATTGTTTAACTTACCTCAAATAAAAATTAGGTTTAACAATCTCATTAAAGATAATTGGTTTAATTTTTTATGTACTTAAAAATGGTGGTATAATATAGAGAATTACACCAATCATCTTTAATAAAATTATTTAACTTTATTTTTACTTAGAATAAATTAGATAACTCTTTTTTCAACTGACATCCAATTTTTTAATTAATCATAACATCCAAGCATATATAGGCCACATGCACAAAGTATGTCAATTCTCCTCAAACTATATCAAACAAAACAAGACATTTTCCTACAAAAACTATCATTTTATTCACAAAATTCAAATTTGCTGAGCTGGTTTACAAGTTCTTGAGTTTGTGAATCACATGGGCCAGAGTCGTGGAAGACTTTTGGACTTCCCAATATGTCAATGCTTTATTGTTTATGGAGCTAGTTTTATCGTACTCTGTACCAAAAATAAATTGTAATTCTAGTTCTAGTCTTTTCAACTCTTGACATTATAGCAAAAAATTTTACTACATGTACTCTCATAGTCTTAAAAATCATATCAGACCGGTCGGTTCGACTGATTGAATTAGAAATAAATCATGTCACTAGTTTAGAGAACTTAAAAATTTAATAGAACAAAAAATCGATTAAGAATGGGTTAAATTGATTAAAAAAGAAGAAGCTAAAACCAATCAAAACCCGGTAGGGATCTGTGGTAGCAAATCAGTTTGAACCTTTATAAAAATAAAATAAAATAATTTAAATAAGACCAATTTTTATCATTTTCATATTTACATACATGATGATGATACAAATAATAGCCTCTGCATTTATCATGGGTTATAAACACATCTGGGAATTCAGTCTGTAAAATTTAAAAACGTGTAGGGCGTATGTGTCCTCTTTTGCAGTGTATTGTACCAGTGACAAATAAATTCCGCGTTCATTATCATAAGAATCAAATGGAGATTTTTTACCAGTTGATATTTAGCTTCACCTAACAACTTTAAGTTCTCGGGAGAGTTTTAATCATTGGCTCAATTTTATTTTGCACGAGTAAAAATACAATTATTGAATATGATATTTAAAAAAATATATATTAAAACGGTAATGCATATTAAGATATGCTTATATTTATATTTATATATGATGCATTTTTTCAGTCCAAGGAGAGGTGTATATTAGTCTTTATAAAAGGAAAGGAGAAAAGTGATGAAAGAATGAGAAAAAACGGCGAAATACATTGTCAAAAAATCAAATTTGCGGGCTCACAATTTGTATATGGGAAATCGAATTCACACAGTTACAATTTATGTCTAATCAGTTAAGTAATTTTTTTTTTATGCAATGCTTAGACTAATATGTTAGCATCTTATTAATTTATTTTTCTATTTCTTTATTTTTCTTAATATAAAATATATTTATATTGATTTATCATCATCATATTATTGTTGATCTTTAATCTCTAACAAAATTTATCAAAAAACATAATCGTCATCAAATTTAAATACTTTTTGTTTAAATTATAATAATGATTCCTATGGTATCTAAAGAAAAATCAAACACTTCCAATAGTTGAGTTGCTTAACTCATTTTTTGAGTTCTACCATGTACATCAAATTAAAGAATTTAACAATGTTTTACTGCGATTTTTTTGCTTAACTCATTTTTGAAGATATGATTATATCACCAATTTTCATGTATACATGGACAAAGGCACAATCCAAAAGTACTCAGCTTGAGATGATAAGTTTACTCTAATTATTGTGTGTTTGGACACACATTGAAAACACAAGTCTCCCTATATTTTCACATCATTATTGAAGAAAAACGCAGGAGCTACTATTTGTAGCTTCCTCTTGGACATGGATCAAATGTTCTAATGTAGAACCAAACAGGCACTAAAACAAATTCAGATACATATTTGTGTTCAGAGAGCCATACATTTTGGTCCCAAAGAAAATACTAATATGGCTTCCTTGTTCCTGACTGGTACTAGAATGAGCCTCAACTCAGGCAACCACTTGAGGAATATTGGCCAGTGCAGCCTTCACCTTGTCCTCAGAGAATGAGAGGTCAACCATGTTACCTTGCAAATACTTGTCATAAGCTGGCAGATCAAAATGGCCATGTCCACACATTGCTGTCAGAATAACCTTGGCCTCTCCAGTCTCTCTACAATGAATAGCTTCCCTAATGGTTGCAGCTATGGCATGAGTTGGTTCAGGAGCAGGTATCAACCCTTCAGATCTGGCAAACTGTATAGCACCTGTAACCAAAAAGACACAATTTCATCCCATATGATTCCAATTTCTATCCAAGCTTCTTGTTTCCAATGACAGGAAAATGTGAATTACCATGAAAACATTCAGTTTGTGGAATTGAAATTGCTTCCATTAAGCCCAAGTCATAAACATGTGAGATCAATGGTGCCATACCATGGTAACGCAGACCCCCTACAAATAAGCAAAAATGTGAATACAAAGATACACTAAAAAATGTGATAGTAAATATACAATTTCACACCCAAAAATGTAAACCTTGTTGATTTGTTCCTTGAAAGTTTGTGTGTATACAATTTAGTCCCTGAATTTGTCAACTTTATGACAAATTAATCGTTCTGTCATGAAGTTGAACAAAGTTGGGAACTAAATTTGTCTTGAAATTGATAGATTTGAGAGCTAATTTTTCTTGAAGTTGACAGATTCGAGAATTATATTGACAGATTTGGACTAATTTGTCCTATTGATAGATTCAAGGACTAAACTGTATCCACACATATTTTCAAGGAACAAATCAACACAAGTTACGTCACTTTCAAAAATTAAATTGTATACTTAGAAACTCAGCATAACAAATAATTACCAGCATGAATTGGATCTGGAACAAAGTCATGTCCAAGTGTGTGCATTTTCATCAATGGAGTCATCCCTGCTGTATCACCATAATCATAAGTATATACCCCTTTTGTCAATGAGGGACATGCTGTAGGTTCAACTGCTCTTATGACAGGATTGATTTTCTTATTGAGCTTCTCTCGAAGGAATGGGAAACTAAGTCCTGCGAAGTTGGAGCCACCACCAGTACATCCTATAATGACATCTGGGGTTTCCCCAATAGCTTCCATTTGTTTGAGGCACTCTTCTCCTATAACACTCTGGTGGAGCAAAACATGGTTGAGTACACTCCCCAAGCAGTACTTGGTATCAGCATTTTTAGCAGCAACCTCCACAGCTTCTGATATGGCTATGCCTAAACTCCCTGGGCTTGATGGATCCTCTTGAAGTATTCTCTGACCTGCCTCAGTAATCATAGATGGAGATGGGTGTACCTTTGCACCCCATGTTTGCATCATCAATCTCCGATATGGTTTTGAATCATAAGATGCGCGTACTTGCCACACCTATATATATATATCATTTAACTAAACATCATAGTTTCATAACCTGAACTAGAATAAAATCATCTGCAGAATTCCATTATTGCCTTGAGGCTTGAATTATTCAATTACCACTAACTTTGTTGGCATTGGACAGATCAAGGTGTTAATGATACTCAGAAGATCATAAGAGGTGGTAAACAAGAAACTACCATTGATGACTTCTTTCCGAGTGCACAATTACTTGGATGGAACTTCAATTACATTTTTATTGTTAGTTGTAAATGAAGCTGCATTATTTGTTTAGACATCTTTGTACCAACACCAGCAAGAAGTTAGTAATATTCAAGACATCTTTGATTGAGAAAACCAGTAAGTTCAGTTGGTTCAATTCTTAGGGTTCATTTACTCCGAGAAAACGTTTTCTGTTTTCATTTCCTGTTTTCACTTTTAATTACATAACCGTCACCTTATTTTCAATTTGTTTTCTGTTTTTAAAGATTTGAACAAAAAACAGAGAAAACAAACAATTTTTTTTTTTTATTTCTTGTACAAATTTTTGAAGACAGGAAACATGTTGAAAACAAGATGGCAGTTTTGTAATTAAAAATGAAAACAATTTTTTCTTTCTTTCAAAGTAAACAGACCCTTAATGAATCCAATCCCCATAGGGCCATACCTCACAGCCAAGGCCAAATATGCTGCATGCAAAGGCTAATGCACTTCCCCACTGTCCAGCACCAGTTTCTGTCACAACATTCTTGACACCTTCTTGTACATTATACCAGGCTTGTGGAACAGCAGAGTTCGGTTTGTGTGATCCAGCAGGGCTTACTCCTTCATACTTGTAGTAAATTCTAGCTGGCGTATCAAGAAGTTTTTCCAGCCTCTTGGCTCTAAATTCAACAGACATATATAAGCCTCAGATCATAGCTCCAAATAACAAAAAGGAAAAGCAATGACATATATGATAGATAATCAAACCTAATGAGAGGGGTTGGGCGCCAAAGCTTGTAAACATCACGAACTTCATCTGGTATGTCTATGAATCTGTCACTGGTTATCTCTTGTCTGATTAACTCATCAGGAAAAAGCGGTGACAAGTCGTCTGGCTTGATTGGTTCATAAGTCTTAGGATGCAATGGTGGAGGTGGTTTTATTGGAAGATCTGCAATTAGATTGTACCATTGGTGGGGAATTTGAATTGATTTATCTGCAGCACCCAAAGTTGCTCTCACTTTGCAGGCATTTGAAATCCTCGTAGGATTCACTGGCCTTACACTCCAGGCAAATTGCTGAGACCATTGCCTTCCAACTGAAGTTAACAACAAGAACATGTCATAAAGTTATACTACTAAACTGTGGAAAGTAACACCAGTAATCAAAGGTAAAAACAAAATGACAAACCCCATTTGGTTATACCATTTAACAATTAAATGTGCAAATCAAAGATAGCCAAACTCATTGATGAGGATAGTTTTACAGTGTATAACAGTTGTTTGTTTCTGACTTGGGTTTTCTCCCTTGTTTCTTTCAACTATAAAATGAAAAATATCAGTTGGGGTCTTCAAAATTTTAACATCATAAAACCCAATAAGCACAAAGCCCTTTAGATGTATCTGCTTAAAATTTGTGGAATGCAATTTGAGTTTAACTGCTTATAGAGAATTACAACACTGATAATTCTGACAAGAAGAAGAAGAATGAGTAAGTACCTTTAGAGTGGAAGCAGGGTGAAGTAGTAGGAAGTTGATTAACAGGAAAAACACAGTGAGCCATCATTTTTCTCGTGTTAGGATATTCAAAACATGGAAGACTAGAGAGTGATATATGTTGCAGAGCTGGAACCGTCTACTTCTCCAACTGGGTTATTTAATAAAAATGAAAAACAAACTAGTACCAATTGGTGTATGAATTTCAAGACGTTGACTGTTGCCCCACCCTCCGCCGCCCCACTTTTTGGGTCTTTAGAAATGAGGCTTTTTAATTATAGTAGTAAAAATAAAAAAATTATTTACCCAATAATAATGAAAAAATAATTTATTGAATTGGGTTGTTTTGAACAAGTTGGAATTGGGGTAGTATGTATATATATATAAGGCGCACACTGAGATGACGTCTTGTATTGAAATTTTCTATATATATGAGGTGCCTAACTAAATGGCACCTCGCTTTGCTTTTTTCCTTTTTTTTTTTTTTTATTGAAGGAGGTACACAATCAATAGGCGTTTCTAGTTAAATTTTTAAGTTTGTCTTGTATTGCACTTCTCCAAGTACTTAAGCTTGTACTTAGCTAATTTGACTATTTTTGTCTTGTATAGAAGACATCAAGTGGATAGGTGCCTTCCATTTGTATAACCACAAGGATTACAATTTTTTGTCCTTATATTCTTTTTTTTTTTCACTCAGTAGGTGAGCAACATATGTCACCTCCCATGTACTCATGCATGCAGTGTTAAGTGCAATTAGAGATGATAGTTTTTTAGAGAATTGATTCTTATTAGATTTTAATCGGCCATATATTTTGATTTTATTTTTGAGATGACATGATATTTATTGATGAGTTTACATAGAGTATGTCTTTCTAATGTCACTCAATTTGTTTTTTCACGAGTGAGTGTTGGTTATGTGTGTTATTTGCTTGTGTGCTTCTGCTTTGTTTTTTTACACTCCACGAGACATCCTGCAAAAACTTGAAGCTGCCACACCATTGAAATGCTCCTATGAAGACAAAAGTTGGGCCTATGCATGAAGACAAAAAAAAAACTACGCCTATGAACCATTACACACAAGGTGCCAACTTATTTGGAGCCTCCTCACCTGCAAGAAACAATGCCGCAATGCTTAGACGAGACGCCATCTTACTTGGAGCCTTCCATGGAAAAAAAAAGAAGAAGAAGCAATGCGAGGAGCCATCTCAGTGTGCGCCTCATATATATATATATATACAAATTTTATCCCGCGTTTAACATGTCCAAAACAACTTAGTTTGGTAATTATTATTATTTTGATAAATAATTTTTTTTTACTACTTCGGTTAAAAAGCCTTGGAAACGAGTTTGGAGTGTGCAAATGTGAGTGAGGTACACTTGTAACACATTCTTTTAACATACTTCTTCTAGTATATATTTTTTTTTATTGGTTAAATTTTATTAAAATTTACATAAGGAGACTAAGACTTTATCTAAATAAAATTTTTATAAACATTTATAAAAAGATAAAAAAAAATGAATTCAACTTATGTAATAAGTTATAGAAAATATTTTGTTTGTGTACCATTTATGAAGGCACCGACCGTTCATCATCTTCGTCAATTTATGCTGCCGGCCTCATGTTCTGTTACGCAAGCCTATCACGTGTGCTATTACTCGTCCATACATTCAGAGTTCAAGCCATGTGGCGATGGAATGAAAAAGGAAAATGATACTTGTAGAATAAGGTTATGTTATTAAAGTTTGAAAAGTATTTTATGTAAACTTGTGAATTTCAATATATAAATAAAAAAAAGAAAAAATTGTAACTTTGAGAGTAAAAGTATTTTTTAGTTGTTTCAACTGAAATTTAAATATGTATTGAATTGTATAATAAATTTTATAACTAAGAAAGAGAAAGAGAGAAAAATTTGAAATGTAATAAATGATATAATAGAGAGAGATAGACAAAAACATAATGCTTTACAAATTATTATATGTGTATCATATCTTAAAAAGAAATGTTACAAAATCCACACCATTTTTAACACATTAATGCTTTGTTTGAATTAAGAATGAAATAAAGAGGAAATAAATTGAAAGAAAAAAAAATAAGAATGATAAAATATAAGAGAAATAAAATAAAAATATATATTGTTTGGATAGATGAAAATAAGAAGAAAAGAAGTAAAATAATTTTTCTACATGCTTGAATGAGTCGAAAAGAGAGTAAAGAGAATGAATGAATTATATAAAAAATATTTTATAATAATTAAAAATATAATATTTTTTATTAACATAAAATTATTTATTATTTTTAAAAAAATTAAACCAAAAAAAAAGAGAGAGATCATTTCTCCCTCATTGCATTTCAATTTGAGAGGAAAATATTTTTTGGTAGATCCCACAAATTTTTTTTTTCTCTTTATTTCTCTTCTCAAATAAACAGTAAAAATTTAGTATTTTTATCCTATTTTCCTCCTTTTTATTTCCTTTCACTCTATTTCTTCCAAACAAACAAGGGTTTATGCAATTTGTGTGAAGTGTGAACATTACTATTAAGTAGTGTTCTAAAAACATTGATTAAAAAATTAATATATAAATAATTGTTTTTTTACCTTATAATTTTTAAGAAAAATAATTAAAAAATATTTAATAATTTTATTAAATGTTTTTATTATTTGTAAAAGTAAAGCATTGAATTTAACTAAAATTTTTAGAATATTCATGAATAGGACTCTTATTTTTTATTTTGTATATTTTAAAATATTAATTTTTAAAAAAATTAATTTTTTGTTAAATATTTTTTATTATTTATAAAAGTAATATATTCAATTTAACTAATATTTTTAGAGTATTCATGAATAGGGATCTTATTTTTTATTTTGTTTATTATAAAATATTAATTTATATAAATAAATAAATTGTAAGGAAAATAATTAAAATATATAATAATTTTATCAAATATTTTGATTCTTTATAAAAGTAAAATATAGAATTTTCAATACAATAAACTTTTATTAAATATTTTTAATTCTTTATAAAAGTGAAATGTTGAATTTTCAATACAATAAAACTTTTAATTTCATCAAATACTTTATTGTTATTTTTTATTTAACTATAAATTCATAAATAATATATTTCCATTAATTATGGTAATGAAAATTCTATCTTTGAGATTCTGGAGAGTAAAATGTTTCCTCTGAAATAGTCTTCCCTTTAAAATTATTTGAAAATAAAAATTAAATCATTAACAACTAGCATGGTCTGTGTGTGCATGTATGTTTTTAGTTTAGGCCTATTATCTCTTACTTATTTTTATTTATTATTATATTATTGAATGTTCCTCTATAAATGGAATAACTCATAATAGATTTTAAGGCACACACTCAAATAAACATATGCGTATTTTAGTTTATTTTTAAGAAACAATAACTTTTTTTGTCAGCTGTTTGAAAAAGTTTTTTTTTTGTTAAAAGAAGATGATTATATTTTTCAAATTTAAGTTGAAAGATACACCGGTCAAACTGGCTCAATTAATAAAGAGATTGAATTTGGATTCCTTAATAGGTCATGCAAAAACAATATTGGTAATAGATGCCTAGACGAAACAATAAATAAATATTAACATATTGAAAATTATTGACACTACTGTAAATAAAAGTAAATGGTTAACTTAAACACTAAAGATCGAATACATGTAAACCTGGATTAATTATTCAAACTTGATATTTATTCTTGGAAATTAACTTTTATGCATGCACTTGAACTTAAATTTTGGAATGAAGCTTCAAATTATGACTACTTGTATGTAACAATTTACTGTCACTACATGACATTAACTACCATAAATGTGGAATAAATTGTTTTTTTTTTTTAAAATTCTCATTAAACTTTATTATGAAAGTATGAGTCAATTTTTTACTTTCATAATGAAATAACGTATATCGGATACTTCATTCAATTTGAAATAACAGGCAGAAGACATGCTAAACTACCATATTAATCATGAAAACCAAATGAATAAGATATGGTTAGAAATCTCATGGCACTTAATTGCCAAAATTGAAATTTCTCTCAAATTGAATTACACAATGTACATCAAAGTAATATGTTCACAAGAATATGTCTGAAAGAGGGAGGGGGATCTAGATACAAAACTCATTCTCTAAGCTACTCATAGCTAAAAAACTATTCTAGTATTCTATCACAAGTAAAATCTTTAGGGCCTTCAAGTAAAATTCTTCTTCCGCTGTTAGACTTGCCACGTTACACGTCTCTTCACCAGGGATGAATGTACATACATCCTTATAGGGGCCTCTTCCACCACCCCCTTTAATTGTTTAATATGCATTTTGTTTTAAAATTAAGATAATTACTTTTATTTGAAAGTTTGATTGTATAAATAATGATATTTAATTATTATTTTTGATAAAATAATCAATTGTCTTTTATAGTATCATTGTAAAAATAATGATATTATTTATTTTTTCTGAATAAATATTTTTCCTTTTATAGTTTTTATTATAGAGATATGGTTTTTCCCTCTTTTTACATAAAATATTTGAGTATCATTTATTTCCTCCTTTTAATAGTTTTTTCGTTTTATAATCTATTATTACTAATTTAAAGGTTATAATATTTGCAATCAAATGAAATTATTAGTCTTTCTTTTATATTGATTTGAGGACTAAAATCTATTTATTAACCTTTGTCAGCAAATTTGCTCTCACAAATTAGAGGAAAAAGGGCGCAATAGAGGGAGAGAACAGAATCGCTATTGAGTCGCGACGTGAGGGAGAAAGCGGGAGCCGCGAACGCTAGAGTGACTTGAAGAAGAGGAGTGGCATGAGAAACAAGGAGAAGGAGTGTTGTTGGTGGGGCAAATTGCGTTCTCACCCGCTACTAAGAGAGGTTGGGTGAATGGGCACATCCTGTTCCAGGAGAATGGGAGTCGCGCGAGGCGGGAGAGATGGTGAATTAGGGTCATGCGCGTTTTTTTTGTTAGAGTTTTAATCGTGGCCGTTAAATTTTATCTGTGAGTTGAATTAATTGTTCTCATGTTTTGATATTAAGCAAGTATTTTCATCGAAATATATACATATATATATATATATATATACATACATACATATATATATATATTCAATCTAACCGTTAAATTATATAATTTTATTTTTATGATAATATATATCAAATTTCACATTATTTAAATTTTTTTAGATATGTTATTTAATATTAAATATTTACATATATTTTAATGTCATATTGTACGTTAAAATAAAGTAATGTAATGAACTATTAAATAATTTTAAAATTGTATGAAATTTTGTATCCTTAATTTAATTAATAAGAATATTAAATTCAACAATTGGATTGGTTAAATTTGTATTCTACAAAAACTATTAGAAGTGTAATTTGACTAACTTTTACACCTGGTATTAACGAATCCTGATCCATATATATATATATATTTGCTAATGAAAACGTTATTAGGAGCTATTATTCAAGGAAAACGATAGGAAAGTTTTTTATAAATTTTTCTTAACATCTTATATCTCTTAATATATTATTTTTATTTTATTTTTAAATTGAATTTCAATATTTTTTTAAAATAATTTATCAATAGTTAAAAATAACCTTACATTACAATATAAATTATTTATCATGAATCTAAAATATAATTTATATGTTCAAAAATATTTATTTATCGTAAATTTTAATTATAGTATAATTTATGTATTCATTATAAATTTTAGTTACATAAAATAAACATTTATCAAAATATTGCTTATTAATAATATAACAAAATTCAAAACTATTTGACCAAAATTTCTCTTCAGAATATTTAGACCATAAGTATCTTTTGAAGTAAGATAGTGTCCTTACGGTAAGATAGCCGAGACAGAGAGAGAGAGCAAATTGCACTATTCATAAAGTGAATGGAAAGATATATTGCAAAATTTTTACATAAAATGAAATTTTACAGTGATAAATTACACTGGTTAAAATTTTAGACTGCACATAAAATAAAATTGAAGGATTTTCTTTTAACCTGAACTTTTCACATAATTTCAAGGGTCCCCCAACTATCATCAATTTATAAATTCAGACATGCACGTATATCAAAGCTTCATATGGCAACTTCAACTATAGAACAGCAAATAGCCAAATACACAAAAGATTAAGAAAGCATAAAAATTCCTGTGCAAACCAAAACAATTTGTGTAAGGGGAGTTAATTAGCTTAATCCTTGGCCCTTACTCCCACTTGCATTTGACCTTGTGTGTGTGCCTAAAGTCATATCTCAACACTAATTTCCCATCCAGTGTCCTCAAACAGAAACTTTCAATCAACACATAACACCCAAACCTTAGCCATTCACTCTGGCTTCTTGCCTCTTCCCTCACTCTCACCATCCTCTCTCTTCCATGACCATGAGCCCATCCTCCTGCCTCTTGCACCCATCTCATGTGCTCAACAATTGCTGAACTCAAACCCACATTAGCCCTTCTCCTATTATATGAATCATATGCTCTATACCAAAAGAAACCATTAGCATCAGTTGTTGCATTCCTTGTGGCTTCCATGCCACTCACCAGAACCACCTCTCTCTCCACACACACATTCACAACCACAACATCATTCCCTTCACTCTCATCACTGCCACAAGAGTAAACCTCCTCCCACCTTTGCTCAAGTGTCATGCTGTAATACATGCACCTCTTCATTTGGTGTTTGACTCTTGTTCCATCCCTCACAAATATGAATGGACAGTACCATTTTCCTACAGTCACAGGAGGTGAACGTTTTCTAGAGATGGGGAAGTTGAAATCTGGAAGCTGCTCCCTGAGAGGAGCATCAACACCGAGAGCTTCACTTAGTCTGCAAGATCTATATGAGCCTGATATTCTAATTCTCCACCCTTTTTTTCTAAGGAATGAGGGAGGAATGCCATCAGGAGTAATGGACCTAGCAAAAAATCCACCACTTTGGTGACTGTGAATCTTGAAAATTTGGTACAAGTCTTTCAGATTGAAAGGCTTTGGCCTCTTGTCATTCAACATGTCAGTGAAGCAGCATGTGACAATGTCCCCCTCTCTCGAGCATTTGTATGCTTTCCTACAAAATCACAATAATTCCAACCCTTTGACTATGAATATCTTCGTTGTAGAGAACACAGCACATGTTATCTGACGTTAATGTATGACAACAAACGTTACTTGCACAAACTTTTCTCATAAATTTCGCATAAACTAATATTGTTGTTGCATCTAAGTTTGACAAAGGTGGAGTACACTCTTCCTAATAGTAGAAATAAATGTGAATCCTACTACAAACCACATATTGATAGTCATATTTATAAATGTGAATTAAGTTCATGAATTCATTTATATTTCTAATAGAAGGAGTACATACTCCTGAAAAGACTCAAAATATTTTCAAACTACTACTCTTTAAGAAAATGTTGTGTAGGTAACATTACTCCTCTAAGATGCATGACATGACCTCAGTTCTGATTTCAGCATTATGAACCAGAGGAAAACTAGATAATGATAGCAAAGATGGTCAGCACAAAGACTTAGAAAAGAACCCTATAATCCACATAGACAAAACAAAAGCATAGTGCACGCACACATACCCCTTATGTCTGCCTTTGGCTCTGATGACATAGTAGCGGTTGGAAGATAGAGGGTGATCAGGCACAGGGAGAAACCAAACCTTGGTGTTTGAAATTTGTTGATACTCTGATGCATGAGTGATTGAGAAGATCTTGTCCTGAGGGAAGGGTAGATTCTTTACCTTCTTACGCCTGTATAGATGCCAGCAACACATGTCTTCTGCTTCTGCTTCCTCATCAGTGATCACAAGATAACCTGAATATGGACCATCTGGTGGTGGTATTGATAGAGTGCTTGGAGATCTTCTGTACATTGACAAAGGCCTAGTTACATACATCTTTCTTTTTTCTTCCCCTCTCTCAATGTGTGTGTGTGTGTGAGAGTGAGTGTCTAAGAGCCACAACACAACTCTAACTGAAACCAATGGGAATTTATCAGTTTCAGTTCCTTATGAATGAAGAAATGGAAATGAGAAGATGCATTAAAGTGAAAAAAACGGATAACGTATCAATTATTAATTGGAGTGCATGTAATTTTCATATACCACATTAAGGTAGAAACAATTTGCACGATATACTTTCATAATAATTCTGCAACTACACGTTTTAATTGGCAAAGATTAAAGAGAATAAAAGCAAAAAAAGAAGAAGAAGAATGGTGCTTTTACTTTCATTTATTGTCCACTTTCTTTTTCTTTTTCTTTTTTCTTGTGCTGGTATTTTCTAGGTACACACAAATCAATAGTATTAGTGAAGAAAATGTTATTTTCACACAACTGACAACCAAAATTGCATCAATGCCCGTGTTTACATTTGAAATTAAAATGTTTGAGAATTATTAGTCAGATATAGACACTAGTTATTTTCTATTGTTCAGTTGCGGACTTCTACATTTATAATGAATTTGGGATATATAGTGAAAGTAGCACCACTTGGATTACCAAAAGAAAAAGGTAGCGCCACTGTATTTAGTGAAGCTTCAAGAAATTAGTGGACTGTGACGACTACTTGTGGTTCTTATCTTAACTTTCCAAATCAGCTTTCCCCCTACTTTAATAACACCATGAAGTAGGAAAAATTATGTACAAGAATCGTATGCCAGCTGATATTTATCACACTACCCTCATTTCCTATATATTGTGTAAGAAACTACTATAGCCTGTGATAGTGTTTTCTAAAGTTGCCGGAAACAAAATGCTGCAATATTTTGTAAAAGTAGCTGTAGTGTTCTCTACACTTTCACCAATTTATTATATGTTATTTTACCATAAATCAAGTATGAGTTGTGCTTTCTTTGCTACAGTATACATTATATTTTGTTTGTTAACAAATGAATCATAGTATAATCATCCTCTTTTTTCAATGAAAGACCATATATTTTTATCATTATCAGATTAGTGTAAGGACTAAGCAGGAAGATTTGGGTTAAAATAAGTGTCTTGATGAGGCTATTTCATAAACTCTTAACCTACTCCTAGTTGAATTAAAATGCCATGAATTTGTTGAAATACATAAATTGCTATTTCCTTTGGCTCAAAACATTTGTCTTTTTTATTTCCAAATCATCAGTTAACTCCTTGCCAGCTTCAACACTATGGGAAGTGGAAATGGGTCAATAAAGCTCTGCATACAATGGATTCATGAGGACCATTAGGCAACACCACTAAGCACGAGGCATTTGCTTGCAAACAACTGCAGCAGTGTGTTCTTGCTTAGAATCATGTAAAGCTTCTGCTTTCAAAAAACAAACTGTTATCCTATTGTTTTACTGAATAATGTTTAAGAGGAGGAACGTTGTTGCATTCCAAGATCATAATTTGCCACAAGCCTCAAAAAGGGTATACTTCAAATTTTGGGAAAACAACACCTTTTTACACACAATACTACAAATATAGAAAATAGCGGAAGACACAATTTATTTAAAGTAGTTCGGCACTTCATGTCTATATTCACGAAACTCCTTTATATTTATTTATTCTCTCAAATAAGATTACGTCCCATTACAAGTTTTCTGGACAAACTTGATAAAACTAAAACCCTCTCCTCACATAACCCCCTCCGACTTAGGGTGGTGACCCCCTCTCCATGTCATGTGGTTCTTCTCACAAGAACTCCTATTTATATAACTTGCATTCTAAAATATTAAAAGAGGAAATAAATTTCTAAAATAAAAATAATATCTCTAAATCTAAATTATATCTTAAGGATTTGAAAATGAAAAATTGAAATTGTTTCCCAACATTTCGTTCCTCAATTTAAATTTCTAAATTTCCTCTTTAACTCTCAACGTTATGGATATTCATCGCAATCATCTCCAATCTTGCTTCTGCTTTGCAAATTTTGGTATGTTTCCCACCTCTACTCCGTGAGTATTAGATGATGACCTTTTTTGTACTTGTATCACCGTTAGCTACCAGGACACACCACTTGACTTCTCATTGCCAAGAATACTTTTGAAACAAGGATCCACACGGATTCATCATTAGTTTTATCAAGTTTCAATACTCCTCCTTCAATAGGTCACCAGGCTGCAAAACCATTAACTCTGATATCATTGTTGGAAAAACAACACCTTTTTACACACAACACCACAAATATGGAAAATAGCAAAAGACACAATTTATTTAACATAGTTCAACACTTCTTACCTACGTCCAGGAAACTCCTTCATATTTATTTATTCTCTTAAATAAGATTACATTCCATTACAAATTTTTTGGATAAACTTGACAAATCCCTTCCTTCACATAACTCTCTCTCACTTAGGGTGGTGACCCCCTCTTTCGGTCGGGTGATCCTTTTATCTCAAAAACTCCTATTTATACAACTTGCATCCTAAAATATTAAAAAGAGAAACAAATATTTAAAATAAAAATAATATCTCTAAATCTAAATCATATCTTAAAGATTTAAACATAAAAATTTGAAATTGTTTTCCAATAGGAATATCCTTGAATCACCGGCAAGAATTGTACCTAGACCTTTGGCTAAGTACAATTTGATCGTATTAAATGAGCCACCCCCATTGCACATTTTTCCTGGAACGAGTTTGTTCCTAATATATTTCTATTCAATAATTCTTATTGTAGCTACTCCATATTTATGTTCTGTTGCGTACCTCTAAAAAGACCAACATACACGTATAATTATTATTTTTAATTTGCATAAATCTTCAAGTCACTAGTAAATTTTTATACATAGTAATCATTTTGCTCAGGGTTTAGATCTTAAGGCCCTGTTTGGTAGGGGGTGAAGAAAATGATGGAAAGGGAGGGAAAAGGTAAGAAAAGCAAAAAAGAGAAATAGGTGAGAAATAAAGTGAAAATTAAGGTTATTTGGTAGAAGAGAAATAAAGAAGAAATAGAATGAAATTAAATGTGTGAGATTGTTTGGTTTGAAAGAAAGAGAAGAAAAGAAATTCGATTATTACCATTATACCCTTACGTGTCTGAACACATGTTTTTCCAATATTTTTTCCGATTAAATCGATTTGGGGTCATGGAAATCGATTTTGATTGATATTTTTACCTCACTTAACAATTTTATACAAAACTTATTTTTTATTTATTTACAATTTAAATTATAGTTATCTATCATTTTAATTACCAAATATCATAAAAGTTTAATAATTAGGAGAAGAATATAATCAAAATACTCCTTTTCTTTTTTATATGTAAAGAATGCAAGCCATGGAAATCGATTGATGCAGGCATGCAAATTGATTTTAAACTAGGACAAAATTGATTTTGCAATGCCAGTGTAGCAAAATCGTTTTTTTTAGTTAAATTGATTTCGATTTTTGTCAATAACCAGACTTGAACCGATTTTCAGCCACACAAATTGGTTTAGCAATCATTCGAGTCACAAAATTGATTTTCACTTTGCGTAAATTGATTTCAAAACACGTTCCATACAAAAAATGAGCAAATTGATTTGCTTTATCCAAAATCGATTTTGCCCGACCAGCTTCAACACACAAAAGAGACAGCATACAACACCACCTACACCCAGCTTGTGAAAGAGATGAGTGCTTCGACTAACATACAAAGGTTATTTTCGGAAGATAGATGAGACTTTGTATGATGTCTTCACAAATCTTTGCACTTTTGAGTGGAAGATTTTCGTTGTGGGGCCAAGGTTTTTTTATTTTTTATTTTAATTTTTGCACTTTTCCACTGTAACAAACAAAGAGAATTTTATCATTTCTGTGCTCTTCCGTTCTCCTCCAACCTATTTTGCCGTTACCAAACAAACCATAAAAGTTGCAATAAATTCTTTGGACGAGGTCATTAGAGCCGACCCACTCTCAAGACCCCCCATATGTTTGATTACATTTTCTTTTTATATGATAGATGATTACAATTTTAAAACTTCTCTATAGCAAGAAGTAGTTCCAACTTCCTTCACCTAAAAAAGACCGTAAACGATAAAAACTTATTAATAAATTAAACATATAAAAAAATTAAATAAAAAAGTAGTTTAAAAAATAATCTTTTCATAATGTTTCCTATTTAAGTTTTAAGTTCTATAATTTTTTTTGGATATTCATTATACTTTTTGCTTGAGTTATGAGATATTAGTCATTGTTATTTATGCATTTCACTTATTTTAATTTTTTATATATTTCCATTATTAAATTATTGATTCCTAATATTGTATTAAAGTATTTGTCTGGATAATATTTTTTATTAAAAAATGAGATGAAAAAAAGAAGAAAAATTATTCTTGAAAAAGTAAAGTAAAAAATGAAACAAAGGAAACAAAGAGAGAAAAAAATAAAAACATTTCACTCAAATTTGCATTCAAGAGTACAATTTAATTTCAGCACATTAACCCATTTTTTCCTTAACATACCAAACACAACCCAAATTAATCTATTAGCCCATCTTCTTTATATAACTCACTTGTTTGGCATATCACACATATCCCTTCTTAACTCAATATCTAGCTAAGTCCACGTACCACCTACCCCTCACATGGGGCTTTGCTATTCCCACCTTTTTTCCCTCCTATTCTCACCCCAAGCTTTTACAAAAAGTATAATAAGACATTTTTACTCCCACCATTGTAAAACCCTTTAACTTCCTTCCCTCTTCACTTCCCCCTTTCCATTCTCATCCTCGCGCCTCCTTCCCTCTCTCTTCTCCTTTGCAAGTCAACCCCTACTCCCCCCCTACATTCTCATTGCCACACTTTCACTATTCACCATCACACTCTTTAATTGATATTTTAATTGATTTTGGGCGTGATTAATATTTTAATTGATTTTTAGAAATTTTTGTAATTAGGTCTTTAATCTTGTAAAATGAATGTAATTAGGTCCTTAAATTAACTAACTATTAATATTTAATTATTAATTATTAATTATTATTTAATTTTTATTACTATTTCAAAATCACCATGCCATGCACGAGGTTTGGATCCTTTCATATAGGATGAGCCCCTCCGCCAGATGATGCGCTTGACACTTATAAGAGCCCACCGCTGATTGCTTCTACACGTTGAGCAAGAGAGGCTGTACATGTAGTGCAGAAGGAGGATGTACATGTTGACGTACCTGAGCCAGAGGTTAAGGTACTTAAGACAGAGGCAGGGGTACCTCAGGTTGCTCTGGCAGAGCGCATTATTGGACCCCCATTTAGAGGAGCTCCTATAGACTTGTCTTTACTTAGGTCTTACAGGGACCATGTTGCTAGAAATATATGGCTCGTACAACCCCGGCCCAAGGCTTAGGTTGATCAGCCACGGGGATAAGGTCTTGTCAATGCCCACACACCTGTAGATGGTGGCCATCGTGGTGAGGTTAGGGCTTACCTTTTTTGCACAGGCACGGTATACTACTACCAACAAGCGCATGATATGTGCCTTTGTTAAGTGATAACATAAGGATACTAGCTCCTTTTACTTGCCAATAGGGGAGATGACCATCACCCTAGATGATGTGTCATCTTTCTTGCACTTGCCTATTATAGGCAAGGTCTACTAGTACCTATACGTTACTCTTGATGATGCCGTAAGGTTGCTGATGAGCAAGCTTGGTGTTATGCACCACAATGCAGGACTACAACCGAGAAAAAAGCTCGTGTGACTTTGTAGTGGCTGAAGGATACATACGAGGCATGCGTCACAACCAGGGAGATCACATTTGTTTCTATAGCTTATTTGCTACATCTTATCCTTGCACGATATTTGCCGACAAGAGCTCGATGCATGTCCATGTTTGCTACCTAGACCTCTTCCATGAGCTTCGGTCTTGCGCCGAGTACTCTTGGGGTTCCATTGCATTCGTGTACCTCTATGACCAGCTCACTGTTGCCTGCCTCTAATCTACGATGCAGTTTGGAGGATATATGAGCCTGGTGATAGTACGATTTTGTATTTTCTCTATATATTTGTTTGTGTTTATTTTGTTTATGTAGTTTAATTTATTAATTGTTTTACAGGCATGGATCTACGAGCACTTCCCAACTGTCACCTCTCATGAGGCAGTCGTTGATTATACTAAGCAACTTCCCCTCCTGTTGAAGTGGAAGACCACAAGGGGTATGGGGTTTTGCATTAGGGACAAATCAGCTACAGTTGGATGACGTCATTTGGGTGCCATATGACGCACACAGAGATGTTTGGCCGTTGTCGGCAATCTCCTTTTATTCATGCTTCATCAGATGTGGTATCCATGTACGCACCCATCTGCTGAATAGGGTGTTCAGGTAGTTTAGCTATGTCTAAGGGATCCCTCGCCCCCTACTTATTGAATATTCATCGTATACCAAGCAGTTTGATGACTAAAAGGGCTGATAGGCGCATGTTATGGACAGAGGAGTGTCTACGCCTCATGGGGCACCATGGACATGCACCAATGATTACTTGAAGTGGTTCCATCATGTTTCTCATCCATATCTTATTCCTCCGGTGGCAGGAGATCCTCTTTGAGACCTTCTATGAATTCCTATGCTATAGCTTGGGCATGGTTAGTATAGAGGTAGCCAAATGGAGTCTTCGTCTAGTAACCCTCATTCATGCAAGACAATTATCCATATCTTTTTGTGTTTTTTTGATGACAATGAAACCTTCATTAATAATTGTTTGCATTCTTTTTCTATAGGCATAGTGGGAGATAGTTGCTCGAAACATGGAGCGCATGCTGCTCCTAAGGGCGATACCTTAGGGCACCGACGTTGATGGCATCCTATGAGAGACATGGACCATTGCATAAGCAAGTATGTCATCCGGGTGCACGTATCAAAGGAAGAGGCGAAGGAGGAAGACCACCTCTGACAATTGATTTTTTATTTATATTTTTTACTTTTGGATATTTAGTATTTTATTTCATATGTATAAATCGTATTGTATAATTTTTGGATTTTATAGACGTTTTGAATTTTATATATGTTAGACTTATTGCGTTGTTGGTATTACTATTATGTTGTTACAATTGAAGCACATGATGCAAATAAAAAGAAACAAATGCAATGTAAATAATATTATTTGATTAAATAAAAGAGCTTCCACATAGATGCAATACAAATAAAAAAAGTGAACAAAGTGCATCATCATGGTTTACTCAAACTAATAATTGTCTAGTCGTTGGTGCTAGTTGACACCTCTGTTTCATGTAAGCACGAGATGATCTCTTCGACGGACTGTGGTTTATGCTTACAGGCAAGGATCTCTTTGGGTGATCTGTCTAACGTAAGGTATAACTCAATCGGCACAAGTCTAAGAATCTTTGCCACATTCTTATCCTGTTTAATCTCCATAGAGTCGTATTAAACATAACCATCCGCCAAAGCTATAGGTTGTCGATAATGAATATCAAGTAATTTTCTGGTACCTTTTGATCGCATTGGGAATTTTTTTCTTCAGAGTAGCAATCGTCATGTGCTCACTTACCCTAAGAAATTTCAGACCATGAGGATATTGAAACAATACCCTTTCATATGTTGTTGTCGTATGACCATCATAATATACAATAGCAATGAATCCATCCATCTTATAAGAAAAGAAAAAATATGGAATGAAGATGATTGAATACTTAGACAAATAGAAAATTGTGAATATGAAGGAAGGCAATGTGGTGATTTAGAGTACATCTCTTTTATACAAGTGCAAATATTGTTTACAGGTCAATGATTCATTAAAAGTTTTGTCCTGTGTGTCAGAAAAATAAACAGTCGAGATTATATTGACTAAATCAAGGGTCTAAATTGCACCGATTCAAATGCGTGCCTTGTTCACGCGTTAGTGAATCATTAAAAGTTTTGTCTTGTGTGTCAGAAAAAAAAAAGGGTCGAGATTGCATACAATAAATCAAGGGTTCAGATCGTACTGATTCAAACGTATGCACTGTTCACATGTCAGTCACTGATTAAAAGTGTTGTCCTAGGCATCAGAAAAAGTAACAGTCGAGATTACAGATAGAAAATCAAAGGTCTCGATTGCATCAATTCAAACATGTGTCTTGCTCACGCTTCAGTGAATCATTAAAAGTTGTATGTAAAAAAATTGAATTTTAAAATATAAACAATTAATTTTTAAATACACAACGAAAACACATTTTCATTGCGTATGAATTTGAAATACACAACAGAAACATGTTTTCGTTATGTATGTATCCTAAATATACAACAAAAATGCATTTCCATCAAAAAGTATTTCAAGAAAAAAAATAACAAACAAAGCTTGGAATGAAAAGAGTGAAAATTAAAATGGGAATAGTAGCCCCCTCCTATACCCTTTAGGTCCTGATGTATTACATTAGCTCTTCCAATACATTGATTAGAAAACCTGGCTTTTACCATTGTGCATTCCCATATTGGTGAGTTTTAGCATGGAGTAAGGATAAATTTTCTTATGGATGGAGATGATAAATTACCTATTATAGTAAATTACAACAGGTTTTATATATTTACTAATAGATATTAGGGGTGTTCATGGATTGGATTGGATCGGTTTTGAAGAGAAAAACCATCTGATCTAATAACTTTGGTTTTGTTAATTCATCATCCAATCGGTTTGATTTAAATTTTAAATTTAATCTGATCTAATCCAATTTAAAACGGTTTGGATTGTATCGATTTTTGGTTTTAATCGTACTATTGTTTTTAAAAAAGTATTAAATAAATAATATGATATATAATAAATATATTAACAAATAATTTAAAATATCAAACATTTCATTAATGAGTCACTATATAACTAATACTAGTATAACTCTTCAAATATATATTATTAAAAATAAATTTACACAACTTGATGATTATGTTTATGTATCTTTACTTAAATAGTTACTAAAAAACTATCTTTAAATAAATATATTTTTTATAAACATGTATAATTTATGTGATAATTTTATAAATATATAAGAAATAAAACATAAACATGAGTGATATTAAAAAATTACAAGTGAAAAAATATATATGTATGTATAAGTTCAGTTTGGATTAAATTGGATCGGTTTTCAAAATCAAATCTGAAATTCGATCCAACCCAATAAAAATTTCAATTTTTTTGATTTTCAATTTTTTCGGTTTATTCGATTTTTGGTTTTTTGGATTGGTTTTTTCAATTTTCATTGGATTGGATCGGTTTATGAACACTCCTAATAGATATAATAAATATTAAATAATATATAATAGATGCTTAAAATATATACTTATTATAAATGTCTTAATTACTACAATTAATTATTACTATAATTAAATTTAATAGTGTATTTTTATGAAATGAAAAAAATAAAAAATTAGTGAAATTTAAACCGAAAAATAATAAATATGACAATGTTATGTGATATCTATGTTTACATGACAAAACTTTCTTTTATAGTATAGATAATGCATAATGGATAATAGATGTAATAAATAGTATATCTTAAATTTAAAATAAATTTTGAATGATTAAACTAAATAATAGATTTTAAGTGTAAAACATTTTTATACTATCATCTAATCACAAAACACTATGTATGGTAAGTTGGTTGATTTTTACAATAAATACCTTAAAAGTCATACTAATAATAATTTCTAATTAGTTGACGGTGTAAAATTTTTTATATTAACTTTGCATAGTCATTAAATTCTATAATAAAAGATTAAATTTTATTGGATGTGAGTATAAAATGGTTTTACATTGAGGGTGTGTTTAAGACAGTTGTGAAAATTACATTATTTCAATAATCGATTATAAGAATAATTGGTTATTGTTATATCGATTATAATCAGAATCAATTTTTGTTTGGGTAAGTTTGCTAAAAAACAATTTTAAGATAGTTAATTTCGTTTGGATACAACAACAAAAATTAGCTTTTACATAATAAATTACAAAAAAAGATATGCATGAAACTTAAAGAACAAAAGCTGTTAAGAGATTTGGGAGCAATTTGGAAATAATGTGTTTGAAGAAAAAAAAAAGCTGTTGAGAAATAATTATAAGCTCCAAATCTTCAGATATCCAAAAATAACTTATTTTTCACGAAAAAAGTTTTTTAGCAAATTTTAACAGTTGCTTCAAACATACTGATTATTTATCAAACAATTTTTTTTTTCAAAAAAAAAAGCTGAAATAAAAATTTATAAGCTGTCCCAAACATGCTCTGAATTCACGGTGCATTTTCTATTTTCTCCTGAAAATAAGTGCAGTTTTATAAACAAACATTATTTAAACTAATATTTAAATTAAAAAAATATATTTCCATATCCGTATTATAAAAAGAGGAAAGCTCGTCCCAATAACTGTTTTTGCCTCTGCAGTGGGTTCCTTCCTTCACAGTTCTCAGATCTCAGTTCCTTCGCCAGACTCTCATAATTCTTGTTCCCTCCACCACCGTCATTCTTCTCTTCCAGGTTACTTCTTCTTCTGCTTCAAACCTCTTCATATATTTTAATTCCACTTTTTCCTATTAATCAATAATATGGATTCAAAATCTACTCCCTTTTCTCCATAGTCCATACCCATAATCGTTCGTGCTCCGTTTCTCTCTCTTTGGGGTTTAAAGCTTGAAACTTTTCACTCCGTTGCTTACTGGGTCGTTTTTAAAATTTGCATGCCACTCCGAATTTCATTTTTTTTTTATGGATTTTGAATCTACGACTATTGATGCACCTGTTAAAATCATTAATAAATGAAAATTTCTGTTCAAATTATTAATAAACATTTGGTCAAATGGGGTTTTCCCTGTCATTCATGCTTAGTATTGTTATTCTTTTTCTTTCAACCTTATGATGCATTTGATTATTGGTAATGATTTGTTAATTGTTGGTTTCTATGCATTAGGGTGTGACAATTTCAATTTGTGTCTGAAATGGATCTCGCGTAGTATTATGGAACAGTAGGTTTTCGTGTGAAAAGGGTTTGCTTAGTTTTGTATTGTGTTATGCTGATGTTGATTTTATGTGCACATTGAAGTTTTATTCTGATTGGTTCTGTGTTCCTTTTTTGTGGTGGCAGTGAGAATGTATAATAATGTTGGATCCCAACCCGGTGTACTGCAGCCTCAAACAAGTTTGCCTCCAAATCCTTTTGGGAATGCGTTTAATGTTGCTGGTTCAGGACTCATTCGGGGTGGATTGGGTGCGTATGGAGGGAAAATATTAGGATCGAGCTCTGAGTATGTCCAAAGCAACGTAAGACTAAGTAACATTCTAGCATTTTTTTCCCCAATAGGTTAATTTTCCATATGGTTCATGAGATAGATCTTTCCCTCAATGATACATGGGATATCAAGTTGTTCCTCCAAAGGTTTTTGCACATCAATTTCGTTTTTCGTGGCATAAAATAAGCATTTAGGGTCTAAGTTGATGTCCAAAGATATTGAATGATTATATTGATGTCCATTTAAATATGGGGGGCTAAATTGATGTCCAAAATCTTTGGAAGACCAACTTGTCTTTGGTATCTTGGAGGATCAATTTGTAGTTGTTAATTTTCATATGGACTTCAAAGTTCAAATTGTTTTGTTTTCCTCTCTTTTTCATACTTAAAATGTGTCTTAAAAACTGATCATTCAGCAAAAAGTGGCATAACCTCTTAAAAATAATTCAATCCCTGTTTCTAAGCTGTTGGTATATCATCTTAGCCATACCTTATCTATTGATTTTCAGAAATTATTGCTGTGCACAACTTGGCACTTTAGTGTCTGGAGTTCTCATTTAATCTTTTGAAGAAAATTTGAAAATGTTCCATGGTTTACTTTTAAAATCCAGTTCTTAGATGGCACATGCTCTCACCTTTAATAATGACTGTGTATCAATCAATTTAGGCTAGACTGATTTTGGAGGGATACACAGTACACTAATGTAGCTGAACAATGTCATTTAATAGCTTAATGGGCCTTGATTTGCTATCTATGTGTACCTAAAGTATAGATAGTCTCTCAAGATGTTAATACAAGGTTTTCATTTGTAAATTAATCTTCTGTATTGATTAACAGATAAGTCGGTATTTCTCTGATCCCCAATACTACTTCCAAGTGAATGACCATTATGTTAAGAACAAATTAAAGGTGGTTTTGTTCCCATTCCTGCACAGGGTAAGCAGTAATGTCACAATTTTCTGCATTTCTTCTTAAATTTTCATTTGATCTTCTTATTTTATCTTCATGCTGCTTATTTTTTCTTTTCTGGTTCAGGGTCATTGGACTAGAATTACTGAGCCAGTGGGGGGTAGGCTCTCCTATAAGCCACCAATTTATGATATAAACGCACCAGACCTATACATTCCATTAATGGCATTTGGTACCTATGTTGTCCTTGCTGGCCTCTCACTGGGTCTTCGTGGAAAGTATATACTCCCCCTCTTCCTCTACCTTAATCCAATAGTATAGTACTGACACGTGTTCTACTTATTTTCTCAAATTTATAGTTAGAAATATTGCTCCACACTGTCCTGTTCATACTTGTACTCTTGAATTGCCATGGATAAAATAACTACGTTGTCAACTATATGCTATTGCCTTATATGGACGATTTTAAAGGAATATAGATAAATCTGTTTACCTCCTAATGTCTCACCTTTGTGCTGCGACTTTTAATTGGTCTGTGATGAAGTGTTGGTAAATCATTGTGAAGAGGATTTGTATGATGTGGGTGTCATGGGGAGGGGTATACAAATTGCCACCTGCCTGGCGCAATAAAAAGCATGGTAGTGTGGTACTCCATTAGCTGTGTTGAATGTTGGCAACTTTTTTGCAATTGCAAGAAGTTTTGGCATCAGTGTATGATCTGTGTTTTCTCAAGCGCCCCCGCCCCCCCCCCCCCCCCTTTTTTTTTTTGCATTACGTATACAAGTTTTTTCAGCTTTTATTTTTTTAAAATATTTTATGTCGTATTTCCAACTGAAAAGCTGTAAGAACTTTACTGGAAGCCAGAGAAGTATTGAGCTTCTTAGATGTTATGAAGATTGCTAACTATATTTTTACTGTGGTTGTTATTTTCAATTTTCAGAGTTTTGGTTTTAGCAAGTTACACTGAAAATTTTGTTTAGTTCATTTACTCATTTTGATCTATCTCCATTTTGTCTTTGTCATGGACCATGCTTTATTAAAGATGCTATATTTATGTCCAGGTTTAGTCCAGAAGCTCTGAACTTGTTGTTCATCAAGGGATTGCTTGGTTGGTTTATGCAAGCCGCACTACTTAAGGTGACACTGCTTTCATTGGGCAGTGGGGAAGCACCCTTGCTGGACATTATAGCATATGCTGGGTATACTTTCACTGGCATATGTTTAGCTGTTCTTGGAAGAATAATAATGGGCTACTCCTACTACTTTCTGATGCCATGGACTTGTTTATGTATGGGAGTATTCTTGGTGAAAACAATGAAGAGAGTTCTTTTTGCAGAGGTCAGGAGTTATGACTCAAGCAAACACCACTATCTCTTGCTCTTTATTGCTTTGGTTCAGTTCCCATTGTTCACATGGCTTGGCAACATTACTGTCAATTGGCTTTTATAGAGTGATAGTTTTTACACTGTATTGGAAGCAATTCTTAGTGAAATTTTTTGGTTGTTGATGTTGGAGAGTTGTAATATATGGACTTTTTATTTCCCCATTGTTTTATCTTCTGGAAAGTTTTCAGAAATGCATAATTACAGGCCTTACTCACATATATGCTTATTTTTTCTGATACATAACAATTGTAGCATTTTTCTTTTCTAAAAATATGTATGCCACTGTGAAAAAACTCTGCAGTTGGATTTTTGTAGTTGTATTTGTATACCTTATTTACTTTGGATTTGATATCTCTTACCCAATATCATACATTTTCCCGATTGACTTGTCTAGTAATCTTTGTTCTGTGAGTGTTAAACGTGTGACATGATTTCTGCTTTTTAGCTCCAAAACTCATTTAAAATGGATCCGAGAATTGATTTTTTGCAAGGTAAAGTAGGGCCTTAATATCGGGAAAGTGAGTCAATCCTAATAAAAGAATAAGTCTAGTTTCATACCACTTAAACATGCATTACTCGTGCTTGTAATTGGGGAACAATTTCTTGTGTGCATGTAGGTTAGGTTCAGCTGCTGACAAATGAGAAAGTACCCTTTTCCACAGGTGCTAGTAAAGTGTATACCTCTTAGATTTTGGGCTTAATTCATCCTTACAAAACCAGCTTGTAAGGTAAGGGTGCCTAAGTTTTATACGCTTTTTTTAGGCCCTATCTCTAGTCAATATGGAATTTGGATTTTTTTCTATACACCTGTCCCGTTTAGTACTATTAGGCTTGGTGCGGGAATAATATGGTAGGTGGTTCAATAATAGATCTAGAATAGGTTTTGATACCATCTTAAATTTTGGGCCTAACTCATCATGTTAAATTGACTTGTAAAGTGAGAGTTGTCTATACTTTACAAGCTTTTATCAGGTACTATCTTTAGTCAATATAGGATTGGAGTTTTTCCCGATAATACCAAGTGGTGTGTAACTAGACTCTATTTACCAATATATTGGGATATTTGCACAAAATTAATAGTCCTGCAATGTTTATTTACTTGGGGTTGCCTTCTAGAGGTGGATCATATCTTAAATAGAAATGAGGAGTAATATCTGGCAGAGTTTCATACTAGTAAAAGAAACAAACACAAATCTCTGTTGAGGGTGTGAGCACCCCAAATGTACAACACTTGATTTAGATAGTGAATTTGAAGTTATATGGTTAAGAAATTCTAAATCCACAAAGGTGTAAGATTCAACACAATTCATGAACACGCTTAAATTTTTGTGCTTCAGCAATGCTCAGGCACATTGAAGTGCTTATCATCATTATCTTCTACCATTCAAAGTGAATTTCCACTCTTAATTTATTTAAGATCTCTCTCCAGCCCTGAAATAATTTGTCTTCATAGAGACAAAGGGAAGTTCTGAGGTGCCTATGGTTCCATGGCAAGCCTCCATCTCTGGACATTTTATAATGATAATGTCATGGCAGGATGGCAGCTCAAAATGGTAAGTGCTTGAACAGAAACATCTAAGGCTTGGAAGGCAATAAAGGGTTAACCATTGCAATGCTGGGAATGTAATCTTCACCTGGTTTGGTTCTTCAGATACTTTCTCCTCCTCTCTAGTGATGATCTCCTCTACCATTTCACATTCATGTACTGAAAGCTCTTGGAGTTGTGAAAGGCTTCTGGCCATGGAAGGAGAAAGCACACTTTTCAAACTATGGCAGCACTGAATCTTTAGCTTTTTAAGATTCGTAAAGCCTAGGATTCCACCATCATTTTTCCATATGTGCATCAGTTTAGGCAGATCATACATATGCATTTCTTGCAAATCATAATTGTATGGCGTTTTAGTATACCCTTCATCTCCATTTTCATCCACTCCCTCTGATTCAAATATCTCAACTAGTGAACCGCAATCGTGTACCTTGAGTTGTCTTAGGTGCTGGAACATATGCAGCATGTTGGATGGAATACAATTCAACAATTTTTCATTACCTTCAATAACCAGTTCTGTATCACTTCTTAAGTAAGGAAGCAGGTGTTGATCATGCTCAATGCATGTGATTGTCTCTGATGTTTGTAGTGCAACCTGCTAAATATATGCTTCTTGTTAATAGCAACTCATCTAATGCTCCATTTTATAAAGATTAATTTTGGGGGGTTAGTAGTGATTCCAAAAGAAGAACAAAAATGAATTCTATTAATTATCATATCTTTTTTCCTTTTTTATTAGTAATCGCTCATATCTTTGATGTGATTGCATTTGAAGAATGCCTGTACCTTCAAGCTCTCATTAGCATGATAGATGGTCATATTAAGGTCTCCTATTATGTCAACATACTCATATGAACCTTTATATATATGGAGAAGCTTTGCTGTGGTTACAGATCCGTAGCAAAAGGTTGTCATCTTGGGACATTTTTCAATTATCATTTCTTCACATGATGGGAGATCGATATTGAAAGTTCCTGAGCAGAAACATTTGAGGTTGGGGACATAACGAAGCTCTAGCTTGTTCAAAAGTGGAAAAACAATCGTAGCATTATTTGATCCTTCTGTTTCCTCATCTTCCTTAGTAGTTATTTCCTCCATTATGTGGCAACTATGCACTCGTAGGTGCCAAAGTTGCACTAGGCTTCTGGCTATTGTTGGAGAGAACAAACTACACAAATTGCCACAGTGTTCAACTCTTAGTATTCTTAGCTTCTGGAATCCCAGAATTCCACCATGGTTTTTCCATACGTGGATCAATTTTGGTAGAGAATACAAATTCATTGATTCTAGCTTGTAGTGTATCATGGCTTGCACTTTCTTTACATCCACTCCACGTGATTCAAACACCTCAACCAATGAACCACAATTTTTTATTGTGAGTTCCTTTAGATTTTGAAATATGTACATACAATTGGAGGGAACAAGATTTAGCAGCCTTTGAAAACCTTCAACAGTCATGTGTTTTTCTTCGGTGAAGTATCTTAATGTGCATTGATCCTGCTTGATCCATTCAAGTGTCTCTGATGTTTGAAAAGCCAACTGAAAATCATACATTCACATGAGTATTTGTAGAAATAATATAACTAAATGTAAAATGATGTGTTTAGACAAATTTGTGTCGCGCGTACACTAAAATATTATGCAGTTTATTAATGTACTATGAGTCGCATATGTACACTAGACCTCATTTATTGCATCATGGGTAAGGGTTACAAATTAATCCATGTATCCATAATCCAACCAATCAATCCATACTTCAATTCAATTAATCCATTTTGGTAAACAAAAGTAAATGGATCGGATGGGTTGAATTATTGTGATTAATGAATGGTTAATGGTCCATCCATCTTTTTCTTCCAATATATTGGATCATTAAATTATTAAAAATGGATCTAGTGGTTTTTCTTCCTATTCCCATCGAAAGTTCATTTGTTTTGCTTCTTTATGCTTCTCCATTACTGTATGATCCCCATACAATAATATTGCAATTAATGAAAATGAATTTTTTTATAATATAATATACCTTTAAATGGATGGATTAGATATCCATCCATAAAAAAATAATTAATGGATGAGTTAAATAGTTTTTTAATTAAATGAGTTATGGATGAGTTGAATTTTTTCAATGCATTTCTAATGTATGACAAATGGAATTTTTTTTGTTTTTTATCTATCCATTGTAATCCAACTCAAAATTTATCCAAATTATCCAATTGACACCCCTAATCATGGGTCAACTAAATGTTTAACCTTATTTTTATTTGGGGTAAGTTAGACACTCCCTTTTAATTTAGTAAATAATGGTATTATACTCACACACACAAATGGATAGGGATTGAGAATGTTACAGACAAGTGCTTTGCATAGTGGTACAGTAGCATTCAGATCTCCCATCCATATGTTCTTGGTGATATTTCCAATTTCCATGGTGACTCTATCCAACTTCGGCGTGTATGAAGGCCCATGAGAGAATGTCTCCATCACGTGGCAATTTTTCACGAATACTTCATGCAATGATGGAAAATCAAAGTCATAGGAACCTTGGCAGAAGGCCCTGAGTTTTGACAGGTTTTCAAGTTTTAGACACTGCAAGCTGCGAAACACGACCTTAATCACATTCCTTTGTGTTTCTTCTGTAGATACTATTTCCTTTATGTCCCTACAGCCACATATATCTAGCTCTATCAAACGCACAAAGCTTGTTGATGTTGAAGGAGAGAACAAACAACTAATTTTGTTGCAGCCCGTTATTGCTAGATATGTTAGATTGGGAAAAATGAAGCCATTTATAAGTGGATCAAGTCTCATAATTCTTCTTTCTTCAATACTTGTTCCCTGCAAAAGGATAAAATTGAAATCAAAATGTAATTCCTAATGATTTTCCTTGGATATGATATATTTTGGTTAAATTATTTTGTTACTCCTTGAACTATTTGGAAATCTTTAAAAATGTCTTTATACTTTAAAAGTTTGTATTTGTAATTAGACCCTAATTTATAAATCATTTTTAATTATATTCATGAAGTAGGGTCTTGTTAGAGTTTCAAATTAGACGAAATATTCTTGATCTTTTTTGCCATAAAGTCCTACTTAAAAATTTTCAAATAATTCAATGACTTAATGAATAATCCTTTACTTTATTGTCGCATAAACTCAAATGGAGTTATGCACTTTAACCATGCATAATTATTACTACAAAAATAATGTTAGTAGCAATCTTATCACTAGTTAGCAATGGATTACGTACCTCATGGTTTTCATAGCTAATCCCATGGCAATTCTCAAAGGATGGTGGTTCTGATGCACAAGGTGTGAAGCAAAAGCTTACAACATTTGGTAGATGGCTCAATGTAAGAGATTGTAGTTGAGCAAATGAAGCAATGGTATCAATTTTCTTCCCTTCTTTACCAATAACAACTTCTAGCACCCCACAGTGAGTAATGCTAATTCTCTTCAAAGATGGCCACTCTAAGGCACGTGCCTCTTGGGAAAAGGTGGCATGGTCACTAGATGAGGAATTCTCATGTTCCGTGGGAGAATTTGATTGAGGAAGAGATAAAGTTGAACTATCTTCTCCTTCTCCCTGGACTAGTTGCTTTACCACCTTACAGTTTGACATTTTTATTTCTTGCAATTTCACAAGGAGCTTTGCTATGGAATATGGGAACAGGTATCTCAACTTATGACAAGCATCTAAACTTAACAGAGTGAGGTTGTTGAAAGCAGTGACTTCTACAGGACTTGTAGGTACTTGTGCAATTATCAACTTCACAAGACAGTTGATACTGGCATCAGAATGCTGGTTTTGCTCAAGCAAGAATAAGACTTCTAGTGAATCCCATCCTTTTACTTGCGTTTGTTCCAAAATGGGCACGGGGGATCCTATTTCTTCTTTGGTATATATATTGCCGACAGAACGAACACCTTTCTCTGTTGATGAAGCCTGCAAAGCCATTAGGAGTAAGTTAACTATCATTTAACTAATAGAACAAAACTTAAATGCAATTTCTTAAGTACTTTCAATACTGTTTTTTAGTTAGAATTAGAGTTTTACTTTAGGAACTAATGCTAACATTTAATACAAATATTTATTATATAGATTAGCGAGATAAAACTCCAATTCTAATTGGAGAACAACATCGAAATCACCTAAAGAATTGTATCTAGGTTTTGTTTTAACTAATAATAATGGAAAAGAACCATGATTCTATGGCGTAGGTGGATTTTAGTTTTTCCAGCCACCTCTGTATATTACTGCATTATGTGTTGAACTAAAATTTGTGTGTTATCAACTGTACTAATACTTCTTTGTGGAAGAAAAGGCTAAGGATGATTTTCTTAGAAGCTGCATGCACTTCCTATTTTTCAGAATAACACACGCATCAAATTATGTTTTCACGATCTTAATATGGCAAAATTGACATATATGCCACTTGGCAATATTGTACAAGACTGTGCTTATATATATGATGCAAGAGTTTTGCTTTTGCAACATAAAGCATAACAACTTTCCAGGGAGAATCAAATAAGCTTACTCATTGTCTAGCCTTTATTCAAGGATTAACTCTAAGGAAGTGATATTTTCCATTTCACGGTTGAAATCTGACTTACATATACCTTTTAATGAATTTGTCTCAAAAACAAAGTAGTGACGTCGATTAGGTTTGATTTCATATATTCATGAAAAAGTCAACTAAATAGTATGATTGAAATGGCATAACTTTCAATCCTATTTTAATTTCATGAAACATTGAAATTTGATTCCATGCACCAAGCTTTAGTTTCTTGTTTTAATATCTGGACTTGACAGAAATGTGACCCAAGTGAGATAGCTAGAAAATGAAATACCAAAAAATGTCAATGTAAAATTGCAATTTGTTTTTATAAGTGTGTGTGTGCAAGAAATAAAATAAATTACTTTCATATTACCTTGGCCTTGAAGTTGGAAAATGCATGTGGGGTGCATCCAAGGCAACACTGAAGAAACCTTGGAGAATCCTTTTTAGAAGTACTATTTGCAACATCACATGTTGTTGAATAACTTGATGAGGCATTGAAATTCTCTTGCCTTGCAACCATTGAAGTACACGTGGCAAATGTCTTAAGCCGAGGGCATCCTTCAATACGAAAAATTGTCAAAGATGGCCACACTGTTTCATAAGAATCTGAACAAATACTCACAAGGCTCGGGAGATCAAAAAGTGTTAAAGATTGTAATTGACCAAATACAGGGGCTTCCACATTCTGTTCTTCTTCTTCTTCATCATCATCATCATCTAGGTTTACTTCCTTTCCAACAATTTGCTCCATGGAGTGGCAGCTGTGTATCACCATTTTTTGAAGCTGAGTAAGTGCTCTTGCAATGTTGGGAGTGAGGACATGCCTTAAACAATCACATTTCTTAACTTTGATTGATTTCAAATTTTGAAAGCCTTGAATGTAGCTTGGAACATTACCCCAAATGTGTCTTAACTTACTAAGCCAAGATATCTCTATTTCTTTTAGCTGAGCAAATAAGAAAGCCAGTGATTCACCATGAAATTTTGATTCTTGCATATCAAATACCATCTCTAACAACGAGCATGCATGTAAGAAGAGTTTTTCCAACTTTGGGAACAATTGCATCCAGTTAGATTTGAATAGAGTACTAATAGGCATAAATTCATCAACACTTGAGTCATGAATCTGCAAGCAAATAATTGAATTAGATATTTGAAGTTTATAAATATATATGTTGCCCAAGTTCCTTGTTTTCATAAATATAAGAACAAAACTGTTTAATTATTTTTTTGGGTGGTTGATGAGATACTAATTTAATTTTTGTCAGAAGATTACTGTTTTTTTTATGGGTACTGATTCCTAAAATAACATGTCAATATTTGATAAAGTAAAGTTATACACACACACACATACATATATGAATTCTATTTATTTTGTTATTAAGAAAATAAAAAGGGAGTATTCATTTTTCATACTATATTAATTAGCTTTGATTTTGGTTTTGGTTGTGGTTATTATGATATAAACAAAAAATTATTAGTCAAAGAATGTATTTTTTAATTCACTGAATTTTAACATTTAGATGACCTATCATATACTACAACTAAGTGTAGAAATAGGCTGGGTCAAATAAAACTTTGCTTAAATAGGTATGACCTATTTAAAAAATTTAAGACTCAAGCCTAATCTGTTACCTATCGTAGTTTTTTTTAGCCCTGACTTGACTTTTTTGAAAGCTTAACTTGGCCTATTAGTTTACTTAAAAGCCTATTTTATATTAAAAATTTTAGATAGGTATGACGCATCTCTAAATAAATTAATCGAATAATAAGCCAATAGAGAAAAACTCTATGTAAAACAAAATAAAAATTATGAATATTAAAAATCACTACTACTCAAGACATTGGATACAAGTGAAAATAAGTAGGTTAGACTAGATAAGAGTTGAGTCTAACTTGTTTGTATGATATAAGTTTATTTTTAAGGTCTAATATGACTTTCATGATCATTTATTTAAAAGTTTATTTTGCGTTTTGCTATAAGGTTTCTAAATAGTGCATAAATTTATCCTTTAATAAGATTATAGGCTTAATTCTTAATGTAGGAAAAATGCTTAAAATTTTAAAAAGTAAATAAACATATGATTTTAATACATTAGAAAAAATAATATAATAATAATAGTAACAAAAGATTATTATTTATATTTATTTAAATAGGTCAGCTTGTTAGGCTTGAAAGGCTTTTTGAATAACTTAAAACCTGACTTTTTTAATCATATAAGGTTTTCTAAAAGCATTAGCCTAGTTTATTTAATAAATGTTTAAGACATCAATTGGTCCTTGAATTGTTTGAAAAATTTTAATTAGATCCCTAAACTAAAAAAAATTATAATTGGGTCATTGATCTTTTACAATTTATGTAATTGGGTCTCTAAAGTTAGTAAAACCGTTATAAATTGTTATTTTTATGGTAGTTTCAAGTCACTATAAACTACATGAATCTAATTACAAACATTTTATAAGATCAATGACCTAATATCAATTTTTTTAAGTTTAAGGGCTTAATTAAAAATTCTCAAAAAATTTAAGAATCTATTGCTTTAACAAAAAAGTTTGACCTAACTTGATGTAAGCTAGGCTATAAGCTCTTGTCAAATTGCCTAACCTTTTTCCACCCTTAACTACAACATCAAAGAAATTTGCCTTTTACAACAAGATATGAGTTTCAATTTTTTTATAATATATAAATTTTGAAACCGAGCTATATTACATTATAATTGGAATTGTTTTACCATGTGAACATTTTTGCTTGGGTGTCTTCTTCGTCAATCTAATAATTTTAAAAATAATCTTAGCTCATATTACCATAAAAAATTAGTCTTTCTAACTCTTCTTAATTATTAAGAGTGTTCATAAACTAATCTAAACTGACCCAATTCAATACAAATTGAAAAGGCTGAATCGAAAGGTAAACTAAAAAACAGATCAAACAAAACCGATCAAATTTAAAACTGGAAAACCAAAATATTTTTTTTTAGGTTTGATTGCATTCCGAACCTAATATTGAAAAGCGATTTAATTTAATCTAAACTAAACTTATAATATATATATATATATATATATATATATATATATATGTATCCTCTAACCCTAGCCTTTTATTTACTAGCCATACATTTTCTATTTGAATTATCTCGATAATCTTGTGTATTCTATATATGCAGTAACTGCTCAAAAAGGAATAAACTATTTTAAATTCTTTTATATTTTATTAATCAAAACACCAACTAAGGTGGGTCATATATTGGCACTAAAGTCAATACACTAGTTACAAACTTGCATGGAAAAGAGTACTTGCATGTATACATATATATATCAATGAATAACAGTAACAGAAAACTTACTTGGACCATTGTGGAATGACGCTCATGCATAACATTGGTTTTAGCGAACCCGATCAGGTTTGGCAATTCTTGCAACCTCAGTTCTACTAAATTTGAAAACTCGATCATTGAGTTTTCGTCATACTTAGTTTTGCTTGAGATAATGTATTCAATTCCATAGCTTTCAGCTACATGCAAGCGTTGAAGTGTAGCCAAAATAATTGTCCTCGGAAACAATGTGAAGACAGTCTTCAACTTGTTACAATATTCTATTTTAAGATTTGTAAGGCTTCCAAAGCATTGACATGAAGTGATGGTGTCGACCTTTGCAAAGTCAATTGTTTGACTCATGTGACTAGCCACATTAACTATCTCTTTCAAATTATCCAAATTACGTAGAGAAAATGATTGGAGTTGTGGAAAGATACAACCATCACATGCATCTACAACATATTCTAGAGTGTTGCAGTACTCAATGCTTAGATGTTTCAAAATTGGAAAACCCCTTTCACTTAATTCCAAGATGACATTTTTCAAGTTCTTGATATCAACCAAGTTGAGCATTTCTACTTTTTGAAGCAACGGTTGAATTGTCACACTCTTCTTGATATAGTTGTAATATGCATTATTTAGTCTCAAAATATTTGGGTGTAAGTATCCCTTACGAACAATGCCATGAAAAAGAGTAAATGAATCTCTCACATAGACCCAAAACCTCACTATATTTTTGAAGACCAAATCTTTGGGCAAATCTTCATTTGCCAAAACTGCAATCTCTACGACCTTCAGATGATGAGATAAAGATTGTAACTCAAAAAGAATGTGATTAGTCTCCTTTGAAGGGAGATTCCTCACTCTAAGATAGAGTTCTTCCAGTCTAGACAATCTTGCTAAGACATTAGCAGATATTTGAATGAGATAATTACATTCAGTTAGATCCAATAATCTTAGCAAGCTTAGTTGTCCAATTTCTTCTGGCAATTGTTTGATATTTGAGTTAGCAAAGCTAAGAATCTCTAGTTTTTTGAGTTGTTTACCAATTACAGATATGTCTCTAACTTGACAATCTTCTAATCGTAGAGTGTGGATGTTGTCCAAAGCTTTGAATACAGATGACATTGAATGAATGTGCATATTTTGTAGACTTAACACCATGAGCTTATTCACACCTTGGAAGAAATTTTCTTGAACTAATTCCTTTTTCTTTGATGCTACTTGTAAAAGCTTAAGCTTTGGACAGTCTAACACTTCGGGAAGCTCCTTTGTTTCCTCAAACATAAGTGAGACCGCAGTGCTATTGCACCATGTTTCTTCTTTAGGCTGCTCCATTTGAGATGCATCACATTGTACCATTAAACCATATTCTTCTTCAGATGCAATTGATATGACAACATCACGTACAACATCATGCATTTTGACACATTCTTCCACATTACTATCAAGCAACATGAAGCGTCTTTTTAGTCTATCAATGATGGTATGCACACGATTTCTAGCTTTCCACAATGCGTCAATGTCTTTAAACAATCCCAAACCCATTCCATGCCTGAGTAGAACTTCTATAGGAATGTCAAAGTCTTCTGGAAATAAGCCACAAAGGAAAAGGAAAATTTTGTCTTCCTCACTGTCTAAAAAGTTGTAACTCAACTTGATACTTGAATATACACATGCTTGCATTTCTGAAAGGGAGGTCTTGGAAGACTTTTTTAATTGATCCAATGCATCCTCCCATGTATGCTTTTCTTTATTTGCTAATGCTTTTGCCATTGTTACAATGGCAATTGGCAACCCCCCACATTCATTTGCAACCTCTTTGGCTATGTGATGAATATCAGGCTTGATTGAAAGATTACTACCCGCCATCTCATTAAAAAGATCCCAGCTTTCATTTGGAGACAAGATAGAGATTATGAAATTCTTTTGACTTCTCATCTTATAGCACACATCTTCAATCCTTGAAGTGAACAAAATTTTGCAATTCTTGTGATGCTCATTGGAAGGAATCCCTATAGACTCAAAATCAAGGTCTGTCCAAACATCATCAAGCACTATTAGGACATTATTGATATTTTTCAATCTATCATGTAGTTGACATGCTCTTCCTTGAATAGTCTCCTTATCAAATTTCAAGCCTAAAGCATCAGCAATTTGACCTTGAATCTTCCTATAGTCAACATTTTGGGATACCACTGCCATTACAACTTCATCAAATAACTTGCCTACATCTGGAATTTGGATTATTTCTTTCACAAATGTGGTCTTTCCCACTCCACCCATCCCACATATGCCTACTCTTTTGAAATCTTCATCTTTTAATTTCTCTATGACCTCTATCACAATTGATTTTCTACTTGGGAAACTTTTAATAACACTTGAGAAGATGGATCCAAGTCTTGGTGGAGGAGCAAAGTAGGATATTATCTCAAATTTCTCTTCATTTAAGCTTGTAACATCCACGGTCAATCTTTTGGCTCTCTTGCTTAACGAATAGCGTAGCACCAAATATGGAGACCATTTACCATGGCACTTACTATTTTTCACTTGAAAATCATTGAATTCTTGTACTTCATTTTTGATATTTTCCACTTTGTAGAGCCAATCTTCCACAACAGATACAATTTGACGTCCATTCCTTTTATCTTCGTCCACCATCCCTTGTACTCCTTGTTTCCTACCTTCCAACGTTTTGAGTTCATTTTTAAGATTTTTTATATTTTTGTTGTAGTAAACTAGATATCCAAACTGATTTGCAATTGGTGCTACTAATGACTCCCCAACTTTTGTCACAATTCCTGTTGCTACCGAGATAAGACACTCCATTTTTGCTTCTAGATGATTGTATTTGAATCACTGTAAAATATTACAATGTAAGAGAACATGACTGCAATAAAGTCAGTCAGATTAGAAGAGAAAGAAAAAAAGAGTTATATCTTTATGAGATATGACTAAAAAGAGAAATAAATGGAGATAATTATTAATGATCTTTGACACAAGGTTTAGGTTTGAATTGAAGGAGGCACAAGGTGAAGTAGGTCCTAATGCATCATGAGAGACAGTTACCCATTTGTGTCTTGTCCAAACTTAGGTTCTATAGTTCAAATTTTATTCTTCCACAATTTCCATAATTGCACTTTTGTTTATACACACATATACATACTATCTTTTTTTTGTAATCTATGAAATAACTATCTAATTTAAAGGCATATGTATGTAAATATGTACATGTATGTGAGTAGTACTTATTTAAGAAAAAAAAGTTTAAATAAGGAAAAGGAAGAAACTTGTGCCATTCATTGAAATAAAGAGAAAATAGGAAGAAAGAAAATTAAGAAAAAAGAAAAAAATTATTTTGTGTAATGTTAGTTGATTTAAGAGAAAAGAAAGAAAGAAAGAAATAACAACTCTGCCTTTTTCTTGTTTTGTTTGGAGAAAAATGAGAATAAAAAACAATTAATTATATAAAAAGACAATTATACACTTTAAAAGTAAAATTAAAAAAATTCCATCAATAGAGGTATCCTTTATGTGTAAAACATAGGTAAACATAAATTATTATTATATAAAATTTGATTATTCAAGAGCATCAAAGAGGAAAAAATTTATTAGTGAAAAAATTTATTTGACAAAAAAATAAATTATTTTGAATCAAATGCAAAAAATGATTCACATGATAACATGCCCTCTTAATATGAGAAAAGCCTTCAAGTAACCTTCAACGTCATTTTCTAAGAAAAGTCAGATTTAAACAAAGCTAAAATTTTAAGAGTTTAATGGTCATGCACTGTCAGTGTGACTTTTTACATTGTCAACTAATTGGAATTCACTGTTGGTATAACTTTAAAGTATTTATTATAAAAGTCAATAAACTTATAATAAATGATAGTTTGTGATTAGATGATAGTATATTTTACATTGTCAGTAAATGATCAGTTTTCTTAAATTTTAAACCCAATTCATTCTAAAAGAGCCCTTCTTTGAAGCTAAATGATAACATTAAAAACCTTCATTGACATTTTAAAAAAGACAAAAAATAGATTGGTATATTGTTCAAAACTAATTCAACATAACACAATTTTCTCCCCAAGAGATTAACATTATGCTTAAGAGGATAGTTTTTTACTTGAGCACATCAATCATGGGCTAACACATGGATATTTTCATAGATTATCCCTAATGAAAAGGCCAGAGTACTCAAATAGGAATACACCCACTTTATAATTGAGAATTTAGCAGGCAAAGTAAGAAACAAGTCGTTCACATTTATCTTAATTACACTACTTTTATGAAAATTTATTTTCAAACTTGAAACCAAATAAAAGCCCTTCAAAATAGTCTTCATATTCCACAAATTTTCTACATAGGCATCACCCACCAACAAAGTGTCAACTGCATATTGAAGATGTGAAATAGCAAAGTCCTTATGCCTAATGTAAAAACCTTTAAAATTGCCCATGGAGGCAATACTACGAATTAAGCCTCTCAACCTTTCTATTACCAATAAGAGCAAAAAAAAAAAAAAAAAAAGGGCAAGAAGATCTACTTCAATTCCTTTTGAATATTAACATTTTCCATAAGACTTTCTATTAACCAGAACCAGCACGTTGTTAAAGAAGATACATAATCTAATCTAGGCCCTCCATTTAACATTAAATATGCTTTTTCAAAGTTCACTTTGAAGAATAAGCGGTCATGCCCACTTTTTCTTGCCTCATCCACCACCTCATTAAATTTATAGTTCCATCCACAATGTGCCTCTTAAGAATAAAAGTTGATTAATTGTCAACTATAACAGAATCCATATCCACATTCAACTTGAAACCAATACTGTAGTGACAATTTTACAGCCAATTTAAAGGACTATTAATTTTTGGAATTAAAGCCAACAAGTAAGAAGAAAAGCTTAGCATTATAATGGAACTCTTGCATCTTATCACAAATTTTAGCCTTTAAAATAATCCCAAAAAGACTTGATAAAAGTGAAATTTAATCCATCAAGGTTTAGGCTATTAATCCCATCACAACTATATACAACCTCTTCAATTTCTACTAACATTAAAACGGGTAACCAACCTATCATTTTGGGCAATAAACATGAGGCAAAGACACACCATATCTATTTTAGGTTGCTCCCAATAAGGATTCGAGAAATATTGTGAAAAATACTAGTTGATTTCATTTTTAATTCTCACGAGATCCTCCACCTAATCATTTCCCTCGTTTAGGGTTGAAATTTGTTTAGTTTTTCTTCTTAATTTGAGGTAGGCATGAAAAAACCTTGTATTAACATCTTCTTCCATCAACCATCTTGATTTAGATTTTTGAAAAATGAAGCCTTCCTTATTTTTTTAAGCCTACCATTATTCTCCAAAATCCAAATTCCTTTGATCAACCTATTCATTAAACAAACCTACCTCTTCATTTTTCAAATCGCCAACCTTAATGTCTTCTACAAGTTGCTAAGTTTTCAAATTCAACTTGCCATAGTCATTATAGTTTCAAATTTTCAATTCATATTTCAACAACTTAAGTTTTTCTTCCAGCACATAACCTTTCGACTTAAAAATAAAAACATTAGACCATCAACTAAACACTACTTTACGACAATCTTAATATTGGAGCAAAAAATTATTAAAATAAAAAGGTTTAGGGATTGACATGTCTTAACACAATAGGACATTGATTTGAAACATCTCTCTATGCCCAAATGAGAGACATTCTCCCTACAATCTATCCAATTTTCTAACATTATGAACATGTCCAACCAACCCACAACTATATTATTAGGCTTGTACCATGTATATTTCCAAACTGACAGGGGAAGGTCCAAAAGATTCATCTATTCAATAAAAGAATTAAATTCTCTCATCTCCCGATTGTTCATAGAAGATATGCCAAAAGAAATCCTTCATCTTTTAGAGAATGATAGAATTGCATTAAAATTCCTTACAACACACCCCAATTCTTCATCAAAACTAGTTAAAACATTAAAATTTCTTCCCATATTTTTCTTTTTCCCTAAGATTGACCACTTTGTGAATATACATTAACCACATAACATTTTTTTTTGCCTCAAAACCCCATTCTAAACACCCCCTCCCCCCCAAAAAAAACCTATGTCGCAACTAAGGTCATATATATATATATATATATATATATATATATATATATATATATATATATATATATGTATGTAGATATATGTATGTATATAAAACAGAGAAATCGCCACCATAATTTATTAAGAAAAAACATGGAAAAACCCAAACACAATTTTGAACCAAAATTAGGATTGAGGAGTCGATTACATGTAGAGAAGATATTAATACCTTACAACATTCGTCATAAAGACAAACCTCTAATTAAATGTGCAAAATTAGATAACTTTTAAAAAAGACATTTATCTTACCCCTAAAAAAATGTTTTGGATATTTTACTTTATTAATTATTTATTTATCAAGAGAATTTTATAATTTTTTAAAAAAGATTAAATGATTAATAAAGTAAAATATCCAAAACATTTTTTTTACAAGATAAATATTTTTTTTAAAGTTATCCAATTTTGCATATTTAATTAGGAGTAACCGTCTTTATGACAGATGTCGTAGGGTGTTAATATCTTCTTTAAACATAATTGACTCCTGAATCGTATTTTTTGTTCAAGATCATTTTTGAGTTTTTCCATATGTTTTCCTTTAATAAATTATGGTGGCGACTCCTCTATTTTATATTTTTTTTGTCGTCCCGCTGTAATTCTGGCAGGGAAATGAGAAAATTAGCTTATCCTTCACAACATTCCAAATGGAAACAATGACACCCTTTTTACCACATGATGGGATAAAATGCCAATCACATTCTTGACCACCCCATAAATTCTTACTTAAATTAGAATTAATAACCTCTGATTCAATCTCCTGAATCACAATAAGATCTTTTTTTTTTTTTGAGATTAAGGACATTATCATTTTCTTTTTTTTCAAAAAAAAGAATTACTCCCTTATACCCTAACGTTATAGTATATCTTCAATTAAACCTTTTACCCACCTTTTGGGAGCATTTTAATTTTAGCTTTGTACCAATTTTTCAATCAACATCATCAACCACAGAAAATAATCTTATTGTTTGGAAATACAAGGGGGTTAAATACTGGGGAGAACTCTGTCAATGGGCACAAGTGAACTTGACACCAGATCCAACCCAAAACCTTAAGGCATCAGGTTTATGGGTCTTTGTCACTTATATGTTACTCAACATACCCATGTTTACCTACTGTGGGACTTCTTATTTACATTATTGACATTTGTACACCAACAATCTCCCCCTTAAGTGTGACTCTCTTCCACATGGTATGGCTCCCCCTTAAGCGAATGCCTTTTTCCATCCATAAGAATTTGGTGATGGCGCTTAGAGCTTATCCATTGTAGTTAATATGCTTTAGATACTTTGCATAGCCATCATCCCTCAAGCTGAAGCCTTTTCCATCCACGAGTTCAATGATGGCCCTTGCATCGCCGTTATGGACCGTAGAGTTTTTCCATTGCCACCAAAATGCTTTAGAGACTTGCACCATTATACATTAATGGAACATGCAGCCTAATCTCCATGCATAAATCCATATGATACCACTTGTTGGGAAATACAAGGGGGTTAAACACTGGGAAGAACTCTATCAATGGGCAATGAGCTAATCACACAAGTAAACTTGACACCACATCCAACCCAAAACCTTAAGACATTAGGTTTATGGGTCTTTGTCACTTATATGTTACTCAACACACACATCTCTATCCAATGTGAGATTTCTTAGTTACATTACTCACTCTTGTACACCAACACTAATACTTTTACCCAAATCTAGAATCCTTTTAGCATTACTAATACAACTACAAGCAATAAACACTTTATTACAATTCCTAATATCAAAATTTAATAAATACATACATGGTAATGTCACATTTGGATCCATAGATTGCAAAATTTAACTCCTATGCCTTGGATCAAGCTTTCGAGACTTAGCTTTCTTTTGAATATTGAGTTGATCTTCGAAAAGAAGAAACCCCATCACTAGTGCAAAAATGTGATTTTAAAACAAGGATTTAAATCAGTTCTCCATGAACCGATTTAAATAAATAATGCGGTGGCATTTTTGATATTATGGCCATAACTTTTTAAATTGGATAAGGATGAACCAATTTATAAACCATTTTTTAAATTAGTTGCTGTTGTAACCAATTTAAAAAGCTAGTTTTTAAATCGGTTACATGTAGAACTAACTTAAAAGTGTTAACTTTTTAAATCGGTTGCTGCTAAATTGATTTAAAAAACATCTCTTCACTACTTCACCTCGCGAGTGAGAAGATCCCCCTTACCCAAAACGCATCCCACACCCAGAATCCTCTCCCACCCAAATGCCCAAACCCTAGTGCCTCTCTGCCTACCACCAACATTGCCACCCCACAGTCCTCGTCCCAGGCTTCTATGCCCTACACCTCCGCTGGAGCCTTGCCAGCATCCACTCTGGTGACTCCCATCCCTAGCTAAACCTTCACTGGTCCAAGTCTTGCTCCTGCCCCTCCACCAACCTTACCATCAACGCCTTTCACCATTGCTCATGCGAGGCCTGCCCCCACAACACCTTCTCATATCTCTTCACCCGCGACCTAGATCAGATCAAACTCACCAATGCAACTGAGTCCAATGTCTCTCTCTCGCATTCGAGGGAAGGAAGCTTTGCCAACATGATTGATTGCGGTCTAGAGCACGAGTTCACCAAGAATGACTAGAATGAAGGTTTTTCGATTTTTCAATTTTCACTTCCTTGTAGATTCTTCTACTTTCACCGTTCAATTTTTCAATTCCCGCTTCCTTGTAGATTGTTCTGCTCTTCACTAACTGAGAGATTGAAATTAAAAGTTTTGTTTGTTGCACGTGCACACTCCTAGGGTGTTGGTTCCTGATCTGTGAACACATACCTTTATTAAATGCCAGATTCATTCAAATTTGTCTATCACTTGAACTGTAGTGTTGTATTTGTTGTTGATGACGACAAAGACATGAATCAAACTTCCCGAGGCGTGGGTCGGTACAACCCTAAAGGACTTATTCACAGGATACGCACAAGTCCCCCAGGATACAACATGAACCTTCTGGAATATTCTGAAGCACAGTACTAGGAAGAAAACTTTTTAGAATGGAACCCAGAGCCTTTCAGCAACAAATTTTAGAATGCAGATTGTAAAATAGATGACATAAAAAAAAGAAAAAGAACCATGCAATGTTTAGAAAATGTTCAAGAGAAAAACGTTCAAAAATTATTTAAGAAAAATTGTTAAAGAAGAAAATGTTCAAAATTTAAAACTTCAGATTAATTTCCTAATCAATGTAAAAGACGTTACAAAATCCCTTGATTTAAATTAAAAAAAAAAGGTCATAAAAACACTAGCTCACTTGAAATTTAAATTTAAATTTTGAAAAGGTAGTTAAACAAATTCGAAGCTAAAAAGGTTTTTGAGACCCATACTCGCACGCACAAGGGGGGGGGGGGGAATCACAGATTTACACTGTAACAAGCCCATTCTTATGTGCGCGAGCCTTCTCCTTTGAAAGCTATTAACACATTTTGATATATAAACACTTGATAAAAAACCAATTCAAGCAATGTGGGACTTATGCCTTTTGAAATACCCCATTCTATACAACAGTATCTTATGCCTGTTTGTGCTAGCAGTAGTTGATCTAGGAAGCTTCATTTGCTTGTTCTTCATTTGAAACTAGTCATTTTTTAACTCGGTTCCCACATGAATTGAGTTAAAAAATCTTTTTTAAATCAGTCAAAATCTAATTTAAAATTGCTCATTTTTTTATATCATTTGTATCTAAATTAGTTCAAGAACCGATTTAAAAAGCCTTTTTTAACCGATTTAAAAAGTGTTTTTTACAGTAATGCATGTTTTATTATGAACAACACTTTTTTTTTCAAGAAACAATTTAATTTCTTCCTAATTGAATATGATTGTGTGGACATTGTACCAATTGCTTTGAAGCTCTAACAAATCTACTAGAGGAGAAGCACACCACCTTAAACTTTAAATGGTGTCTTCCACACCTTCTAGGAAAAAGCCAATTGGTAAAGGAACTTAAGCAATTCCAAGCCAGCCATAGTGGAGCAACCGCAGAACCAGACAAGAGCAATAACATCAATTAACCAATACCCAAAGAATCATCATTAGCCACCAAAGTCGAACCCTCAAGAGTAGCTAGTTTAAGTGGAACAAAGTTTGACTTGGGGTTACTTCCCTTACCTACGTACCTTCAAAGCATACGATTTAGGTGGCACATTGGCCAAGAACATTCAAAGACTCCTTCTCCATCCACAAAGAAATCACAACAATTATCTCTCCCTAAAATAAAACTTGCCATAATTAACATTATTACCAACCACATTATTCACATAACTAGCCTTATCTATAAGAGGTGGTTTTTCAAAATTCATCATTGCAACGTTATTATAAGTAAATCTACCATTATGGTTGTCCTCTTTATTTTTTGTTCCACCATCCTTGGATCTTTATAATCACTCATTACTTCTCCTTCATGAACATTTACATTACCATTCCAATTTATCAAATTTTAATTTGAGCTAACTAGATAAAAGAGTGATGATTCATAATCAGATTTTGAAGAATTATTGAGACAAAATATTAGATCCCAACAAACGAAAAAATATTATCACTAAAACTTCTTCAATAATAAGAATACTTACTGTAAACGCTAACATTAATATGCACCTTTACCACCTTGTTAATTAGGTTATGAATAGACATCCTAATGAGAACTCTTGCAACTTCTGATCTACGTCTAACCCAGTACTATTATCAATATTCATATAAGTCCCAATATTGTATATTAATTTTTTGAAAAAATCTTCCCTCCAAGCATGCACTAGTATACCAAAGCATTTTAACCACGTACACTTCTCCATCGATACAACTTTAGGATACCATTCATAGACCTCCTAAAACTAGTCACTCAACTAGTATTTTGCATTTAAGATTAAATCATAAATTTTCTCTTCATCATTAGCTTCAAATAAAACTAAATTTCTCCCATTAATATAATCTTTATCAAAATATAACCATCCATAACAATATTCTCTTTGTAGAGGGAAAACACCATCCAAATTACTCACCTTTCCAACATAATGCTTGCGTAATTTCTTAATATTTGAGAGGTCAACATCATAGTGCAAATGATACAAAGGGTCTCCTTCAAAACAAGGATTAGCAAAATTATTTTCATACCCTTCACCATCACAACCTTGAGGATAACTCATTTCCAATTCCCTTCATCCCCCTTAACAACATTCACAAAAGATCTTTTCTCTTCCATATTCAAACTCCAAGCATCAACCACCTTTTTGTTTTTGTCCAACTTCCGAAGTAAGAGGATATTATTTTTTTTTCCGAAGAGCACAATCATATATTGATACTTGTAGCCTCATGTCATTGATAAGGATCTTTCTTAATAAGTTAAAGGTATAATTTAGTCCTTATACATGTTGCAGATTCTTAATTTAGTCTCTATATATAAAAATTTATTAAATTACTCCTTATACGGATAACACATTCTTAATTTAGTCCTTGTAGTTATGACGCTGTTTACGGATTCTTAGTTTGGTCCCTATAGATGTAGTGCATTCTTAGAATATCTACATCCATTTCCCCTCCATATTGTTGCTATATTTGTTAACATTATCTTTGAGGTGATTGTGATTAATTCGACGAAAAATGGCCAATTGTTCCCATGACCTAAATAGTCTCCACTGTGTGAGGTTCGTCATGCTTGGATAAGAGAAAATGATAATGATGAAGCAAAATAAGAAATTAAGCTTTGGTGGAGGTAGAAGAACAAGTTAGAAGGGTAAAATTTTGGAAATTTTACTTTTCCTCCCCCTGATCAGCTTTCTTACCTTATAATTGGAGAAAGTTATTGGATGGGAGGTATCTCAAAAATTTTCTTTTCCCTCATTTTGTTTAACTTTCTACCAAACATGGGTTTCCCATCTTCATTCATCTTTCTTTTTTTCCTAAACCAATCAAAGTAGAAAAATCAAAATTGACATTGAATTTAAGCACAACAATCTCATGCATTAATTACTAGTTATCAGTTATTTTTTCTACTGATTTTGTCACACAAAAGGCTAAAAGACATGTTAGGAGAAATATCCACGTATAATATCTAACTATATATCAAACATAATTTCTCGTCACGGAGGATTCATGTGAAACACAAGAACAAAAGGCTAAAAACAAAAGAGTTGAGTGGAACTATAACTCCAGTATAGTGTTAATAGAATTAATTCCTTAAGAAATTATTATTTATAATTTAATAACTTAGTAATTTTTTAAGCACATAAAAGTTAAAAGAGGAATTTTCTAATTAATTAAATTAGTGGATAAAAAATATTTTTAATAAATTATTTTCATATAATTAATCTTAGTAGATAATGAGAAAAGATCAATTAAAACAAGTGGCAAACTTTGTAAAATTAAACTTTTTCCTAATTTTTATGGAAAGTAAATTCTATTAACTTAATAATTTTATTAAAGATTAATAAACTTTTGATTACTGTTTGTTCTATAGTTTAGAAAAATAACTATAAAAAACAATTTAAAAGGTTAAAAATGTTTAAAACTTAAGAAATACATAAATGAAAGAATATGAAAAGTTATTGATAAATAACTAAAATAATAAATTAAAATAATGTAAAAAAAAAAATTGTTAAAATATATAACAATTGAAGTGAAAAAAACTTTCGTATTATACATGCATGATTGGAAAAAAGAAATGGAGAGATCTTTTTAATGATCCTTTCCCTTATACAAAGCCTAAATTTGAATCGAAGAAGTTAGAAGATAGAGTGAGTTCTCCTATATCTATTTGTGTCTAGTACAACTTAGATTTTATAACTGACTCATTATTCTTCCTACCCTTTTTCTAATTTATGAAATAGCTCAACAATTTCAAAGTGAGTACAAAATAAACTTCATAATTACATAAATATGATCATATGATTGACGCCCTTAATTTCTTTAATTTTGTAATATGTACTAAAGGTATTCCTTGATCAACATTCAGAAATAAATCCCTTTTATAAAAAATTATCAGAGTGACTTTTGTCTCTTTCAATAAATTTGTTCCTAGTTAACATATTTAAAAGATCTAATGATCTATCAAATAAGGGTATTCTTTAGTCGATAACTGAATACTAATTTCTTTTGAGATATATAAATTATTGAAGAAAATTTTATACCTTTTAATTAAGTCTTTTTTATATATATGGCCAAAATTAAACTTTAAAAGATCATATTTAAAAGACCCCAATTATCTATCAATTTTGTTGGACTTTCTTAATGATCTATGCTCGTTACGTTGTTTAAAGAGAAGGAAGAAAATTGTGGAGGGTCAAAGGTACTGAATACGAACATTATACGTACATGTTTTAATTACCTGTTGTCATTTATTTTCTCCCAGGATTTTTAAAAGGCTAACACTCTTTAGAAATAAAAAGAAAATAAGAAAGAGAATAAGAAAAAAAGTTAAAAAGAAAACAAGGGAATTAGAGGAAAGAGATAAAAGGCAACTATAGACCAGTATTTTAAAACTCAGACCGGTTATCGACTCGGTCTAGGTACCGGGTCAATGGGTCACTGGTTGAACCAGTGGGTTAATGGTTGAACCAGTGGGTTAATGGTTGAATTGCTTGAACTGGTCTATATATTAAAAATGTAAAATTTTTATGCAAGAAATGGTATATAAATAAAATTTGCTTCATACATATTAATTGAATACACTGGCTTAGTGGTATATATTCTTTTGGCAGCTAGAGGGTACTGGGTTTGGGTTCAAGTTCCAGCTTGGGCAAAATTTCAGTCTTGAATTAAAATTCTAGCCAAACGTTCAAATTCGTCTCCTGCCAAGTCACATCATGTTACTGTGCGTGTCAGGCACTCAGGTGGCTATGTGCAGCTAGCGGTATTGGGCAGCGTGCACACACTTCTCAAACCGGATCGAAGGCGTAGACGAGCGAGCATCTGGTTTTGACCGGTTTAAAACCGAGTTGATGACGTGGACCTGGGTTGGTAGCATTTCCGATCCAAAAGCATGACTGGACCGGTCATAGGTCCAGTTTCCAATTAAACCAGTCGGACCAGCCGGTTCGGTTCGAGTTTTAAAACACTGCTATAGACTATAGCTCCTAGATATTCAACAGAATCTAATCTAATAGATTATGAGAGAGAGAAAGCAAGAGAGAGAGAGAGAATTATATTAAGCGAATGCTTGGAAAAGCATACCTAAGTAGGCTTTTTTTTTTTTTGATAAAACATACCTAAGTAGGCTTTCAGATAGAGTAAACCGCATCCAAAACATTTTCCTCTTGCACCGTTGAATAATACATCCTTCAATGATCTCAACGTGCTGGTGACACTGAAAAGTGAATACTACTGGAAAGGCCACAAGGGGAAATGAAAAAGATAGAGAAAAAAAAAACATCAATATAAGTAATTAAAATGAGATCAAAAGCATTTTACCCAGCCAAGTTGCTTACGATCTTTGAAATTGGTCGGTTGAAATCTTGTGCTTGGTATTAATTTCAGATGCATCTGTTTGAATCTGATTTGCACAAAAGTTGTTGTCGACTTCTATATATACAATCTGCACAGAAATACGATCCAAGTAAGAATTCAAGAATTTCCAAGAACATTACATGAAGAAAAAAAGTTAAGAAAATAATTCGTTGTTTCTTACACGCTTGATAAAAACCAGTAATGTAGCGACAAATCGAAATTTTAAATATATGGCGAGTTACTTGGGAAGAAAATTTGGAAAAGCTAACAGAGCTTCAATCATAGTTTGAAAAAACTAACAACTTTAGAATGCCTGTCAGTGTCCATGGCATTTTAGTTACTGACTTAATGCGTGTTTGAAACGGGCCTGGATCCTCTCCAGTTGAAAAAAATAGAGAGTGTATAGTTTTTAATTCCTACTATTTAATGTATAGTTTTTATTTAAATTTATTAAATATTAAAATTAATCAAAGGTTGAGATTGCATCTAGTTTTCATATTACTAGAGAGGATCCATTCCCGTTTGAAACAGATTTATTGACGCAGATCTTTCTTCTCTCACCACGTGAAATGACCAAAGAATAATGATTTTTGAATATTTTAATTTTTTAAATACCTAATCAATATTTTTTTTTTCTATCACATTATATCACTTATTATATCTATATTTTTTCTCTTTTATCTTTTTCAATAAGTGTCAAATAACCCTTTTGAGTGTCTAAAAATCATTTTTGATGATTAAAATATATAAAAGCTACTTGTTAGTTCTCATAGATGTTTTATAAGAAAAAAAAAATAAGAAAAAAAAATGAGTTAAGTTTTTTTAAATTAAAGCTAAAATTAGTTTATGTATAACCTAATTTTCAAAAACTTTCTCATATTAGTTATTCTAAAAACTAATTTAATTTATACATAAGTTAGTTTTAATTTTTAAAAAAGCTTTTTTTATTTTTTTAAGAAATATTTATGAAAATGTTTATTTAAACATATCTTCAATGTGATGAGAAAAAAACATGTACTTGTAAAGTTCGTAGTACGTTGGTGCGATGTTTTTTCTTTATTTTCTCGCACAGTTTATTATATGGTATAAATAAAAGACAAAACAAGACGGATGGAAACACGAGGCAATCAATGAAAAAGACCCAGTTGACTAAGACAAACGAGGAAATTAATGCAAGAGATGCTCCGTCGAGGATAATGTTGAAGAAACTGGCCAAGATACAATGGACATGTGACAGATGGACTAAGGTTAGGTATATACTTCGTCTTATATGATAAATTATTAAGTTATCTAAGATTATTAAGTGTATATTCAAGTTAAAATTTGTAAATATAAGTTTGAATTAAAAATATGTTGTAAACTAAAATTTGATAAAAAAATAAGTTTATTATAATGTAATTTATGTTTGAATATTTTTTGTTTAAAAATATGTTGACAAAGTGAAATTTGTTTAGATAATATTAATCAAAAGTATTTTTGTACTTGTATATATACTACCAACGGAAAAATGAGTTTTCAAAAGTAACTCTTATATTGCTTCTAACTCAGTTTGTCACTAAACTGAGTTTTCAAAATTACTTTAAGGAACAACCAAATATAATAGAAAACTGAGTTTAGTGAGGTAAAAGTGTGTTGGAGGATTCCAAACGAGAATTCAAACATAGCCTAAGTGTCTATGACCCTAACTAATGTTTATAAGACACATTCAAATTTTTATAATTTACAAAAAAAAATTAATAACACTTGATTACATGTTATATGAAAATCAATGAAGACCATGGTGGTCTAGGACCATCTAATAATTTTTTTGTCTTATATATAGAGAGTTTAATGCACATATATTTTTCATGGTAAATACTATTTTTCACGGGTTGGATTGGTTAGGATTTAGGGCCAAAATTAAATCCAAACCAATTATATTTGATTAGATTGGTTTGGTTCGGGTTTTGAAATTTTTTTAACCAATCCGAACCGATTATAATTGGGTTGGTTTGGTTCAGGTCATCGGGTTAGGATAAAAAAATAAATTATTATTTTTTTAAGCTTGTATTTTTATTTATTGTCTATTTTATATAATTATTTAATTTATACTAAGGCAAGATAAAAATATTCCTTGTTTTTTAATAACTAATTATTTATTTTATCAAAAATATTTAATTTTTATATAATTATCACTTTACATATATCATTAATTTTTTTACCTAAAATATAATAAAAAATTTACATAATAAACATGATCAACTTAAAATATTTTATAACATTAGATAAGATCATAAGAAAATTAAAATAAATGAAAGGAAAGAAAATACAAAAGTTGAAGCAAAATTTAAGTTATAACTTTAAAATATATTATTTTAAAGTTAAAACATAATTGATTGGATTGATTCGGGTTAAAAAAAGTTAAATCCGATAACGGAACCAATTATGATTGGTTTGGTTCGGATTTGAAGTGAAAAGAACCGATAACCGAACTGATCTGAACCAATTTAATTGGTTTGGTTTGGATTGTCGGGTTCATTGGATAAATCCGATCCGATGAACACCCCTACTTAGTAAAGTATACCTTGGATGAAAAAAAAAAAAGGTGATATATTTTTTAATGTGTACAAGATTTAAATATGCTTTTAAGTGTTTTTGGTGCTTTTCTCTTACTAATATTAGAATTTTAATTCGATAACTTATACTAATGTTTAATGTAAAATTTTATTATGTGAATTATTAAGTGAAACTCCAATTATAAAAATAGAGCAACACTAAAAGCACTTAAGAATTAATATCTAAGTTTTGTCCTTTCAATAATACTAATAAGGACAATAATGACATTAAAATTAAAGAACATGCAAAATTTAACTTAAAACATTTATTTATAGATTTTATTACGATGCTGTAAATATTTTTACACTGTAATTTAATCGTTACATTCACCAATAGCCTCTTAAACACCAGATAAATAACAAAAAAAATGTTGACCAAGAGAAGCTGATATGTTTCAAATAAAGACTTAATACCAAAGTGGGTGGTTTGGTTACCTTTCCAAAGGTGACAGTTTTTAATTTCTTAACCTTATTAATCTGTCCAAAGCATTCTTGCTAGTGCTACGCAATTGTCTCTTTCACGACCAAGAAATCGCAATGCATAGTCATTCACGAAATTCCGATCCGTAGCTGAAGCGTAGTACGAGGCCAGTATACATTATTCTACTCCCTCGATGCTCTTTGTTTCATTAATCATCCATGGCCATGATCATGTTAATTACAAGTTTTTTTCCGTCTCTCGCTCTGTCAATCCAAATATGCAATCAAGAGTAAGTTGCAAAATGTTGACTTTGTAATATGCCTTAGGTGGTTCTTTTTAAAAACAATAAAAAGATCATAATAAAATATATTATCACTTTGATTTTAATATTAAAACATATTAATATATCATAAATCTGGAATATAAATAAATAATAATAATAATATAGGTTAATTATGTTTTTGGTCCCTCATTTTTTGTCGAATTCTGTTTTTAGTTTCTCAAAAATAGTATAACTCGTCATAGTCTCTCATCAATTTTTCGTCTGTGTTTTTAGTTCTTATCGTTAGCTTGGACCGTTACGTGATAACATGGCATCCACATTGGTAGCCATGTGGACTACTAGTTTGACGTGGCAGTCACTTGGCAAAAAAATATTTTTAGAAATTTGATTTAATTTTTTTGGCATGTAAATTATGAAAATGGTCCCTCATTTTATCACGATTTATGTTTTTAGCCCCTAAAAAAAAGTTTGACTAATTTTAGTCCCTCAAAATTTTTTAATTCATGTTTTTAGTCCCTCGTGTTAACTTAGATAGTTAAACTTTAATAATTAATTAATTATTATTTTCACACAATTTATATTATTATTTTGCACTCATACAAGTTTTTTCCTCAAATTTTTTAACTAATAATTCATTAATAAATCAATTATAACTCAAAAGCTTACCACAGTACTTCTCTTACCTCTTCATCGCTATGCTTTGATAACTCAAGGCATTCATAATCTCTTATAAAAAGACTAGCAATCTAACCTCTTCGATTATCCTTTCCATGTAATCTTTTTTTTTTTTTTGCATTTTTTTGTGAAATAATGTGTAAAATAATAATATAAATTATGTGAAAATAATAATTAATTAATTATTAAACTTTAACAATCTAAGTTAACGGGAGGGACTAAAAACTTGAATGAAAAAATCTTAAGGGACTAAAATTGATCAAACTTTTTTTTGAGGGACTAAAAACATAAATTGTGATAAAATGAGGGATGATTTTCATAATTTACATTTTTTGACGGTTGTCAAATTGCTAGAAAATTATATCAATTTTTAAAAAATATTTTTTGTCTACGTGGCTGCCACGTCAGATTAGTAGTCCACGTGACAAGTCACCTGGCTGTTAATGTGGATGCCACGTCATCACTTAACTGTCTAAGTTAACGGTAGGGACTAAAAACACGGATGAAAAATTTATGATGGACTATGACCGATATTCAAAATATTTTTGAGGGACTAAAAATAGAAATCAACAAAAAATGAGAGACCAAAAACATAATTAACCCTAATAATATATTAGCGTATGAAGTCACAAACTCTTGTTAATTATGCATAACATAAAAATAACAAGATTAAATAGACATATGATATTTCAACCACAAGAGTAGATTAACTGGCATGGGGTTGTTTAAACTTAATAAGTGGTCTTGAATTTGAGTTTTGAGTAAGCCACTACATTAAGTATTTGGAGAGAGAGTTTTACTACTCATAATAGTCCTATCTAATTTGAGTAGGATTGTTTTCTATAAAAAATACATGTGGTTTTGTAAAAAAAAAAAAAACATTATTTCAACCTCCAAAACTCTCATTACGTGCAATATTCCTAGGACAAATAAGTATTTTTTTTTTTTGTACAATGATCGCATTGAAATTAGAACCTATGACATCATACATTCTACCCCAACCTTCCATGAGTATTTATAGGACACATGAGTATTTAATATGTTTAAACTTGAACTAGTCTTTTTATTTAAAAAATATAGGAAAAAAATTTGAAAAAACTTTTAATAAAATAATTTAAATAAAAATAATGATACATATATATTTATAATCTTATAAATCATAACAAATAGATTCGTTCAGATCTAACCATTATATAAATTATTTTATTATATTTTATGTATATTTAATTTAGATTATGGGACAAAATTAGAATTTCGATTTAAAAGGGTCAAGACAATATATATACATTAGCAAGAGATTTGTTATCGTATATCTACTTATTTTTTAGTTGAAATACATTAGCAAGATACATCATAGGTGTATTTTACGATACATTATAGTTATAACTTGTTAACGTACTCCAATTAAAAAATAAGTGTGTGTTCATTAACAAATCCCACAAGCATTTGTTAACGTACACACATTTATTTTTTAGTTAACATTAGCAAGCTACACCATATGTGTATTTTAAGATACATTGTAATTTTAATTTGCTAATGTACTCCAACTAAAAAACAAGTGTATGTATATTAGCAATTCCATATATATATATATATATATATATATATATATGACTTTGAGTGAAAAAATTTAAATTTCCATATACATAACTATATAAAAAATTTAACATATCACTATATAATGTTTTTCGTATAAGCAATGGAATAATATACCTATATTGAATATAAAAACAACATAAAAAATATAGAGTAAAATATGTGTTAGTCCCTCATTTAACACATTTTTGACTTTAAGTCTCTCAAAAAAGTTTGACCCATCTTAATTTCTCAAAAAATTTCATCATTGTTTTTAGTCCTTTTTGTTAACTCTTATTGTTAAGCGATGATGTAGTATTCCTGTTGACAATCATGTGGTTAGCCATGTGTGTTAGGTATAATTCATTAAAGACATGCTTTTAATCTTTAATCTAAGAGATATTAGGCGAAAGCAATACAATCACAAAAGGCATGCATGTATCAAGAACAACCCATTCTTGTTCACATAGGATTTACATCATGCTGGATTACAAAGGATAGGATAAATACCTTGATCCATTGCCAGTTCCTTATCTAAGCATTCTTCATAGAATAATTTGTGACAATTGATCACAAACACGAACAAGAACAAGGAGAACCAGTGGCTTTATGGTTCTTCCTTAATTGAATCTCTTAAGTTTTTGATGGGACCTTAGTCTCTCTTTAGAGGGGGAGAAGGAAGTATAAGTTTTCAATGATTCAGTATATTAGGGACCATAACCTTCTTATAGTACGGTAACCTAAAAGGGTTTCTATTATCCCCTAATGGGCCAAACATTGACATCTGTACATTTAAGCTCATATCATCTTATTTAGTAGTTTAACAGGCTCACTTAAATTGACTACATAAAATAAAGTCTACTAATGATAATACTAATATAACTAATATAATTGTCTTATAATATTAGCCCACATTAATTCTTAAAATATAAAATTCCAACAATGTGGATAAATTATCTGACGATGGAGCCACATGGGCTATGTGTGGAACTTTTGTTTCCAACTTATGGTAGTTAAAAATTGCTACATATTTTCTACCAATGAAAAACTGTCAAAAATGTTACCAAAAATATCAAAACTGAATCGGGTGAAAAGAGGGTTCAAAATTTTGAAAAGAAACAGAGAAAGAAATGCATGCACAACTTTTCTCCTTAATACTGAGTGGACCTAATAACACCAACACCACCAACAACTAACCCTGTAATGCCTTGTTGGTGCTACATAAAACGAACATAATCATAGAATATTCAATTTTTAATAAAACTCCTATTAACACATTCATGTGGCCTCCCACAAACCCTTTTGCAAGCAAAAGAGGATATAGATATATCTCGCAATGTAGTAGGGCATTTGGCACATATTTACTATAGCTAGGAAGTCAGAAGTCCATAGACACGTTCATAGAGAATGAGAAGATTGGTATCTTAACCAAAATATATGTGATAATAATGTCTCTACTCGCCATGCACTGCCGCATTCGTTAGTAGTCTTGCAAAACTCAATGAAGATGGTGCCTATGAGCTAACACAATCTCGACATCTATTCCCATGAATGTGAATGTCACGATCATCACACCACACATAAACAAACAATGGGGGTGTTTATGACTTGTTCAATCCCACCAACTTGACTTGAAGGGATTTTTGACGAGAAATTAGACCTAGTATATTTTGAGGACGGTTTGGGTCATACTTTGGGAACCCAGTCTAATGTTATATATTCCTTTAAAAAGTATAATTTTTTAAACAATTATGTATTAATAATACAACTACTTGACTTAATAAATAATGTTTTGTCTAACATGATATTATATTTATATTGATATCATTTATCTTAAAATATATATTATAAAATTTGCCTTAATTGTAATTGTATACTTCTTTAATCCTACGATTTAATTATATATAATGTGAAGATTAATATATTATGCCAACAAGTTGGATTGACTTGGTCTTGTCCCAAATGTTGTCAAGTCTTGATTACGTTAGGTTCTAGTTCACAAAATTGACCATATCAAAATTTTGGACCGAGTAAGGACATAGCTAAACCCATCCAACCCGTTCCTTGAACACCTTTAACAAACAGGCATAAGGGCAAGTTTTTGTAAATAAGCATAAAAGTACGTGCACAATGAATGTACTCCAAAACAAGTAGTATGACAACAATATATTTATTTGCAATAGCATATTTCATATAGCAGGGCATATCATATTACATAAATATTAAAATCAATGTGGCACACAAAATGATGAATATGTTAACAATCATACATGCAATAGACTCGACTCCATGAAGATTTTTAAACATCAAGCACTTAATCATACATGTCCCTTAAAATTGTACAACATAATCACCAACCCATAAGTCAAAAAGATGGCTCGTTCCATATACCATTTAGGCAACACCGAAATTGATTATGGAGCAATTAATGGCATCGTCAAGATATGCACATGGGAGTAGTTTCTACCATGACACAATGTTTGCAATGACCTAGGTTACATGCGGAATCATACGTTTATATATCCTCAAAGGCTACACAATGGTACCTCCACTAACTTTCCCGCACTAATCCCAAACTAAGTGCATACTCATAACAACAAAGTAGACTTATGCATGTGTGCAAGAATCAATTCCACCATATAAAATCTCAATATTCTTAATTAATCAAGTCAACATTTAGACCTTTTGTCGCAACCAGGGTTGTGGCGAGACAGCGAAAAGCAATGTTTAAAAACAGGTAGTCGCCACCAAGGTTTATTAGGGAAAACATTGGAAAACCCTTTAAAATAAAATAAAAATGGTCTTTGAAACCAAATTTTAAGTTCGAGAGTCGATTATGTGTAGGGAAGTGCTAGCACCCTACGACATTTGTCGTAAAGATGATTACTTCTAATTAATTAAGCAACAAACTATTAATAACTTTTAAAAAATTTATCTCACCCAAATAATTATAGTGAAAAGAAATTACTTAAAAAATAGTTTTATTTTTATCTTGAAATTGATTAAATTTTATTGTTTTTGACATCGACAGGAATGGTTCCCTGCTCCTACGTATCTCCCATGCAATGGAGAATTAGACTCACGTAGTTCTTTTGTAGAAAATATTTGCGCGTTGTCATTTTTTTATTATTTTTATTTTTATTTTAATTTTGATATTTCTATCTGAAAATATAAAATTGATAGAGGTGTATACCCAAGACAATCTATTATTTTAATTTTGATTCAATATTTAACAAATCAATTTTAATTTAACACTTTTTATTTTTATCCATTACTTTTATAGATGAGTTTTAAGACATTGAGCTATACAGCTTATGCCTTAAAATCTTAAGATTAAGAAGATGTCCCTTCTAATTAATCTTTTCTCTAAAGAAGATCTTATTATTAACATAATTTGGAGCTAAATTATAAAACTTGATTTCGTTGGTTGCATTTCCTTTTTTCTTATTATAAATAGAATTTTACATTTTTAATTTAGAGAATAGTTATAAGATAGTAAGCTGTTATAACTTGTGTTCGTAAACCTTAGAATTAGGAGAACGTCGCATCCAAATAATCCCTGCATTAAAGATTTTATCATTTTATATTATAAAACTTATTAATTTGTTGGTGTTTATAATTATGGATTATTGTCATTTTTATGTTTGATTGAATTATAAAATTTTATTCTTATAATTACAAAATATTTTATTTTTAAAAGTCTTAGAATTATCAAGTTGTTACAACTTGTGTTCTAAGAACTTAAGAGTTAAGAAGATGTCACATCCAATCAACTCATTTTTTATTGACAATTTTATTTTTATTGTGTTATTTTACAGCCAGCTCAATTATGATTAATTTTTGAAGATTACGAAATATTTTCATTTTTAATGTAATTTACTTTTATTTCTATGGTTATTATTGCTAAAATAAAGGGAACAACTTAAAAAAAAATTGAAATTTATTATGTTGATTCTTATTTTTCTTATTTCTTCTTTTCTTATACATGTGAAAACATAATAAAAAAGAAACAAATTTAAGTTTAATATATTCGACATAATAAATGACCATTAGAAATGACAACCTTTTTAATATTTATTTCGTAATAAGTTGTTAGTACTTTATGTTGTTATTATCTTTATTATATAAAAAGAAAGAAGGAATCGTGAAAAACCGGAAAGTTAGCAATTATTCCATTCATCTATTTATATATAATTGCATGTTTTATATTTAGATTTCAGTTCAAATAATAAAACATTGTGGGCTAAGCCCGTTATTGTTAAGCAGCAGCTAAAAAATCGCTAGAAACAATTTGGGCTGAACCCAATTTGAACAAAACAATAGGAACAAAAAGAAAAGAGATAAAAAGTAAAAAAAAATAAAAAGGGGTCCTGATGCTGCCACGGTGACTAATTTCTCCGCAGATCTTTCGCGCGCGCCTGTGTTCCTTTCACGACCTTTTGTTCTCTGCCAATTGCAAAGGAAAAATAGGGCAAGGCAATCAAATTCTCTCACAACTGTGTGTTTCTTTCTTCCCGCTCTGACTACTGTTTTGCAAAATTAGGGCACTCACGAACTCAAATTGGCTGCAATAATTCGCTTCTCGGTTGCGTCCTTGTTTCTTTTTCTGTTCTCTTCATCAAAAGGTGATTTCTCAACATTAGTTTCTCTACTCAGCTGTTTTATAATTCTTTTCATCTTGAAATATATATTGCATTCACGGTATCTACACTTCAAATTATAAAACTGTAATGGTTGATTATCATTGGGTATTCGTGATTACCCACGGTAAAAAATAAGAAAAAAAAATCATAAACAGTTTTTTTATACTACAATTAAGTAATTAATTGAGCGTGTGTATGTGTTAGAAGATTCTTTTGATGTTAACAGGTTGTGTGGGACACCCCTTGACAATAATTAGCAATCAGAAATTCTTTCTGTTACTCTCTAATCCAGGTACCATTTGAATTTGATTATAATAAGTAAATTATATTTTTGTTTTTCTTATTATATAATATTAAAAGTTGTACAGTCTAAATTTTCGTGATTTCTGATTTTGTTATAAAGAACATTTCAAAAGTACTTATTTTATTAAATAAAAAATTTCATGCGCAACAACTAGTAATGGATGGTAATCTTGCTAGTATATCTAACAATATTCGTACTTCTGAGAGTTGCTCCATACAAGGGTTAGAAACCATTGATGTTGAGCCTAAAAATACAGGAATATATATATATATATATATATATATATCTGTGTGTGTGTATACTATCATATTATACATTTGTGTGATTTAGACATAATTTAATTTAATGTTAATTTTTCTAAAAGAAATTTTGCATTGTTTAAGCCAATTTTGATTTGAATTAGAATTAGATTAAAATTGATAGATATCAATTTAAAAAGTTAGATAACTTACTCAGAATTTTGTATTTTTAATTTATTAATTATTACTTCATTACCATGTTTCTATAATTAGCTTTATAATTAAATTGTGATATTTTGGTAATATATCATTTTAATTAGAATTTGATTTGATTTAAATTAAAATATTCTTCATTTATAAATTTTGTTTTTTAATAATCCAACTGATATAAAATAATTTTAAAAAGAAAAATATTTTTGGAAGAATAGAATTATTGTGATTATGATGCAAAAGAACATTTAAAAAATATTAAAAATAATATAAAGAGATATAAGTTTATCTCAGAGAATGTTGTAAAAAAAAAAGTCTATCTTAGAAAAAGAAGAAAAATAATGATAATGTAAATCGAGAAAGGTCAAAATTTGAAGTGATATTTATAACATGCTAAACTTAAACTAATGAGAAAGATAATTACAAAAAATTGTGTTAAAAAGCAATGAATTTCATATTGATATGTGACATTATTTACAGCAAAAATAGTACCAAAAGTAGCTAAGAAAGAACATTTAAGTAATTTCTACAATAACAATAACAATATTAATAATAATTATTGTTGTTATTATTATTTTTGTTGAAGTTGTTATTATTATTAATAGAATGATTGGTTGATATTGTAGGTACGATTTATTTTGATTTGTCAACTAATTTTTAAAAATATAACTAATAATTTATAAATTGATTCAAATCGATATTTGATTTGATATGTTTATTGAATTACTTAAATTGAAGTTGTTAAAAAATTAAAAAATAAAAAATAGTTTAGAAAGAAAAATGAATAAATTTAGCGTTTGTCACATGCAATTAGCCTATTAGTATAATGAATAATAAATTGTTTTTAGAGGAAAAAAAAATACTAAACATGACGATAACACTTGGTTTGGGACCCAAAAATTAAGTAAGGTTGCTTTTCTAAAATACTAGAATTCTTCTTTTATGAAATTCTTTTTTTAAGCCTTTTATATCATATCAAAATGTATAAATATGTTTTTAAAATTTTTTGTATTATTCAAATCAATTTAGATTTAAATTTGGATTTGAATTTCTTACACCATGTAAATGTCTCGTTATTGTACTATCACATTTTGGTCTATATTATACATGATTTACTGTGATATTTTGATAATTGTGATATTTTGCAAGCAACGCAGACTGCCACTGAGTGCACAAGAGTACACAACCACTAGTTTGATAAAATCCCTGAATGGGAAGAATTTAACAATTGCTGCTACTAAATTGAGAAAGTTATTACTTTCTGCTGCTAACTTAAGTTCTTTAAACATTTTCTAAAGTGCCAGTGAAAAGTATAGGAATCATAGGCATAAAGCAACCTTAGCTTGATAAAGATTTTGAATGCTTAATGAACGAGAAACTTAATAACAGCCCCACGAGAAAGAATATGGACCAGTGAAGTGCCGGAAAAAGAAGTGTAGTGAACATGGGAATGTTGAGGTAAATTAGTTTGATAGGCAGATTTTTGAGGACTACAAATATGACCTCATACAAGTTTTTCTCATCAAGGAAATGAAGATATGAATTGGGTTCTAAATTGTAGCATACCAGTGAGCGTAATGAGTTGTAGCTGTAGGAAATAAAAAAATCTATATGTTTTCTTTCGACTCTCATCCTAATTGCAGTACCAAATCCCTAGAACCACTTTGTGGCTCTCTCAAAGAGACTCATGATGGATTTTAGACTTTCATCGTGTGTCCTGTTCTCAAGATGATACAAAATGATATAGTAGTTATTACAGACATTATTAGCCTGAAATGGTAAAATCTTGTGCGAATACTTCTCTGTATGAGACTTTTTAATAGCTCAAGTAGGTTTGCCAGTAAAATGTAAAAGGAGGTTATTATAATTTCAGGTTATCTTACTGAGAACTACCATAATTTATATTCATATCATTCAAACTTTAGCGAATAGAAAAATTATATATATAAGATATTTAATATTATAAATATTAACGATGGTTTTTCATTGTTACCAGGCCAATGGCTTTGGTGCATTGGTAGTCGGCAGGTTTATTGTAGTGGAATTGTTATTTCATTGGTGAATTAAAAATAAATGAAGTGATCAATGTGTGCTTTTATGTTCATTAAAAGAATAAAATGGATTTTTAGGAGATTTTGCAACTCATCTTAGATGAGGAAATTTATAATAATTAACATCATAAACATGTGTCAACAAAATAAAATTTCTAAGCTCAACAAGTGGCATTTGTTAAGGAAGGAATGGCATTTTATTCTAAATGACAAAATATGTCATTCCCGTATGTATAATTCATTTGTACTTTCAAAGATGATAATGGGTCATATACTAATTTGCATTATTAGAAGTTTAAATCATAAAAGTTTCCTCAATTCTTATATGGGAAAGATATAGAGAAGCAGGAAACTTAATTAACTATCATCAAATGTAATATCCTCCTATGCCATGCAATTTTTGGGACTGTGTGATGTAGCAAGTGGTAACTGGCAGATATTGAAAGGGATAGTGATCCTTAATAAACATTGGTATGCAACAATATGTAACTCAATGTCAGAAGATACTGCAACTGAGAAGTTGAACATTTACCAGAGGCCAAACGAAACTTTTATATAATTATATATCGAAAGTGGTGGTCACAATACATTTCATTCAAAATTATAGTTCACACTCTTTAAGATGAAATCCAGGACTTTTATATATGTAGTACATCAAAAAAAAAAAAAACTTTAGCTAAATATTAATCACTTCTAGTCTTGATTATTTTATTACTAGAAAAATTTAAAAATTCTGTAGCAAATTTGTAAATATGATTACAGCTTTTTAAAAATTTATGTTATTTAAAAAATTAAATTGTTAAAAAGAAATTATAAAGTTACACACACACACACACACACACATAAAATTATTGATTAAAAAAGTCCAATAGCACTAACAAGGTCTAGTATAGTTGGTAGCTACTTAGATTCCTTAAGCATGTTGACAGAGTATTCTGATTTCGTAGAATTGTTGGGAGAGACAAAACCCACTTCAATATGGTATTGGATTATTTTCAATCAACTAGGTTCCTCGACAAAAGATTAGTCATTGGTAAACACCGGTAACATGGTGAACCAAAAAACAATATAATACATTTATTTATTCATCAATTTATAGCGCAAGTTTTTATCTTATAAATTTGTTATAATTAAACATATTAACTCTTACATCAAACATGGGAATTCTAAATTGTACAGCTTTAAGCTTAGGGAATTTCTTAAGATCTCTCATATCAAAGGCAACCTTAATATCATCTATGAAGGCAGGTACCAGTTTGGGTAGTAGGGGCAGGGTAGGAAATGACCTCAAATTTCTCTTCCATTAAGCTTATGACACATGCAGTCCATTTTTTGGCCCTCTTGCTTAATGAAAGACGAGACACCAAATTTGGACAGCACCCTCCAAGGCACATGTTCTTGTTGACTTCATCTTTAAAGAACTCTTGCAACTCTCTTTCCGTGGTGGCCACCTTGCAAAGCCATTCTTCTATGTCTGGTACAATTTGGCGTCCATTTTTTCTATCTTCATCCACAATCCTTTGTACCCTATTTTTCTTACCTTCTAACTTTTCAAGTTCACTCTTAAGATTGTTGATGTTTTTTTGGTAGTGCACTACATACCCGAATTGTCTGTTGATTGGTATTACTATTGATTGTCCAACCTGTGACGCAAACAACGCCCGAAAGCCAAAACTAACATACATTAATGAAATTGTTAGAGTGGGAAAATATGTCCCTAACAAAGAAGAAATGAGAAAATATTCACTCTATAATATAAATTTGATGTACAAAATGAAAATTGTTTTACATCAACATTCAATTATATGTTATTGAAATACTTTAACTTGCATATATCTATTATCATAGTTATACTTTTTATTGACTTAATTAGTTATACATGAGAATGATAATGTAAAAAACATTTGTATGAGAATGCATAAAAAATAATACGTATTCCTCTATTACCGTTCTAAGAGCTTTTTTCCCATTTTACATTATATTTCTTTTGCTAACCAATTTCCAAATGAATATAATGTAAATTACATAGGATAGTTCCCTCTTGAAACAATTAGTTTAACATGTGTGTTTCTTTTAGGGTATCTAGAACCATTCTTAGAAAGTGAATTTGAGAGTATATGATTCCCATACTTGATATATATAAGTTTTTTTTTCTAAAAAAATATCCTTAAATATTATTGATTTATAAGAAAATTAAATACCCATGTTTTCTTTGCATTTATTCCTATAATGTGGGTAAGCATTTTACTTTCCCATGCCTTCCTTACTTCACTTCATTCTACCTTATGTTTTCCATTCTTATAGGAATATCATTATATGTTAATCGTGTAATAGTTTGGAGAATCTGAATTCTATTATTAGCAAAATGTTTTAAGTACACGGAAATAAATAGAATACAGGATAAGATTGTTAGAAAATGTATTCATAAGATACAACCCGGTAAATGAAACAACCGAAGGTAACAAAATACATATCAACAAGCTAAAGAGTAGGAGATAATATGATGATGATGACAATGTACGATGGCATGATGAAGGTTGTATGGAGGTGAGATGAAGTGGGAGAAGTGGTCAATACACCAATAAATCAAACATGTTTATAAATATATTTAGGATCCTAGGAATATTATTCCCTTGGATAATACACCTTGAAATAAGCACTCCAGATAAATAAGAAATGAACAACAAATAAAATCAAAATCACATTGAATCTATACATATTGTATGCACTTACACACTCTGTTTTCAAATCCTTTATTTTCTTTCTCTTCTGAATTTACTTCACTGAAAATTGACAAGAGACAATTTAGGATTATAGTGTCATAGCAAAGATGTTTATTTTCTGTATAAACCAAGAGAAAAGGCCTTGGAACTAATTATCAGAAGAATGCTTATATTCACAAGAGGAAATGTAAGTTAATAAAGTGTAAACTCATGCTAGAGTTTAAATTGGGGAATCCTAAATAGATAAGATACCAACAAAACACAGCCTCACAAGATTAGGATTAATCTCAAACTCAGTCTAGGGTGGGAAATGTGGATAGGTCTCTCACCATGGGAGAGTTTTTTACAACTGTTAGATAAAATAATTTTTAATTAAATGGTTTAGATTTTTTTCTTTTCTTTTTCTCTTTTTTTCCTCCCTTTCCCAATTTACACTTTTTTTTTTCTCTTTCTTCTTTTTCTCTCTCCTCTTCTTCCCTCCCCTCCGCCTACATTCCCTCTCTTTGTGGCTTCTTCCTCATCCTCCTTCACGTCTTCACCATCGTTGGTGCCATCTCAGGTTGTGCTGCAGTGGGGACGAATCGTTGGTGCTTGGTACATATGGTGGCCACAAAATAGAAGCCTAATTTTTTTATTGTCATTTGTCAGAAACTAAAATCAAAGAATGGTTTTGTACAAATTTCTCATTCATTTGTCTTGTTCAAAATAGCAGTGGTTGTATGTGGTGATTTGATTTTGATTTTGATTTTGACTTATCTGTTGGGTGATGATGGTGCAAATGCAAATCTTTGTTAAAACTTGATCGAGAAAACCATAACTCTTGGAAGAGGCAGTCGATGGATTCGAAGGTGATTTTGATGATGGCATTGGCATGATTGAGCATGTTGGCGCTGACGTAGGCCCACCAAGCAGCCAAGCAGTTGAGGAGGGTGACATTCTCACAAAGTGTGATAAGCGAGGATGCAGCTAAGGGTTTCGATGATGGAGAAGCGAAGGTTGTCGCTAGGGGAGTCGAAGCGCTCAGAGATCTCCTTGTTGCAGTTGGCGATGAGCTTTGCGAGGCGATATGAGGGGATTGTGGTGAAGATGGAGACGGACGACGGTGGCGACATCAGGGTTGGAGAAGTGGAGGTCGGTGCAATTGCAACTTGGAGAAGAGAGGAGGTAGGGGTAAATGGGAGAAAGAGAAGGAAAGAAAAGGAAAAAGAAAAAAATCTTAATCATCCAACGGTCACTAACTAAATTTAACGATCCAAATGACATTTCCCACCGAGGGGGACCTATTCAAGTTACCCACGCTAGCCTTCGTCTTAATCTCAAGAAAAAACTAAACTTCTACCCAATTTTGGGTAGATAAAAAAGAAAGATAAAAAGAAAATGAGATGGAAAAGAAATAGCAGCCTAGCTATATATGCTATTCGCTCTTAATGGACAAGTGACACTACAAAGGCAGAATGAGAGAATGAATGAATTAGATGTAGGCATCAGACATATGTCGATATATTTAGGTTATCAAAATGATGGAAAAAAAAGAGAACTAAAATCATTTTACTTAGGCCGGCTTTTTAAATTGCAGTCTGATTCGATACACATCTGTAAAGTATCTTATCCATCAATGCAGGCATGGAGTAAAATTATTAAATTATACTATGAATATATTAAGATCAACTTCATTTTCATTTGTGTTTTATCCTTATCTCCAATTAATTCTACACCTTCGTTGTTGTCGTAATAAGAAACAAGTACGAAATTTCGTAACTTAATAGTCCTTCCATCATATGATTAACTATTATTTTTTAAGAAAATTTGTTTTGGTTCATATATTTTATATTTTTGTTTTTTGGTCAGGAGGTCATGTTTTCTTATCGGTCGTATATATATATATATATATTTATTATTTATTTATTATTATTTATTTTACGTGAAAACATGAAAGGGTGAATTCAGTTTGAATTGGATATTTTTCGGGCTTAACAGACTAGCCCATTTGCTTTTGTCCAAATACACAACGAAAACATATTTTCCTTGTATATCTTAATACGATTTTGTCTTGTATATTTCAAAGGAATCTTGTTAAGATACATAACGGAATCGCGATTCTGTTGTGTATCTTGACAAGATCTTGTCTAGACATACAACGGAATTGTAATTCCATTATCTTGTCCAGATATACAACTAAATTGCGATTACGTTGTATATTTGGACAAGATCTTGTCAAGATACACAACAAATCGCAATTTCATTGTATATTTCGTTGTGTATCTTGACAAGATCTTGTTGAGATATACAATGAGATCCAATTTCGTTGTATATATGGACAAGATCTTGTAGAGATACACAATGGAACATGTTTCCATTAATAAAGAGGGGGTGAGGGTGAGAAGAAGAGAGAATAAAAGAAAAGTGAGGACAAAATAGTCTTTTTACTCTTTTTTGAAAAAGTTGGGGGTGAAAATAGCAAAAAAAAAAAGGGGGTGAAAAAGCAGGACCCAAGTATAACCTATAAAAAAGTCTAACCTATTTTCATTTCGCTTTTCTTTAGTTATTTTGGGTTCGTATAGGCTTTTCTTCATGGCTTTTACTATTTACACTCCCATTATTTTCTAACTACACTTCCTTTTTCTTTTTTTTAAATTTTAATTATAATGAATAGCTTTTATACCCAAAATACCCATTAATATAAAAAAAGATATAAGTACTATTCTTTATACTCCATCTTCATTATTCTCTAAACTCTTCTCACCTACATATTTTCTTTCCTTTTCCTCTTGTTGTCAAAAGTATTGGAATTTTTCCTTAATTTTATTTCATTACACTCCTATATTGAATTTCATCATACAAAAAAAAAAAAAACTTTAATCTTGATATCGTAGGTGACGTATATTCAATTTCATCATACGTATAGCAAAAGATGTATATTGCGAAGTTGCGTGACTAGGTATGTATTGATTTTCTTTCTTTTTCAATCCTAAAACGTACCTTATGGAAGTCAATATAATAACTATTCTAAAAAGTACTTTTCAGAATATAAGAAATAATATTTTGGAGAGTACTTTTCAGAATTTATTTTTTTAATTTTTCCTTTGTAGTTTTTTTATTTTTGTCAATTCATGTTATGTCTAAGCTGGTGAATTAAATAATATTATCGATTGTAGTGATGCATTCAACACTACAAAGGTAATTAAACTAGTAACTTGATTTTCCTAATTATCACCACATGACCATGAAAATCTCAATTTTTATTTATTCTTCCAGGTTTTTCTTTCTCGATATGCTATGTTGAATTGGGCTCGAGATGTTGCAAAAGAAAATAGATTTGTCCTTATTATTTTGAGGTCAGGCACAAATACAGGACGTAAGAAAGGAAAGACATTTGTAATTCTTAGTTGTGAAAAAAAGTGAAAAATATAGAAAATCATACTAGAATGCATTATTTAGTAGGGTGACTAGTAGCAAAAAAATGTGAGTGTCCCTTCAAGTTAAGGGGAAAAAATTCCAAAAGGGTTGAAAGATGGACTGTTAAGGTAATGTGTAGTTGTCACAACCACGAGTGAGTAGAAACATTGGTGGGTCATTCATATGTTGGTCAATTGAATGCTGAAGAGAAGTCTTTGGTCGATGATATGACAAAGAACATGGTGAAGTCGAGAAATATATTACTAACATTGAAAGATCATATCGTGTATAGTGTCACTACTATCAATCACATTTACAATGCTCGACAAGCATATCAGTCATCTCTAAAAGATCCTAGGATTAAAATGGAACACCTATTGAAATTATTAGAACATGATTAGTATATGTACTGGCATAAAAAAAGGGATGGTTCTAACGTTAATAGAGAAATATTTTGGTCACATCCAGACGTCATTAAACTTCTAGATACTTTCCACATTGTCATGCTCATTAATAGTACTTATAAAACCAACAACTATCAATTTCCTTACTTGAGATTGTTGGTGTCACTTCAATAGAGTTAACATTCTCGATTGCATTTGCTTATATGGAATTTGAGCAAGCTGATAACTTCACTTAGGCATTACAAAGGTTAAGAGGATTGATTATCAATGATGATGAGATACCTTAGGTGATTATGATTGATAGAGACATTGCTCTGATGAAAGCAATGCAAGTAGTTTTTCAAAGCTCTTCTAATTTGTGATGCCATTTTCATATTAACAAGAATGTGAAGGCTAAATGCAAGTTGATAGTTCATCGGACGGAGAAATGGGACCAAGTGATGAATGCATGGGATGATGTTGTGAATTCTCCTAATGAGGGTGAGTATATGCAGTGTGTGACATTATTTGAAAAGGTTTATTCAAGTTTTCCTATTTTGGGTGATTATGTGAAAAATACATGACTAATTCCACACAAGGAAAAATTTGTCACGACATGGACAAATCAAGTGATGCATTTGGATAACACAACAACCAATAGGTATGCTCAAACTTATATTTTAATAATTTATCATGAAAAAATATTATTAGTATTATTATTATACTAATTATTAATTTATTATAATTATGCCAATTATTATTTTTGTTATTATAATTATTTTAATTATTATGTCAAGATTATTATGTTAATTATTATTATTGTGCTACTTATTATTATTATTATTATTATTATTATTATTATTATTATTATGTTAATTATTATTTTTATTATTATAATTATTTTGTCAAGATTATTATTTAATAATTATTATGATTATTATTATTTTTATTATGCTAATTATTAATTTAGTAATTATTTTTATCATGCTAAGAGGAATGCTAGCATCACTCTTTTTAACACTCTCTTTCTAACATTCTCTCTATGATTGGCTGAAATTTAATGAAAATCACAAATTTTGGTGAGTCTCACCTCTCATTTAATGTGTCCTCTCATGATTTAGAAGTGAGGCCCTACCAAAAATTGTGATTTTTAATAAATTTCAGCCAATAGTAAAGAAAGAATGACGCTAGCATTCCTCTTATGCTAATTATTTTTTATTATAATTATTATGTAAAGATTATTATTATTATTATTATTATTATTATTTTAATTATTATGTGTTACTTAATAGGGTTAAGGCATAACATTGGAGGTTAAAGAGAATGCTTCAAGATAGGAGGGGTGATATGTGTTGTTGTTCGAAAGCTGTGAACAACATGATTAAATTGCAACACACGGAGATTAAGGTGTCATTCCAGAAAAGCATAAATGTAGTGGAACACAAGCACAATACTCCATTCTATGCCAAGTTGCAAGGATTTGTATCAAGGAGTGCACAATATTTCTATTGCTATGATTGCAATTTCTATTTTGATTAAGATTAATAATATGTGCAATAAAAAAATCCCCACAAAATAATTATTAAATATAATAATAAATAAATCATAGAAATAAATATTATGACAAAGGGTGTTACAATTAGTGGTATCAGAGCAATTCTTTCCTGTCAAACCTGGGGTATGGTCCTAACTACCTTTTTTTGTGTTGTGTGTTTTTGCACATATTGTTTGTGAAACAATTGTGTGATATGGATTGTTTGTACTTATGCTATTGTCGTTTAGATAGTAGTGTGAGATGCTTGTTGAATGATTATATTGCACTAAGTTGGGATATATATTTGGGAAGCTACTATCAGCTTTTCAGTAGTGATCCCTTGTAGTGTCTCTCACTACTGTAGAAAACACTTTTAAATCGATTAAAAAGGCTTTTTAAATTGGTTTTACAATTGATTTAGATACAGGCGATATAAAAAAGTATTATTATTTTAAATCGTAAGTTAAACTGATTTAAAAAACACTTTTTAAATCAGTTCAAAGGTAAACCGATTTAAAAAGTGTTTTTAAATTAGTTATTGTTACAATCGGTTTAAAAAGTAACACTTTTTCAATCGGTTATTGTTTAAACAAAAAATCGATTGCAGCAATAATCACTTTAAAAAGTACATTTTTCAAATCGGTTAAGGCCAAACCAATTTAAAAAGTGTTACTTTTTAAATCGATTGAAGCATAATTGAGTTAAAAAGTTACGGTTTTTTTTAAAATAATTTCATTGTTTTGTCATACAACCAACCCTGTTATCATTGAACATATACCACAGAAACAACCAGTACATCAACTCATTCAGTTAGAACCTACTTTAACCAACAAAACTTCATAATATGCTTTGAAACAGATAAAATAAAAAACTACTATTCATTTTCCTAGCTAAAGACATTCTAAACAAACTATTTATTACTAATTTGAAGAGAGAAAGTTGTCCAATGTTGGCGAATGTCTAGCAAGTTCTCATGTGAGAATGGTTCCTTATCAATGAATAATAGCAAGATAAACATAAGATAAGTTCATTACCCAATCAGCCATAAAAATTATAAGTATTATTGGAACTAGATGAAAATTATATTACCTTGTCCCATGAGTCCACAATATATGCTAAAAATGGTTAGCATATGATTCATTACATAATATCCACACTTATAGCTCCTTACTTGTTTGTTAGCCTACCAATGAGAATTATTTTAAAAAATGAGTTATAGAAACAATTACAAATTGTAACTGCATATGCAGATGTAAATTACTTACATGAGATAAAACCAACCAGGCTTCCTTCGTAGTGACATGTGCCTACCTGCCAATGTTTGATATTTGATCATGACTTTGATTAAAAAATGAATATGCAAAGTATGTTATAGGTTTCAAAATTATAATACAAAGCACGTAGGAAATATATTATAAATAAAAACTTACCTTTCTACTAGTGTTTCAATTCTTTGTTTGGCTTCTTGTTCAACGAACATAACAAAGCTACAACGTTGTCCCTAGGACAAATAATTAGCAATTGCTAGTGTGAGCTGCATTGAAAAACAATATAGGTGATGAGATTCAAATATCATTTAAAATCATTTGGGTGAGAAATAACTTGTGCATATCAATGCAAGTACGGTGCTAGGTAATATCGTTTTCGTCCATTATATATCCACTTCTGAATGTAGGCCTGAGAATCTTCATCTTTAATATCTATCTTCTGAATAGGGAACAAATCAATAAATCTATATACATTCTCCCGCCTCTTTGAGAGACAAAGGTGATGCATGTATCTAAAATATTCAAATGAATGTTAATTATAATAATGAGATGCTTATCTAAGAGATTTACAAAAAAGTTAAACTTATAACAACCATAATTGTAGAACTGAAATATTTAACATGTCATTGCCAGAACTCGCGTACACCCCTAGTTGGCCACTCAATTAGACGGTCCATAGCCCCCTAACATCGAGCCTAAAAAGGTATAGGCACTTACCATGGCTGCTTGCTCGACTAGAAAGTCCAACAATTAACGAAATAGATATGCAATAAAACATGAACTAAGTAAAATGAAAAAAAAAAAAAGAAGAAGAATGTATTAGATTTTTCTATATAACTAGTTCCTTAGAGATTATCTAAAGTTTGGAAGTTTCCAAAAGGCAAAAATTTTGATTTGTGTTTTCTAAATCTTACGATCATTTTGAATATTGATGTCTACAACAGTGTCAAAATTGAAAGACATGTTAAAGTAGAGAAATATGCTTTCAAAGGTTTGATATTCATTAAATAAATTATTTAAAATAATAATAATAATTAAGTCTTTTTTAAAAAGAATGATTATGTGTTCAAATCATGAATATCATAGTTGAAACATGACCATATTTAAACCACTACAAAGAATAATAAATTGAATCTTTTAAAAAAATTATAATTACTTTTATTAAACATCTTAAAATAATTTAATTTCCATAAACTACTAATTTTAATTGTAATTGACAATTTTCATTTATATATTACTTATTTGATTGATATTGATGTGTTTTTGTGATACCTGCTTCAATTAATTGAAGCAATAATATAATTGACATTAAGTAACTTATTGCTAAATATTTAAATTAACATGACTTTTTATAAAAAAGTGAATTCATTATAAGTATCTAACTTTTAAGAGTAAAGACTCCAAAATATGTAATAGAAATTGATTATAACTTTAAGATTGTGGCTAAAAAAGTTTCTTAATAATAAATAATAACTTAAGGAAATAGATGCCTATATATTAAATATTAGGCTTAATTGTAATTTTTGCCTTCAAAATTTACAATTTTGCGAATTTTGTCACCTCAAAATTTTTTGGTGTGAATTTTGTTTCCCAATTTACAAAATATCACAAATTTTGTCCTAAAATAAAAAAGGCCACAATTAATATATTTTGTGGTGGTTTTTCCTTTAATTGTAACAGTTTTTTTACTTGGGGGAAAAATTTGTAATATTTTGTAAATTGAAGGGCAAAATTCATGAAAAAAAATTTGGGGTAGTAATATTTGCAAACTTATAAACCTTTAGAGACAAAAAGTGCAATTAAGCCTAAAGATTATTATTACTTATTCTTTTCAAATATCTCATTTTCGTAACACATGTACTAATTTAGCTTTTTTACATAAGAGTGAATTTAACTTAAAATATTTTATTGTATAACTCCCAGCTACACTAATTTAATTATCTTTATTTGATTGATCTATTTTTGTGTTAGAATATATTTAAAATTATTAACAAGTGGCTGATGATTCAAGTGATACAGACTTGATTTACTTTGACTAAGGTCTAGAATGAGTCTTATATATGAAAAGAATCTCTACTAAGAGAGTTTTTTTTCGTGTGTATGTATAGTGGTCGCATTGAGGTTAGAACCTATGAAGTTCATGCATATCACTCCAACTCTCCCCTCCCACTAGACCGAACCAAGTGGGTTCTATCAAGAGAGTTAATTCCACCAAATTTGTAAATATTTCTATCTCAAATAAAACTATCTCTTATAAAACATACCTATCTGTAGTCTAAATAAAGAAATGTGGTTAAGATTGATCTTTTATCATTCTCAAAAATGATTTTGTAAATAATATTTTTTTTATTAAAAGCAAGGTATCTTCATAACTAGAAACTATGGGATTAATCTCTCAAGAAAGTAGACCAGTTAAGAGATAAGTCCTCTCTCCGTAGGTGTTGCTCTATTTGGATAGTCAGGAATTAAACCCTTGTCATATGTTTAAAGGGCTCAAACTACTAGTCACTTGTACAACACCTTGTAGGTGATTTTGCAAATAATATGTTATTAATTATTTACAAAAGAAATTCTAATATTCTTATAATATTTTCAAATGTTTCATATTAGTACAAGAAACACTAATTTCAAATATTTTAAATTTCATACTGTCGTTGTTAATATTAAATATTTTTTTAATTATATTTATTATTTTTAAGTTACTAAAATATTAGGCTAAATTATTTGATAAAATATTCATTTTTATCCAAAAGGAATTGTGAAAAACTAGCAACTAGTGGATTTGATTCATTATTATATCAATAAATTATAAGTTAATTCTTTTATAATTCAGTTATCAATTAGAATACACAATTTGAATAATGAGAGTTTCACTTTTCTCACTCTCTTAATTAGATATTCTAAATATGACTTAAATGTATTTTTAGTCCTTATAATTTGGGAATTATGGTTTTTTAGTCCTATAAAATTATTTCGGTTATAGTCCCTGAAATATTTTTGTGTTTTTTTAGTCTTTGTCGTTAAAGAAGTTTTGTTAATGATGACATGGAAAACGAAGTGCGACATCACTATGTCACATGTTGTCCATGTAGACGTATGTTTTAGGAACTAAAATGACAAAAAAAATTATAGGGACTAAAAAACAAAATATCAAATTATAGAGACTAAAATAACCAAAATAATTTTATGGTGACTAAAAAATAAAATACCAAAGTATAGGGACTAAAAAGATATTTAAACCAAATTAAAATAAAATAAAAATTAAAAACCCTCATTCACCACCACCATGGCAAACCCTTTGTTTTCTCCTTTCACCATTTGTCTTTTTTTCCACCATTTCAACCACATAAGCCATCGCACTGAGCAAGCCAACCCAAAACTTAAATTCGCATGAGCCAAATTGCAACCCAAAACCATGAGCTCTTTCAGTAATGTGATTTACAGTTTCTACCAACCATGCAATGTGTCGCATGAAAGAATGTGGCATGTCGCATTGAAGAACGTAGAGTGTCATTGAAGTTGTTACCAAAAAAGCTTATAGTTTTAGGTTGTGATTTGGCTTGAGTAAGTATAGGTTCTAGGTTGGCTTGCTTAGTGTGGTGGCTTTTGTAGCTGGGATGGTGGAAGGAGAAAATAGAGGGTTTACAACGGCGGTGGTGAATGAGGGTTTTAATTTTATTTTTCTTATTTTCATTTGACTTCAATATCTTTTTAGTTTCTATAATTTGGTATTTTGTTTTTTTAGTCCCCACAAAATTATTTTGGTTATTTTAGTCCCTATAATTGATATTTTATTTTTTAGTCCTTATAAAATTATTTTGTATTTAGTCCTTGAAACATGTGCCTACACAGACAACATGTGGTGCAGTCAGTGGCACTTTGTTTGTCACACCATCATTTAACTGTAACTTCTTTAACGACAAGGACTAAAAAACACAAAAATATTTTAGGAACTCAAATGATCAAAATATTATGGGGACTAAAAACAAAATGTTCAAATTATAGGTACTAAAAAGATATTTAAGCCTTCTAAATGTCCTTTCTCTTCTCTCTTTGAACATGCATTTCACACATTGCTAAAGTAGCCAAAAAATTTCTTCATCAACCATCTCAACCTACCCTTCTTTTATCCTTATGTGTATACTTAGTTTTCTTAACCACCTATCCCTATCAATCTAACTTTTTTTAATCTCTATTTCTATATTAAATTTCAATAATTTTTTTAAAAGAAATTCTCAGTAGTTAAGAATAATCTTATATTACAATTTAAAAATCTCTCCATATATAAGTATACTATATTTAGCAAGTGTAATAATATATGTATTTAATGTTACTAATGCAGTATTCATATAACAATAGTATTTTTTATTGTATTTATTAAATATAATATAGAATTAACTTTGATAATATTATTAAATATAGTATATTTATTAAATTTAATAAATATAATATACTTATTAAAAAATATATGGCTTTGCATATGGTTGTATATATATATATATATATATATATATATATATATATATATATAATCTATTATTAAATAAAAATTAATGATTACTAAACTTAATACACACACATATATAAAACAAATATGAAAATTTTATTATTTTTTAACAAATTACTCTATAAAACATATTTTAAATAAGAAAATTTAGATATATACTAATATAATATATATAATAATTTATCTCTTAGTTTCTATTATTAATTATTATTTTAAATAAATAATTGTAAATTATTTTAAATTTAGTTATATATTAAAAATTCTTATGTTTATTTACTATTGTTAATAAACTCAATAGGATTAGCCTAGTGGTAGGATGTTTAGGTAATTTGCACAAGGTCTTGGGTTCAAATCTTGTTGTCATCACTATACACACACAAAAAAATACTATTGTTAATAAAAAAATATTTTAAAGTGATCAAATTAAAAATTAAAATATAGTTTACTACAAGTATTAATGTAATATTTTTATAAATCAATGAAAAACATTTTTTTTATATTATATTAGTTATTGTATTCATTAAATATATTATACAATTAAATTTAATAATATTAACAAATATTATATTTGTTAATATATATATATATATATATATATATATATATATATATGTATATATTTAATATAAGGATGTATTTAACAATTAATGTAGTATTTATATAAACATTAAACAATATTATTTGTTTATTTTTTGTACAAAAAATTTTAGGAGGAGGGAATGGTATTCCAGGTAGGAAAAGCCTCTAAACTCAAGATTACTTATAGAGAAACTATATTTATTTCACTCCAAAGAAACAAATGGGAGCTCGAACCTATGACTTGTCAAATGCGAGATCTTGTCTTGCTTTACTCAACCAACCCTTTGGAATTATATTATTTTTGTATTTACCAAATATAATATATAATTAACTTTAACAATATTATTATTAAATATAATATTTATGAAATATAATAGTATATGTAATAATGCATCCATTTAATGTTAGTATAAAAATTAAATAGTTTTATTTATTGTATTTATTAAATATAATATATCATTCACTTTAATAGTATTAATAATTATAATATTTATAAATATAATAAATTTATTATTGTATTTATTTAATGATATCAATGTAGTATTTATATTAATATTAAATAGTATTATTTATTGTATTTGTTCAATATAATAAATAATTAACTTTAATAATATTTTAAAAATAATATTTGTGAAATATAATATATTTATTAAATTTAATATACGCAAATTAAATATATGATTTTTCTTATGGATTTATCTCTCTCTCTCTCTCTGTGTGTGTGTATTAAGAATCAATTATTAAATAAAAAGTAATTATTACTAAACTTAACACATAATTTTATATACTAAACTCTACATTAAATATTTATTATTTTCATTTTTGTTTAAAAAATAGTCTATCTATCTATCTATCAATGAATCAATCTATCTATATCTATAAATAAATTAGACTTGAACAAGTGTAATAATGTATAGTATGTACTTAATGTGGGGTTGTCTAACTTATCCCAACTAAAAATGGGATTCAGAAAGTTGTGTAACAACCACATTGTAAATGATTGGTGCAATTAAAAAAATTGTACCTATCATCTTAAAATACAAATTAATTGCACCAATCATCTACTATAGGGTTGTTTAACCCCTTTTTTAGTTGGGATAAGTTAGACAACCCTATTTAATGTTATTAATGCAATATTTTAATAAATATATAGAAAAAATATTTTTGTATATATAATATTAGTGATTGCATTTATTAAATATAATATATAATTAGCTTTAATATAATATTATTAATTCACCAAAAAATATTATTAAGTATTATATTATATAATCTTTCTCTCTAGTGTAAATGTATATAATTCACAGGTATTATATCTTGTTCGACATACTCACTTATTCGATACATTCATTGACTTAGTTTTTTTTTTTTTTTTAAATATAGAAGTTTTTTTGGTAGAGGCTACAGGTATTACTGAAGACAATCCTGCCTGAGCCGGATAGGATCATTATGGGTAGAAAAGCTTTCCTTCCGAGTATTTAACACAACTGCATGTTTAAGACTCGAATTCAAGACCATTAGTTAAGTAGAACAACCCTATGCTAGTTGATTGACATGCTCGATGGTTTTAAATATAGTAGTTCATAATAAAATTGTAGATTTTACTTTTTTAAAAAAAAAAAATTGGAAGTCATTAATATCATTTTCGTTGTTAACTTTTTTCTTTTTTTTCAAATACGGAAGTGCTGACCATGGGCGTAAATTAGAAAACGATTCCTCCGAATTTGAGTAGCCATTCCTATTCCGCAAGATCATCGTACTGCTCGTCAAATTACACACGCAAATACTTCTGTAAGTACTCTTAGCTGAGGAGCTTTTCTTCATTTCCTCTTCCTAAATGTTTATTAATTAAAAAAAATTACACACACAAATAATTAATTGTTTTTATTATCTTGAAAATTTTAGAATATTGTTAATTATTTAGTGCACGAGAAACAGAAAAATGCAACAAAATTTGGACAGGAACAAAAGTCCCAAGTTTTGTTTTTCTGAAATTCAATGGAAGAAGGACAAGTGATTTGTTGCATATGTTGGACGTGGCTTGGTGTTGGTAATTGAGAAAAAGAAATAATTCTCGTGCTGGGAGAGTGTGGACGTTACACATATGCATGAATTGTGTTTGTTGGCTGATGAATAAGCTAACACATGCATAGATATTAGAGGCTCGACGGAGAGGTCACCGGACAAATGGCCGTCGGCTGCCAGAAAATTAGACTTGCCGCTGCTTGTGCAGGGATGTGCCTGCTGAGGTGGATAATTTTTGTGTTCATTTTCACTGTTGTATGCATGGTTTTAATTTTTAATTTACCTCTTTAGTCGGCACTTTCATATTAAAAAAAAAATAGTATTTTAACCGGTGTAAATAAATATATTTAGGAAAAATGCTGGCAATACTATTTCAAATACTCTCTTTTCAACACTTTCTTTATTATTGGTTAAAATTTATTTAAATTCTAACCAATAGTAAAGAGAGTAGTTTAAAAAAGTGTTGCTAGCATTCTCTATTTTTACATATATGAAAAACAAAAACTTAGATATAGTTCCGTAGGTTTGGTGTTGTTATATAATTAGAATTAAAGTTTCATCTTGATAATTCATATAATAAAGGTCAATATAAGATTACGCGAATTATCAAGGTAAAACTCCAATTCTAATTAGAGAACAGTACAAACAATATATAAGGAATTGTATCTAAGTTTTATCTATATAAAAATTATATTATAATTAAAAGAGAAAATAGGCTATACACTAATAGTGTAAAACAGTTTTACATTGTCATTCAATCACAAACCACCGTGTACTGATAAGTTTGTTGACTTTTACACTAACTATCTTAAAAATTGTACCAACATTGATTTCTAATTGGTTGATAAGTGTAAACTTTTTACACTGATAGTGCATGACTATTAAACTCTAATTAAAATTCATAGTAAATAAATATATTTGAACATATGAAATAAATTTTAAATTTATGATAAACAATTTATATTATAGTATAAGTTTATTTTTAATTATTGACATTTTTTAAGAAATTATTAAAATTTAATTTAGAAATAAAGATGAAAAGGGTATATTGAAAGATAAAATGAGAGTGATTTGAAACGGTTGAGAAAATATTTTTGGTGTAATTGTTAAATAAATGAAAATTGAAATTAAAATTAAGAATTAAGAATTATATTTAAAAGGAATAAGAATATAAAAAAAAAAAAACTAGACAAGTTGCTCAAAGGTAGTGATAATCTCATCTAAAAATAGCTCTTAAAAATGGTTATTCAATAATAACTCCTAAAAACACATTCATTCAATAATGAAGATTCATATTCATAATATAAAAGTAGATTAAAAAAAATTGGCAATGGTTTTTAAAATTAAAAAATAAAAAATTAGCAAAGTCACAACTTCCATATTTAAAAAAAAATGAAAAGATATGTCAACTCTGTTAAAGTATATATATATATATATATATATATATAAAGTAGACGATGAGGGAGTTGATTTCATTCTACATTCGTCATTTTCATTATTGACTGTTTTTCAATAATCACCTACAAAAGAAGAAAATAAGAAGGTAAATTGAATTAAGTTTTCCTATAAGTTAAAATTAGCTTTTAAAAAAGTTAAATAAAAATTTTCTATAAATTAAATTAACTTATGCTTAAACTAATTTGAACTTATAGAAGAATATTAATTTATTATTTATTTTATTTTTCTATAAATTTTAATTAAGAAGTTTGTCTAAATAAGACTTTATATTATTTCATCAAATACTTTACAAGGTAGAAATAAGACAGGCCAGGCTTTGGTAGGACCTGAGTTTAACCTTTATTAAAAAAATAAAGCATGAACTTGACTTATTTACTTGTCATGAACCTTTTTTAAAGCTAGGTCTAGCCTGCATAAAAGCTTGACCTGATCTATAAACTTAATTAAAAGCCTATTTTCTTATAAGGCTTATAAAAAGCTTGATAGGTTTATTAGCCTAAGTAAGCCTGTTGGCTTAAAAATGTCTATTGAACTAAAAAGACCTGTTAAAAATTATATATATATTTTATATTATTATATGTAATATATGTATTATATATAATTATGTATATATAATATAACATAATATATAATATAATAATATTTTATTATATATGTATATAAATAAGTTGACTTATTAGGCTTAATAGGTACTTTTTAAGGCTTATAGCCTTACATTTTTACCTAAATAGACTTTTTAAAAAGTCTAAGTTTAACATTTTTAATAAATGAACCAGGCTAAAGCAGGTTTTATGTAAGCCAAACTATAAGCCCTTAACCGTTAGCTTGAACTATTTTCACCCCTATTTACAAGTTACATCAATTACGTAAATTTAAGATACTTTACGCGACCAGGGTAAAAAAGCCGTAAAAAATCAGTAACTGGTCGATCCGATTTATTATATCATTAAATTGAAGGTTAATTCTTTTATTAATTCCTTAACTGGTCCAATTTATTACCACCAAATCACGGAAACTGCTAACAAGAAGTTAAGGAGGGAGAAAAAGAAGGAATCAAAACCACCTTTTTCTTAGATAAAGATCCCGTTCAATTTTATTTCCCATCTGAAAAATAAGAAAATACATATCTATGCATGTTTTAAAACAGAATCTCGATCAGATTCTCTTTGAATGAAAGGTTTCCGAATAAAGCAGCAGTGGATGTAGGAACTTGAATAGACTCATTCCGATTGTTACCATTCCGGACACGGCGCGATGATGACGAAAGCCAATTATTTAATTTTTCCCTTTCTTTGGTGTTTGAATTGACTCATCCTGTGGCGCTGGACACAGCTCAGAACAAGATCATCACAAATTAAGAGTGTGATACGGTGGATCCACGCAAGCCATTCCACCTACCTATGTTGCCAACTCATGTCTGCGTGGAATTGAACACTAGAAACACCACACGTTCCATTTTCGAACATCATGTTATTTCCGACACTATCTCTAGTCTCGTGCCCAAATCCCCAGTGCGTGAATATAGCACCTTCCAAGTTCCAACTACTCTCTTCTCTTATTTTCTAGCCACAACTCCTGCATCTCAACTGCCCGTTACAACTTCCAACCCAAAACACCAAGACACATACAACACGAATTTTTCTTGTTTTCGACCAAGTCATTTTTAGGTAATTTATTAAACAACAGCATGGTTAATTCGTTCAATTTTATCATTTTCTAGGTACCATAAAGGATATATGTACCTGTCTTGTCATTAAAATAAGAGAAAATAAGCTGACAGTATAAAATAATTTTACATTGTTATTTAATTACAACTCGCCATGTATTGTAAGTTTGTTGACTTTGATAATAACTATTTTAAAAGTCACACTAAAACTAGTTGTCGATTGGTTGACAATGTAAATTTTTTTACATTGACAGTGTATAACAAATAAACTCTTAAAATAATTTGCTAATTTTTTTCACACCTCTTTAATTAAAAGTAATAAATTTGCACACAAATATTTTTTATCCTTATCAATAAAGAAAAATAAAATAAAAAATAAAACATTAGAGTTTAATTTTTATATGCTGTCAGTGTAAAAAAACTTATATGGTCAGCTAATCAAAATTTTATTAGGTATGACCTTTAATGTAATTATTATAAAAGTTAATATATGATTAAATGACAATGTAGACATTTTTTATACTATCACTTTGCCAATATATTTAAATTAAATTCATGTAACTATTGAGCAATCCGTTTCAGAATGGTTTGCAATCACTTTTATATGCATTAATTACACAATCAATAATTCGAAATTGTTCCATGAAGATCAGACTCATTTTTTATCTCAATAAATTAGACTTTAAATACCTATTTGAGATTTGAATGCTCAATCTTCATTTAATGATTATAATGTGAATGGTAAATGTGTTTTATCTCCTTCAATTGCCAATCAAAAATAATTTTAAATCATATACTTTAAAAACGATGATTTTGATCTTCGTGTATTTTTAATAATTGGTAAATTTTATCCTTCATCTTAACATTTTAAGTTTCATAAAGAGATACAAAATTAATTAATTATAAAATTACGAAAACTAAAATGAAAAAATATGTTATGTACTGATAGTATAAAACAGTTTTATATTATCATTCAATTACAAATCACCATCTACGATAAGTTTATTGATTTTTTTAATAATTATTATAAAAGTCATACTCAACTAAAATAATTTATTTTTCAAATACAAGAACCGCACTAATTTTGACCAAAATTTAAGGACTTACAACACGTTTTACTTTACGTGAATACATGGAACAGGCGAGTAGATAAACTGAAATCCTGTTGGAACTATATATATATATATATAAAATAAAATAAAAAGGAAATCCCGTTGGAACTATTAAAGGGAAAATAAAAAATGATTAGTTTACTAAAAATAAAAAGGTAACCCAAGTTGACCACTCTATTCTTACCATACACACCATGCACTTACCCAACTTAACGTTGTAGTGTGTTGTACTTTCCTTAGTTAACCCGACCCATTTCCCCAAGTTGGTGCCTATAAACACAACACAACATGTTCCATCATTTCCACACCTGAGAGAAGAGAACACAACACAAGCACACAACACAACAGAGAAACACACCCACCCATTAACCTCTTCAACAACAAAAAACAGCATCATTAATGGCAACCCGCGTGATCCCCCCGAGAATCCTCAAGAACCTCCGTTACAACACCACAACCAAGCCGCTCAACTCATCCCACCCCTCCCTCTCTCCGGCCATCGCTCCGCCCTCACTCTTCGACAGGCCGCCGTCCCCCGCCGCGGATGCTCCTCCCACGGCGGCGGCGGCGGCGCTGAACTTGGAGGACGCGGAGCGGCTGTTCGCGTCGGTGGCCACGTCGCGGCTGCTCCGGTCCTCCGCCGTGCTGCACGCGACGGCGGTGGAGCCGATGGTGGACCTGGGAATGTGGGTGATGAAGTCGAGGGTGTTTCAAACGGGGGTGCTGAGGGATCTGGTGATGGCCTCCACGCGCAAGACGTTTTACGAGCACTTTTGCGCCGGCGAGGACGCCGCCACCGCCGGCAGGAGCATAAGGGCGCTGACCGACGCCGGATTGCGTGGCATGCTGGTTTATGGGGTGGAGGACGCCCACGATAACGAAGGGTGTGATAGAAACCTTAATGGGTTCCTTCACACTGTTGATGTTAGCAAATCGCTTCCACCATCCTCGGTAAGTGTTCTTTATTCGTAATTTTGTAACTTTTAATAAATTTTAGTTAAAAAATAATGAGTTAAATTAATTAATTAATTAATTTTTAAATTATTTAAAAAAATTTAATTAAGTTCTCAAATTAAAAAAAATTGCCATTGAGTTCTTAATTTTGCAAAATTTTTGTAGTTAAGTTTTTAAGGTCATTCAAATCGTTACAAATTGTCATTTTTTGACAATTTCAAGCTGTCATAAATTAATATTGGAGATCCAATTATAAATATTTTATAAGATTAAGAACTCAATTACAAATTTTTTTTAGTTCACATATCTAATTAAAAATTTTTAAATAATCCAAGAACCTCCTAATTAATTTAACCAAAAATAATGTCTTAAAAAAAGGATGTGTTAGAAATGTTTTGATGTTGGTGATCCTTTATTTTTTTATGCACAAAGCTTAAATGTAGTTTACCATATAATTTCACTATTTTTCTTTTATTAAAATTAGAGTTCCATCTTCATAATTTATGAAATAAAAATTTACTTTAAAAAAATAATATAAGTTACTAAAAAAATAGTAAAATTATAATTATAATTGAAAAATAATATTCATTTCATCTCATAATAAGTATTGTATTAAAAGGAAAAATAAGTTTGTCATTTTAGTTTTTTAATGTAATATTAATTACTCCTTTTTTTTCATTTATATTCTTAATAATTTTTTTTAGAATAGTGTTGTTGTGTTGTATCATTTCCAACAAAGAAGATTAATAATAAAATTAATTAAGTAAAATTATTTTACTTTTTAATTTATTTATTAACAAAAAAATCTAGGACAATACTTATTATGGGACAATACTAAAAACACCTGAGATAAGTTTTGTCTTTTTTTTTTAATAATTTTGCATCACTTTCTTCACGTTTAAATAATTTTACATTCAGGGCAGAAATGTTGTAAGAATTTGACATTTTTCGGGAATATAAAGGTGGTAAAAACGTATAGCGAGGAAAATATTTTTCTTTGTTTTAATTGTGGTTATCAAACATCAATTCTTTTCAGAAGCTATGATGTTTTGACTTTTGGTACTCTTTATTTTGTATTTATTTTACATTTGTTTTTATATCTTTACTTTCTTTTAATGATGTCATAGTTTTGAAATGCTTGTCATTTATAAAATGAAGTCTAACGATTAAAAAAAAACAGAGTGTGTGACACACAGTTTTTTTTCCTCCACTTTTCCATTTGTTGATAATGAGTCGCTTTACAACTTTTCTATACTTTTTATTACCACATGATTTTGCATCTTATCTTCTTTTTTTTTTTAAGAGAAAATAGGGTGAAGAAGAAAAAAAATTGTGTCTAGTAGAAAGAAAATAAGAGAGAAGAGAAATAAAAAAAATGTGAGATTAGTTATTTTTATTCTATTTTTTACTTATTTTTTTTATTTCTCCTATTTTCATCTATCCTATTTTTTACCTTTTTTTTTATTTCCTATCTAACGGACCCTTAAATAAAAAATTGTCGGGAAAAAAGGTGAAAATAGACCAACATTTTGATCAGTTTCTTTTGCACTAATGCATCAAAATAAAATTCGTAGGGTTATAATGTTATATAAAATGTGGTAGAATAAATATGGTTATGTGTGTGGTCCTTGCAATGGAACACGTACGGTGCGGCGTGTGTTGTTGTTTTCTGTGACTGAATATACAAGTGGGCGCCATGCATAAATCAGTGTCATCAGATCAGCATTCTAGTACAACAACTTGAGATGCCTGCCAGTTAAGGTCATGCTAGCCTTAATTTTTATTTTTTTTAACATCGATAAATGATGTGTTATGTTGGTCCCACTCACAAAAAGGACATTGGGGTTCTGCACATGAACTGTGATCCACTCTCATGTCATGAAAATTGGAAACTGGTGTTTAAATTTTATTTTGTGCTCTTGGGAGAAAAAGTTCGTTCTATTACCAGTTTCTAACTAATGTTTTTAGTTATTTGTTTGTCAAATTTTTTGCATTGTGCCGGTAGGCCATGTGGCTCATGTGTTTGCTTGTATTTTTTCATCTGTTTTTCTGTGTCTTGTAGTGTTTAACTTATGGAGGCTAATTTAATTTTTGATGTGATAGGTGAGCTTTGTCATTGTGAAAATCACTGCAATATGCCCCATGGCGTTGCTAGAAAGAGTTAGTGACCTTCTAAGATGGCAACAGAAAGACCCTACATTCATTTTGCCATGGAAGCAAGATTCCCTCCCAATTTTTGCTGAATCTAGCCCTTTGTACCACACACAGAAGAGACCAGAGCCTCTAACCCCAGAAGAAGAGAGTGATCTTCAACTTGCCAACCAGAGACTCCTTGAACTTTGCCAAAAATGTGTGGAAGCCAATATGCCTTTGTTGATTGATGCAGAACACACTACCGTTCAGCCGGCTATTGATTACTTCACATACTCTTCTGCCATCATGCACAACAAGGATGACAACCCCATTGTGTTTGGTACCATTCAAACTTACTTGAAAGATGCCAAGGAGAGGTTGTTGCTGACAACAGAGGCAGCAGAGAAAATGGGAATTCCAATGGGGTTCAAATTGGTTAGGGGTGCCTACATGTCCACAGAGAGTAAATTGGCCGAGTCTTTGGGGTATGCATCCCCAGTTCACAATACCATTCAGGACACACACGATTGCTTCAATGACTGCTCTTCGTTTCTGCTTGAGAAGGTTGCCAATGGACCTGGTTCAGTTGTTCTTGCCACCCACAATATTGAATCAGGTACTTAAGATGTACAATTCAGGCAATTCATTTTCTTATGATTTATAAAGTTTAATTTCTATACACTATCAATGTAAAAAATTTTATATTGTCAACTAATCAAAAATCAAAAATCGGTAGGTTTGACAATTTGTAATTAGATAATAGTATAAAAACTTTTTACATTGTCACTGCATAGACAACATTGTGTAAAAACCCTTGCATTGCCAGTGGATGTGAATAAGCTATCTGTGCATAAACTATTTACTTGAAGACTCAGCATCCCAATTTGAAGTGTCTGATGATGTGACAATGTTGTGTAGGGAAATTGGCCGTGGCAAAGGCACATGAATTGGGGGTTGGAAAGGTGAGCCACAAGCTGGAATTTGCACAGCTATATGGAATGTCAGAGGCACTTTCCTTTGGTTTGAGCAATGCAGGGTTTCAGGTTAGCAAGTATATGCCATTTGGGCCGGTAGAAATGGTTATGCCTTACCTCCTGAGAAGGGCTGAAGAGAATAGAGGGCTCTTAGCTGCTTCAGGCTTTGATAGGCAACTGATGAGGTAAACTATTCATTAACCTCTTAACCTGTGACATAGGAAATATTTGCTTTGATGTTATGCTAAAAATGGTCATTTCTTTCTGAACAGAAAGGAGCTGGGAAGGAGACTAAAAGCTGCAGTCCAGTATTCTAATTAGCCAGGAAGCAGGATTCATTGACTTTTGTATAAATTAGAGAGTTTTGTAATCTTGGGGATTTTTGCATTCAATGAAATGAAATCTGCATTGTTATGGTGTTTTCGTTGGAAATGCAAGTTAGTTTTTGTGTTGAGCAATGACCTGTGCATAAATTGGGAAAGAATAAAGTCAAGTTGGAAAAATGGGAAAAAGAATAATTTATAAAACGTGGTTGGTCAAGTTTCTCAAACTAGCTTTAAATCAAATTGGTTTCGTCCTCTATATTATCAAGTTTTAATCAAATCAAATTAAGATTTAAATAAATGACTTTATCAATTCAAATTGAGTTAGAATCAAGATAAACTTATCTTAATATGTCCAAATAAACACCTCTAAGATATAATTTCGTTGCTTCAAGACGCGCTGCGGATATCTGCAAAATGAGATAACGTTAATTAGTTGCCAATCACTGATTAGCCATAGGTCAACCTTTCATTCAAATCAAAAGGGATTAATATTGATTTCTAAATCACGGTCTCTCCAATTTGTATGAAGTTATTCTGATCTGAGTAATATATATTTTCATAATCTTAATGGTCCTTAGCTTTCTTTCCAAATAAATAATGTGTAGATTTTTAACCAGTCAATGTGAAAAACGAATCTCCGTCCCAAATGCTTCTAGATTCCATTGAAAAGTCAGGTTTGAAAAGAATGACTCCTTGAATAATCTGTGATTATGCAAGTTTATCGCGAAAGAACTTTGAATATTTTTCCCCCCCCTAAAAAAGATAAGATTGGTTCAACATGACAGCCTCCTAACAATTCAATATCATGATTATTATAATTATAAGATGGTTAAATTAATCTGTAGATTTCTAGAGTTTTATTGAGTTTTTAATTAAGTCTTTATAGTCCTTACATACTAACATCGTAATAACCCTATGACAATAATGTGGTGTGTTAAGGTGACATGCAAAAATGGAGTAGAAATTAACAAAATGTTAAAGGTATGAATTAAATTTCAACCCCCACCCTTGAAATTCACCAACAATACTAGAACTACTAGGCTAATAACTTTATTTCATAAATAAATTAAAATTAGATTATATATAACTTAAACAGACTAGAATTGTCCATAGATTTACTACTACTAAATTAAATAATATAAACTTATAATATTAATAAATATGAATTAACAAGTATAAATTGTTTGAACTCCTGCACTTAGAGTTCACTAATATACATATACATACATATATATATGTGTGTGTGTGTGTGTGTGTGTGTATTAATAAACTTGTACAAAAATATAAATATATTAGATACAATATAAATATATTTTTTTAGTGAAATATATAAAAAAATTATTACATCGATTATAATATCTTATTTCAGTTACTAAAATATACAAAGAAAAAATTAAAAAATTAAAACAAAACAATTTTATAAAAGAGAAAATTATTTAAAATAGAATGATTAAGTTATAATTAAGATATATAATATTAAAAAGTATAAGTTATTGTTTGTTTAGTTTTATAATATTATATTGTTTATTTACTAGTAGTAAGAATTATATGTGCAATTTTAGTCCTTAGTATATATTATTAATTTATTTTTATTAATATTAGTTTTAGTATTATTAGTATATATTTAGTATCTATTTATTAATATTAATTTTAACATTATTAATATTCAATAAATCTATACTAATTTATATTTATTGATCTTGATTTTAATATTATTAGTTTATATAATATTAATATTACCTAATTTAATAGTAACAACTATATGTGCAATTGTGGTTCTTTTTAAGTTATATACAATATAATTTTCATTTATATACTAAATAAAGTCATTAGCTTAGTAATTCTGGTGTTGTTGGTAATTTCAAGGGTGAAGTTTGATCCTTTATTAGTTTGTTAATTTCTTTCCCATTTTCGCATGCCACCTCGACACACCACATCATCGCCACGTTAGCACCAACACAAAACTGTCAGAGACTTGACTGCAAATGAAAGAAAGTTTAGAGACCTAAACCACACAATTATAATACCTAAAGATCCAAAAGTACAATTAAGCCAATATAACTTAACGAAGTTATAACGGTGTTAGTGTATAAGAATTTATATTGCAAATTTTTGAAATTATAATTTCTTTAAAGTATTTTTAATGACCTAAATAAAAAATCTATATAAAACTATAGGGAATAAACCCTAAACTCTAAACCCATAATTAAACCTTATAATATTTATATACACCTTCGCGTACGCACTTATAATAAGTGATTGAGAAATATTTTATCATTACTTTATGCTTAATTTAATATTTCTCAATCATTTATTTTTTATATAAGAATTATTATATGACATAAGACTTATCTATTATTATTCATTTCCCTTTCTCCTTCCTCTTTGATACGATGGGAGAACTTTCACGTCGGTCTCATCAATTGCACTTTCATAGTTTTATTTCATACGTTTTCTTGGCTCTTTTGTTTGATTGGTAGATGGGGAGCATATCCTCTCGCTTTAATGGAAATCGAATTAAAGTGAACTTTATGAGGGATATTATTGTTCCTCCACGGCTCCACTTGATAGGTATGGACGAATAAGAGAACTTTATTTCAAAGAAAGAGAAACTGTATTTATATATTTTTTTTACAATAAAAAAGATAAAAAGAGAAGAGAAAAATATATAATTTAATAATTGATGTAATAAAGAATAATACTGTAAAAAATATTGTGGAAAATATTATATATATAATATAATTCCAAGAGAAACTTTTGTCTTACTCAATTTACTCCTTCAAAATATAATAGCGATAAAAAAATGAGTTTAATTTTGATATATTGTGAATGTAAATTTTTTTATATTATCAGTCACAAGAAAATTAATCATTTTATATATTATTTTTAAAGAAATCATTATAAAAATTAATAATTTTACTATATATGATAATTTATGGTTAAATCACATTACATTCTAACTAAATTTTAAAGAATTATAGAAATACTTAACTTATGTTTCCAACCCATACCCTAATATTTAATATTCTCTTCGGTCCTTTATGTAAGAAACAAATAACTAATTTGTCAAGATCAATAAAAGTAGCTAAGTTAGTTAATTTTAATTAATAATATTATAAATTTAAATTTTATTTCAAAAATAATTTTAGAATTAAATGGTTTAAATAGTGGTTATATTTAGTAATACTACACATAATTTAAGAGTTTTTTTTACTACGAATGAGTATGGTTTATATTTTTAATAGATCAATGAATAAATCCACGTGCATGGGAAATGAGTAGTTGTTCCATTAATAAATTTCACAATAAATTAAGGGTATAAAAAATTAACAGCAATTAATACATATGAAAGTGGATATATGTTTTTTAAAATTAAAATAAAAAATGTACCTATTTATTTTTTTATAAAAACGACTAGAGAGAATATTAAAGATAAGAAAGATAGAGCTGCTCATTCATAGAGCTGTCAAAATGGGTTTTAACCCGCGAGCCAACCCGGCTCACCACGGGTTTGAGCCGGGTTGGGTTTGTAAAATTTGACTCACCTAAATGGTGGGCCAAATTGAACCCGGCTCACTTGGCTCGCGGCTCACCCGGGTTGAATCCGTGGTGAGCCGGGTTGGCTCGCGGGTTGAAGTTTTTTTTTTTTTAATATAACTTACTATACTAACTTTGTAGATAATTAAAATGAGTAATATATAAACCCAATCATGTAATTCTATTCCAATCATAATAAAGGAGTAATATATTAATTTATCTTTTTATATATAAATATAGAATTAGAATGTAAATATGACTTTCCAAATCATTAATATATATAAATTGTGAAACACAATATAATAAACTTATTGATACTTTGGTTTTCATTAATCGTATCAAAATTTTTATCACTTTAATTTAATTTTTGTATTTTTTTGATACTTTTTTAATTATGTATTTTATTTTTAATTTTTTTAATTTTAGGTGAGCTAACCCGTATAACCCACTAACCCGTGGTGGGTTGAGCCGGGTTGAACATTTTTTGGCTCACCAAAAAAGTGAGCTGGGTTGGGTTGGCTCATTTTTGCACCAACCCGTGGTGAGCCAACCCGGGTGAGCCGGGTTCGCTCACTTTGACAGCTTTACTCATTCATGCCACACCACTGTCTACCTGTCCTTAGTAAGTTGCTACATGTATGCAAAACATCACATCTTTATTTTTTTTTTATGATTATTATTCCCCTTTTTATTTCTTTTATTTTCATTATAATATATACTACATCTAGCACCTTCTTATATGTGTGTGTGTGTGTGTGTGTGTGTGTGTGCTTAATTGCACTTTTTGTCCTCCAAAATTTTACAATTTTGTGAATTTTGTCTCTCAAAATATTTTTCACGAATTTTGACCTTATTTTATGAAATATCGCAAATTTTACCCTCACATAAAAAACCGACACAATTAAGACATTTTGTAATAGTTTTTTCTTTAATTGTGACAATTTTTGTACTTGAAGGAAAAATTCACAAAAAAAAAATGAAAATTGGAGGGTGAAATTTGCAAGATTGTAAAACTTTAGAAGGAAAAAGTGTTAAGCCACACACACATATATAATCTTTCTTCCATCACATGGGTATATATACATCTCAAAGGGTGCCATACACTTATAATTCTTTTGCAATAAGATCAAAAGGACTCGATTTCATCACGTACGAAAAGTTAGGGAAAAGCTCCTTATCAACTGCAAATTAGAGAATAATAATAAATAAATACATAAAAAGAAAAGGATAAAATGTAAAAGAATGAATGGTATTAGATAACCTTTAATTACTTAAGAGTTTTTTTTTTTATTTTATAAAAGAGTTAATTTTGTGTGTGTGTGAATATAAGTATTCATATAATGATAATGAAATCTTGATTATTCTATACTCTCTCCGAACTCAAATATAAGCAAAATTAATTAATTTTTTTACTAATTAAGAAAGTTAGTTAATATCATTTAATTCTATTAGTCACATTTAAAAAATAAACTTTTTTCCTAAAGTACCCTTTAATGGAACTTGATATAAAGAATAAAATAGAGTCATTGAAAATAAAATCTTAATTAATTGAAGGGTATTTTTGGTATGGTATCATTAAATATGGTGAAAGCAATTAAAATTTGTTTATATTTGAGTCCACTAAACTTTTTTGTAGCTTATAATTGAGTTAGGAAGGAGTAAGCTTTTAAGCAACTTAATAGAAAAAAAAAAAAAAAAACCAAACTATGTTGTACATCAAAATGATTTCAATTTTCCTCGAAAACGATGGCCGAAGAGTCTGTATCCTAAGTTGGGAATTTGGATGTTCACGAAATTTTCGACAAATTTACATATATTTTTAAATAAGGTTAGGCAAGAATATACAACCTATCCGCAAACTTTTTAGACCAATTCGAAAATATGCCTTTCAAACAAGTAAATTCGGAGGTCAAATTAAAAAATTAAAAAAAAATTGGTTTTATATGGGTAATTTTTTGAGCAGGTGAGGGTTGAGAAATTTTTTTTTGTCAAAACCCACACACGACCGATAAACGAAGCAAGCATTTGAATTGAGTCTAGTACAACTGACAACATGCATTGGGTTCTTTTACCTAAATAATAAAAAAAAAAACATTAATTCCCAAACTACACTACCCCCAAACATTATTTCCCAATATACACCAACATACTGTTCATCCTAAGAATACCCCCCCCCCTCCAGACCCAACTTCTCACCCCCATTTTTCATTTTTTTAAACCCATTGGGAATTCGGGTCCCTAGGACCTGACTTCTCAACGGGCTTTTTTTTTTCTTTTTGTTAATTTTGTTGTTTTTATTAAATATATTTTTTATTTAATTATTATTATAATTATAGGTTAAATATTATGGTTAAATAATATATTTAGTGGTTAATTAAAATAATTATACTTGACAAAAATATTAAATATTAGATAATCGTATTAAACTAGTTGTTATTTTTGGCAAATTAAAATTGTCATTCGTCATTAAAATAATTAGTTGGAAATAAATTGAATAAATATTACATAAGAGGCGGGAGGCTTAATCTTCGTAATGGTGTCCAATTCCACACAATGGAGGTTGCCTTCTACTCAGAGGATTTCGACGGATTTGTCTTTGTTGTCGTACTACATTCTTCTCATAATCAACAGTTGACTGATAATTTGCATAATGGTTGACGTGTAGTGTTAGCGAACTTCCAGCAAGCTGAGGGTGAAACGATGGAATGGCTATACTCTACATATAAGCGTGAGCCAACTCTAGAGTTTGAATGTCTACACCAAACAAGTTGCTCATGAAGTCCGCTAAACTAGATGCAAATGAGTGTGGACGATACTCAACATTTTCATCAGCCTGTTGTTCTGATGGAGTGAATGCAAATGAATGATGAGGTGGTTTGAAGTCTTCTTCCTGCATTGTTTGAACAACTGGGGGGATAGGTTGGGGAGGTATACTCTGCCACCGTGCACGTTGTTGTGTTGGCGTTTGTTGTGTTGCATGTGTTGTGTCACCAACATCTGTGTTAGGGGTAACTCGTGGGTCTTGCAGTTGTTGTGGCACAGGTAGAAAAGGTATCGAATTTGCACAATACCATTACATATAGTCACGCATTTGCAACAGAGGTCCTTGAATAGATTGTCCCACTAACATGTTGTTGCATTGTTCCTTCCAAATTCCAAGCCAGTTGGCATGCTTTTCTGCCCAATTTGTGTAATTATTTCCTCGCATGTCTATTTGGTGAAGGTGATCTAAATTATTAGGTGGTTGTGGCACTTCTTGCCATAGTCCAAATTGGAGCTTTACCCTATCCGTTTGTTGCCATTCTATAATAGAAAAACAAATTGAAACAGTATAGGCACTCCACATTTTGGAATCTTGGAATGCATGTTGTGGGATAAATGTCTCACATCCTCTGTATGGCATCCATAAGAACTACACACATAAGCATGGTTAGTAAATTGATCATACATGTATGATAAAGGATAATTTAGTATATATAATAACCTGTTCAAATTGTATGTGATCGATTCTTGATCTGTGTCCTATAATATCGCCATAAGGAGTTCCTGTAAATTGTAATCCTTTGCCACTCCATCTAGTAGAAGACATTTAATGTTAGTAGAATTAGTGAATAAGTAGGTACACTTTAGTTTGAATTTTTTATATACCTGAGAACAAATGGATATTTTGGCTGACGATTAACTTAGGGTGCAATGAATGGTATGTGATACCATGCCCAAGATTGCAACAATGATGTACACCTGCCCATAATTTTAGAATTCGGATAAACAACCCTACACATTTCTCTATACAAAGTTGCTAAACAAGTTGAACCCCAACTGTAACGTCCAGCACAGTCAAGATCTGCCAATAATGGTAGATACATTAGATGAACTCTGTTGCCAAATTTGTCAGGCATTAATACCCCCCCCCCCCCCAATCAAGCCTAAAATGTAGGCTCTACAATGGGCTTGTAACCTGTCATGTGTTGGTTCTACAGGTAAAGGCATCATATTATCTCGCAACCATTTAAGTTTGATTGCTGATCCTTTTAGTGCTACCCCTTTTGGAGGAACGGCACCCAGATATGTCACGCACATTTCTTCCCAATCGAAGTATGTTGGGCCCGTGACCGGTTTTCCATCGACCCTTAGCCCTAGTTGGAGAGCCACATCTTCCAAAGTTATTGTGCATTCACTAACTGGAAAATGGAATGTGTGTGATTCAGGTCTTCACCGCTCTACTAAAGTAGTTATCAAAGAATGATCGACGTTGAAATGTCTCATCTTTGCGATCTGGGAAAACCTAGCTCACTCCAACAACGATTTTATTAACGGATGTGGAGGGGGCATTGAATGACAATATCATTCGATTATATCTTGTTTTGTGCCCTGCGCATGGCAAAATTGTATTTATTACTACAACATGATTAAGAAAGTGTAAAGAAGATTAATGTAATTAACATTTGATCTGAACTTACCGGATCAGGTATGTGTGCAGATGTGTGTAGGTGTTGTTTCCAAAGCAAGGGTGCAGGTTCCATGGTTGAAGTTATTTGTATGTTATGAAATGGAAGGATGACTATGAACTACTTAAGTTGAGTGTGTTTATCTGGGACCATCAAAGGATTTTTATTTATAAAAATGTGTGGGTGATCTGGATCGTTGATTCCGTTGATGCGATCTTGACTGTTGAATATTTACTAACGCAAAAGACAAGACCTTGCAGGATTCCCTGATGGATGAACAGTGAACACACTTGGATCGAGGCGATCTGGATCGTTGGTTTTGTCGGTGCGATCATGACCGTTGCTTTTATTGCCAATGGGGACACAACCCTGCAGGATTCCTTGGCGGATGAACAGTTAATGCACTTGGATCGGGGCGATCTGGATCGTTGGTTTTGTTAGTGCGATCACGACCGTTTCTTTTTCTGCAACACAATCATAAATGTTTGGATCGGGTGAACAGTGTATAAATGTAATAAGTGTGGATGTTAAATTCGATAACACATGCATCATCTCAGCTATCACCTTAGGTCTAAACCTTAAGCCGTACCCTAACCATGGCATCCAGACTTGTATTTGCTTTTGTATATTACAATGGGAAGATGAAGGAAACTGAGCATGGGTCAACCTTTGTCAGTAATGACCCGAAGATACTCTAAGTCAACACAAGTATGACACTTGATGTGTTGAAGCAAGCCATTCAAAATAAGATTAGACCGGGGGATGGAAAATTGGTGGCGCACCTCCATTTCCAATGTCCAATATCTTTTTTGGGCAGTTGTTTTCAATATAGGGCGTGCAAACTTGAAGAACATGAGGATGCACACACAATGTTTGCTATATTTGCTGAAGTTCCTAACCTCACGTCCGTTGAGTTATACGCGACTATTGAGGATCATCAAACACAGAAGTCTAACCAACCACAGTCCCATCCGTCAAGCTCATGGTTATGGGATGGCTTGTCAGAATATCTTGATGAAACCACGCATCTTGGATCACATTATATGGAAGATGAGAAGATTTGATAAGACCACTTTGCGAACATGAATTGCATGTATCGAAGTGTTATGATTTAATGAAATGTTTTGTTTAGTTGTGTTCTACATTAATATTGTTATTCTAAATTTTCTAACACAATTTAAGTCATAAACAGAAACAACAAGACAACAATAACATTGATGAATTGAATAGAGCAACTTGTACATGTATGCATGGAATTGAAAACACTAGACATAAGACAACAACAACATTGATGAACTGAATAGGACATGTTATACTTCGATGCAATTTATTGAAAGCAGTTGACGAAGGGCAACAATAACATTAATCATGGTTCAGAAAAGTTGGCAGTGGTCTCCTCATCATGGTTGGTTGATGTTCGTGGTTGCATCAGGCAGACCATGATCTGGTCCACAAATCTAGGTTGCCTCAGGCGCGTCATTATCTAGTCAACAGATCTCGCTTGCGTAACATAAACTCAATAGGCCCAACATGTCTATGTTGGAAGAAAATCGAGAACATGTTAGCTAAATCGGCGTCATTTCGAACTTTCATAGCATTGTATACAACACAACAATCCCCTATACTTGTAGGGCATCGATAATAAATTTCAACGACCCTTTTATGTCTAGGAAGCACGATTGTTTCTATTATTTTTTGTTGAAGGCCAACAAATGTGATGCCATGAGGTATCCTAAATGACTTAGGATCAGGACACTGGAAGTAGACGCCTTCAAAAGTTGTTGTCATATGACCGTTGAAGTGCACAAACACAAGTTCTGAATCCATGTTTTTCTGAGGGAAAAATAGTAAAATAAGTGAAGGAAGAAAGGTTTTTAGAAGGAGTTACTTTGAACGCGATGAAGTGAAGGTATATGTATGTGGGAGATAGTCTTGTAATGTATTTATAAAAGTGCACTTACGATATTAGCCGTTGATTTCGTTGCGTCAAGGAATCCATACTTTGCGTCAAGGCGTTAGGGAATCCATACTTTGCGTCAAGGAATCCTTCCTTTGCGTTAGGGAATCCTTACTTTGTGTTAGTGCATCAAGGAATCCTTACTTTGTGTCAGTATGTAAGAGATTCGTTACTTTATGTCAGTCTAAAAAAACGAACGGCCTAGATTGTATTCACGAATCCAACGGTCTAGATTCAATCCTTCTCCATGTCTATATATAGACCACGACTCAACTATAGTTTGCAAACCAGAAACATATCCTCACTTAAGATCCATTCTCAGCCAAAAAGCTTAAACTCTCCACCTTCGCCATGACTTCATCCAATTTTAATCTTATTATCTACTACAATGGCCAAATGACTCGATCCAAGGAAGGGGCAAAGTTCGAATGCCCAAACCTAGTCATCCTCACCACCAAGAGAGGCCTTTCACTTGAGGCCTTAAAGCAAAGAATCCAACAGAAGCTCAAACTTCAACCAACAACAACGGTTGATAGTATCTTTCATCGATACCCTTCATGTGTTGGCAAAGGAGTTCTACGTTATGAGGTGGTGAAACTTTCCGAGGATGAGGACGTCCAAAGTATGTTCACAATTTCTGCCCAATACAAGACACTTGAATGCATAGAGCTCTATGTCACGTTGGAAGACACACCCTCTACAACATATCCTGAACCTGACAATGCTTTCTTCCCCACATCATCACATGCATTTCCCACAACAACATTTGATCTTAACCAACTACTATCAACACCTCCATACATCGAACAACCACCATCCTAACCCAACGAGCCACAAGTTGATGATGCTAGGGCTGGTCCACATGATGAATATGTTGGCCTTTTTAGTGATAACGAAGAAGACACTCGTGAATGACAACGATGATGAAGATGACAACCACCGACAAGACGTAAGCCCCTTAACAACCAACAATGCTTACAATCCGCGCCTACACATGCATGTTGTCGAATTGGACGCAACAGAAGATGCAGAGTTTATGCACTTCTTGGATCATGAAGGCATTTCATGTGCAACACTTGGATCCCTTTACGTTAGGATGCGGTTCCATGACAAAGAATCATGTCTGTCTGCTATTAGGGAGCACCACATCAGGAACCATGGGGACTTCAAAGTTGTAAGTTCTGACCAATAATTATTTGTTGCAAAATGTCGTATTGAAGGATGCGCTTGGAGGCGTAGAGCAACATATGGCAAGGTTTGCAAACAATGGGAGATTAGAAAACTGCAAGGACCCCATACATGTGCATCACCAATGTTGTCTCAAGATCATCGTCAACTTACGTCAACGATGATCAGTAGAGAGATCGAGGCACTGGTTAGAAATGATTCCTCAATTTCAGTGCCATTGCTGATTGAACACACAAAAACAATTAAGCAGTTGACCACCTCCTACAAAAAAGCGTGGCTGGGAAAGCAAAAGGCTATAGAAACAATCTACGGCAATTGGGAGTAGTCATATAAGGATCTACCACAACTGCTCCAAGTAATCCAAATGACTAATCCTGGGACGATTGTTAGGATGCAAACACTACCATGTAACAACCAAGATGGTGACATTAACATTTTCCATTGTCTTTTTTAGAGTTTTAAACCATGCATCCATGGGTTTTCCTACTGTAAGCCCATAGTTCAAGTCGATGGAACTTGGTTGTATGGAAAGTACAGAGGTACTATTTTGGTGGCAGTGGCACGAGATGAGAACAACCATATTCTGCCGATAACCTTTGCCATAGTTGAGGAGGAGACAACAAATGCTTGGTTCTTCTTCCTCAAGTACTCAAGAAAGTACGTCACACTCCAAAATGGTCTATGCCTAATATCAGACGCGCATGAAGCGATAAAAAGTGCCTACGGACGATCGGGGAGTGGTTGGACAAAACAAGATTCAATGCATGTGTTTTGCATTTGACATATCGCATAAAATTTCATGAGGCACTTCAAGAATGCTGATAAAAAAAAAAGTTGTAAATATAGGTACGTATTGCATACATGTTAAAAAAAAATATATATTATGATCATAACATTACTGACAATCCTTCATTCCAACTCCTCAGCATATGCCATGATGGAGAGGAGCTTGTTCTACTACTACAACAATCTTCGTCACGTGCATCCAAAGGCCACGCAATGGCTCGATGAAATCCCAAGGCCAAAATGGACTCTCGCATGGGATGGAGGGTGACATTAAAGACACATGACCACCAATGTCGTGGAGGCAATCAACTTAGTACTTAAAAAAACAAAAAACCTACCCATTTCAGCATTGGTCGAAGCAACCTACTTTAGGTGTAATGAATTGTTCGTCAGAAGGAGGAGGGAAGCGATGGCGATGATAAACTCTGGCAAAAAATTTACAAAGATTCTTAACAAGGCTGTACAAGATGTAACAACAAAGGCGAACATGCACTACTTGAAGGACTTCGATCAAGACGGTTCAACATTCTAGGTGCACAAGTTGATTAACCCATTAGAAGGGCGACCTGCGGGCCATTTCAGTGTTAGATTGGAATTGTAATAATGTGAATATGGAAAGTTTTAGAAACTGCACATCCCATATGCACATGTCGTTACTGTTTGTAACCAAATTCACCATGACTACATGCAATATGTGAGTCCGATGTACACGTTGGAATATGTATCCAACATCTATAGCAGAAGGTTCCACATGTTGCCCAATAAAGGGTCATGGCCAACATATAACGGACCAGAATTGTCCCACAATCCAACTATGAGCAGGAATATTAGTGAACGCCCGAAATTGACTCGAATACGTATTGAGATGGACCTCAAAGAAAGGGGTTAACCAAAAGATGTTCAACATGTCACACACTGAGACATACCAACAATAAATGTCCTAATTGTGTTGAAACGTCAAAGCAGCCCCAATGATTTTTAATCCTATGTAACATTTATTAATTTAATTCATTATTAATTTAATCCTTCACTGTGTTTTATTTTTTAAATTATTTGCTTATTTAACCACAATTTCATTTTTTCATAAAATTACCACATTACTAAAATTAAACATATTTGGTGTCTTAATTTACCAGAAATAACAACTAGTTTAATAAGATTATCTAATATTTAATATTTTTGGTCAAGTATAATTGTTTTAATTAATTGCTAAATATATTATTTAACCATAATATTTAACCTATAATTATAATAATAATAAAGTCAAAAATATATTTAATAAAAACAATAAAATTAACAAAAAAAGGCCCATTGAGAAGTCGGATCCTGGGGACCCGAATTCCCAATGGGTTAAAAAAAATGAAAAATGGGGTGGAGAAGTCAGGTCCTAGGGAGTATTCTTAAGATGAATAGTATTTTGGTGTATACTGGAAAATAGTGTAGTTTGGGAATTAATGTTTTTTTTGGGTATTATTTAGGTAAAAAAACCCATGCATTGTTGCTTAGTTTTAAATTTACATTTTACAAAGTTAATTATTAAGTTGTCTCAGAAGTCAGAATTTTGTACATCGTGCCACCAACCCACTACCCACCCATTTTCTTAGTTTCTCTCTCATAAGTGGGAAATGGCACAATCTTACTTTCTTATAAATTGTTGATCACTTTCTTTCTCACTTCCTTTTCATTAGTTTGAAATTGTTCTTCCTTCTTCACCTCTTCAAAAGAGAAGACATTGTTGTAGTATTGCGATGCTTGCTTACAAAGCTTCTTCCACTGGTTGAGAAGAGAGCGTCTCCTTTGCGTTTTGCCCCTGGTGGTGATGGCGAAAACTGGGTTAATTGTCTCAACAGTAGAACATTGCTCCATACTATTGTTCTAGGCTTTCACGGTGAAAGTTTCAGTTTCATGCCTACACTCAATCTTTGCTCTCCCTTCACTATTATTCCTCTCTTACCTCAAATTTGGTTCCTGTCGATTGGGGCGATGACGACACTATAAAACGTGGTGAGTCTTCTCAAGAACTGAGAAGAGGGTTCAGATTTGCAAAGGTTCATGGAATGAAACTCGAAATAACCCACCTGCCTCGCCTGAATCTGGTTCAGCTTAAACTTGGACCAATGTGAAGGCTGAGCGATTGAGAGTGGGTTCTATTTTTCACTCTTCGATTTTCAATGGATTTGACTTTTTAGACCTGAACTCGTCCAAACCCGACTAATGCCCACCCCTATTTTTAAAATAGATTACGGAGACCCTTAATTCTTGAGCACCTAACATTGAAAGAACCAAAGCAATGCGTAGAAAAATCATACCAATATATATATTACTACTCTGGTAAGCAACAAATAACTAATTTATTAAAACTAATAAAAATAATTAAGTTAGTTAATTTTAATTAATAATATCATAAATTTAAATTTTATTTCAGAAATACCCATAAAATTAAATAGTTTAAGTGGTGGTTATATTTAATGATACTACTCATAATTCAAGAAATAATTTTCTCCACAATTTATATTTTTAATATGTCAATGAATGCATCCATTTGCATGGAGAATGAGTGAATATCTCATTAATAGACTTTATAATAAATCAAGGGTATCAAAAAAAGATAACAATTAATACATCCTATGTTGCTTATAATTAGGACTAAAAAAATACTCTCATTTGTTGCTTATATAAAGGACCAGGGATAATATTATGTAAAATATAATATATGCAAGTGAAATTAATGTCACTTTTACTTATTGTTTATCACTTAATGCCGCTTGGTGCATGTTTGGGTTAAAGTTTGCAAGTATAAGTTTGAATCAAAAGTATGTTGTAAACTCAAGTTTGACAACAAAATGAATTTGCTACAATGTGATTTATGTTTAGATATTTTTTGTTCAAAAGTACGTTAACCAAATAAATTTTTTTGGATAATATTAATCAAAAGTATTTTTGCATTTGTATATATACTACCAATGAAAAAATAAGTTTTCAAAAATATCTCATATGTTGCTTCTAATTTAAACTTAGTTTAGTGACAAACTGAGTTTTTAAAATTACTTAAGGGGCAATCAAACATTATAGGAAACTGAATTTATTGAAATAAAAGTATGTTGAAGGATCCAAATGAAAATCCAAACATAGCCTTATTGTTTATTAATCTTTGACCCTTGATCCAGAATGCATATCACTTATTGTTTATTGGGAAAAAATAAATAGTACGAGTTTAAAAAAAAACAAAGATAAATGGTACGAAAAACTTACGAATTGCATAAATTATGATTTGGAGAAATTTTACTGGAAATAAAATTTTACCCGACCCCACCATGTATTAATTGTATGGTATTGCGTATGTGATTGGTTAAAGCAGGTCTTCGTTACTTTGTGTATGTATATATTTTTTTTAACTATATTATTAATGTGAAATATCTACCTACTTTATTAATGATTAATTTTTGTCAAGAAATTCTTACCACTTTTACTAGAATATTCTCTCTTACTTATTTTTTTTTATTTACAAGATTCAAATCTAAAACTTTATTTAAAAAATTTGAGTTCAATTTTACTCGAACTTTGTTACCAAATAGCAAGGCTCTTGTTTATTATTTTACTCTTTGACAGGACATCCAGGATGCATATCAATTTTTTTCACTGTAAACCACCAACGTTGGGTATTATTATTTTATATGTATTTTTCCTCTAAATGCATATTTTCTTCAGATATATACTTATATTTTTATATGTGCTTTTATTTTTGTTTTCTTAAGATATGTATTTTATATGTTTTTCACTATAACAATTTTTCTATTTTTTCTGGTCCAATTTTGGTATACTTTTAACTTAAAAAGTCAGAAATCAATTAAAATTTCATATACACATACATATCTTATCCTTTTAAACAATAATAACTAATTATTCTCTTCTTAAATTAAATGTAATTATTTTACATCCTTATTTTATATAAGTGAATAAGAATATAATAACATATCTTTAAAAATTTAAATTAAAAAGTAAAATATTTTTTTATATTATTAAGCTAATTATTTTATAATCAAAGTTGGAGAGGTGAAGAATTTTGCAAATTTTCCAAAGTTAGAAAGTGACCCTCAGCCGAAAAGTAGACAAAGCATAGCCTCAAGAAGTTGGATTACATATAGTTCCAATTCAAAAATTGAAGTCCAAGTTGCAGATTCTGTCGCCCACCATTGCCCACCATTGATGAATTGGATTCCACGGATTCCATTGCTCCGTGCGGAAATAGAGAAGATACCGTTTCCACTAACAATAGTAACGTGGTGCTTTTTAGGCCTCGCTATAAACAAAAACAAAAATGTGGTGCTTTTCGTGGGAATCCAACATATTTGGAAGATTTTCCACGTCAGAGCACACAAAATATGTTAATTAAACTCTGTCAGAATCTATTCAACGTTTATTTAATTTTCAAAGAAGTGGCATATCTTATACTCCCCCTATTGTATGATTTGATGATTAGAAAAAAAAATTAATTAATAATGTCAAATGGATTGGTCGGAACCAAATGGTCCTAGATCATGTATGTAATTATTTATTATTTATTATTAAATAATATACTAGGAAAAATTTATTTATTTATTTATCATTTTATATTTCAAAGATACATTATTAAATGACTTACTATTAAAAATTAGGTTTGATTACTATTTTGGTTTCTTAATTTATTTATTTTATTTAATTGGGTCCTTCTTTTATTAAAAAATGTTCAATTAGAGTTCATTATTTTCAAAAATACTACAATGTTGTTTTTTTGTCCAAAACAATGCCGTTTTTCACTATATTTTTTATGTCGTTTAGTATAAAATTAGACGAAAAACGTCATTTTGGATGAAAAGGATAACATTGGAGTATATTAAAAATAATGAGACCTAATTGAATCTTTTAATAAAAAAAGACATAATTAAATAAAATAAATAAATTAAGGACCAAACTACTAATTAAACCTAAAAATTAAACAATTTTTACGTACTGATATATATCTAATATAGTAGTATAGCATAACAAAAGGAGAGTCAAGCGTGACACTCAATTAATTGCATGTAGGTGAAGAAATGGAGGCCAGAGAGGACTGAGGACACCCTTCCTCTGAATACCTGCCATGTCCAAAAACTGTTGCTTATTGTCAATACTCAATAGGTTGCACTTACACATGTTTCTCCACCCCACGGCTTTAGGCTTCTTGTTCTATTACGGGGTGTGCTTTCTTGCTCTACAAATTCAATGTCAGCCATGGAATAAGCGACTAAATGGAATAGAATCCTGTTGGAACTATTGAAGGGAAAATAAAAAATTACATGGACGAAATTAACCAATTATAAAAATTACAAAAACTAAAATAGTTGTTTTTTAAAACATGGTAAGAACCGACACTAATTTTGACCAAAAATTAATTAAAGTACTTACAACACATTGTACCTTGGGTGAATACATGGAATAGGCGACTACATGGGGAATAGAACCCTGTTGGAACTGTTAAGGGAAAAATAAAAAAGAGGTAGTTATCTTTAAATATTCTATATTTTAAACACCTCATCAATATTTTATATTTCTCTTTATCTCTTTTTTTCTATTACATCAAATTACCTATCATACCTATATTTTTCTCTCTTTTTTGTTTTTTCACTCTCTCACTAGGTATATAATAGTATATTGGGTGTCTAAAAATTATTTTTGAACAAAAGTTTAATTATCTTTTTGGTCCCTATAGTTTCATAAACTTTACCTGTTAGTCCATATAGTTAAAAATCATCATTTTCGGTCCCTATACATCTTATTTTTAATTCCTTTTGATCCTTGCCGTTTAAAATCGAGTAATGTCGTTTGTGTGCAACTGACGTATCTTTGAAGTGTCTCCCTTCACCATGTGGTGTTAATGTGTTCGTTGAAGTAGATGATGAAATGGCTTGTTATAATGTGGGAAGGAAAGGACACTTCGATTCGTCATTTGTTCTTTGTTTGTTGATAAAGCGTACAGAGCAAGAATCATCGAGAAACCTAGCGATACGTAGCAACTCTCATCCATTTCAGTCTCAATTGGCAGTGCTTGGTGAAGGTAGGCGACGTTCATCCCTTTTCATCCTATTTTGCGGTGGAGCGTGCTAGTGTTGCCTAGTTGTTGGTGGAAAAGGTCGTTCCGTCAAAATCGAAAGCATGCCACCTTGTTAGATTTTAGATGGCAGAAACACCCACATCAACATTGAAATGCCGCGTCACCTTCCACACAAACAACATTAGTCAATTTTAAACAGTAGGAACCAAAAAAAATTAAATATACCATGTATATTAACCAAAAAGGATGGTTTTTAATTATAGAAACTAAAAGATAAAGTTTATGGAACCATAATAACTAAAAAAGTAATGAAACCTTGAATAAAAAATGATTAGTTTACTAAAAATAAAAACAATAACCCAAGTTGACCACTCTAATCTTATCACAAGCCTACACCATGCACTTACCCAACTTTGTAGTGTGTTGTACTCTCCTTAGTTAACCCAACCCATTTCCCCAAGTTGGTGCCTATAAGCACAACACAACATGTTCCATCATTTCCACACCTGAGAGAACAAAAACAACACAAGTGCACAACAAAACAAAGAAACACACACACCCATTAACCTCTCCAAAAAAACATCATCAAAATTCGTGTGATTTTGATGGCAACCCGCGTGATCCCTCCGAGAGTCCTCAAGAACCTCCGTTACAACACCACAACAAAGCCACTCAACTCATGCCACCTTTCCCTCTCGCCGGCCATCGCTCCGCCGTCACTCTTCCACAGGCCGCCGTCCCCCGCCGCGGAGGCTGCTCCCCCCACGGCGGCGGCGCTGGACTTGGAGGACTCGGAGCGGCTGTTCGCGTCGGTGGCGACGGCGCGGCTGCTCCGGTCCTCCGCCGTGCTGCACGCGACGGCGGTGGGGCCGATGGTGGACTTGGGAATTTGGGCGATGAAGTCGACGTTGTGTCAAACAGGGGTGCTGAAGGATATGGTGATGGGCGCCACGCGCAAGACGTTTTATGAGCACTTTTGCGCCGGCGAGGACGCCGCAGCCGCCGTCACCACCGTACGGGAGCTGAACGACGCCGGATTGCGTGGCATGCTGGTTTATGGGGTGGAAGACGCGCACGATAACGATGGGTGTGACAGAAACCTCGAAAGGTTCCTTCACACTGTTGTTGTTAGCAAATCGCTTCCACCATCATCTGTAAGCACTTCTTCACCTTTCCAAAAGACTTTTTTTTTATTATTATTTAAATGTCAGCTAAACACATTTTTTATTATTAACTGAAATTTATTAAAATTATAAAATTTTATGAGCTTCATTTTTGTAAGGCTTAAATATGTTTTTGGTTTCTATAATATACTGTTTTTTTTTTTTTTGGTCCTTATAAAAATATTTTTTTAAAATAGTTTTTGTAAATTTATTTTTATTTTGGTCCCTATTATTTTGTTTAGTCCTTATAATATATTTATTTTTTTCGTTTTTGTCCTTATAATATGTAAACAATTTGCTTTTAGTCCTTATCAATTTTTTCTTTCAAAGGGATTAATTCAAAATAAACAAAATATTATAGGAACTAAAACAGAAAAAAATAAATATATTAAAGGAATTAGAACAAATAAAAAGAGCAAAATAAAAAAATAAATTTTACAAAGACTATTTTAAAAAAACAATTTTACAAGGACTAAAAATAAAAAAGTGATATTTTATAGGGACCAAAAATATATTTAAACCTTTTTGTAATGACTTTTACTTTTGACTTTATAATTTCTAATAAATTTTAGTTAAATTTCAATTTTGATTGAAAAATAATACTGAAAAAACAAACACAAGAGGTAAATTTGTGTATTTTTTTTATCCTAATAATTTTTTGCATCACTTTTCAAGTTTAATTTTTCGTTCACGGAAGGAAATGTTGTAAGAATTTGACAATTTTCGGGAAATATAAAGCGGGTAAAAATAATGTCCTGAAGCAAATATTCTTACTTTTCTTAATTATGATTATCAAACATTAATCTTTTTCACAAGTTATGATGTTTTGACTTTTGATTCTTTATTTTGTATTTATTATACATTTGTTTTTGAAAAAAATTATACTGACACATGTAGTTTCATCAAATTTTGTTTGATATATTTTATTTTTTTTACATTAATTTTCTTAAGTGTTTGATAAACGTTATACATACACTTTTTTAATTTTCTCCCCACTTTTCCGTTTGTTGAAATGAGTCGCTTGCTCGCTTTGCACATTTTCTATATTTTTTTTTGTCACGTGATTTTACATCTTTAAAAAATAATTAGTGGGGGAAATAAAAGGTGAAAATAGACCAACATTTTGATCAATTTCTCTTGCACCAATGCATCAAAATAAAATTCATACTGTTATTATTATGTTTATATAATTATGTTATATAAAATGTAGTATAGAGTAAATATGGCTATGTGGGTACGTTGCAACGGAACGCGTACGGCGCGGCGTGTGTTGTTGTTTTCTGTGATTGAATGTACAAGTGCGCACCATGCATAAATCAGTGTCAGCAAATCAGCATTATAGTACAACAACTTGAGGTGCCAGTTACCCTCCGTTTCGCATAAGGGTGAGAGAAATAGGTTAGAGAAAAATAAGGAAGTGAAAAATAGATAAGAAATAAAGTAGAAATATGAGTTGTTTGGTTGTATAGAAATATGGACAAAATAGAGTAAAAATAATATTGTATGGTTGTTTAATTTGAGTGAAAAAAAATTAGACTAATGTTGTCTTTTTTTTAACCTTATGTAAATCATGTTAAAATCTAAAATAAATGAGACTCCAATAGTAGACTATCATAAAATAATAATAGACTATCTGTCAAAATGAGACTGTAAATAGTCTACTATTACAAGAAGGAACTATCTGTAGGTCTTGATAATTGACTATCATCATGTAATAGTCAACTATCAGTAGTTAGCCAGCAAATACAGGACTCTTTTATGGGCATTTTTGTCAATTTCATATATCAACACTTATTTCTACACTATTTTTATCCATTTTTACATGGAAATGAATAGTGGTGGGCCCCACATTTTTTTTTTATTTTTCCTTCTTATTTCTATCCTACCAAACACACAAACTTATTTCTCACTTCTTTATTTCTTTCCTCTCATCCTAATTTCCACACTATTTTCATGCTGCCAAACTTTAAGGTCATGCTAGCCTTGTTTTTGTTTTGCAATGACGAGAGATGTGTTATGTTGGTCCCACTCTGAAAAAGGACAATGGTCAATGGGGTTCTGCACATGAACTGTGATCCAATCTACTGTCATGAAAATTGGAACTAGTGTTTAAATTGGGAGAAAAAGTTGATGTAATGTCATGCCACGGTGTTTGGAATGGAGCACGGTCGAGTATTTTGTTCTATTTCCATTTTCTAACTAAACATTGTCATTTTTTTTTTGCGTGGTGCTGATAGGCCATGTGGTTCATGTGTTTGCTTGTATTTTTCATCTGTTCTTCTGTGTCTTGTAGTGTTTAACTTATGGAGGCTAATTTAATTTTTGATGTGATAGGTGAGCTTTGTCATTGTGAAAATCACTGCAATATGCTCCATGGCATTGCTAGAAAGAGTTAGTGACCTTCTAAGATGGCAACAAAAAGACCCTTCATTCATTTTGCCATGGAAGCAAGATTCTCTCCCAATTTTCGCTGAATCTAGCCCTTTGTACCACACACAGAAAAGACCAGAGCCTCTAAACCCAGAAGAAGAGAATGATCTTCAACTTGCCAACCAGAGACTCCTTGAACTTTGCCAAAAATGTGTGGAAGCCAATATGCCTTTGTTGATTGATGCAGAACACACCAGAGTTCAGCCAGCTATTGATTCCTTCACATACTCTTCTTCCATCATGCACAACAAGGATGACAACCCCATTGTGTTCGGAACCATTCAAACTTATTTGAAAGATGCCAAGGAGAGGTTGTTGCTGACAGCAAAGGCAGCAGAGAAAATGGGAATTCCAATGGGGTTCAAATTGGTTAGGGGTGCCTACATGTCCACAGAGAGTAAATTGGCTGAGTCTTTGGGGTATGCATCCCCAGTTCACAATACCATTCAGGACACACACAATTGCTTCAATGACTGCTCATCATTTCTTCTTGAGAAGATTGCCAATGGACCTGGTTCAGTTGTTCTTGCAACCCACAATATTGAATCAGGTACTTAAGATATACAATTCAGGCTATTCATTTTCTTATAATTTATAATAGAGTTTAATTTCTAAGTACTATGTCAACCAATCAGAAATTATAATTAATGACTTTGATAGTTATTTTTAAAGTCAACAAATTTTCTGGACACCGTCGGTGCATAGACTATTTACACTTTATAAGAGAGCTTAGCATCCCAATTTCAAGTGTTTGATATGAGTTTACAATGTTGTGTAGGGAAATTGGCTGCTGCAAAAGCACATGAATTGGGGGTTGGAAAGGTGAACCACAAGCTTGAATTTGCACAGCTATATGGAATGTCAGAGGCACTTTCGTTTGGTTTGAGCAATGCTGGGTTTCGGGTTAGCAAGTGTATGCCATTTGGGCCAGTAGAAATGCTTATGCCTTACCTCCTGAGAAGGGCTGAAGAGAATAGAGGGCTCTTGGCTGCTTCAGGCTTTGACAGGCAACTGATGAGGTAAGCTAAAGTTTTTGTTCAATAACCTCAACATGTGACATAGGAAACATTTGCTTTGATGTTATGGTAACAATGGTCATTTCTTTATGCACAGAAAGGAGTTGGGAAGGAGACTAAAAGTTGCAGTGTTCTAATTAATTAGCCAGGAGGCAGGTTTCATTGACTTTTGTACAAATTAGAGAATTCTGTAATCTGCTGGAATTGCGCATTCAATGAAATGAAAATCTGCTTTGTTATGGTGTTTTTGTTGGAAATTCAAGCGTGTTTTTGTGTTGAGCAATGAACGTGTGCATAAATTGGGAAAGTGTTAAGTGTCAAGTTGGAAAAATGAGAACAAAGAATAATTTATAAGACGTGGGTTGGCCATGTTTCTCAATCTAGCTTTAAACCAAGTTGGTTCGGTTTATTTAATTTTGATTCAAACGTCCCCGCGTTCAACGACTTCAAATTCATTCGTACAGAAGAATATCATGTGTCATGGATGGAAGTGGATTAACTAACAAACAACAATCAGATTAAGGTTCTCACTAACAATTGTCGTTAGCGCACTAATTAAGAAATTACTAGATAGAAAGTTTTTTCTTAAAAATTACAATAAAGGTGTATGAGAAATTACAGTGAGATGAATTGATAACACTTTTTCACAAAGTCTTTTTACTTTTAATTCCTTAACTAATGTCCTACAATACTTGTAAACATTTTTCAAAGATTAAGTGCATATTTGGATTATTGGTGTAAATCTTCCAAGAGTACGTTCAAAATCTATAATCTATAATATATATAATTGAACATAATTTAAAAAAGGAAAGCTCCACATGTCAACTTCTGGAGTAATTTTACATGGAATCTCATCCTATTTGATAACACAAGAGCGTTTCTCTTCTTTTTTTACTTACATGTCAACCTCATATTCATTTGCCTACAAATTAATTTATGGATAATTATGACACAATTTCTAAACAATTAAGACACGAAATATTAGATAATAAGAATAAATATTATATACAATAAAAATGGTAATTGCACAATAATGCTATAAATATAAATCAATTTTTTTTAAGGATACAATTTAAAATAAACCTGATAGCTGACTAAGTTAATATATATAAAAAAGTTAAAAAAATATTAAATCAAATCAAAATAGAAATAAAAGGAAACAATAAATATATTGAATTTCCTGAATAATTTTTATTTTTGGATGAGTTTTTATTTTTAAATAATTATTGAATTATTAACCCCATTAAATTCAACATGTTATTTGAATTATCCCTTTCAAATTGAAAATAGAAATAAAAATTGAATTATCCCCATGGTTCTTTTAAAATAATTATTCAAATGCAAAATTCATGGAAAGATTAAAAATTATTAAATCAAATAGAAATAAAAGGAAACACTAACCTCAAAAAAAAAAAAACACTAAATCAAATGCAATATACCAAAAAAAATACATATAAAAGTTAAAAATTTATTAAATCAAATCAAATGGATATAAAAGGAAATACTAAATATATTAAATTTTCTGATTAAATTTTTATTTTCGAATGTGTTTTCATTTTTAAAATGATGCTTAATTTCAAATTTCAAATGGATAATTAATATAGATTTTATTTATTGAAATAATTTAATATGGACAAAACTTCCATATTATACATAAGCAATATATTTTTTATATTCTAGAACACATATAAGGAATAAATTTATATTGAATGATTAATTTAAAATGAACAAGTATTTATGGAAATAAATTAATGACATTTATTTATGAAAATAATTTAATGTGAAATTTATTTCTGTAGCTATTTCAATTTAAAATGGAAATTTCTATTAATTGCTTAAATGATGATTAATCTCAAATTTTAAATAGACAATTTATATAGATTTTATTTACGAAAATGATTTAATATGGACAAAAATTTCATATTATTATGAATTAATAATTTAATTCAGGATATTTAAAATGATGATTAATTTAAAATGGATATTTCCATTAAAAATTGTAATTAGGCAATTTTTGTTTATTCCATATTATTTTTGTAGCTAATTCTTATTAAAATCAAAATTTTCATTATAAAGTGTAATAATACTAATGAGAGAGGACATTACTAAATAAGATATGAGATAAATAGTAGAATTTTACGATATTTTCTATTCTATGACAATTTAAAATGATGCTTAATTTAAAATAAATATTTTCATTAAAAATTAAAATAATGCTTAATTTCAAATTTCAAATGAACAATTAATATAAATTTTATTTATGAAAATAATTTTATTTGACAAAAATTCAATATTATTATGAATTAATATTTTAATATGGACAATTAATATGGATTAATAACATTCTGTATCATTTCTTATATACACCAAGTGTTGATCCTATGCCATCGTATATGTATATGCCAGATTTGATATATCTAACTTAATGATAGAAGTTAAAAGTTCTAAAATAAGAGGTATTTTTTATTTCTACACAGAAATATAAATTTCGTCAAAAATTTTTAATTAATCAATATGACATCATGATGCATTGTCAAATATTAAATAAATTTAAATTATTATAATAACCAGTATTTGAAAAGTTAAATTCTATTACAATGTTTTCTATTGTAATAATTTTTATATATTTTTTATGATATGGAACAAATTACTACTTAAATTATAAGCAGTATATTTATTTAATATTTTTTTGTTACAAGAGGTAAATATTTTTTTTAATATATACAAAAGCAATATATTTTTTATGCTTTGGAACACATAAGCAATAAATTTATACTAAACGATTAATTTAAAATATACAAGTATTTACAAAAATAATTTAATATGACATTTATTTATGGAAATAATTTAATGTGAAATTTATTTCTGTAGCTATTTCAATTTAAAATGTAAATTTTCATTAAATACTTAAATGATGCTTAATTTCAAATTTTAAATGGACCATTACTATAGATTTTATTTATAGAAATAATTTAATATAAACAAGAATTCTATATTTTTAATAGCATTTTGGTGAACAATTTTAGTATAAAATTTATTTTTGTAACTAATTCAATTTAAAATGGGAATAATCATAATGGAATTAAATATAGAATCTAATTTAATATGAAATTTATTTACAAAAATAAATTAATAGCATTTTGATGGACTAAATAGAAATTTACAATTCAAATTAAATTAAATTAAAACACATTAATTTTTCCTACAATTTATCTTGAAATTAACATCTTATCCATCAATTGTAACTCTTAAACCATTCTGTAGTTCTATTTAAATAATGTAAAACTTCATTTGCTTTGTGTTTAACTGGGTCGTATTTAGAAACACACTGATCTTCCTTTCTTTGTGGTTTGGTTTCGATCTCGATCTCGATCTTCATAACCTCAACATCAATGACACCTAAATGTGACTTCCTCTCTGATGTGAATACATCTAGAGAGACGTGGAGCCTAATTGTTAGAGTTGTTAGACTTTGGCATGTTACCAACAAAAATAATGAAAACTTGATATATTCTATTGAGATGGTCCTCATGGACCAAAATGTAAGTTCATAATGCAAAGCCTACTATGATATAATACAATACAATTATAATAAATTTTCTAATTACATATATTATTGTTCTTAACGTTTGTCTTCTTGTATAGGGACATCGCATCCATGCAACCGTCAGGAATACCCTAATATATAAGTTCTAACCACTGGTTAAAGAAGACTCTGTTTATTTCATGTTCAGTTTTAGTGTAGTCAATAATAAGGGTCCTCATAGAATGACCCAACATCCATATAAGCTCAACTTTCAAATAGCTACAAAACTAAAGTTACTTGCTGATAATGTTGTTTCCAATAATTTGTTGACAATTACCCCAATCTCTAAGGTTCTTTGTATTGACCATGACACCTATATTTGGTTGGTGAGTGCTTCATTATTATAATAATAGCATTGAAATTTTCTATAACCTAATAAACTATTTCATATTTGTAGATGTCATAGGCATACTCATCTCACATGGGGCTGAAAATTGAGGTTGTGACAAATGGTGACAAAACAAAGATAAAAGAAATTCAACTTGACTCTAAAGGGTAGTAATTCTATGTGCATATTAATAATAATATAATATTTCACAATTTTTAAGTAGTTAATTAGTAGTAATATTTTTTTAATTACTGTTTTATATCCTTACATACGCTTTAAGTGCACATTGTTTGGAAACTATGTTAAGGAATTTAACTCTTTCCTCACTAGAGGAGATACTAAGAATGTTGTTGTAATTGTTCAATATGTTAGAGTTAAACCATTTCTAGGTCTCAAGATTTTGATCTTAGATGATGATTAAGTACATCAACCACAAATGTTGTATATTGAGAAGTCTTTCACAATGTCTAAAAATCATTATCAATAATAACCTTAGTGTTTTGTTCTTTGAGCTTATTTTCATTTTTTAATATCTTTTTGCTTTTCATTGCTATTTTTTGTAACTATGATCTTTCTATGTTGATGTTCAAGAATTTATTATAAAATTAAAAAAATCTTGATATTTTTTTAAAATTTTAATTTGCTTTACTCTCTTCCAAATGTATATGGTAAATAAGATAACCAATTAAGGACTGTATCTTTAAACTTATTTTTATTTTATTTTTGCTTTTCCTTCACATGAAAACATTATTATTCTGCTTCTTATAGTGTTATTTCATGTTTGCATCAATATAACTCTAATGTCCCGTGCATTGCACGGGTTTTTACACTAGTAAAAGATACAAAGAAATTTCTTCTCCAAAAATATGTTGAGCACCCTCCAACAATAAAACAACGGTAATTTAAACATAACTTAAAAGTGATCCATTTGTCTGGTTTGACTAGAAAGATTAGCTAGTCCGGCCAATACTTTAAGCAACAAACTTATCAAATGTTTCTAATGAATTTTGTAGGATGTTCATGACTCATATCATCTACTAATCTTCCTTAATTTAAAATTAATTTTGATGAGTTTTGGATTTTAAAAATTAAACTTGGTGTTTTTTAGGATAATTTTGAATTATATTTTCAATCGACCTAGTTTAGTGCTCTAGTTTATTTTAAAAATTTATACTTTTTTAACAATTATATATTAATGTAATACACCTTCACTTAATATAAATAATATTTTGCATAACATGATATTATATTTCTATTGATATTATTTATTTTTAAAATATATACTACAAAATATACTTTAGTTTTAGATTTATACTTCTTTAATTCTATTATTTATACATAATATTAAAATTAATATATTATATCTATAAATTAGTTTACTCCAATTTCATCCTACATATTATCAAATTTTAATACCTTATCAAAATTTAAGGTTGATTGAGGATTAAAATAAACCAATCTTAATTCGTAAACACCCCTAAGATTTTACTGCTTCAAGGCGCATTGCGGATATCTGCAAAATGAGAGTAATATTAATTACCAATCACCAATTAGCCGTTGGTCAAGGTGTGATCATACTTTCAATTGCAACCTTGCAACTTGCATTCAAATCGAAAGGGATTTATTAATAATAATTTCTAAATCACAGACTCCAATTTGTATGGAATTATTTTGATCTGAGTAATATATATTTTCATAATGTTAATGGTCCTGAGTCCTTACCAAATGATTTATAGATTTTTAACCAAGTGTGGAAAACGAATATCCATCCCAAATGCTTCTAGATTCCATTGAAAGGTCAGGTTAGACAAGAATGACTCCTTGAATAATCAGTGATGCAAGTTTATTGCGGAAGAACTTTAATTGAACACTTTGTTTTGTTTTTTTGTTTTTTCTAAAAAGAATAAGATTGGTTCAAAATGACAGCCGTATAAAAAATCATATCATGATTGAGAATTTTTTTTGTCATTACTTTATACTTAATTTAAAATTTCTCAACCATTTATTTTATATATAAGAATTATTGTATGACATAAGACTTATCTATTATTTTTTTCGTTGCCCTTTCTCCCTCCTCTTTGATACGATTGGGGAACTTTCACGTTAGTCTCAATAATTGCACTTTAATAGTATCATTTCATACGTCTCCTTGGCTCATTTGTTTGGTTGATAGATGGGGAGCATGTCCTATCACTTTAATGAAATTGAAGTTAACTTTATGAGAGGTATTATTATTCCTCCACGGCTCCACTTAAGAGATATGGACGACAGATCAAAAAACTTAAGAGGTATGGACGAATAAGAGAACTTTATTTAAAAGAAAGAGTAATTGTACTAATATAATTTTTTAGACGAAGGATTGGGTGAATCACCTTGAACTTTTAGTCGTTAGATTAATATCATTTTTATAGGATTTACTTTATATTTTCTACACCATATTATCTCTCTCCTAACTCTCTCCCTAGCAACCCCTGCCATTGATCACTATTTACCGTCGCCAGAGGAAATTTCTGACTGCGGTGCACCCTCCACACTAATGATCCCAAAACTAGCAATGAACACCAAAAACCCAAACAACAACCCCTCACTGGCGACAGCAAGTTGGGGGCTACAATGAATTACCACTCATTGTCACTCCCATCCTCACTGACGATGACAAATTGGGGGCTACAATGAATTACCAAACAACTTAGGCAAAAACCATCAAATTGACTTAAGTCAGATTTGGAAGAGGACTTATGTTGCAAAATGTAGAGGAAGTGATGTCGGATTTGGAAGAGGACTTGCGTCGTGAAATTGGAAGAGGTTGAGTTCGCCTTTGTAGGAGATGGTGCAATGAGTAGACTCAACGAGGATGATGAGTTGAACGAAGGTCACTCCTCCAATCGCATCAAATCCATTGGCGGCAAGTTATCGATGAATTGCTCCACTTTCTCGGGAAACATCAAGAAAATGGATATTTCTCTAGATCTAAAGTGTGTTTAATTTGGAGAAGTTAAAGACTCTGCCTTCAGTTTCCTCTCCCTAACTGTAAATAGAATCAAAAAAATTCGATGCCTCACAAAGTTTGGTCAAAAAGAAAAAGTGGAACAAAGTCATTGAAGTTGAAATCAAAGAACAGAAGGGGCGGCAGAATGGGGATTAAGGCTGCGTCGGAGATGGGGAGGTCCACGGTGGCACAGTTTTCAATGGACCAGAAGACAAGGGTGCCATCAGAGTAGATAATGGTGGCGGTGAAGGAAGGAGGGAAAGTTGGAGGATAGAGAAGTGGAGAGAGAGTGTGTTGGAAAGGAATCTGATGGTGAATAAAAGTAGTCCACTATAGACCACATGTGAGGATAGTCCACCCTATCTTTTGTTAATTTTTTATAAATTTTTTACAATAAATAAATAAAAAGAAAAGAGAAAAGTCTATAATAAAATAATTTATGTAATAAAAATAGTATTGTAATTATTAAAAAAATTAATAATCTTACTATACACAAAATTTATAATTAAATGATATTACATTCTAGCTAAACTTTAAAAGACTTATAGAAAAACTTTTATTTTTCCAACCAATGCCCCAATATTTAATATTGAAGAAAAGAAAGAAAGGGCGGCTCATGCCGCACTACATTTATGCAAAGATCACATCTTTATTTTACTCCTTTTTATTTCTTCTTCTTCTTCTTCTTATTATATATACTACATCTACTACCTTCTTTTTCTTTCTTTCTTTTTTATCTCTTCCATTAAATGGGTATATATATACACACCTCAAAGTGTGCCAAATACTCATAATTCTTTTGCAAAATCGATTTCATCACATACAAAAAGTTAGCGAAAAGCTCCTTACCACCTGCAAAATTAGAGAATAATAATAAATAAATAAATAAAAAAAGAAAGATAAAATGTAAAAGAATGAATGATATTAGATAAACTTTAATTGCTTGCCTGTAAGATTTTTTATATATAAACTAGCATTTTAGTTTATACATTATAAATGATAAATTACACAGAAAAGTTTTGACAAATCGTGAGAGTAGTGTATAAAATACATATTTAAGAAAAAAAATATTAATAATGTCTAATTAAGAAAGAATAACAAAAGTGAAAGTCTCTCTCTAAAAAAAATAAGAGTCAGGATTCGTTGACACAAGGTATCAAAGTTAGTTAAATTACACATTCAATAACTTTTTGTAGAATGCAAATTTAACCAATCCAACCGTTGAATTTTATGTTTTTATTAATTAGATTAAGTATACAAAATTTCATACAATTCTAAAATTATTTAATAATTCAACACATCACTTTATTTGAACGTACAATATGATATTAAAATATATGTAAATATGCCATGTTAGATATTATATCTAACAAAGTTCAAATAATGTGAAATTTGATATACATGTTTATAAAGATAATATCATATAATTCAACGGTTGGATTAGTTAAATTTGCATTCAACAAAAAGTTATTAAAGATATAATTTAACTAACTTTGACAACTGGTGTCAATGGATCTTGACCCAAAAAATAATATTAATAATGTCTAATTAAGAAAGAATAACAAAAGTGAAGGTCTCTCTCTAAATTATATATTTTAATTTATAATGTAAGAATAAATATAAATATTCAAATAATAATAATGCAGTATTGTTTATAGGTTCTACCAGATTTGACAAGATTACGTTCTCTAAAACATACATGTTGTCTTAAAAAAAAAAAGCCTTTAATCAACTTTGTAAAAGACAAAAAGAACCCAATGTAAGTCGTACACCAAAATGATTACAATTTTCCACGAAAACGATGGCCGGAGAGTCTCCATCCTAGGTTGGGAATTTGGAAGTTCACGAAATTTTTGACAAATTTACGTATATTTTTAAAGCAGACTTTTAATCATTTATGATATGTTTGGTTAGAAAAAAAGAAAATAGAGAAGAAAGAAAATACAGATAATGAATTATTTGTTTTGTTTGGTTAGAGAGAAAATGAAAGAAAAAATTGATTTTTAGGAACAAAAATTTAAATTTTTTCTTCATTCCACATTTCTTTCAATTCAAATTTCAAACTTTTTTTTCTTTTCATATTTTCTTTTCACCCAACCAAACAAGTCATTAATTCTTGAGCACCCAACATTGAAAGAACCGAAGGAACGTGTAGAGAAATTATACCAATCTATATATTATTATATAAAATATAATATATGCAAGTGGAATTAATGCCACATTCCTTTTTTAATCTTTGACAGGAAACACAAAATGATGTTTAAAGCTATGTTTAGATTATTTTTTTAGGTGGTCTAAAATTACTTTTATCCTACTAAACTCAATTTGTTCTTTATATTTGGTCCATGTTTGGGTTAAAGTTTATAAACTTAAGTTTGAGTAGTTTTTATTTTGCAAATTGAGTTTGCAAAAGGAACTTTGGTCGTCCTTTTATTGAAACTTGGTTTCAAACAAAATATAAATGTGTAAACGTGCTTTTGAGATAAACCAAACTTGTCACGAAATTGAGTTTACTCCTCAAACTAAATTTGAAAGAGCCCAAACTGCAATCCAAATATAGCCTTGAATGTCCTTCAAAGTAATTTTGAAAACTCAATTTGCTACTAAACTAACTTTAACTATAAACAACAAATGTTGGATTAATATCACTTATTATTTATTATTTCATATGTATTCTTCTTCTAAATTTATGATTATTTTCTTAAGATAATTGTGTCATCCATTAGTAATTTTTTATATTCTTTTGCCCATTTTTTTTTTTTTTACTTTTAACTTTAAAAGACCATAATTCAATTAAAATTTCATATACATATCTTATCCATTTAAACATTAATAATTAATTCTTCTCTTTTTAAAATTTATATCCTTATTTTATACAAGAGAATAAGAATATAATAACATATATTTACAATATAAATTAATCAGTAAAATAATTTTATATCATTAAGCTAATTATTTTATAATCAAAGTTGGTGAGGTGAAAACTTTTGCAAATTTTCCAGAGTTAGAAAGTGACTCTCAGCCGAAAAGTAAACAAAGCATAGCCTCCAGGAATTGGATTCCATAGTTCCAAATATGCTTTTAAAACCGGATCGATCATTGAACCGGTCAATGTACTGATTCAATGTTTAATGGTTTAACCGAAGTTGAACCGTGGTCGAACCGGTATTAATAAAATAATAATAATAATAATTAAATAATACATAAAAAATTAAAAAGAATATAATATCATAACTTTATAATATTAAAAACTAAAAATAAAATATAATTTTATAGATTCTTAACATATACAATACCTAAAAAAGTTTAAATTAAATATGTTATAATACTTAAGTCTAAGTTTTAATAATACACATCAATATTTATTAATAAAAACAAGTTTATATTTAGAATAAAAAAGAAAATGACAAATATTTTAGGTTGATTTTTATTTTTTTAAAGAAAAAATTAAAATAATATTTTATTAGACATTTTTTATTAAACCGCTACGAACCGATTTTTGACCGGTTCACTGATTTATATACCAATTTTTTGTCTAACCGATTTTATGGTTTAATTGAACCTGCCACTCGACAGGTTTCAAAGGACAAAAATTGAAGTCCAAGTTGCAGATTCCATCGCCCACCATTGCTGAATTGGATTCTACGGATTCCATTGCTCCATGCAGAAAGAAGAAAGATACCGCCTCCACACTACTTAACAATAGTAACATACGTGTGGTGCTTCTTATGGGAATCCAACATGCTTGGAAAGTTTTCAATGTCAGAGCATTCAGAATATGTTAGTAATTAAACTCTGTCAAAATCTACTCAACGTATATTTAATTTTTTAAAAGAATGATACTAAATAAATGTCTGATATCTTATATTACTATTATTCTATGATGATTTGATGATTAGAATAAGTGCTATAAAACTATAAGTTGTTTTTAAAATATGGATGAAATAGCTCTGTTGTTCCTATATACGCTTGAAGAGATAATATACAAAAAGAGGGGAAACATAAAAAAGATTATCTCTGTAGCCTTTATTTTTAACGACAAGAAGGTCCAAGCAAGAGTGGCAGTGGCACATGCATTTCCAGATCCAATTTTTATGGCATGACATATTAAAAGTCAAGACAAGTGTCGTTAATTAGAGTTGAATATCTTGAACTTTATTATTTACAAGATAAATCTTTTATATTTTACGTTAATTTTTTGTATTTTTTTTTTATCAAGGTTATGTATTTTGCTCTTAAAAATATTATTATTATATTTTTAATATTATAAAATTATATCAGAATATAAAAAACTATCTTTTGTATAAAACGTTGTAAATAACTCCATGATAGCCGCCGTAGTGTGTTTAAATTATAGTTTACAAACTTGATTTTCAATAAATTTGATTTTACAAAATTAATTTTATTTAAAATAAACTTTGAGTAAATTGATTTGAATTTAATTTTTATGTATTATTAGTATAAAGATCTCTATATTGTCAACTAATTAGAACTTAATCAAAGTATAATTTTTAAAAATAATTATTATAAATGTTGATAATCTTATTATATATGACAATTTATGATTAGATGATAATATAAAAAAAATTTACACTATCAGTACATTTTAATTAAATTCAATTAATTGCCTTTAAAAACATTTATTTGAAAAGTAATTGTTAAAATTATAATACAATATTAAGTTAAGAAGTTTTTTTTATCATGCATACAAATGTGATTTTGCTTCCTAGCAAAATACAACTTTCACATTTAGGGTTTTTTTTGTTGGAGATCCCACATTGATTAGTGATGAGGCCAAATTAGTGTATATAAGTGGGGGGGGGGGGGGGGGGGGGGGGGGCGCAACCCTTACCTCACAAGTCAGTTTTGTGGAATTGAGTTGGGCCCAAACCCACAATTTGTAATATGGTATCATAGTCTGTCTTAGCGATTGTTGTTGGGCTTATCGGGCTATTTGCTATTGGGTCATTATCAAACCACTCGCAGATATCTAACCCTGTAAACGTCACGCTTGAGATGTCCAGTCCTCAACATGAGAGAGGTGTGTTGGAGATCCCATATCAATTAGTGATGAGGCCAAATTAGTGTATATAAATGGGGAACAACCCTCATCTCGCAAGCTGGTTTTGTGGGGTTGAGTTAGACCCAAACCCACAATTTGTAAGAGTTTTAGAATCAAGTTTGGCTTCAAACTTGATTTTACCTCAATGATGCCAAACATATTATACACTTTGTTTGACACAATTTTCATGTTATGAAAGGGATTTTATGTTGATGTGAAACCAAGAATAGCATACACTTCAAAATAACTCATGATTATGCGCTCTTTACCTCCTTTGCCCCCTAAAAAACCAAAAATCTTGATTATATACACATGCTATTATCGATAAAAAAAAATTCATTCTTTTCCTTTTACATTAGTGGAAAAAAGGCTTTTTATGATGCCTTTTTACATTAGTTAATTACTAACCAATGTAAAAAAAAAGATGGTGGCAATTTTATAATTTTTTTTTAGTTTTGCACATTGGTTATTGTATAAGCAATCTAAAATAGCATCTTTTACATCGGTTATACATATAACTGATGTAAAAAGCACTATTTTACATTGGTTATATTTATAATTGATGTAATAAGGTTTTAAAAACACATCCCCTCCCTCCCTGCAACTCACTTTGCATGACTCACCTTCCCAAACCCTCCTCCCTCTCTATAAAACTTGAGCTCCCCAAACCAAACTTCCCACCATGCTGTTCTGTTGATGATGACGATGACTATGTTGCCACTCTCCATTGCCACAACCATTATCAGTACTTTTTTGTTCCCCATGTAATTTTCCATTTGTATTATTCCTCTTCTTCTTCTTCCCTATCTAAGCTGTCATCGTCGCTGTTTGTATGGAACACCAATCTACTGCCAGTTACTCTGTAACTTCCAGCTTCATCTTTCTCTTCTAGGTATGCTCTATTTCTCATTTTCTCTCCACTTTCTCTCCGGTTATATGTGTGTATTTTTGTTTGATGATCTATGGTTCTCAACTTCTGTCTACTAGCCAATTTTGAAATGGATTATCATCTTATTACAAAACTAGTTGTATTAACAAGAATTGTGAATATGTTGTTGATAAGTGTCAATCATGCCTATCTTTTTGGCATCTATTTGTGCATTTATTACCCTTTTCCCCTAATTTAAAGCTTTGTTTAAACCCAAGTTTTAGTTAATTTTAAGTAAGTAGCACCTAGGAATAGAATTATACATTTTGGGCATTTTACTGCCAATTTGATGATTTTTTGCAGGAAGTGAAGAAAAAGGATTGAAGCAAGAAAGAAGGCCTAAGAAAGGAAAAGTTTGGCTACCAAAGCTCACTAAATGAGCAAAGCACTCGCTCAGCAAAATCCAGTCCAGAGAGCAATCAAGGTTCTCGCTCAATAAGACATATATTTGTGATCGAGAAGCGTTCTAGGTGTAACACCCATTCATATTAAATATAATTCGTATTGATTTAATTATTAAGTTTAAGTAGGTGAAAATGCAAGTAAAATTTTTTCGCTTTTGTAATAGAAAAATTCCAAATTTAATAGAATTTGAAAATGGTAGTAAAAGATAAGATGAAAGATAAGATTGTGTATATATATATGTCGTAAAATTGTACATTGTGATTTGGTAATACATAACAGTCATAAAATATAAAAAGACTAAAAGTACATCAAAAAGATCCTATACAGAGTAGTGTCAATCTACTCTACTCATCATACAAAAACAAAAACACTATAATATAGGTCTTTTTCAGATCCTCGCCCACTAAAGTATCCTCTGACTTGTTCTCAGCATCACGGGACATTAACGTCATCTTTAATAATCACGATCAATCATACATAGAAGAAAAAATAATGGAGTGAGGTGTTTTGTTCTAAAATTACTTTTACATGTATGGTAGGAAGTCTACCACAAAACAAAGATAAGACATAGCTGACAATAGAAGGAAACTTATGGTTCATTCTAAGTTGTATTAGACTATCCCTGACTAGGTATAGATCTATACTCCCCATTAGTGGGTAATAGTCCTCAACAGAACCGGAAAGTGACTGAGAGTATATATACTTCATCAACGCCATCATATGGTACAGTCCTCATCATCATTGAGGAAAATAACAATTAGGATATCCATTTATAGAGGTATACTTTTAAACCAATCTTGGAATGCTAAGTAGTTGTCGAGATTATTGAGCTTGGTCAGACAAATATCCTGGCTCAAGGACATTACCCTGGCCATTGAGACCTTCACCACTAGATGCCTACCCCCAAGACCTCTACAAATGGGTTCCCGCCTTTCATTCCTGAGCGTATCAAATTGTAGCTTTCCTAGTAGGGTGCCATGCCATAGCATGTCATTTGCTTTATATTACTCACTAATCTATCAAATTCTTACTTCTCAAACAGAAGTTTTCTTGGTCTCATATAATTTGAGCACCAATACCATTAACATTTTTGCCTTATATTGTAGAAATTACATGATAATAATTTAACAATTATCAAAATTTTGGCAGCATAACTACTTACCAAAATTTTAGCAAAATAACAATTTGGTAATCACAATTTAATTACCAAAATTTTAGTAGAATAATGACTTAATAATCAAAATATTATTACTAAAATTTTAGCAAAATAATAACTTAACAATTATAATTTAATTATTTAAATTTGGGCAGAGTAACAAATTAGCAATTATAATTTTATAATCTAAATTTGAGCAGAGTAACAACTTAGCAATTATAATTTAGTAATCAAAATTTGAATAGAGTAACAATATAGTAAAAATTTAAATTTTAACATTAAATATTATAGGAAAATATAGTAAATTGAAAGGTTTAGGGGAAAACCTTTCCTACCAATATGCAAAGTGATAATAATTTGGAACTAATCTCACTCCCCCTTACCTCCAAGGTGGTTGATAAAGAGGATATAATTGTTGGTGCAAAGCTCTTAGGAAAAGAACTATACTAGTTGATAGAAAACTAGTAAAATTTTAGCATAAAAATAAAGCAAAAGAATTTTATTTTTTTTGGAGAGAGAAGCTCTTTAATATTTCGGCTAGCATAAGAAAGTGAGGATGAGTGAAAAATTCTGTCCCAAATGCATGGTATTTATAGAATAAGAAGTGGATTAGGTGTCCAAAAAGTGATGCCATGCATTATCTAGTAAAAACTTATTTTTATTTATTTTAATTTTAATTTTAGCGACACATATCAAACTTAGGTGGTGAATCACACCATCTAGTCTTGAGGACGTGCTCCACCAGTTGTCCAAGCTTCCATGTGTCAATTTTTATCTGCAGGTAAATTGACAAGTACCAATAAAATCGCTTAAACTTGAAAAATTAGCTTTTAATATCAAAACAATTCAATTTAATGTGAAACTGGACAATTACATTATTTTCATCAAAAATAAGTTTGTAATAATTAATTTTAATTTTTATTAATTTATTTCAAATTTTATCTATTTATTTTGTATTTTTAATCTAAAAAATTCACAATAATTACATTGTAATTCAATACATATTAAAAATTTTATGAAAATTCTAAAATTAAATATTTTACCTATAAATGAACTGAGATTATCATTTTCACCATTTTTGGATGTCAAACCAATATTAGCTAAGCTTATTAAACACAAAGGGACATTTTGGTCATTTTACATAAAAATTCCCAAAAATTTTCAAAATTTATATTTTAATATATATGACATAATTTTAAGCTTAAATTGACATTTTAATTTTAATTGAATCTTTTTCTCATGTCAGTTCTTAATGTTGAGAAATAAGGACAAAATCGTCATTTTCTAATTTCTCCGGGCTCTAGCTTAGAAAAATTATTAAAAATCATGATTAAATAACTCTTCAATTTCTAAGTGTAATGGTGGGGGATTAAAATTTTGACATTTTTTTCTAATTTTTCAGAATAAAATCATTAAATATTAGAAAAATAGTTGAAAATTTGAAATAGGGGTGTTAGATTTTTCATTATTTTTCTTTCAAAATAAAATTTTTATGATGAAATATACTTATTATAACATTTTAAAAATATTTTGAAGTCAAAAAGTCTCTAGTTGGTTCCTGTAGTCAACCAAGGGTATTTTTGTCATTTCACAAAAATTATCTCAATAAATTCCCAAAAAATTTCTAAAATTATTATTAATTATTCTAAGTACATTGATGACTTAAAAATAATCTTCTAACTATTTTTTTATTGATTTTGTTATCTGACAAAATGATTATTTTATTAATTTTCACGCTCTATTCCTTAGAAAAATTCTAAACTAAATATTACTTACTAATACGAATGTAACTGTAGGGATCAAATTTTTGAGATTCTCATCCAGTTCTCCAAGAATAAATATAGAATAATTAAGAAAATAGTTCAATAGGAAAAAGTAGGGGTGTTACACCAAGGACTGCGAAGTGAAGACTCCTGCTCAGCGAGTCACCTTCTCGTTGAGCGAGAAGAGTGCCACCTCACTTAATGAAGGTGCGACAAAAAGAGTTAAGGAGGCACTTTTGAGGGATGTTGATTCAGTCTGCTATTCTTATCCTAGAGTTCAAGGGATAGTACTGGGAAGCTCTCTTTGAAGCCTCAATCCAAGTTCTTCATTTTTCCATTATTTTGTTTGGTTCACTCTTCAATGAATGACTAATTTCTCCCTAGTTGGGGTTTGATGTAACTAATCTACTCTTATGTATACATTTTAAGTATTTATTGAAGTTTATGTTCTATTCATTTGTATATCTACTTTTATGCTTAATGCTTGTTATGGCTTAATCTCCCATGACTTGATTTTTATTGTTTTGATAGATGTTGAAAAACTCTTTCTTTTCATAAGAGCTAAAGTAAGCACCTAATGAATCTTGTGTCTAGAAATGGAGCACAATTTATTAGCCATCTCCTAACCTATTTTCTTAAAGCAAGTTTTTTGGGTAAGTTAATCAAGGGATTGATGGTTTAAACAAATAATTTAGGTCCACTTCACTAAGGGATTAGGGTTTGGATAATTTTGTGGGTTGATGGAAATGAATGGGATATAAACACAATGGGTAATCTTTATGTTGCATGAGAGGATGGTTAGTGTAATCAAACCCCAACGCCTTTTCTTATTTGTCGATAATCTTTATTTTCGCATTGTCCGTGCTTGTATAAATTCCAATTAGACCATTTAATTTAATTGTGTGAATATTTCTATCTATATATCATTAATCGTGAAAAATCTAGTATTATGCAAGTCCTTTGGGAGACGATATTTTTACTCATCACTATTTACTTGTGCAAATTGGTACACTTGACAGTTGTCTTTGTCCTTTTTCCTGTATACTTCAAATAAAGAGTAAAGACACGTGTTAATGGCTATGTTATGGTTCTTTATTGACGAGGTTGTTTTAGTTTCTATAAGTTGTCTTTTGAATCATGTAATTGATATACTTTGGGGTTGGTTGAAATTTTGAATTCTTGCTTGGTTTGCCCATTGAATGCCATGGCCATTTTTGGCTTAAGTGGGATTGATTGAGTTTTAATTTCTATTTAGTTGTTATGACCAATTGATAGATGATTATGAGCCTTTAGGTTGCTTGAAAAATTGCAAAGTTGGCTTAGATACCATGTTGGTTCTTACGGCTATATTGGCTTTGGGGGATGCTAATTGTCCTTTGTTTTATATCAAATTGTCATATTTAAAAGTGAGAATTTGAGATGGTAAACAAATTGAATCAAGTTAAATGAAGGAAAACTTTGTTCATTTTCCCTTATATGGGCCCCGATCATTTTGGTCATTAGGTACCCAAGATGAGTTTTTATGTTTATGAGTGCCATAGTTTAGTTATTGTAACCTTAGGATACTAAATTAATTTAGTTTAGATTGGTGACTTAAGATAATTTAAAAATTAAGTTTTATGAACCATGAATGAGTGAACATAATTCTTGAAGTGTGTATCTTAAAATAAATGAAATTTGGTCTCTTTAATCACGTGTTATAGCCACGCTTTTAGAGAAAAATTAGAATGATGAAAATGATTTGCATTAGCTTAAGTAAGTTAGACTAATTAGAGGATTATTTAGGTGCCTTGTATAGGTTATGTTAGTATGACTTAAGAATTATGATACTTAATATAATATACTTTTAGAAGTCAAGCTACCTAATGGCTTAAGTATAGGAATATATTTATTAGAGGGTCTAATGGTAACTAAAACCAAGCTAAGTAAAGAGAGCTAAGTATATTGAACTCCTTAAGAAAAGAGTTCGAATCAATTAAGTTGACTGCTTAGTATGAATTAATTTCACAAACATTTTCCTTTTTATATAGGATTTGATTTTTTCAAATTCGGATTGAGAAAATATTCATAACTTTCTCGCTTTCTCTCCACTTGCTCTTCGATATTTTGATTACTTATGCTTGTACAAGTGTTGCCTTAGAAATTGAATTAGTACAATTTTGGGGTTGTTTGGTGGTGATTTCACCACCAAATGACCTAAACTTTAATGGTTTTTGAACCACTTTGGTTGGTGAAAATTTTGAGTGATTGAATTTGTGGAATTTGGAATTTGTTGTGGATTGGACTGTCTGACAGGTTTACCTCTGATATTGTGATTGAATATATGGAAAAGTACCAAAAAACAGAGGAAACTTTGTCAGATTTTCTTTAGAAATTGTTAATACTAATCTGCATGTGTGCTAACTTGTTTGCACTCTACTTATAGGTTGGTTTACTTGATTTATTACTTTAGTTTAAGGACTTGCATGGTGTTTATGTATCATCAATCTATCATCTATTTATTGTTTATCTTGCTATTGATCTTTGTTATAAATTTGTCAGCATAAACAAGAACATGGCTGATCCATCTAGCAGCCCTTCTTTATAGTCTACGTCAAAAAGGACTAGACAAGCAACACAACTGAGAGATATAGCCATTAGACGCGTTGCTAAGGAGAAGCTTCAGGTTCATTTACATCCTCAGACTGGCAGAGCTTCAAGGCCAAGTGAAAGTAAATTCAATAGTTATCTGGGCGTCCTAGCTCGATCGAAGGTCTCTATTCTATTTCCTAATTGGGATCATGTATAGGAGGTTGACAAGAATCGTATCTGGTAGGATATTTTGGTATTTCCCCCTAATAAATCCACGTTTTGGTATGTATTGTATTTAACTATATTGTCATTATACACTAACTCTTCAATTTTGATTTTTAATGTAGATCAGCTTTGATATTCCTCATACGAAAACCTTGAAGAAGAAGATACTTTAATTTATGGCTATAAAGTGGAGGCAATTTAAGACAAACCTCACCAACAGCTACATATTTAGGGATAAGAGGAACATATCTCCTTGTTTGAAGCATGGTCGTGACAAAGACACGTGGCAGTAGTTAGTTCAAAGACCATTAGACCCTACCTAGTAGGTTTGTTGGGGTTGTTGTTTTTTAAAATGTCATTTGTATTTTATTTTATCATTTTACTGAAATTAGTGGTGTGTTATTTTTCACGAGATGTTAGAAAAAAAGGCACAGGGGATCCAGAAAAAGAACATCACCCCCCACATATTGTCTCGTAGGGGTTATAACTTGCTTAAGAAGATGATGGAGAGGAAGATAAAGTAATGACAGGAATCAGCCCAATCTGATTCTACAGTAGTTGATGATCCTCCTTCACCACCTACAAGCACCCAGAAATGGAAGCATGCCTGCATGACACAGAAAGGCGATTATACAACTTAGGAGTCACGTGACATTGTTGACAGAATTGCAAGTTAATTTTCAATTTGAATTGTAATTGTAACAAGCTTACAAATTATCTTACGAATTTCTCATTTGTTGGTTGTAGGATTCCTTGGTTGAGTAAAGTACACAAGGTTCCTTTGTTCCTTATGGTTGTCAAGATATATTTGATAACTGCCATTGGGCGACCGAAGCACCCTAGTCATGTTTGCACTATTAGAGTCAATGTGGGAATTTAGTATTACTTCATACCACCTTCACGTGATTCCCACACCGTAACATCATTTAGCTAGGAAGTGATGGATCAGCTGAAGTAGAGCCTGACAGAGAAGATTATAGAGAGGTTGAGACGAGAGTTCGACCAATGACTGGAATCTCTAGGTCTTTCGTAGCAAGTTGCTCCAGTTGAGCCAAAAGCAACTCCTTCTACTGTTCGTGTTAGCACAAAAGGGAGTTGTGCTACAATTGCTGATTTGTCACGAGAAAAGACTCATACTAATTTCCTAGATCAGTGTGAGTTGTATGTTGATGAGGATCCTCTCTGCCTAGTGGCCATTGGGAGAGTTTATGAGAGGGGTTAACCATACACCATATACCTATACAGGATGATTTGGTGAGGGTGGTGGTTGAACAAGTTCGAGATGTTGGTGCTCAAATCCCTATGCCTACTATAGAGGTTAAGTTTGTGGGGCAGGCCCTCAAAACTTTCATTCCATGGTCGAGACGTCTTGTGAAGCCATTTTCAATAAAGGTATATTATTTACTTTTTTTCTATTAGCAATTAAAATAACCTAAACGTGTTTACTAATATTAAATTATGTGTATTGTTTAGGATACTAACGGACCAAAGAAAAAGATTCCACCCAAAAAAAGGTCAAAACCCGAACGTGATCCGATTATGGATTTGTTTCATTTAGCAAAGGACCACCACAATGAGCTTGTACAGGTGTAATGTGTGTTAGTGTCTTTGGCAAAGATAAAACTGTCCCATTGTATATATACTTGAGCAATATTTGAAAAATAATATCGAGCAATGTGATGCTCAACATCTTAGTTATATAGTTGTGGATGATGTAAGTACATTTTATTTGTAGGTTCATTAGCTAATTAAGTATCATTGATTTATAATTAATATTTATTTCAACATTTTAGGTATGTGCATCAGTTAAGTATGGATAGGGGGAGTGCATATACATATGGTTTCTTTGAGCCTCAATCCATTCAGAAGTCAGGGAATAAGAAAGAAGAATCATAGACGTACATGTACAGATGGATGAATGAATCAAGGAAACGAATTTACATGGCACTTGTCATCCATCAGTAAGTACAAGTTAAGAACAACTTTTAAATTATGTCATTGTTGTCACTAAATTTTTCCTAATGCAGGTCCTATCAGCAACTCATGATTGTTTGTCCTGGGGACAATGTTGCTGTGTGGTTCTGTTCGTTGCATAAGAAGCCCACAAAAAAGGTGCAGAACACTGTACAAGTGTAAGCTTTAATATGTAACACATTTGCTTACTACTTTGTATTACAAGTCTTAATCTTATAAGATACTTTACATTCATATGTTTTTTAATCAGTGCCGTGTTTGCATATAACATTATGGAGGGTAAAGCCACAGCAAAATCAAGCAAGCTTCAATGAATTTTCCTTAAGGTAAGTAGTTTGCAATCCTGACATTCACATTTTATTAGTTTCTATAACAATTACATGATATAATTAAATTTCATATTGAAATATAGTTTAATAGACAAAATGGATGCTATTAGTGTGGCCATTACGTGATGCAATAAATGTTGACCATAGTCTGATCAAGTATTGTGGATTCTTGGAATGAGGCAAAATAATTTTACTTTAACAAGTTACATTAATTATAGTATTCATTGTTTATGGTCTAATTATACATATAAAATATGTTATAGTTGTTTGCCAATTAGGAACCATTGGGTGAAGAGGCAATTGTTGAGATTCAACACGCTTGGGTAAAGTTTCTTTTAGGAATTAGTACTAGATGACATTTGTGTTTGTTTAGAATGTATTTAGGTAGTTTAGAATAGTTTTGATATGTATATTACTATTTATTGACGATATTTCGATTTTAGCATATATAAATATCATTGAACTACCTGCTTTGGTCTTCTGTTTGTAATTTTGGGTTAAGAACTTTATAAAATAGACAAGATATTTAAAAAAACACCTTTCTACATTAGTTCAGACTTTAACCGATGTAGAAAGTCTCTTTCTACACATAAAAATTGATTTTCTACATAGGTTCAAACTATAACATTTCTACATTGGTTCAAGTTTCAACCGTTGTAAAAAGTGTTTTTTACATTTGTTCTAAGTCTGATGTAAAAATGTCTTACATTTTACATTGGTTAGATCTACATCGGTTAAATAACCGATATTAAAAGGTGTTGTTGTAGTAGTGTTATTTAAGATCGTGAAAGGAAAGAAATGGTTTGGTTGGAGTGGTTAAAACTGAGAGTATAGTAAATCATAAGTAAATCACAAATCGTGAATTTTCTTTCTATAATAATACATTGCTAGTTCTTCATCTCTTGGATATATTAACATTTATCAACAATCAAAATGTTTGATATTTCTAGAATATTATTAGACACTAATAGAGATCTTTTGGTGAGCAAGACAATATTGTTACGGAACCCTGTATCCTAGATTCATCCCATATGGTGCAAATGAAGGTTTCATGTCTATACCGGCATCACGCAAATATGGTGCAAAGAGTCCAAACTCTAGCCTTTCTATTCTTGTCACAGTTCAAACTTGAGGAAGAATTGGGAGGACGCTAAGATAAAGGCAATATAAAGAGGAAAAAGACAAATGTAAAAGAGATTCAATGGAACATATTAACATAATAGCAAAGTGTTAGGAAAACTAAGAAGTTATATTCTAAATGAGAAAGTTTCAGCTAAGAGAGTCTTTTCAGAGAGAATAATCATTTTTTTTTTCTCTCTCAAGAACTTTTATAAAAAACTTTTAAAAAGAATAATTGTTCTTAAAATAGATTAAACCACACGCACATTTATTGGGCTTTATTTACTTTAGGGGCCGCTCATGCCATTCCCTAAACTTCAAGAAAGCGAAAAGTTTCGTATTTCAATTTGCAACATAACACTTTCTTAACAAACGAGTTCTCTGTCCTAACTCCTAACTCCTAACCCACTAATTTCTATTTTAATCCTGGCTTAGGCCTAATGTCTCTCAAAAGTGGGGTCTATTATGATATACATTATCTCATGAATGATGGACAAACATTATGTTATACTTTATTTTTATCCAATCATACCAATCTATGATGCTATGTTGTAAATGGCAAGTGTTGGGAACATCAATTAGAACACTGATTGTTGGAGTCAATAAACAATTTGGCCAAACATAAACAAACTAAAAATGTCATGTCAAAAACCTTAAGAGTGAAACATCGAGCAAATTTGGGAAAATCTGCGCCTCAACTTTGGGTTAGGTTTCTGGGTCATACAAGGACTGCACTCATAAATCAATGCAGTACAATTCAGTAGAGTTGATCTGACATCAACTTATTTAACCATGGTTATTTTATCTTTGAATATTATCATCGTTGAAACATTTAAAGCGGTACATTTTAAAAGTTTAATTTTAATATACTACAATTTATATAAAGATTTTACACCATTAATCAATTAAAAATAATCATAAATGACTTTTAAAGTAATTATTATAAAAGTTAGCAATGTTGCCAAATGTACCTATTTAATCAGTGAATTCTAATTAAATTCACATTTTAAAGCTAGCTTGCAACAATTGGTAAGTTATATAAATTAATTGGTGGGTTTATGCCAAAAATGCACATTATTTCTCACTACCACTAAATCAAGGACTCTAGATTTTTTCATATTTTTTCAACCATCATTATTTGCAATTGCTGCACAACTACACTGGTTCTTGATCTACGGAGATCCATTGTTTATCAAATATGTGATATGAAATGAGATGCACAACAAAACGGATGTGCAATCAAATACCAAGGGTGAGAATGCTAACCCCGTAGTGATGGTCAATCCCTTGCAGCAGAGAACTTATTCAATACCGTATTGGAGGAAACTTACTCAATGCGGCATAGTGGAATGCCAAGCTATGGATCTTTTCTTATTAAATTAAATATGTTTTTAGTCCTTACAAATAAAAAAAAATTGTTCACTTTTAGTCTCTAAAAAAAAAGTATATTCTTTTAGTCTCTTATTTATGAAAATGTATCATGAAGGGTTTCTATTAATAACATGAATCACATATAACACATTTTCATAAATGAAAAACTAAAAAGAGACAATTTTTTAGGAACTAAAAGCGAGGCAAGAACTTAAAACATAGTTAACCCTTTCTTTTTATATTCTTCACTGTATGAGGTACTGCTAGTGATATCGTACAACGAGAGCTTGGGTGTTAAAAATCTCCTATCCTATTGGTAGTGGAAGTATCAAGTGTATAGTGGCCAAAAATTTGGGCTGTTACCAGCTATTATATTTTCCCTTTCTGCTGACAGTGTATTCTTGAGCATCGTGTAAAGGGTAACAATGAAACAAAAAAATATTGAGGAAAAAAATAAGCAAATTTAACAAGCAAATTCATGAACTCAGTGATTGATAACCTAGTGGTCCTTGCAGGTCATCCTGTCTCCTATCACTTCTTCCCATCAATGATGGCATCCAAGGGAATAGCTTGCTTAGCTCCTTGCTTATTTTACTAGACCTCAATTGTTTATCACTGATTCCAAATTTTGCTCTTTCAATAGCTTCCATTATATCTTCCCTTGCCACAGTTTCACTACCTGCAAAGTCCAAATATATACACATGACTTACTGGTCACTGCTACTAAATTCATCAGACTTGAAAGTGTATGTATATCATTGTTTATTTAAGCACAAGCAAACTAAACGAAGAAGTCAATGAAGACAGAGAGAACCAGAAGGAGTGTGTGATGGGAAGATAATAGGCAACTAAAACTAATGTATACAGATAAGGTGTCACAATACTTTGATATATGGTCAAATAGTTTAACATTAGTTGAGAACTGAGATACAATCTGTTGAGAAATGCTAGTTCGTGAATGCAATAAGTTGTAGTGAGTCAAGTGCATGTTTGGTTTGGATAATTTTAGAGAAATAATCGCTTATTTTTTCAAAAGTTCTCTTAGAAAGCTAACAAAAATAAGTGATTATTTCTCCAAAATAAATTGAACTAATCAAGCATTAAATAAAAATTGTAAGTTGGTCTTACCCCTACGAGCAGCAAGCAAAGCAGCTTCATTGACAATGTTTGCCAGATCAGCACCTACAAAACCAATAGTAAGAGAAGCAACTAAATGGCAAATGATATTAGTGTCCTCCTCCAAAGGAACTCCTCTTAGATGCACAGCCAATATCTTTCTCCTTCCTTCTTCATCAGGTTCACCTACATACACTTTTCTTGAGAAACGACCAGGGCGACATAGGGCCGGATCCAAGGCTTCTGGCCGGTTAGTTGCTGCAATGACAACCACTCTCATCTCTGATTCAAATCCATCCATTTCTGTCAGCAACTACATAGACAGAAAATAATTTAAAGCTCAGCTTAGAGCATATAACAACTAGTGATAGCATAAGATATTTTTTTTAATTTTCATACTTAAAAATTCCAATTAACATATGAAGTATTTGCTTTTCGTGTAGAAAGTATATACTAATATACTAATACTGTGAACTAATTGAAGAAACTGGACTTTTGAACATTATCTTCCTACCACACATTACTCAATATATCCAGAACATGAGAATGCTGAGTATTCAGTAGTGAGCCATAACCCATTGTCGATTATTTGTTTCCGCCAAAAAAATACAATATATTAAGTAAACTTGCCTGGTTTAACGTCTGGTCGCGTTCATCATTGAAACTTCTTCCACGCTTGCCTCCAACTGCATCAAGTTCATCAATGAATATGATTGATGGTGCAAATTTCCTTGCCGCATTGAAAAGGTCTCTGATTCTAGCTGCCCCTCTTCCAACAAACAACTCCACAAACTCACTGGCAGATACAGTGTAAAAGGGCACACCTGCTTCCCCTGCCACTGCACGTGCGAGTAGTGTCTTCCCAGTTCCAGGAGGACCCACCAGCAACACACCTCTAGGTAACTTTGCCCCTAGCTTTTTGTAATTTATATCCCCTTGCAGACATGAAACTATCTACAAGAAAGGACTGTGTCAATAACAATAACACAATAAAGTTGCTTAATCATTGACAAGAAAATTCTACTAAAATTACAAAACAAACAATCAATATATAAAGGCATTGGGTTAAAAAAATAAAAAATTATCCACTCTAGTATAATTGGAAATTCATTTTCCATTTAGTCCTCCATAATCAATGATTGGATCTTGATTGAGGGCCAATTAATTGACAGAATATGATGTAATATTCTTCCATGCTTCATCCCTAACCTTTTCACATTGTTTGTCTTTCTATCTCTCTCTGCCTAACTCTTCCAAACCATTTTGCTATCTCTCTAATATTTTTCAACAAAATGGTCAAATATCTCAAAGCAATCTACATTAGACATTAATCAGTGAATATGTTAATAACCAAGAGAGAAGAAATGGAGAATTGATAGAAACAAATGAAAAGAAATGAACAATTTTATTAAATGATTAAGAGTGGGAGAGAGGTCTCTCCTCCAAAGGTTTCTCCTTCACTAAGGATTTCTCCTTTCCCACAAAAACTATTTCACAGAATGAATCCCTCTAATCTGATTTCCCCTATTTATCTAATCAACTATTTGTAACTAACTAACCAATGGACTAACTGTCTAATACCTGTCCTTATTCAGTTCATAGTTCATACATATAAAACATTTCAATCTACAATATTTTGATGCAATCGGGTTTACTTTCAAGATAATGCATCTAATTGCCACAGGCTATACTTATATCTAAGAGGCAAGAGTAATTTTAAATGACAACCTTTAAGCATATCTAATTGGCAGGGAAACCTTATTTCAATGTCTTAACTGTCCAACCCTGCCTTAGTACGTTCATACGGCAACAGCAAGGATTATGAGCCAATCCTAGAATATTTAAATAGTAAAGCAGAGAAGATCAATGAAGAGAACTACATGACATTTTATGATTGAAAAGATCTAACATAAGTGCATAACAGAACCTTAGGAATTAATGATTTTATTTTTGACACAAAAAAATGTTTTGCATGTTCAAAGTTGTCTTTATCTGGACAGTCAAATGGATTTGAACATAATTATTATTCTGAGATAATAAATTCTGAATTTGATTATAAGAAAACCGGCATATTATCTATAAACACTGTCACATCTCACAAATTATAAACCGTGCGTGAAGTTAATGGTACTTTCATAGCCCCTAATACTAAAGTTTTTATGCCTTTTGTACCATGTCATAAGCTAAATATTATTGAATATTGATCACTAATTCCAACTTCCAAGTGATAAATTAATAGAAATGCAAAATGAAATAAAAACAAAAGACGTTTATCATTTCTAGCAATTTTCTCCAACAAGATGTTCCCGTATTTCTTCTTGCTATGTTATAAACTGATGATAGTAATATTTCAGGCCACAGGATTTTGAGAATTTAAAAGAAAAAGAAAAGGACAACAATTTACATTCTAATATTACTTGCACAAATAACCAATTAGTGCCAGTGCACCGAGCATTCTGAATCTTTCTAAAAATAGGTGCCAAAGGATTGCTCACTGAACACCCAACTCGTACTTACTAATGAACACAACAGGATATTTCTCCAGTGGAGGAAAAAGAAATCATGTCAGCGGTAACTGTCACTTCTTAACCAAACTAACGAAAGTATGCTACATAATTATCATAAACATTCTAGTATGAGATAATTACCTCCATGAGCTCTACTTTCGCAGAATCAACACCTTCCACATCATCAAATCCAACTGTCTGACTATTAGGTCTCTGCTTCCTTGCAGGACTATTAGCAGCAGAAAGTTGTCGATATAGAAGCCACATCAATGGAATTAAAGGTATCCACAGTGTTATCACAGTGATCAAAGTACTCCTCATTGACATCAACACAGACTGAGGGGCAGAGCTATATGTAACCCCTTTTTCTCTCATCAAACTGACAAGGAATTTTTCATCATGATCTATTTTTCTGGTGGAATACTGCCACTCAGGGGTTGAAGCTCGAGTCTTAGAGAATACCCTTAGTACATTCACCACTGGAGTTTGGCCAGCTCTAGAAGCACCCTCACTCCCAATCTTATCAGTATCCTTATCAATTGAAACATCTGCCACTTCAGATTCTTCACCAGAAACCCAATCATTTTCAATCATCTGGGACTTCATATTGTAATATATGCGCCGCGACCCCTCTTCAACTAAAACTTTTGCAACAGATCCATTCTGAAGGCTGCTGATCAAGTCGGAATATGGAACAACTTTTGGCGGGGGGAGTGCAGTCAATTTCAGAAACAGGAAACAAAGGCTGAGTACAACAGAAACTGAGGCAGAAAATGCCACTGCTCTAATGTTCTTACGAATAAGGATCCCCACCTCATTCAAAATGGACTTAATGGAAGCCCTTTTAATTCTCATAGCCAATAACCGTAACCTTGGCCGCAATCTCAATGAAAATCTCTTTTTCAACCTATTACCATCACCCTTACCATGGTGAGTCTTTCTGTCACCCTTGCTTCTACTCACAAGTGGCTCAATTTTATTGTTACTTGAAACACCATGTGGAGTCTTGCCACAATAAGGAACCCTCAATGAGGGAATTCTACTTCTACTACCACAATACCCAACTAACCCAAGCTTCTTGCTCAAAACCAATTCATGTTGAAATTTGTAGCATTGGTTAAACCCTAGAGAAGTAAAAACAAATGACCTAGTGCACAAACCTCCACACACCCCAAAATATCTTCTTTGAGCCACAGTTGGGGTAACAAATGACCCAGTACTGCAAGGTAAAGAAAAACAAGCCATGCCTCTTCCGCAGCCAAAGCTATGTAACCATAAAACCTGCCAGTGCCATGTAAACAGCATTACCCCACAAAAAAAGATTGAAGCTTGAAAACATAAGAGGAGGAGGAGATAAAGAATTGCACAGAACCATTTATGGTGCAACATTAACATGAACAAAAAAAAGAACAAGAACATTAACAAGAATGGCATTTATTACCTGATATCATGTTATCATGTTATGTAAAACGAAGACAGGAAGTGTGTCTAGTGGACGAGGAAGATGAACAGAGTGCTTCTTAGATGTTGGTATATCTTTTTATTTTCACTTTTTTTTATGGGGTATATATAGTATTAGCCTATTACATGTTCAGCCTCCTTCCTGGGTCTTCGGGACTCCAAGATTCAATCTTGCACATATCAATCGGTCCACTGGACCTAGGCTTCTTCAATAAAAGGATCGTTGTATTTTCTCATTGTGACCCAACCCATTATTTAGGATAAAACTTAAATGCAATTTTTTTGGATAGAGTTTAATTTCCCCACATCATTGATATTTTTTTTTATATTATCAAATAATTAAAAATCACTTTGTATATAATTTTTAAAATAATTATTACAAAAATCAATAATTTTATAATACATGATAACATATAATTGAATGATAATGTAAAAAAAATTAAATTAAATTCTTTTAGGTATTTTTTTTATTGTTGTTCTCTAATCAAAATTAAGTTTTATCTTATTAACCTATCTAATATTTAATCCAGATCTTTGTTACACAAATTATCAAGGTAAAAATCTAATTTTAATTGAAGAATAATACTAAAAAACACCCAAAAAATTGCATCTAATTTTTGTCTATATTGAAATTAGATGGTGGAATGATAATTTTAAATGATACATATTGAAAAAAAAAAGGTACAAATATATTATCTACTCTAATATATATAAATGAGATTATAAGTTTTCATACGTAAATTTGACTTGGCACATAACTTAAGAAACAGGTTGAGCGTAGTGATGACAATTGATAATGGATCCTATAAGTATATGTAAAAGTTATTCATAATAGGTAGGGTGATTACTCGCTTAATGAATAAGGGTACAAGTAATTATTTGCAAATTTGACGGGAATGAGTGCATGTACAAGTATCTTAATATCTATTCAAACCCTACCAATTGTCATATTTAGTTAAGCGTTCATATTAACTATGTCGGGGAGTGGTATCTTTAATTTAAGAATGAGAAAGTACTATTTGTGTGTGTTTAAGTTGATAGTCCATTCACTTTATTCATGATTACAAATATAATTATTTGATTAATTAACAATTAGTATAAGGATAATCTATAAATGAGAATTTGCTTGCCTTTTGAATAAATATTTTAATTAAATATTTATTTAATAAAAATTTATCATATGAAATTTTATATATAAATTTAACGGTGAAAATTATTGAAATAAATTAAAAAAATTATCTTTTTCTATGAGTACGAGGGGGAGAGCCCCACTAGACTAGAACATTTCAAGGGAAGGATACTCCCAAAATACTCTTCCAACAACAATGCATCCTAACCCATAAGTGAAGTATCTGATAGATGCAAGCTTAAGCATGAAGAGAAGCATTAGCCAACCAATCAGATACATGGTTGCCTTCACGGAAAGAATGCAAGATATGAACAACATCCCAACTACAACTCCTCGTTTGTTGGATTCCTTTAACCAAAGTTGCACTTGCACCTGTTGGTATTAAAATACGCAACGGGATACAAACTGGTCCAAAAACATGTCAGAACTTGTGAGATCAAACCAAGCAATAATTAACAAAGTCAATATTATTAACAATAGTAATTATAAGTGACAGAAAATTGAATAAATGGCATTGCAGTTTTTAACATATAAAACTTTTCTTAAAATAAAAAATACGAGATTAAGTTAAAAAAGCTTTCATTATGTATAAATAAATGATACACTAACAAATTCTTCGTGATATTACTAGGATCAACAAATCACTTTCTCATTTTACGCGGCATCACACTTCTTTCTAGTAAATACATCATTTTACTATTTTTTTTTGTGTACAAAAGTGGTAGAATTGGGAAGGCACACACTCCGAATATTATTAGGTAAGGTGTCAATGACATGTCAAGACTTTTAATGACATCAAAAGGAATTGAACCCATATCCATATAAAGGAAAAGATTTAATTGTAAATCTTTGACCACTTGTGTCAACCTACATTATTGGCTATATTATCTCACTTTTAAGGTAACTAAATCCTAAACTCATACACTGAACTTACCTTTTATTAGAATATATATACTTGCCAACAACCATTTATGGACAAGATTTGAAAGCATTAATTTTACCTTTTAACAAAATTTTATGAGAAAGGAATCACTTTACTTGGTTCATAGATCGACTAGAGTTCTTTAGTTAACTGCATTAGTGTAGTTTAGTTAAAATCAACCCTTCATTTCCAGTTAGGGTGTGTTTGGTAAAAAAGAAAGAAATAGGATGAATAGAAATAGGGAAGAGAGAAACGGAGAAGAGAAAAATAAAGAAGAAATAGGATTGATTTTTGAGTTGTTTGGTTTCAAAGAAATAAAAGTACAATTAGAAGAAATAATATTAAAATTTCTTGGGAGCTTATTTGGTTTAGAGGGAAATAGAGGAACGAAATGCGATTAAAGATTAAAAAAAGGACTATATTGCCCCTACATTAAATATTAAATTTTTTTATATAGTAGGATATATATTTATATATATTATAATACAAACAAGTTGTATCATTCTTTTACCAATTTCAACTATCTTAGGTGACCAATTTAAGCGATGTGTAGTGACTAAATGTGAGCAAAGAGAAGACCAATTTCAATCTGATAGATTTCACTATTATTTCCACTCTCTCGAGCAAAGAAATTTTTTTCAATGGGACCCACTACCTTTTAATTTCTTTCCTACCTATTTCATCTCTACTAAATAAACTCAATCTTAATCATCTCTTCTATTTCCTCTCCCTTCTCTTAATTTCCATGGTATTTCTTCTTTACCAAACACAATGTTAAGGACATCAATGGTCAATTTCTTTCTACATTAGCTACTAAGTATGTAGTTAAAATAAAAAAGTGGAAAAAATACAAAAAGAAAAGTAAAGCATTAAAAAACTTCTTTTCCATTAAATGATGGAAAACCTTTTGTAGTAAGGGACACCCATTCATTTATGCCTTGTTCGGGGTTGTTTTGAGTTTTTGATTTTTAGTTTTAATTACCTCTATAAACTTTTTTTTTTCCTTTTGAAGATTCAGTGAAATTGTTAGAAATTGCAAGTAGAATAGAATTTCAAGAACAAGTAAGAATGTCTAGGACTATCTTTATTGATTTTTCAACAAATAAGTGAATTGATCCAGTGTTATCAAGCTTGAACCGACTAGTCTGATCGATTTAAATCGAAAACCAAATCTATGACTGGTACAGTCATTTTTTCAAATTAAGAATGCTTTTAACTCGAGCTGACATCATCAACTCACTTCTAAAATTGGCAATTTGGTCAACTGGACTCTAAAAGTTGCACACTGTCTAATACCTTATACATCATGGGTCTGTAGTCTGCACACATAAAATGTATTTTGACAATTTTGTAGGGGCTGGGACTTAAACCTAGACCCCCTAAGCTGCTAAAATAAATATAGCCACAGAACCAATGTATGTGTTTAATATATTTGTGACAAATTTAACTTATATACAATATCTTCATATAAATTTCATATATTTAATATATATCAATTCATATGATTCAATCATTAATCCCCTAGTTCAACTAGTGACCCTTAACCTAGTACCTTAATTGGGTTAATGACTAGTCCAGTTCTGATGACACTGAGTTTGTCCTAAATAAAAATGACTTTGATTCCTTTAATGAATTATTAAGAACTTTATTAATGAAATAATAGAAAAATGTTTGTATGAAGTTATATCTTCATGTATATCTAGTTTGAATACATTAATCATTTAATTGTATTATCTTATAGTTTTTTTCAATATAATTTTAATATCAAGGAAGAAAGTGAATTAAACCTTCAATCAATGAAAAATGTTAGCGCATAAGTTACTTGAAAGACTAAAATAGTAATGCAATTTGATAACCCAAATACTACTTGGGAATTTTGGGTTGCTTATGGGGCCAAAATTGGATTTAGTGTTAGGAAACATTGGTCCAAGATATATAAAATGACTAAAATGATAACTTCTCATAAATTTGTATATTGCAAAGAATGTTGTCATAAACCACATAAATAGAATTGTTTATCTATTAATCCTTGACCCAAGACTCAAACTAATTTTCCTGTTAGAATGGCAATCAAGTTTGAAAAAGAAAGCAAAAGATACCTAGTTTATGACTTGCGAAGCATAATTATGTTTTCATCTTTCAAAAACTACTCACATATTGGCCCGTTAACCTAAATTATTTGACGTCCAAGCTCATGATATTGACTTAATAGAAGCTTGTGGGATTAAACAAAAGGCATCATTTGAATTAATGAGTGATCGGGTTAATGGAAGGGCAAGAATCCAAAAAGGGTGAGAATTCAAGAACAAGTATTATGGGAGAACATAATGGACAACATACAAACACATACATACATACGCGTTGTTCAATATAAAAATAGTAAAGAATATGCCCATAACATTAAAATGTGACATCATATACTTAAGCATGAGTAGTGACTTGACTCTACTCCATGGAGTGATTTCATCATGTGAAGTGATACAATCAGTAGTGTCCCTTAATATAGTGACATCATAATAGACAAAGGCTAGAGTGAACCACTGGCCTCATATGGTTCATAGTGGTGAGCACGATAATGTTTGTTAGATTTAGTAATAAAATATTAAAGATTAATGTAATGACCTGCTGTCGCTACATGACCAACTGATAACTAATGCAACGAAGAAGATTTAATTTTAGATGAAAACTCTTGATTAATTTATTTATGAAAAGAGTGTGAATTTTTTTTTTGGGCGAAATATACGACGTTCATTCCTTTCAAAACTCCAATGTATAAAGCATAAATGATCATCCAACATACTAAAATAACCCATGCATACATCACAAAGCATCAAGTGCAAAAGGTTGTGCCTTATGGCACTTACAGACCAACATCATCGTCAAGGCGTGTAAAAAAAGAGTGTGTGTGCACATACATCAGTGTACCCATCAACAAAAGTACATCACAAAAGGGGAGGGGGAAAAAATCCATCACACACACCCTAGGTTGGTTGTACTCCTAAACATTACATCTAAGAAAGAGGACCGACAGGTGGCTCTTTAGCTCTAGCAGGTCTGCAATGAGGACGAGATCCTTGAGCAAATAAGCAACGGTACTCCTCAACTCCCATGCGAGGTCGGGCGGCAGGAGCAGGCTCTCTCCACATCTCCTAGATGGGCAACCAAAACTCTAGTGATGTATACAGAGTCACAAAAAGCACATCAATTCCTGTAGGAGCATAGGAAAGCGTAAGCTTTCCCCTATAGTAGACTCTCTGAAGCTCGCGGTCGATCCTCTAAGCTTCACTGTCTCCCACAACGGTCTCACAGAAATTAATGCGATAGGGGCCCATGTGAATGTGGTTCTGGATCATTGGTGGCAGTCTCGACGCTCTGGGTCATCTCGGCATCTGCTCCCATGAACACGTCGCTCGAGATCATCACAGGCACGAACTACACTTGTAAACAGTGCAAGGGTAAGCTTATGATAAACATAAATACAGAATTCTAACTAACACAACAATTAATTTCAAGAAAAAGAGAATATTGATATCAGAAAAGATTACAACATTTTTAAATAAACATATATAAACATAGTATAACATAATTTCATGCAATTTATGTAGACACTACTCCATGGAGACTTTTTCAACAACTCGAACGATCATTATGGAAACGTCCCTTAATATAGCACCTGAGCCACAAGGATCACACGAATTCTTTCAAGGCACAACTATTGGGGGAGCCCATGAATTGATTTTGCGGAAGTCAGTAGTGGTTTCGTCAGGATAGACGTACATGGGTAGTAGCTTACCACGCACAAGGTTCACGATGACCTTGACCTTAATGTGGGATTTGCTCGTCCATCTATCCTCAATGTCCATCGTTAGCTACCCCACTCTTTCTTCCAACATTAGGTTGAGAGCTATACACCGACTCCCAACTTACGTGCCTACTCACGACGCCGTCCAAATAGGACCCATGCATATACATACATATCGTTAACAACAATGAACAACATCCACTCCACATAGGGCCAAGAGGGCACACCTTATTTTCCACAACCACTTCTCATTATTCGTAAATTAACAGATAACGAGTGTTATTAAATTTTTATGAACGTGGGCTTTAGAGTTCCATTTTTCAATCTTTTTATGTTTTATTAATCCTTTCTAAAATCTAAATAATTAATATAGTCAATAATAGGGAGACTAAAAAGGAACTTTATCTCAATAAAATACTCTTTTATATGTAGGGAATTATACTTATTAGAATAGAGGAAGATATATATTAAAAATTATTAACTAGTTTCCAAAAATAATTTTTTTTATCCATTTTCATTCCAAAATTATTTAATGTTAATTATAAAATTTTAATTTACAAATTTATATTTAAAATCTATTTACTTCGTCTTTCATTTCATTATCATAGGTATATTTTTTTTTCAAGACCCTCACGTTCTTCTTCTTTATTATTATTATTATTATTATTTACTCTTATAGTGACGTTAAATAATAATTCCAGCTACTTTACAAGAGTTTTAATACCATAGAATATTTATTAGTAGTTTTAGTACCAACATACACCCGTTCACGTAATGTCCTAAATTAACGTCTCTTCCCTTTCTTTGTTTTTCTAAGTAACTAAAATTTCAATTATGCTGTGCCTAAACCAGTGGCTATGTGTCAGGGTCCTGTGTTCATCCCACGAGATTTTTCTCAAAGAGGATTTACATTCAGAGTTTTAAGGCTTAAAACATAGGTGTCATAAATATTATGTTTTTCCTGAAACCGAACACTATTCATTTCTGAGTGTATATTTTTTTTCTTTGTGCAATAAATAACACACCTAAGAACCTGTAGTAGTAGATTTGTGTACGTGTACATGCAGTTCAAAACATTCATGTAATGAAGAGACCAAATCATGACCAACAAAGTTTTCTATAAACACCAAATCACCCGATCAACTCAAATATTCATATAACATAATAAAATTACAAGAAACCATATATTTCTTTCACACCATATAGTAGCTATGCCATTTTATTTTATCTCATTTTTTTCTTTAGACAAGAAGGTAAACCAAAATAACAAGAACTGAAAGGAAAATAAATAACTTCCCAACAACATTTTAACCTTAGCAACCATTTCAAATTCTACTAACAGCAGACATATATAAATATATAATCACCTAGTTTATCACTTTTATACATGCTAGTATATTAGAATTAGAAGAAAAAGAGTAAAGATATAAGCTCCCTTACAACTAAAACAAGAGGTGAATATTCAAAGAGGAAGAACTTAAGAATTTTTTTTTCAGGAAGTGAAGTTACTCAAAGGCTCCAGTTTCCAGCTGCTGCCACAATGCAAAATCTGATTTCTTTTCTCTTAATTTCGTATTTAAAGGCAAGCTTGGGTGAGGCCTCAATCTAGTGGTTAATAAGGGTTGTAATGCTTAATGGTTTAAAGAGTATAATTTCAATAATTCAATGGGTAATAAAGGGTATGATTCAGCTGTGCAAGCAAAGTCAAATTTGGAAATGTTGACATTCCTTTTTTTTCTACACTCACGGTTTCTAGCTGCTGCACAATAAGGGGTTTCACTTTGATTTTTTTTGTTACCTTTTTGATAGCATGTCAAGCACGTTTCAAGAGGCTTTTTGTCTCATAGGTAATTGTAGTGCTATCATCTAGTGTATTAATGGATAGGTATTAAATTAGACATTGGATAAAGGTGGGTCTTTGGGCTACAGACAGTAAAACTAATTTGGCTAATTGATACTTGAAATTTAAAAAAAAAAGGATTTAAGTAGATTAGACAAAAAGAAAATATTACCTTTACTAAAAAGAGTAAATTACAAATTAATTTTCCTTAAATCTTGTGCTAATTGTCTTGGAGAAATGTGTTAATAAATTTTCTCTTACTGTTTACTCATTTATACAATGTAATTTTACACTGACAGTGTACAATTAAAATTCTGGTTTAATTAGAACCTCATCATAAATTGTCATATAAAATCATACAAAGTGTTTTAATTAAATTTTCTCAATTAAACTAAATTTAAATTTTCTCTTGTAATTAATTCCAGTCACTTTTTAAATCACACGTTAGAAAACAAAGTGTTACAGTTAAGATGAGTTACCTACAACCTTTTTTTACCAGTTTTTTCATTTAAAATTATTTTTAGAGTTTAAATACATTTTACCCATTTGTCCTTATCCAAAAAAAAAAAAAAAAGATTATGTGCCCAAAACGTTATCCTCAATGACTGGTCGTCGGTGTCAAGGACAACATTTGCACCGCCGACCTCCACAATCCAAAATCTTCTCCATTTGCTACACCTTCCTCTCCTGTTGCACCTCTGCCGCCGACCTCTCCAGCGCCCACCTTGCACGTCTTTGCTGCATTGAGCCCTGCCTCCACTCCTTCCTCCACCTTCTCGACGACAACTACATGTAATCAATTATGTGTGTGTGTGTGCGCGCACGCGCGTGTGCACACACACACACATATATATAATCAATTATATATACAAACAATTTAAGAAAAAATGAGACACTGACACCTGACACAATAGTTGTTTCTAATGAATAGATATCTATTGGGTACATGCATAGAACTCAATTTAAGTATTCGTAGGCGCAAACTCTTTGGTGTGAGAAGAGACTGAAGATTGATAATGGTATAAAGAGCTCAACCAATATTGGCCACCATAGATGTTTTTTAAACAGGAGATATCCGTTGGAAGCAATTCAACGTTGATACATCCACCACTTCCTCCTCACCTTCGAAACCATTACTAATCTTTACACCAACAATGTTTGGCACATACCTTGTAATATTGTTTTGCCATGGCTTTTGAATTCGCAATAGCTACTACCCTAAGCTCCTAGGCCACATAGTTTCACATGGATTCATACCTGTTGCTCCTCATCTGGTATATCTACTTTTAACACTAATTTTTCTTCTTCTTCAATATACATTATTTACGCACCATTATGTAGTGGCAATTGTTACTCCCATCTTCGTTTGAATATAATCAATTATATATATATATATATATATATATAATTGATTATGTGTCAACATCGTCAAGAAGGTGGATGAAGGAGCAGAGGTAGGGCTCGACATGGCGGAGATGCATGGGGTAGGCGCAAGTGAGGTCATTGGAAAAGGCACAGCAGGAGAAGAGGGTGTGGTAGATGGAGAGTATTCTGAATTGTGGAGGTCAATAGTTTGAATGTTGTCCTTGAAGCCGACCACCACAGCAAGGGCTTAGGGTGCTTGCTAGTGGCGATTTAGGCGTCAACGCGAGCTGCCTGAGTGAGGAATGCGTCGTCGGAAAGGTCTCTTCAGCGGGGAGGGGACCATATCAATTTAATGAAGGCCATAGAAGTCAGTTGATATTTTACAAAAAAAGTAAAAAAAAAAAAAAACTTAAACCACCTGTTATATATATAAAAAAAAAGTGGACCACCATAAACCACATGAAAGTATGGTTCACTCTAGCATCCGTCCATCATAATAAATATCAATGATCAACAACATCATTCTGATGGCAACACATGCCAAAAGTTATTCAGGGCGACATACTAGAATTGATCATAGGTATAATAGTGACAAGTCAAGACATTTGTACGAAGGTAGATGAAATTACTACGACACAAAGGTGCTTCCACCCAATCCTCTAAATGGGTGTATGCACCTAAACATCTCCAAGGTCTCCTATTGAGGGCCATTAACCTTTATCCGCACATCCTTTTGTAGGGAATGTAGCTCTTAACCATAATGTACCTCAAATTGTAATATCTGTGGATGCATACAAGCCAACCAACAATTTTGAAATTAAATTCTCATATATAATTTCTTTCTTATGCCTTTGGCTTTCCTTATCTAAATTCTCAAACAATCATTATTCAAGCCACTAAGGCCCAAATCCTCGTCATTATGTCCATTACTCATCCTTTATCAGTATTTTTAAGTCTTATGCTTCTCCAGTATTTTATGAAAATCATGGATACATTCTGGAAAACATAGAATAATTAACTAAGTTAAAGTAATTCAATTTATTTTAAAGCACTACATAAATTCTTAGTTAATATTTAATTAATTATGTTCATCATTTATTGCTTAATCTTTCAAGTTAAGAGTCCATAAATCTTAATTAAATAATCTAAAGCATTATTGAATTATTTTGAAATCCCATGCGTTATCCTATATGTATATGCATCCTCACTTAATTATAAGGTTATCTTAACAAGTTACCTCTAACCTCATCATGAGTATTAATTATAATAATTAATATTAGAATAATAATTTTTTTAAGAAAATTCCAGAACATATGTTTCTTGGATTACTCTCTAATATTTAATTCTTTCTTTAGTTCAATTTATTTTTCTATCTTTTAGAATTTATTCTAAGTGCATTTTTTTTGGTAGAAACCACAAGTATCCTTCACTAAAAGCAATTTTACTCGAGCCAAGTAGGACTACTATGAACAGCAAAGCTCTCCATCTGAGTATTTAACGCAGTTGCATATCTAAGACTTGAATTTAAGGCCGTTGGTTAAGTTGAAACAATCCTATGCCAGTTAATCCACATACTCGGTGATATCCAAGTGCATTATTAAGTATTTTTACTCTAATTTTACCTCTAAAATTAATAATTAATTTGGTATTATAAAGACACCATTTTCCTAGAATCATAATTACTTTCAATATAAAATTATCATTTTACTCCTAATTAATTAAATTAGTAGTTTATACTGGTTATCTACTATCTTAGGATTAACCTTTTAATTCCTTTTAACTTAGGGCATATTTAAAATATGTTCATTAAATTTTATTATCTAATATCTTATTTTAAATTATTAATCTAGAAATTACAATTTTGTCTTTAATATATAAATTTTCACTTTTAATCTTTAAACTAGTCCAAATACTGTTTTTCTTGCATAAATCTTTAACCAAAGCTTAATATCTTAATCTGAAATATCATTAAATATTTTTAAACATTTAATCTCTATGTATTAAGATTTACACGAAATTATTAGTCCCTATTTAAGACCAAATAATTTTTCTAAGTCGTTTAATGATGTGTTCTTTTTCTATCTTCCATTGTCTTCCATTTTTAAGGTTTTGGATTAACTTTACCACTTAAATAAAATTTTATGAATGCTTAATCCTTTGGACAACGGCCGTGAGTTTAAGACTATCCCAACAAATCAAGTTTAAAAACACATTTTATGTCGTAACATATATTATCCATCTAGGGGTGAGCATGAGTCAACCCATCTAGCTAACTCAGACTAACCTGATGTTGATTTTAATGGGTTTGAATCTTGAAATTAAGCCTGATGTATTTTGAGGATAGGTTCAAGTTATGTTTCAGGCATTCCAACCTAGTTTAGTATCATATATTCTCTTAAAAGTATAATTTTTTTTTAAATAATTGTGTATTAATAATAAAACTTTTTGACTTAATAGATAATATTTTATATAATATGATATTGTATTTATAATGATATTATTTATTTTAAAATATATATTATAAAATATACCTTAATTTAAGTTTTATAGTTCTTTTATTCTACGATTTAAATATACATATATTAAGATTGATATATTATGTTAGAAAGTCGGGTTGATCTTGTGTGTCTTATATATTTCGGGTCTTAATCAGGTCGAGTTCAAGTTTACATAAATGGCTCGAACAAAATTTCAAGTCAAATAGGGACAAAGATAAATCCATTCCTTGCGCACCCCTAACAGGGTGCAATTAATCATCAATACTCATGCTCAAAAGTAAATTTTTGGGTGACATGAATATTCATCAATATTCATGCTCAAAATATATCATAACATATTTTGCCTGCTTGGGTGTGGGTTGTTTAATTAGGAAGATCCTAGGGACGCTTCAGTGACAAGTTGCACAATGGTTCTTGTTGAGTTGGTGTTTTGGGTTTTGACAATAAAGGCAAAGAAAAAGAAACATCCTCATGGCCATTGTTCCTAAATTGAATTGATAAATGACATGGCAAAATATTGACTATAGATATCCTTTAATAAATTTGAATGAGTGAGATTGACTAAAGGGTTTAATAAGTATGCATTGTCAATGTAAAAAGTTTTTATATTGTCAACCAATTAGAAATCATATTCGATATGACTTTTAAGGTAGTTATTTTAAAAGTCAATGAACTTATTATTTCAAATTGGGCTTGAAGTCTAATTTGTGTAGTGGGCCACCTCGACCCAAAGTGTTGGACATGTCCAAGTTATAAGTACTAACTAAGGTCCACAGTTAGGTACAAGATTCCTAAAATACACTTGCAAATAGTGAATAATACCTCAACTTAGAGTAAAGTTACCTTGTCACTACACCAAAATAGGATAATATTGCCTTTGAGAGGCCTTATGTCTCGTGTTAGGGAATCCATCCCATCTTAGACTCCAATAAATACAACCAACGTTACTATAGTAGGTAAACACTCATTACATACTATCACTTTGGTAAATCTGTCACTGACTTGAGCTTCAAATACCATGATGAGACCTAATCACCTAGGGGGTCTTGCTATGTGCAATTTGGAAAACATGAATAATGTGTGCATAATGAAGCTTGGATGAGCCTTGAAGTCCATCAATGATAACCTTTGGTGCCGTGTATTGAAAGGGAAATATGAGAGGGAAGGATTTGAAAGGGGGTAAGTCATTGGCAGGAAAGCTGATTCCCATCTTTGGAAGGCTATCACAAACTCATGGTAAGATCTTAATTCGGTTGAAATATGGATTGTAGGGAATGATAAATCTATTAATGTTTGGAATGATAGTGGATCGATGCTGATACCAAGTTACAAATGTTGTAAATTCGATTCCCCCTCACCTCCTGGAGATTAAGGTGGAGGACCTTATGACTCCCTTGGGGGAATGGAACTCTAACCTTTTGAAGTTTGTACTACCGGAAGACTTTATTCAAAGGATTCTATCCATTCTTCCTCCTCAAATTGATAGGGAGAAGGATAAAAGGCGCTGGATAGGAGAAAGGCTAGGGGAATTCTCCATTGCTTTTGCCTTATCAAGGACTAAAGGGCTTTCATGCTCAAGTTGACAGTAAGGAGTGGAAAATGCTGTGGAAGCTTAATGTTCTTGAGATGGTAAGATCCTTTATGTGGATCTTAAGACACAATAAGCTGTGTATTGGCTTTCGTAAAGCAAGATGGAACCTTGGTTCTCCATATTGTGAGTACTATGTGGACAAAATTGAGGACTCTATTTACGCTATAAGAGACTATCCACTTGCTTCCACTGTGTGGTCTCAACTTATTGATTTGTCTAATGGTACAACATTTTTTAAAGGAGATCTCTTAACTTGGATCAGCCTCAACTTGGTTAGGGAGTTGAGGTGACCCAACCTTGCCCCATGGAAGGATATTTGGACTATTACTTGTCACTTGATTTGGAGCTGGAGAAACAAAAGCCATCACGACTTGAACTTTATTAGACCTCTTAGACTTAATAAGATTATATTATCCCACTGGAGAAATTACTCGGAAGCAAGAGTTTCAATTTTTCGCAAGATCCATCTGTCCAAAACTCTTATCAAGATAGGATGGATGCCTCCTTTAGAGGGGTGGGTCGGACTTAACACATGGATATGTTAAATGCAACACTAGCATTGCGTCTTGTGAAGGTCTACTTTGAGATCACACTGGACAGTGGATTAGTGGCTTTACAAAACTTGTGGGAAGAGCATCTGCCTACACAGTGAATCTGCAGGGAGTCTACGAGGGGCTTAAACTTGCCAAGAGCAAAGGCATTACAGCTCTTGCGACCTACTCTAACTTTGAGCTAATAGTCAAAAGTCTCAAAGGAGAAAAAACTAGAAGTACTACTAGCTTCAGTCTTGTTCAACACATCAAGAAGCTTGTCACACAAGAGTGAAGGGTCAATATTTGCCATGTATTTAGGGAAGCCAACAAATGTGCTAGTTTACTTGCAAACTTAGCTTGGAATTCTGAGGGTAGGATTGTAATTTTTGATCTGCCTCCTACTCAAATTGAATAGGCCTTGATCTTTGACATTAGGGGAGATTCTTTCTCCCACTTAGTTTCTGTTTAGTTTGTTTTTGTTTTGGGCTTAGGCCTTGTTCAGTTCTAAAAAAAATAAATTAGAATATTTGAACTAAATAACCTAAAAAGATACTCTAATTATATTGACTTATTTGTATATTAATGATGCTTGTAGGTAAATTATTGTGTTTCATGACAAACATGAAAAACAAAAAGAATGTCTTTCCATTATAAAAAAAAATTAATGACTTAAATATTGGATGAAATTACAATGAAGGGACTTAACATTAAATGAAGTAAAAGTTGAAGGACTCAATTATCATAATTAAAATTTGAAGGAACAAAATTGCATAAGTACAATATCTAAAAACTAAAAATTCAATTAAAACAATTTTTATCGAGTGCTTTTTATTTTATTGGATCCAAAAGAGAAACATTTATTTTCATTACTTTTTTATTTATATTTCAACTATCAAACCTGGAAAACAAAAGAATGTCACATTATTATTAGGCTTAATTGCACTTTATGCCACCCAAGTTTTATCATTTTGTAGATTTTGCCACCATGTTTTTTTTTCTTACATTTTGTTACCTTATTTTTGAAATCTTGCAAATTTTGCCTAATCTTACTAATTTTTATTTAATGAGCAGTTGATAATTAGGAAAAATTTGCAAGATTTCAAAAATAAAATAGCAAAATGCAAGAAAAAAAAATATGGTGGCAAAATCTTCAAAATGATAAAACTTGAGTGGCTCAAAGTGCAATTACGCCTTATTATTATTTGAGATGTAATATACATACAACAATTCTTATAACAATTTATACAATATCATTTTATGTGTTTATTTTTTTTATCACATCATTTATGTATTACATTTTAAATTTTTTTCTTTTTCTCTTTGTTGATTGTAAAATTTATGGTACGAGTATTATTTCTCTTACATTTTTATTAGTTAATGACACGATCTTGCTTCCATCCGTATTATTAAACAGAATTCTTGAAAAACAAAACATAAATCAAAATCAACAATTACGCCTCATTATACAACGTGACGGGAATATTGAAATGATTATTTATTTAATTTTTTGGTTCGTTCCTCTTGTTAAAAAAGCGCGTTCCCCCTCATTCCCAGTTTCCGAGGTTGTTGCCGGCCTCCGCAATTCACACCCTTCTCTCTTTTCTCGTGTTTGTGTGTTCGTTCCCTCAAATTCACAATCACAATCACACTCTGCAACACCCTCCGTTCACTTCCCAATTCCCAGTATTCACCAATTCAACCTTTGATCTTTTATCTTATCACCCTCTTTCTTCTTTGTTCGCGTGATTCACAATTTGGGTGCTCCTTTGACCATTGGATCCAATAATCTGTAATTTCTTCCAATTGAAAGCAACGGGCGTTGGGTTCGAACGGAATAATGGTATGATCAATGAAAAATTTATGATTCTTAGTTATGTATTGTTAGCTCTTGCTATTGGTTTTTGTGTTTAACGTTGAATGGAAAAAAAAAAAAAAAACTGAAAATTTCATTTGGGAGCACATCATATGCATATTCTTCTGTGTAGAACAGGCCTTCACTTATATGTAACTGAATGAAGAATAAAGAAGTATGTTTTGCATTTATGAATTATGATCTTAATGAATTTGCAATATCCAGTTAGTCCATAGGTTTTTTGGTGTTTGGCGGGGGGGGGGGGGGGGGGGGGTGTTGAGGAGGTTAATTTATAGGCTTATGAATTATTTTTTTGGCACCTTAGTCAACACTATTTTTAGATAAGTAGGATTAGGATAAAAAGATATTGGATAAGGCTCTTGCTTATTTGTTTACATTATGCTTATGGTTATGGCACAGCAAACTGTAATCTCATATACATTTTATCCTGATTAGTGCATACTTGCAGTGAATACCTTATAGATTAAATGAGCAAATGCTGTAACTATGTGTATGGAAAATTTATTTATTTATTCAGTAATTTTTGAAAAATGATTGTGACATTTTTTTTTGTACTTCTATTTTTCAGGTTTTCCTCATTGTGATGTTTAGGGAAGCAAGCTATGTCATTTGATTTTTGGTTTAAGAGGGCTAATTTGTGGTATTTGAATGGAAAAGAAAAGATTAGATGACTATGAACCAGGTCCAGTTCCTTCACCAAGAGCATTAGATAGATTTGGGTTTGTAAAGCAGGATGTTAATACTTCTGATGGCTTAGTCAAGAGTAGATCAGCGTATGAGTATGAGAGGTATTTTGTTTTTCTCCCGTTGATTTATGTGTTTTTTCTGTGTTTTAAGCATGGACGAGTATAAAAAATATGGCCAGTGATTTTACCTATATTATCATCTATCTTTCATCAGATATAGGGAAGAGAGAAGAGTTAGAAAATGGAGGAAGATGATTGGGGTTGGTGGCAGTGATTGGAAGCATTATCTAAGGAGAAAACCTCATGTTGTTAAAAGGCGTATAAGGAAAGGAATTCCCGATTGTTTAAGGGGCCTTGTTTGGCAGTTGATATCTGGAAGTCGAGACCTATTGCTGATGAACCCTGGGGTTTATGAGGTAATCAAGTTAATTTATACTGATGAAACATTTTGATATATTTGGTAGAATATTCTGCAACCTATGATCAGTGCTTGTCACACTGTTATTTGTTATAGTTATCCAATAAATACGAATTGAAGAATATTCTCCATTTTTATTTGCACATCTTTTGTTTTTTTTTATTACTTTGTGTATTTGTGTTTGCTGTCACAGTGTCACCACCATGGTGGATATGCTGGGTGTTTTAAGTTGAACAAGATTTTTCATGGTAATACATGGCTTAAAAACTATCTTGAATATGGATGTGTACATTATTTGGAGTTACTTAATCAGTTTTTATTTGACTGTGCTCGAATGACATCCTACTTTGGAGTTGTCTTCCTTAAAGAATCATTTTGTATGGAATTGCAGAGATAGTTTGAATTAACCTGTTTTTTTATAATACGGCTTACTCCTTTTCTTTTAGAAATTATCTTGAGTTTTATTATGCAACTGTTCCACGTTTGGGAGTTTGCATTGACAAGACATTATGCCTAATGCAGCAACTAGTCATATATGAGACATCAGCCTCTGAACTGGATATAATTCGAGACATTTCTCGGACCTTCCCTTCACATGTATTCTTCCAACAGAGACATGGACCTGGGCAGCGGTCCCTCTACAATGTTCTAAAAGCTTACTCAGTCTTTGACAGAGATGTAGGATATGTTCAGGTTTTACACAGGAACCCTTAACCTTTTTGTGCTTGTTGCGAAGTAATTCATAATATTGATCATTTTAAAAATCCAGGGGATGGGGTTTTTAGCGGGGCTTTTACTTCTTTATATGAGTGAGGAGGATGCATTTTGGTTGTTGGTGGCATTGTTGAAAGGAGCTGTTCATGCCCCAATGGAGGGCTTGTATCTGGTAACTATTTTGTTCCATGAATTTATTTGTGCCAATTATTGATGGTGTCAATGTATTATCCCTGTCTTATATAAGATACATATTCTATGAGGAAAGAACGGGGTATATATTAAATTGCATGTTTCTTGTTTATTTGTTAGTATTATATACTCTTTGATGATAATAACTCTCTTCTCAGCACAATTACTGTTATTTTGATTGCAGGCAGGATTGCCTCTGGTACAGCAATACCTCTTTCAATTTGAATGCTTGGTGAGGGAGCATCTACCAAAGTTGGGAGAACATTTTTCCCTTGAAATGATAAATCCTAGCATGTATGCAAGCCAGTGGTTCATAACTGTATTTTCATATTCCTTTCCATTTCATTTGGCTCTTCGAATTTGGGATGTCTTTCTTTATGAGGTTAGCTGTGCTTTCCCTCTGAAAAACCACTTATTGGTTAGAAATATGGATCTATAATGATGACTTTCTTATCCTTCCAGGGTGTTAAAATTGTCTTTAAAGTTGGCTTGGCCCTATTAAAGTACTGCCATGATGACTTGGTTAGTATCATGTTACCTTGTGACCTGTGTCTGTTATAAACCAAAGCAAATTTCTGCTCACTGTTTGTGTTTTGTTTGTTTATCAGATTAAACTACCTTTTGAAAAACTCATTCATGCCTTGAAAAACTTCCCTGAGGATGCAATGAATCCAGATACGTTGTTACCACTGGCTTATTCCATCAAGGTTCGCTTCCTTTCTCTGCATTTTTATTTTTTCACTTGTACAGACCCAAAAATACATGTTCTCCTCCTTGTCATGTAATGTGAATGATATGAATTGGAGCAGGATACATGTTTTCCTTCACTTCTTAACTTCCACATGCATTTGGCTGATCAAGTGATGATAATCATAGTATTGATACAATCTCTAAAGTTGGTCACATTCCAAAATATCAAACTACATTAAATCTGTGTGTAGAAAATATGTGTCTCCATATAGTTTTTGGCACAGTCTGAGCAAAAAGGTTTTACTGGGTCAAACATTTTTTTTCTTGATCAGTGTCTCTGTTCTTTTACCTTTGTCAAATAGGTTGGACTTGGGATTAAACATTTATTATCTTGAACATGCAGCTCAAACATAGAGCATGGCTTAAATACCTTTTTAATTTGGCAGTTTCCATGCCAACATAGTTATATATTGAGAAATGTCTGCTTCTTGGCTGACTCCATGATGCATATTTTTTCAGCTTTCTAGCACTTTTTCATAAATTGATAGTCAAATAAAATTGATGTTAGCCTTTTCAGTGACAGAAACACAGTGAGGAATAGGGACAAAAGGGTTTGTGAGGATTGCAAATGCGTACCAAGAGAGATCCAAACTTACCTAGCATGGGCTTTGGTTCTTTGTGTACATGCCTTGACTAGGAAAGGACAAAAGAAACTACAAAATCTAGGATTAAATGAAGGATAGCTATTGGTGTTTTAGAGAAATTTTTTAGAAGGGATTCTGAGGACACCTGGGATTGAAAATCTAGTGTAAGAAGGAATGGCTAGTAGGATAAGGGGTGTAGAGGGTAACAAAAGTAGTTTTTGGGGAATCAAAGGGATCTTTTAACCCTTGAAGTAAAGAATCATGTTGGCAGGAGATTTTTCAAGAGAATGTTAAACTAAAGGAGAATGCTTTAGTTTGTGGTGAAAATGGGAAAACTTATGTAGCTACGAAAGATAATAAGTAGGTGGTTAGCCTAGTGAAAACCAAATCTTTTTGAGGGTTATGTCTATGAGGAAGTACATATACATATATGCCAAGGGATGTGATACGTGCAAAACATACCAAAGGGCAAGTGCACCCTGTCATAAAAGTAATAAAGGGATTTTAATCCCAAGTGTCGTACCCATAGAGATCAAATATTAAGTACTAGATTTGCAAGATTCTTGGCTATTTGGACAAACAAATTTGATTGGTTATCAAGATCAATTAAACTTAAAAAATAAAAAATAAAAAATAAAAGAGGCAGCAAGAACATTGAGAATGCAAAGAGAATTTACTAATGATGAGATCTAAGGCCTTGGGTTTCACTTGCAATCAATTACAATTCCCCCCTAATTAAGGAATATGAGTCTCTAACTTCAAAAGACAATAACCTCTTCTCATGCCATAATCATACACAGTAGGAATTAAACACAAAAGCCAAATCCCAAATGATTTCCATGGTAAACAAGAAAAAGATTGAGAAAGAGAGAGAAAAATTAAAACCCTTTTTTCCTTGAGAAGCTTGTATTGTATTTGTAATCTCCTTAATGTGTCTCCTCTTCAAAGATATTGTTGAATATGAGAATCAGAGGACAGGTTTGCAGAGAAACTGTGTGTCTAAAAACACAACGGACAATGGTTTATATAGGCTTTATTGTAATGAATGTACATAAATAGAGAATATTTTGTTTCCCCTAAACTAGATATTACTTGCCTATAAACCATAATAAATATAGAATATCAATATTTTGTTTCACCTAAATTGGATATTTCTTGCCTTTAAACCATAATAAATATAGAATATCGTTATCTAATTTTCATCACTCCCCCTTAAGCTAGAGCATATAAATCACATGCTCTCTTTTCCCTGATGACATGACAATCTACCTCAATATGTTTGGTCTTTTCATGAAAGACAGGATTGGATGCAATATGCAAAGCTGCTTGATTATCACAAATCAGCGTCATTTGCATAGACTCTTCAAACTTGAGCTCTTTGAGAAGCTGTTTCAACCACATAAGTTCACAAGCTACTAAAGCCATGGCCTATATTCTGCTTCAGCACTGGATCTCGCCACAACGCTTTACTTCTTACTTTTCCAGGATCTTAAGTTTCCTCCAATCAGTACATAATACTTGGAGGCGAATCGTCTATCACTGCGTGAACCAGCCCAATCGGCATCTGAGTAACCAATTATTTGAGCATGTCCTCTGTCTTTATAAATGAGGCCTTTGCCTGGAGCATTCTCAATGTATTTCAGTATCCGAATTACCGCATCCCAATCATCCTGACAGGGAGAGTTCAAGAACTGGCTTACCACACTCACTACAAAGGCAATGTCTGGACGAGTGACTGTGAGATAGTTTAGCTTTCCAACCAACCTCCTATACTTCCCAGGATCTGATAAGGGCTCCCCCTGATTGGGTAGCAGTTTGACATTAGGATCCATATGAGTGTCCATTGACTTGGCATTCAATAAAGTTTCTTCAAGGATGTCAAGAGCATATTTCCTCTGAGAGATCATCAGACCATCCTTGGATTGAGCAACCTCGATACCTAGAAAATATTGAAGCTTACCAAGGTCTTTAGTTTGGAACTGACATGAGAGGTTTGTTTTAGGCAAAGAAGGTCATGCTGATCACTGCCTGTAATGACAATATTGTCCATATACACAATAAGATAGATGCATCCTTGAGGAGAATAGCGATAGAAGATAGAGTGGTCGGCTTCATTGCAAATCATACCAAACTACTGCACAACAGTACATAATTGGCCAAACCAGGCTCGAGGAGACTGTTTAAGTCCACACAAGGACTTGTGAAGCCAACAGACCATGGTGGAGGACTCCCTCTGAGCAACAAATCCAGGTGGTTGCTCCATGTACACTTCTTCAAGATTTCCATGCAGGAAGGCATTTTTAATATCGAGCTGAAATAGAGGCCAATGGCAAATGGCGGCCATGGAGAATAAGAGTCTAACAGGAGTCATTTTGGCCACTAGGGAGAAAGTGTTAGTGTAGTCCTGTCCAAACACCTGGGGGTAACCCTTTGTCACTAGGCGAGCCTTGAAACTATTTATCTTTCCATCAGGACCAACTTGGGTGTGAAGCCAATGACACCCAAATGCAGACTTGCTAGGGGGAAGAGGAACCAGTTCCCAAGTACCACTACTTTGGAGAGCACACATCTCGTCAATCATCGCTTGTCGCCATTTTGGGTGAGATAATGCTTTACCTGGAGTGTTATGAATAGACATCGGAGACAAAGAAGATAGACAAGTATAATACAAAAGACAAAGACGGTGATAACTCAATGTAATATAGTGAGGAGAGGGGTTACGAGTAGAGCGGGTACCTTTTATCAGGGCAATGGGCAAGACAATGTCAAATTGCAAGCCTGGATCCGGTAAAGGAGTTGGCGTCAAGGAAGCATCTGGCATGGCTGTCTTAGCTGTATTAGGTCTATGGCGACATTGATATGTCTGAAGAGGTCGCATAGTTGGGGGATGCTCTGGTGGAACATCTTGGGGGATTAGCGGGGCATCCTGTGAGACAGCAGGAAGAGGAATGAGGAAAGGGGGACTAGAGATATCATTAGATGGCATGTAAGGAGGGGGGGAGCAGACTCAGTATAGAACAGACTCAGAGAAAGTAACATTGGCAGAAATGAAATAACAATTAAAAGTAGGAGAGAAGCAGCAATAACCTTTCTGCGACTGATAATACCCGAGGAAGACACATTTGAGGGATTGGGTAGAAAGTTTGTCAAGCCTCAGAGAGAGGAAGTGGACAAAGCAAGTGGAGCCAAAGACTCGAGGAGGAATTGGATGGAGCGGTGTATAAGGAAACAGGAGTGTGGAACTTGATCATTTAAGATAGAGGAGGGCATGCGATTAATGAGATAGCTGGCTGTAAGAACAACATTGCCCCAGGATCCCAGTGGTAAATTGCCATGGAGAAGATTCAGAGTGGTCTCAATCGGATGCCGATGTTTGCATTCGGCAACCCCATTTTGTTGAGGGGGTGTGCACATAAGAGGTTTAATGAAGGATTCCTTTAGAGGCCATGAACTTCTAAACGTATGAGACAAACATTCACGGGCATTGTTGTTGCAGAAAGAATGGATGGGAACATCGAACTGGTATTGATTTCATTGTAAAACGTCTTAAATATAGAAAACAGTTCAAACTTGTTTTTCATTAAACATTACCAAGTACACTGCTTAAAGTCATCTATAAAGGTAAAAAAATACCTAAAACCAGAAGGGGTAACAATATAAGAAGGCCCCCAGACATTTGAATGAACGAGAGCAAAAAAGGACATAGCTTGTTTATTAACACGATTAGGGAATGAAGTACGAGTTTGTTTCCCTAACTGACATGACTCACAATGTAAACTAGATAGCTTGGAGAGGCTGGGCACCAATTTCTAAAGCTTTGGAAGGCCAGGATGTCCCAACTGAGCGTGGATGGTAAGCAGAGATGTTGTGGTAGAGAATGTCTGTGGTGGGGCCGAGAGATAATAGAGGCCATAAGACTCACATTCGACCCCAATCGTTTGTCCCAAACTTCGTTCTTGCAAGGTAATAATGTTTTTAGTAAATGTAATGGAACATTCATGAGAGTGGGTTAAGCAATGTACAAAAAGTAAGTTAAACAGGCAACCAGGGACATAAAGGACAGAGTCTAAGGTTAAGCAAGGGAGGGGGTGGGCCGCGCCGATTCCCTGGGATTGAGCTTGGGAACCAGTGGTAGAGGTAATGTAAGGTAAATACCTAGCTTGAGAAAGGGAAGAGAAAAGGGATTTATTATCGGAGATGTGGTTAGACACACCGAAGTCAAGAACCCAAGGAACAAGAGAGGGAGATTGAGAGATGCAAGCGAAAGAATTACCAGTGTGTGCTATCGAAGCAGTGCTGCGAGGGTTCTGGCGGGTCTTGTGCCACTGGACAAAGTCTTCATACACAATAGGAGTGGCCTAGGGTTGCTTAGTGGATTGCAGGGTGTCAGATGGAGGCTGCTGGATAACATTTGCAGGGTGTGGTGGTTTGCCATGAAGTTTCCAGTAGCGATCAATAGTGTGGCCTATCCCATGGTAGTGCTCACATGTGTAACGACACTTTGAGTGAGATGATCCACCTCGAGAGTGACCAGAATTGGTGCTTTGCCAAGAGCAGAGCTGTCACCAAGAGGGGCAGTAGGAGGATCAGTCATGGGTTTAGGGGGAATTCAGAGAAAGGTAGATGAAGCCGTGGTCATAGTGGGTACCATAGGGGACCTGGAAAGTTGATCACAAGCGGCAGAGTGCTCCGAAGGTAAGCCATAGAGTGCAAAAAGCATGAAGAATGTGCTGTGGTTGTCAAGTTCCTCGTAACCTCTGCTGGATTATTTGCAGCAGGTGGTAGCAATTCATTGAAGTCATGAAGAGCAGCATGGATTCGCCCAAGATAGGCCAACATAGGTCTTTCAAACTTTTGTGGAGCTATTTTGGTCATCAAATCATGACACAGGCCATAGAGGCGTTGAGTGTCATTAGTGTAAAGAGCACGGGCCTTAGACCAAACCGACTCACACATGATATGTGGGCGGAAAATCGGTTTGATGGGTGGATGGAGGGTGGATTTGATGACGTTACATAGCTGGGCATCAATCTTCTCCCATTTGGCTTGATTGGGGGCATCCATAGATACAACCATATTAGTGAGATGGTCCTTGTAACCTTGACTGCTAATCCATAAGAAGATATCAGAGGCCTAGGTGGCATAGTTGGACCATTTAATTTCTCAGTGGTGGGAACAAAATTGGAAAGGAGAGAAGGCTCTGCCTTAGGCAGATCTGTAGGTCTAGGAGCAACCATTAGCACAAAAAAAGAGAGAAAAACAGTACCTGGAACATGAAGAGACAAAGCAGGTCGAGGCAAAATCACGAAACAACCCGAAAGTGGATGGGCTTTGTAGATCGAGGGTTGGCGAGTATGGCGCAAGGATCGGCGGCCAAAAAGACGTGCCACCACGAATCGGTGAGGCCTTGACGGTGGTGCTGTTTGGGCAAACAAACAACGCGTGTGTGCGTTTTTCACGATGTGACTTGGATGGCAGTGTAGAGCAGGGGAAGGCGCACCCCGTGGTGGTCCTGGCCATCGAAATAGTTTTTGGTGAACGATGGCTGCCAGAAAATTGTCAGCAAAAAAAAATTGCTGAGGAATGGGCAAACCAGAGAAAGATACGGTTTGCCAAAAAAATTGTCATTGGAGGATAGTAGGTCTTGTGGGTAGGCACAATTCTAGGGCTGCCTCTGTTTGACTCTGGATACCATGTTGAATAAGAGAATTAGAGGATTGGTTTGCAGAGAAACCGTGTGTCTAAAAACACAATGGACAATGGTTTATATAGGCTTTATTGTAATGAATGTACATAAATAGAGAATATTTTGTTTCCCCTAAACTAGATATTACTTGCCTATAAACCATAATAAATACAGAATATCATAATCTGATTTTCAGCAAATATCATAGCCATACCTCTATCCATCTCCAGGAAGGGCGTAGAAAGTGTTAGAATACCGTAGGAATTCTAATTAAGGGTATTTATATGGTGGTTTGCAATCAAGGCTAAAGAAAGGCGCATCTGCGTTTGTCTACCTACGGTTGTGCATAATCTTGTTTGCCCATGCATACATTGATGTTAAGCTATGTGCATTTTTGTAAGGGTGTGCAACTTGGAATGGCCATGCATAATACCTTTTGCACAGCCTTGCACACCTAGTCATGCATTCAGGACTTCAAATTTTTGAAAATTGCAGCTAAAGTCTCTTGAAAATGGCTTCTTTTTAATTTTTTTTTTTTGATGTTTGCCATCGAAACCATTAACTCTGCAACATAAGGCGAATTTATAAGAAAATTAGGCATTCAATGATAAATCACCATAATAAAACTTGCCCGGATTCCCATAAATAAACAGGTTGTATGGCAGTTTGTTAGGGTGCGAAAAGGAAATAGGAGATTTAGATAAAATGAAATGCATTAAGAACCCTAAACTGAGAGTTAGGGGCAGTTATGACAGTTATGTGTAGAAAATAACTGCTGTAGAAATTAGATCTGTATTAAAAATTCCAAGGTGACAGTTATGTGTAGAAAATAACTACTACTAGTTAGTTATGTATTAGAATCTGTAGGATGGCAGTTATGTGTAGAAAATAACTGCTGTAGTTATGTATTAGGAGTATATATCTGACTTTAAGTTGTGTAATTAGGCAGTGTGAAGTTATTTGTAATTTGTGGACAAAGAATACTCTCTGTAGGAGACTTTTTGTCTCTGGGACAGCAAGTGTATTGCTGTATTGTGTGTATTTTTAGTGTTCAATGTTCAATATTTTATTTTTTTACTTTTATCAATTGGTGTTCTGTCAAATCCTAAATGACTCATAAGATTTGTTAGCTCCCTGGACTTGGATAGCATACTTGGGTGGTTGGATTACCCTTATACGAACTTATTTGTTGGTCCGACTGCTCTCTCTTGCTTTTGGGATCCCCATGGGAATGGCCTAGAGGATAGAGCAGTTCAGAGGGACTTTCTTTGATTGGTTCTAGGTGACTAAAACAAAATCCATGTTGTCACTTGGGAAGGTTTTGTAGGTGTCTTGAGAATCTGGTATTTGAAAACAATGCTTTAGTGATGAAATGGTTCTTATACTTTCCTTTAAGGACTAATTCATTGTGGCACCTAGTAATTTAGAGCAGTTATAGTTAAATCAGAATGTGTGGATGTTAATGTAACTCATGCTAGTCCTTTGAAGTTTATTTCGTGGGGATATGTTCTTTCAGAGATTAAATTTGATTCATTACTAGTGTAAAATTCTTGATATAGTTTTGATTGGGGAATGAAGGGAAGAGATTAAACTCTAAACTTGAGCTTTGGAGATTGGAATCTAAGAGTTTTCACTTGAGTAGGAATAGGATAGAGTACATGCATTGCAATTTTAACAAGAAACAAGAGGAAAATGACTTGGAGGTAAAAATGGGAGAAGATGTCATACCATAGGTTTCTAAGTTTAAATATTTGGGATCAATATTACATAATGATGGGGAAATTAATGAAGATGTCATACACAAGGAGATAAGCTAGGTAGTTAAAATGGAGAAAAGCATCGAAGGTTGTTTATGATTGTAGAATACCTACTAAGCTCAAAGGGAAGTTATATCGTACCGCTATAGTCTAGTTATAGATGGTAAATATTGAGCTTTAAAGACAACAAGAGAAAAATGTGGGAGTAACAAAAATAAGAATGTTAAGATGGATGTGTGGCCACACAAGAGGACAAGATACAAAATGATTATATATGAGGAGATATTTGTATGACATCTGTCAAGGAAAAGATGACATAAAATTGGTTAAGGTAGTTTGAACACATGCAAAGAAGGCCACTAGAAGCACTAGTGAGGAGAGTAGATTACATGGTTTTTAGCCCTGTGAAAAGGGATAGAGGGAGAGCAAGAAGGATTTTGCAGGAAATTGTGAAAAAGGATGTCATGGTGAATAATATCCTTGAGAATTTGGTTTTTAACCGAGCCCAGTGGTGTTGTGTGATTTATGTAGCCAACCTTACCTGATGGGATAAGGCCTTTGTTGTTGTAACTAGTGTAAAATTCTTTTACACTATCCTTCAATCATATGATGACACCTCATTTAACAGTTCGGATTAGAGGCCTTTCCTAACTCTACTTCAAAGAACTCACACATTGAATGATAGGGAAACTAATGAGCTATGGTCTATTTTATATTTATTTTATTTGTGTCTGTGCCAATTGAGATAAGAGAATTTGGAGGAACCTTGAATTCTTCTGGTGATTTCTCTTGTAAATCATTTTTTTCATTTTCTAACTTACTCTCCTAAGTATTAACCTTCAAAGATTCCCTTTTAACAATCTCATGGGAATCCAAAGCTCCCCTTTTTTGTTAACCAGATCATTATCAAGGACATAAAGTTGTAGACCTCGCAGCAACATCATTTTGTGTTATGTATAGTTCTGTGCCTCTGTCTACAGCAATAGAATGCCTACTTTTGCTCTGTAAGGTATCCACTTTCTGTGGAACAATCTTTTAGGGGTTTTATCAGGGAGCACTGGGTGTCCCTCTACTGTTGTTCAGCTTGTTGGTCCTCCACACCATAAACATGCTGGTTATTTTGCTTCTTTTACTGTGCTATTGCTAAATAATCATGCTGACCCCTCTATTTGGTTTTTAACCAAGCCTAGTGGCATTGTATAATGGACAAAACTTAGATATAGTACTGTAGATACTATTGGTGCTATTTTCTAATCAAAATTAGAGATTCACCTCGATAATCTGCATAATAAAAGCATGTATTAAAATATTTCATATATTACCGAGATGAATCTCCAATTATGACTGGAGAACAACACTAACAGTAACAAAGGTACTGTATTTAAGTTTTGTCCTTGTGTAATTCATGTAGCCAACCTCACCTATAGTATTGCACTATTGTGTAATTAGTTCTTTACCGTATATTAATTGAATATGTGTAAGTTGTTTCTGGTTTGTTCCACATCCCTTTACAATTATGTTTCTCCTGTACCAATAAAAAAACAACTAATTGGTCACACACTACATAATGGCCATTACAATAATGCATGGCTATCATGTTATTTGGCTATATAATATTTGTTCAAGTCAGATATAATTTTACATCTGCATTATGGTTCTCATCAGATATCCAAGCGTTTAGAGGAATTGAAACAAGAGTATGAGAGGAAGAATGGAAAGGTAAGTCGATCTGGAGAACTTTCTCTAAAGCAAATACTTCCAAGTGTCTAGAGCAATTGAAGCAGGAGCATATGCAGATAGCATTTGTTAGACCTGTAGAACTATTGGTAAAGCTGAGTGGGGGCCTCCCAGTGAAGGTCTGTCTTTCCTGCTGGGAACTAATCCAGTGTGAAAATCGTACCCTCAAATTCTATGTTGTGGCCATATGTTGCATATTATGTACAGTTGCATTAGTTGCTCACTCTTATCAAATTTCAGTGTAAAGAGGCTTCAATGAAGATGAAAATCTATTGCATATCTAGAGACTGATATGGGTTTCCTTCTTTTGGTTTCAACTCTATAAAGATGAAGTTTTAGAAATTGTGGTTATTGTTATTATAAAAGGAGAAGATGCTTTGTCGCAAGAGATCGTGTATTTTTCAGGGGAAGTGTGAAAAGAATTAGTTTTCAGCTGTTTTTAGGAGAATATGTCATACCAAAAAAGGAGACAAATAGAGATAGTGCGGAATTACAATTTATTATTGAGTAAATTATGTTATATTTTCTGGAGGTTTGTTAAAGCGGTATCAAATTCCAAACTGTGCCATAAATTACTTATCAATCAAAGTCCATTGACAACAATTGAACCAACATCTTTCTGTCATGATGCTTTGATCTTACCGATTTTGTCAATACATAGACTATTTCAGATCATTAACTAATGGTAACGTCATTAAGTAGTTTAAGAAGAGAAAAGTTAACTTTTTACTTGTTAGTGAGTCATATATTACAACAAATGTTTTTCTTCATCTTATGATTTTTTCTTTGGTATTTAACCGAAGTGAATACGTGATCCATGTAGCTGATCTTACCTAATAGAATAAGGCTTTGTTGTTGTATCTTTTGATTTCTTCTTTATAAAATCTAGTTTGCATTTTGATATAAAAGAATATACGATGAATGTTGTAAAAAGCAGCACAATTCAAATATGTACGTATTTTTTTATTATTTTATTCTAACAAGTAATTTATGTACTACGTATGTCTGTCTTAGTGTTTGTATTATATATATCGTTTTGTTTCAATTTATGGGGTTAATGAAGCCTTCCATATTTTTTTCTTTTTATGAATTTTAGAACTTCATTAATCTAGATTTTTTATGGTATAAAAAATCATAAGCTTGTCTTTAAACACATTATTATATTTACCATATTCAATATTTAATAACATGAAGATTTAAAATTATATAATATTATTAGTAAATTCAAATTCAAATATTCAACTAATACTACTTACTTTTGTTACAATTAAGGTTAGCAATATCTAACAGATATTTATAGTTGAAAAAAATCATTTTTTTTAGGTTAAAAAAAATCATTTTTACTTCTACTTACAACTTTAGTTTTGAAATGTTGTGTTTTGTTTTAGTAAATATGATATTTCAGAAAAAAAAAAAAGACAGCAATAACAATTCACGCTCTCCCCCCCCTCTCCCACAGTTTCTTTATATTTCTCTAATAAGTCATAATTATACTTTAAGGTTAGTGGGGAAGACCATTATATTTTTATTATGCCATTTACATAGTTTTTTTTTTTTTTTTTGCACAATACTGTATTATATGGGCGAACCTGTGTCAATTATTAATAAACAATTAGATAATAACTCCTGTATTGTGTGGACATAGAATCTATATTTTTCCTTCTTCTTTTTTTTGAATTCTAGCATTTGATATTTTAAGAAAAAATATTTTTTTAATTGATATTATAGAAGAATAACATGTTAAAATTTCTGGTAATTTAAAAATTCATTGCCAAAAGATAAAGGAGGTAAGTTTTGTTCCTTGAGCAGTAGGTTAAGAATTTAATTAGAATGCACAATTATAGATTTTTTTTTTTGGTAGAGAAAAGAAAAAATTTAGGAACACCGGAGTTTAAAGTAGGGAAAGTCTCTGGGCTCAAAGTGCTTACGGAGATACTTACATTTACCTCACCCCAAGAAGAGGGGTGGGGGCTCGAACTTGCAACCTGTTAGATGCGAAACCCTATCTTGTTCCACTCGACCAATCCCTTAGGGTTTTAATTATAGATTATTATGTATGATAATATTGTTAACTTTTATAATAATTATTTTAAAATTCTTATATAAGATGATTTATAAGTGATTGACAATACAAAAATCTTTACATTTATAATGTATGCAAATTAAACTTATAGGATAATAGTGGATTAGATTATGAACCTAATTAAAATGCATTAACAGTATAAAGATTTTTTATATTGTCATCCAATCATAGATTGCCATGTATAGTAAGATTGTTAATGTTTACAATGATTTTAATTAGTTAACAATGTACAAATCTTTACATTATATTGACATTGTATGAAAATTAAACTCTTAGATTATATGGAAAAAATACATAAGATCACTTTAAACTTAAATGTTGTATACAAATATATACCTTTAACTTCAGTATTGTCTTAATTAGTTCCTAAATTATAAGTATTGTTACTAACTTTATAATTTTTAACCAACTATCTTTATTCAATCTCAACCATTGATTAATATTTTTTAGGCTTAAATATGATTTTTGTTCCTGTACTTTAATGCTTTTTCATTTTTCGTCCTTGTAATTTATTTTTTCAAAATCGTCCCTATAATTTAGTGCTTTTTAATTTTTAGTCTCTACCGTCCAACTTCTTTACAAAATGCGTTAAATTGTTGACATCAGCAAGTGACACGTCAGCAAATGATGTCATCATGTGACACGTTAGTGCAAGTGACACGCCATCATTGCCACGTAAGCAAAAAGTGTCACGTTAGCAATATTGCCACGCCAGCAATAGTGTGACATCATCGTTATTATAGAGGGACTAAAAATGAAAAAAAAACATTTATAGGGACTAAAAATAAAAAAAATTACAGGGACGAAAAATAAAAAAAATTACATTGACTAAAAGAAGAAAAAAGGACACATTTGTAGGCATGAAAAAAAAAATTAACCAATCCTTTGTTATATCTTCCAAATATTTTTGAATATTTCCATAATCTTTTGCTATAAATTAACCAATCATATGGTTCTATTTATTGTCTATTTTCATTTACTCTGACAACCTTCACACCATCCTTGAAGTTGTAAAAAAGAGCACTTATATTTCATAGTAGCCACAACCCATGTTTTATTTTTTTTAAAAAAAACACAAGCACTAACACAACAATTATTTATGGCATTTAAACTTTAGAGAAATCTAAACAAGTTGATCAAAATCAAAAGTTTAAGCAGAGGAAAAATAGAGAAGACTGAAAAGAACACATGCAAGAATGATAATTACTATTGCATGTAAGACTAAAAAGAACACATGCAAGAATGGTAATAAGACATCTTCGTACAATAGATCATAAAATTAAGACACAACCTGAATTAACCAAGATTGATTCAAAAAATGAAAGACAAAACTCAATTAATATGTACTAACATCAAGTATACAAAAGTCACAAATCAAATGAAACTATTGAGAGTAACTAGATTGATTAAAAGAAATAGAAAACTTGAAAGAGATAAATGAACTACCGAACCAAATTTGTCCATTTGTGGTAGGCTAATGCGAGAACAACAACATCCTCAGCCTACAAATAAAAAAATTATAAAAATAATGATAAGACTACAATTTACTATAAAAAGAAAGTGTGGACAAGACCAAATTCTTAAAATCAAAAGTAACCCCCTATATAGAACATAAGTAGCAACACACAAAAATAAAAAGTGCACATGATACACTTTAATCATCTTCTACTATCAAGTCATTTAGATAATTATGCCAATCATAACAATGGGTCCAACTAGTCACATTTCATATATATGTATCATTTTCCTATTCAATTGGATATTTGGATTAATGACAATGAGTCAATTGGTGCTGCAGTTATATTTTTGTTGTATCATTGGATCAAGTTGGCACATGAGCGTGGGATTGGCCAAGCAATTTTGATTATATGATAGTGTTTTTATCTTGGAGTACCTAACTTGTTGGCTGTAGTGTTTTTATCATTGAGATTTTTATTTTATATTAAGTATAAATTAAATTTATATATTATATTTAAGGCTTAATTTTTTTTGTTTCTACAAATGTCCCTTTTTTTTCTTAGTCAATGTAATTTTTTTCACTTTTCTTCCCTTACATTCTTTTTTTTTTTTTTTCATTTTTAGTCCTTGTAAATATTTTTTTCATTTTTAGTCCCTCTACAATAACGATGATGTGACACTATTGTTGACATGACACTATTGCTAATGTATGGTGATGACATGTCACTTGTGCTAATGTGTCACAATAACATTATCATGATGTCATTTGCTGACGTGTCATATGCTGACGTCAGCAATTTAATGTTTTTATAATGGAGTTGGACGACAGGGACTAAAAATAAAAAGCGCTAAAGTATAGGGACAATTTTGAAAAAAAAAATTACTAGGATGAAAAATGGAAAAGCACTAAAATGCATGGACGAACATTATATTTAAACCTATTTTGTATTTAGAAATTAGATTGCCTAATTGTTTTAATTTTTAAATTCGAAAACAAAAACAACCAGAAAATAAAAAATACGCCTTCTTTACACCTTGATCACCCTCTTTGTACCGTCTTCCTCCTTACATTATCTTCCTCCTTTAAATTCTTATCAAGATGTGGTATTAATAATTTACTTAATGCTTGTGTTATAACATCAATTACATTACTATGTGATTCTATTATGAAGTCAATATATTGGTTCTAAGACCGTAATTATGTGAGATAATTTATGTGTTAATTTGTCTTTTTGTCACTTGAATACTTGATCGATTGCTACAAGCTAATAATTATGAGGGAGATGCATTTTGGGAGTTGCGTGATGCTAGTCTATAGCATTGGAAGGTAATTGTGGTGTTAGGTTTGTTATTTGACGAAGTGGTTTTGATTTTTGATAAGTGGTTTAGCTCTATAGCGTTAGATTAAAAGGTTTCTTCTTCGGCAGATGAAAAATGATAACCGTCCATCCCATTTTTGCAATGGAGGGAGGAGAGAGATAGAAAAAAAAAGAAAAGGTAGAGAGAAAAAGTGATAGAAGTGCTATATAATGTGATGGAAAATATAGAGAGAAATAAGAACAAAAAAAAAAAAAAAAAGAGAGAGTGAAAGTGAGTTATAAGAAAGTGAGATGTATGATAACAAAAATTCTTGATAGAGTTTACATAATATGGACCTGATGGAAAATAGTTCTATCTTAATGAAAAAGATGTAAAAATATGGATTTGTTTTTTGTTTGATAGCATTTGAGAATTTTAGAAACCAAAAAAAAAAACAAAACCCTTACGGTCTCCTCTCCCTTTCTCTTATTTCTCCCCCAACTATTTGCTTTTGAATCTGATAAAAAAGTTTAATTAATGGAGGAAGATGTTCAAGTCACTTTGTATTTTTTTCTTATTTTTTATTAAAGAAATTAAAGTAATAAGTTAATATAATTTTTTCGTAAAAAATGTTAATCAATGGTTGAGATTTAATAATGATCATATATACACTAAATTATTTTTGAAACAGGTAAATTGAGAGATAGGAGCAATTTTTGTAACCTATTGAATCCGAAAGATAATAATTAAAAGGAAACGACGAAAACATTTAATGAGGGGATAGAAATGTTAAAAATTAAAAGGAAAAAAAATGGAATAATGTTTATCTAAAATACATGAATCAGCAGAACAGGGTTTTTAATCACCTTTTGTTGTTAGCCGGTGTGTTTCCTTAATATTAGAACCATTCAAATTCGAAACTTCAATCTTGATCATTAATGAAACTGGTTTCGCTAAAGTAACGATGGAAAATGATTACATTTGAAATAAAATGGAATCATGTTTCTGCAAAAGACATGCTTCTGCAAAATGAAATAAAATGAATATATTTGGAATAAAAAGGAATCATGTTACTGCAAAATACATGAATCAGCAGAACAGGGTTTATTTCAAGGGAAACCAAGTCCAACATAATGATCGATCCATTTAGCTTCATTAGTTGGTCATCCCCGTTGCATTCTTCACAGCATCTGCAGCTCCTTGTGCTTTAGCCTTCATTTGCTGCCCAGCCTATACACAACGAAATATAACTTACTTTTAGGGGGTCTAATTTAATATTGAATGTAATTAAATATGGATTGAGCATATACATGTTATGACATCATTGTTAATTTATTTGATTAGGACAAAAGTTGGCAAATAAAATATATAGGAACCTCTTGCAAGGACTCTTGAGCAGATTGAGCAGCATTGGTAGCCTTGTCCACCATGGTGCTAGTCTTTTCCTATAATAGCACAAAAATACGTGTTAGTTATCAAATTTGAGCACATTATAACAGAGAAAAAGTTAGAGACAGACCTGAGCTTGGCCCTTGGCTTGTCCGGCATTGTAGTTCATCTTTTGGGAGTCCATTTTGATTCTTGTACTAAACTGTTTGTGAAAATCAAGTGTTATTTTAGTTTTTCAAATGCATATTTTTCTCGTTCTCTGTTGTAACTTTATATAGTTTGTCAAATGCGTTGCAGTATTCAACACGCGTTTCTTCTCACGTTTTGCTACACAAATTGCGATTCACATTTTCCTCCTTCACTTGCGTTTTCAAGGGGCACATGTCATGCCATTCTTGGATTCTTGGGCCCTTGTTGATCAACTTGTATGCATGTGGACAAGATTCATTCATTATTCCGATCAAAACCTTATGCTTGGACGAGTTCTTATCTTATTCGCTTATAGGGAAATTTAATTCCATATTATGGCTGAAATCTTGGGTAGAAAAGTACACACATCTATGACAAATTAAGTGTGAGATACTATATATGTATATATATATATATATAGGGGTTTGCTAACGTAAACGTACCTATTTTTCAGTTGAAATACATTAGCAAATAATAATTACAATGTATCTTAAAGTACACCAATAATGTACCTTGCTAACGTACTCCAATTGAAAAACAAGTGCGTGTACGTTAGCAAATGCTTGCGAGGCTTACCAATGTATACGCACTTGTCTTTTAGTTGGAGTACGTTAGCAAGTTATAATTATAATGTATCTTAAAATACACCAATGGTATAGCTTGTTAACGTATTCTAACTGAAAAATAAACGAGTATACATTAGCAAACCCCATAATATATATATATATATATATATATATATATATATATATATATATATAATTTTATTAACTTAATCGTTGAATGTTTAAATATTAATTCTATAATCATGCACACAAAATTTTAGATAAACCAGACATTAAGAGTTATGTAGTTTTATATAAATATTTATTTGTAATTTTAAAAAGCATATTATATGTTAAATTACATATATTTAATGAAATAGCAATTAGATTTATAATTATATAAAAATTTGTAGCTAGTTAATCTTATAGTTATATTTAATTTATAATTTAGAAAAAAACACACATTGTTATTATAGGAAATAGCTTTCATGGGTAGAATTTGGCATGTCGCGCACATGCCAAACTTGAAATGGGCATTAAGTTCCTTTTGTAAGTTTGTGCGTGCCTCAAGTGCCCTTTTTCGGATTGGTATTATGTATCACTTTTGATTTGAGGATTGGTATTAGGTGCCATTTGCTCTCGTGAATTTGGGCGTGTTCTTGGAGACTTGCGGCTGCACCGACTTGAAAGGGTGGTTTCTTGTAGCATTCTTGATTTAAAGAATTGGTATTGAGTGCCATGTGCTTTCATGAATCTGGGTAGCTAGCGGGGCCGTTTTAACAATATTTAGGGCCGTTTTAACAATATTAAGGCCTAAGGAAAATTTTTTAGAGTGACTTTATGTAATATAAAAAATTATCTTTCATATTAATTTTATACTATTTAGAGCTTGCAACATCATTATCAAAATTTTATAATCAAATAACTCTAATATTTTATTTTTAATGGGCAAGATGGCTAATTATTCTATCTATTTTGTAACATTACTAATCTTAGATAAGATTTGAGTAATTTTAATATATTAAAAAACTTTTTTCGATGATAGCAATCATTATATGTATTGTTAATATTATTCTACAAGTAATGCATATATTTGAAAAAAAAAAATTCTAATTTTATTATATAGTTTAATACTTCTATTAGAATATTAATTTATTCTCTTAACATTTCATTGAATACTTTTAATTCTAAAAAAAATAAGATTATCAATATTAGAATTTTCACTAAATCTTAAAACCTTTTCAAGATTAATACAATATTTTTTCAATTCATCCTCATCTAAAGTTTTAAATTTTTTGAATTCAAATAAAAAATAATTTCATATTGTAAAAATTGTTTAAATCAAATCTAAATAAAAGAAATACATTGATGTACAATTTATACAAAATATTTAATATTTAATACATGTACATTTGAAAAGAATTAATCGTTGAAAAAACTACATGATATTTCACACATTTTCAAATTAATGTTTCAAATTTTCAATCTAATTAAAAATAATGACAATGCTAATTAGTAAAAATAAAATGGGGCCTAAGACAACAGCCTTATTGGCCTTTCACCTTCCATGATTATGGTGGCAAGTTCCCACTACATCAACTTGGGAAGGCGATTGAGCTAAGGTAGCTTCCCCCTACCCTATAAATAGGGGTGGAAACATGTCAGATAAGGCTTTGGTAAACTTGAGTCTGGCTTATATCATAATTACTAAGTTTGAGCCTGACTTGTTTACTTGAAAGCCTATTTATGCTGCCTGTTTTATTTAAGGCCTATAAATAGGCTAATAGGCTTGTAAACCTAAGTAGGCCAATGGCCCTTGTTAGTAACCTAAATCATTCTGTGCTTTTTAAAGAATAATGATAAAGGAAAAAAGAAAATTTTAACAAGCATGCTTTGTTGTGTTTTAATCATGTTTTTCTTAAAAATTTTAAGGTGCCATATTAATGAAAGAGATCAAGACTTAAGATACTGATATCAATACAATAGCAACAACACATTAAAATAAATCAGCAACAGTAAGAAAATAATAATAATAATGACAATAATAATGATAATGATAATAATGATAATGATAATGATAATAATGATAATGATAATAACAATAATAATAATAATGATGATGATGATGATGATGATAATGATAATGATAATGATGATGATGATGATGATGATGATGATGATGATAATAATAATAATAATAATAATAATAATAAGAGAAATGTTGTGTCTTTAAGATATTAGTTAAAAAAGTTAAAAAACATATAGGAAAATAGAATCATATTTTCTCAATAACTACGAAAAGTTTTGAAGTCTGCTTCTTTATAGTGCTTAACTTGCCGCCTCAAAATACTGACATCATAACACTATTATGACGGAACTAGCAAATTGCCTACTATTATTAAATATAATCTAAGAGTGTTACTAGACAATTTGGTGACAAACCAAGATAACATGGTTGGTTGAGGTGGTGTACATCACAATACGAGAGACCCAATACAACAAATTATATTAGCCTCTAATGTTAATCATCCCATTGATAAGACATGAATGCAACAAAAATAGTAACAAATTACAAAACTAACAGGTGCAAAAGTAGAAAGTTTCTAACCACTCAATTTACCTAACTAAAATACCACAACATATGTTGTGGTATGGTCTACTTATATTCTGCGTAACAATAGTGTGTTTCAAGGTGTTCTTTTTAATTTCAATGATGCATTAGACTTGATAAAGGTTAGATCATGGATAAGGTTCAAGGCTAAGATGGACAAATATCTTTGCTTCTTTTCTGATTGATGTATTGACCTTTTAGCTTGTTTATCTTTATCTGATTGATTTAGCCATGTAAGACTCTTTTATATGGGTTAGACTATCCTTTGTACTTTGTTTCTTAATAATATTTGCTTATAAAAAAAGAGCATTATAAAATGCAATAATTGTTGAAGAATCCATGTGCTCAAGTTCATCAAATAGAGCTTGAGCCTAATTTGATATGACTTGCCTATGACCCATAAGTAGCTCGTGAGCTACGCCATAGACCAGGATATCAAAAATGCGAAACTCGTCTAATAACTCTGAAGCATCTCAAAATGTCTCACAATAATTGCACCCAACACACCGAATTATACACTTAGTAGTTTATATATTAATTTATTTGAGAATACTAAAGTACGTACTATAAAAAAAAAGGCAAAAATAATAATATTGGATAGATATTTGTTATTTGCAAGATTCAAGATTGATGAAAATGTGACAAAGTTTGGTTTTGATGCATCTAGAACACGTTTAAGAGCAAGAGTACGCTTTGAGTCTAGATATCGTACCCAATAGATTGATATCGAGTACCTTTTAGAGAGATTCCTATGTTGTATATGTCATTTAGGTTTAAAGGGTTGAGTGCAAAGAATTAAAATACAAAGAGTTGTAAAAAGATTAATTAAAAGTGAATTGGATTTGAGGTTGTGAGGTTAGTGAATTAAAATGAAAAATGATTATAACTTAAAAGGTTATAAAAGTAAGAAAGTTAGTCAAATTTAAAAGATTTAGGAGGATGTGAGGTTGACTTTTCAAAGGTGAAAAATGTGATTTTTTTTAGGTGAAATATGATATTTTTAATTATGAGTTTAAAGATAGTTTAAAATAGTGTAATTGATTTAGTTCAAAGAGATCTTTGAAAACAAAATGAAAATTCTAGAATCTATCTATCTATTTCTTTTATATATATAGTAAAGGAGACTTGAACTGTTGTAAACTGTTGATGGAGACTAAAACTTTATAATAGCTGTTGGATCTAATAAAATTTAATAGAATTACTTTTATTTAATGATGAATTAAATTGTTCACATTAATAATATTTATTACATAGGTATTAATGTAACACTTAAAGTTTTAATGTAATAATTTTTATAAATATATAAGCAAATATTTTATTTAAATAGTATTAAATATTGTATTTATTAAATACAATATATTTATTAAATTCAATAATTAAATATAAATTTATTAAATATATGACCTTTCATCAGAATATATATATATATATATATATATATATATATATATATATATATAATATTTTTAAATAAAAAAAATTATGATAAAATTCAATACCAATATGTATATATTTATATTAATATATATTTTAAAACCAATGACAGAAAAATTTAAATATATAAATAATATAATAATAGCATTAAATATTATATTAATACTTATGTTCAAATTTATTTTTTTAATCTAGATTCTTTAAAATACATTTCAATTTTTTTCTTAAAACATAATAATAACATCAAATATCATAATATTATAAAAAGGTTAGATATATTTTAAAACTAATGATTTCATAAATATATAGTTAAATTTAAAACGATTCATAATATTTTATTTTAATTAATAATTAAGTATATCAATTAAAAAATAAAATATTATCTATATACATAAATCTAGATTTATAGATAATATTATAAAAAAGTTAGATATTATCAAACTTAATGAGCTAGAATATATATATATATATATATATATATATATATATATATATATATATATATATATTCTTATATTTTTTTAATTTAGTTATTAAAATATATTTCATGAACAATAATAATTGAAAATAATGATTTTATATATATGTGGTTAAATTTTAAATAATTATATATCTATTAATATAGACTTGAACTAATGTGAGCCATTGATGGATACTTAAATTTTGTGTTGATTAGATCTAATTAAATTTAAATGACCTAATTATGTTTAATGATATTAAAACAAAGAATGAAACTATTTTTAATTTCAATACTATTTATAACTATTAATTAAAATTAATATTTTATTATCATTTCTGACTTTTGACAATTAAGCTGATAGATTACATTCTCTATATAAGTTTGGGCAAAATACTATGAGAGTAAGTATTTTGGGTCCTTTTATTCTAATTTTAGATGTTTCTAATTTATTTTTCTATTTTAGTGATTTACTTATTATTATCTTTTATTTAAGCTTGATCGATAAGCATTTTTAGTTATATCATTGTATAAATTTATTCTATTGATCAACCCTCTTTTTTTTTTTTTAACAATTTAAAGTGATTTTCTTTGTATTGATTCTTTGGTCTTTTGCTCGATATATTCTTTTATGTTATTATAGGGAGAAGTATTGCACACAATTTCAAGACAAATTTGTAAGAAAAAAAAATGAAATATATATAACAAATTCTAATACACTTAGTGATTGTATATAACTTTTGTTTTTGTTAGAATTTTTTTAAGGTTGCAATTAGATGAAGAAAAATCATGTGATAAGGAGAAAAATGACTTTTTTGAGGTTCTAGATGTATAAGAAAAAAGATTAATTTTATAGGAATGTCTTTTAGTGTTTGTTCAATTAATTGTTAGTGATAAATATGTTTATGTTTGTGCAACCAAATATATTGTCCAATTAATAATTTTTTTTACATAATCAAACCCAACTCAATTGTGTAAATTTTATTTTATTTTACATACTATTTTTTACACTGTCAACAATAATCATAAATTTAATTTGAATAAAATTGAAAAAAATTATTGAATCAATTTTATATGTCAATTAAAAAATAAAGAAAATATATTTTAGCAATGATATCGATGATAATTGGTATATTACCTACCAATTTGACTTTTGCAATACCCTAATTTGATAAAATGTTAATTTTTTTGTAAAATTTTTCATCAAATATGAGGTTGAATTTTGCAACAAGAGACTTTTGTAAAATTGTATTAAATTGAATTAATAATTTTATTAAATATGTATTAAATATGAAATTGAATTCTGATGCTAATCTATACGAGACTTCATAAAATTTATTTCAAAATTCAGTCGTCAAATAAAAATATCAAAACATATAAATTAATTAAAAAATTTAAATATTTATAAATAAATTAAAATGATAAAAAAAATTGAGGAATAAATATTACATAAAAATGAATTAATATTTACAGATAAGAAAATCATAAAAACTATTTACAAAACAAAAAATGAAGAATTAATTAATATTAAATTACATAAATAATGAAATATATCTTTAAGTATTATTGTTCCTAAAACATATGTTAAAGTAATAAAATTTAAATAGTAAAATAAATTTTTAAAAAAATTAATGTAATTTTTTAATATCATTAATTTAGTATTTTTGTAAATATATAAATAAATAATTTTTCCCTCTTTATTATTATTTATTGTTTATATTTATTAAGTATGATACATAATTAATTTTATGTTTCCTTTTTGAATAAAAATTATATTTCTATTATAAGAATAAAAGTATTCTATTATTGTATGTCTCACTTTATATATTATTTATATGTATTTTTTCATGTTATCTGTTATTTTTACAGTAAATATAGGTAAAATTTTTTAATTATAAAAATAAAAATATATGTTAAGGTAATATCCACAATAACAAATGTAACACCGTATCCTCTTAACGTGTGATTAAACGTGACTGAAATTAATTACAAGAGAAAATTTAAATTTAGTTTTATTGAGAAAATTTAATTAAAACACTTTGTATGATTTTATGTGACAAATTCGGATGAAGTTCTAATTAAATTAGAATTTTAATTATATACTGTTAGTGTAAAATTACATTGTGTAAGTGAACATGTAGTCAGAAATTTGTCATGAACCAATCCTAATGTGTCATTAACACATTTTTCCAAGATAATTAACATCTATTTCAAGGTAAATTAATTTTTAATTTACCAACCCACCTTGTGTTCATTTCTTCTTCTATTGGAGCACTCTTGCTCACATATGGGACTACAAGTAAGGGAGCTTATAACTCTACTCTTTTTCTTCTCACCTTTAATATTCTAGCATCAATGTGATGAATTTGAAATAATTACTAAAATGTAAAATGCTGTTAAGAGGTTACTTGTCTCCTAACAAGTTTTCCTTATCTTGATTTTTTTTTTCTGTTATAATTATAGAAGTATGGTGTGAATGAAATATATTGGTTGCTGTGTCGTATGCAAATAATGTAAATCTTATGTGATTTGCTGATTTAGATGTGGTGAAATAACTGTTGATATAGATAATAGTGTGTATGTGTAAATGGATTTACTTATTTGATTATTGAGTCCATACATCCTGCAAAAATGCTAGGACTGATTTACTGAGTTATATGCTGTAAAAAAATTCACTTATTTACAGCACCTAAATGGTAAATTTTGATGAACTAAAATCCTAATATATATATATATATATATATTATTTTATTTTATTTTAATTTTTTTTTTCTTTCTTTGAAGCCTTATGGGATACGAATGTCGTGGGCTACCCGGACATATACATAAAAATACGTTCTACACGTTAAGCAAACTTGACTCCACCCAGAAAACATATATATCTGTCATACTGTGTTGTTGGATTTTAGTAATATCCCCTAATACTTACAACCACTCGGTTATTAATATTTTTTTTAAGTTCTATATAAAGCCACGCCATTAGAAGTGTACAGCCGCGAGGAAGCCACTGTTTCAAAAGGGTGTATATGTTGGAGATCTATTTGATACAGAGGATAAAGGCTAAAGATTATTCTATATATATATATATATATATATATATATATATATATATATATATATATATATAGAGTTGAGGGATAAGTTCTGAAATTTGTGTTTTCATAATTAATAATATTAATTAAAATATTGAATTTTATATTTTAATTTATTAAGAGGATTTTTATGTATCCTCCTCTATTCTAATATGTATATTTTTCCTACATATAAAAGTATAACTTGTTGAGATAAAACTTCCCTTTTAGTATTTGGTTTAGGTTTTAAAATTTTTTTTGGTCAATCTAAATCAAACCAAACCAATTTAATTAAGATTGAGTTGATTTAATTCAGATTATTACGAAAAAAAATAAATTATTATATTTTTAATGACTAATTTTTTCAATAATTGTAGCTGGCTAATGGTGGTTGGAAACCTCCATTTCATAATTAATAGTCTAAAGTATGATTTCACGTTTCTTTTTAGGTGATATTGTGATAGTTAAGTTTAATACATTAGTAAGTTCTTGAAATTTTTGAAAAATTTTAATTAGTTTCCTAAATTTAAAAAATTGTAATTGAATCCTTTATCTTCTACAAATTTTATAATTAAATTCTTAGAATTAATAAAACCAACACACATTGTTATTTTTTCAATGGTTTTAAATTGCTATAAACTAATTCAGAAAATTTAATTACAAAAATTATAAAAATTAAAAATGCAATTATAATTTTTTAATTTAAACACCTAACTAAAATTTTTTAAAATGTTCAAGTCCTATTTATTTATATTAAGTCGCTCCACAAGCCAACTGTTATTCAGCGATTCCCGCCTTTAGAAAGCTGCGTCTAACGGTTTTATTTTGATTGCATCATCACCGTTGAAATTTTCACCCATTTCTAATCTTAGCCATCAATCCTGACCCTTTCTTTCTGGCTTCTATAGAAACCCCCCTTGGCAACGTTCTCCCCCTAGTTCCAAAGTAGCTTAATATGGCTTCACCATATGGTTTCGGTCTTCACTAGCTTTCTTTCATATTGTTCTCGGTTCTTCAACTTGCCGATTGTGTCTGGTTGATTATTTGAATTTCTTGATCCTGAAGTTTTGATCTCCTTATTCTTACGATCTGTTGCCATTTGTGTTTGGAATGTTTTGTTTAACGTTTTGGAGCCTTGTCCATGATTCGGCGATGTCTAATTTGGTTCTTGAATTCTCGGATTTGTCCTTTTGTTCCTATCCTTCTTTTATTATGAGCTTTTAGTTTTCTTGATTTTATTCTCCGTGACTTCCGCTTGAACTTTACAGGAAGATAAGCAATGGATGTGTGGAAGCAGTGGCGGGAGATTATTGATGGACTTTCAGTGAAGCCTTAGGTTTTATTACCATTACACTCATTATTTAATTTCCTTTGTGTTTGTTCTGGATTGGTTATGCTATCTTGTTGGTTGGATTCTGATTTGGTGGTTTTGACTGTGGGCGGTAATATCGGAGTTCTTGTGTTTGTAACAGGAATGATAAGAGTATTAGAGGCACTGGAGTTTATACATTTGGGGAGAATGTGTGACACATTAAGGGGAGGAATATGAGACAGCATGGTTGGGTCTTTGACTCTTTGATTTGATGATCTGTGTCTTGGTTTGGAGAATTCTACAAATCTTCTTTTACTGTTTTCTTGATAATTTTTAATACAATCTATAAAATTATCTTGTCTTCTAATTGGGTATCCACATCCTCTTCGTCTTAGCAGTGCGAGACCGCCCTTTGGAGTAGGAATTATTTCATGCTTCTCTGAGCACTGAAATCTGCAGGGGTTGTGTTACTGAGGTTGACATATTAGCTATAATTCAGTGATGAAGTCTATATTACTCTTTTTATTTACTTGGTTGTTCCATTTGAAAATTTTAATAATATTTTCTTATTGTGATCAAATTTATTTAATATGATCACCTAAATTTTTTAATGCTATGACATTTGTAGGGGATTGTTGTTCTATGTGACTTCACTTATAATAATTTCTTCTCAAGTGATCAATTGGATCTTAAAATATGTTATGTTGTTTACTCTAATAAAGTTTCTCTAGCAGTGAGAATGAAAATTACAAGCTTGGTTTGGTGGGGATTGTTGTTTTATGTGACTTCTGTATTGCTATAATGTGGAGTCTGAATAAATCTTTTCTTTTTAGGCGTATCCAAATTAAGGACAGCATCTTAAAGCATGTCTTTTGATTCGAATATAGAAGTTTTTTCAGGATTTATTTATTTATTTTTTTAGGTGAGGAATGTTAATCTAGGTATCTCATGTTTTGCAGATTGCGGGCTTTGAAAATGAAATTTTTATGGTGCCTGACGCAATCACTGTTGTTTTTGTGTGTTCATTATGAATGGTCTATCTTCTTTCGCAGGCTCTCGATTGGTTGTTTTGAAGGTGTAGGGCAACCTACCGATGCCAGAGTTCTGGTGTGCATCATTGATGGTAGGAGTTAACCATTTCTAGGAAGAGTATTCGGTCGGGTCTTCATCTTTGTTGTGATGATTTGACAGCCACTTGATATTTTTTTTTATATAATTTTCAAATCACAAGTACTTTCTCTCTTAATTGAATATTATCTTTCTAACATCATATTCAGAATTGGAATTGTTCAATCTTGGTGTTAAGTAGATTGCAGGTTGGTTCCAAACAACATTAGGCATTTTCTTGTACGGTAATCTTTTCCTTGTTCTGACTTTTTAGACTTGTTTGTCTTTTCTTGTTTTTGTTTCTCTGACATGTGCATTTTACATGCATTCATGCATGCATGCATACATACATACATACATACATACATACATACATACATACGACCATAGAAAATTAGAATTTATTTTCTTGACTTTTATTTGCTTGTCCAATAATGTGATTTGCATGTTGTGACTGGAAGGTATTGATTGGTTCACTATGATGTGATGATATACTGATACAATCTTCTTTTTTCTTTTTATAATGGTTGTTCTGTGCTGGCTACCTTTTTCACTAGGTCCTGTATTGGTTGTTCTAAATGTGTATGGTAAGCTAGGAAAGTCAAGATTTTGTTTTTCTTTTTTGGATCACTATTAGAAGGGGTTGGAGATTTTCACATGTTTTTGAAGAATACATGTTTATTTGGTTGGGAATTTAGTTTCAGATATTGATTTGCTTATTGATTTGAGAAATTACTATTGCATTTTTTTAATTTTTCAAATGATTTATAGGTACATGTCCTTAACCCCTTTGGGCCTAGCCACGTGGCCCGAGGCCCACGATAACGGACTAACCACCTTTCCCTCCACTCTGCTGCTATACTATACAAGGCATTACATACCTCTGAGTAAAAATCTAAGTGTCATTGTTCACCTCTTACAAACCTTGACTTAGGCATCGAAATGTTTTTGCAGGTGACAACGAGATGCCGCCGCTCGACGAAGCCATCTCTGCTGTTTGGAGCGTCATTGTCGTTCAAGGTACCAAAGCACCGCCCTCAAACAATATCCATATCTGTACTCTCAACTAGATGTATCTGCTTCATTACGACAACAGTTTTGGAATGGGATTTGTTTCCACCGTAAAATTAGCATCAAAATCTATAGGTAGGTGGAAATTTTGTCATGATGTGAATGAAAGTCTACTATGGTGTTGTCCCTTGTTGGATTCCCGGACTCATGTGTTTTGTCCAGCTTTCCTTTATTTGTTTTGGTTTGTTGATTTATTTTCTTGTGGGTTTGATAGGGACGATGGGCAACAAAATGTGTGGTTGCGGAAGCGCATTGGTTGGAGAGTATTGTTTCATTCTTATGTACGTCATTATGATTTATGGCACCTGACGCAGTCACTGTTGCTTTTGTGTATTCATTCTAAAGGGTCTATCTTCTTCCACAGGCTCTCGATCGATTGTTTTCAAGGTGTAAGGCAACTTATCAGTGCCAAAGTTCTGGTGTACATCATTAAAGGTAGGTGTTACCCATTTTTGGGAAGAGTATTTGGTCAGGCGTTCATCTGTGTTGTGATGATTTCACAGCCTGTTGATTTTTTTTTTATATAATTTGCAAATCACAAGGACTTTCTCTCTTAATTGAATATTATCTTTCTATAATCATATTCGGAATTGGAATTGTTGGATCTTGGTCTTAAGCACCTTGCAGGTTGCTTCCAAACAACATTAGGTGTTTTCTTGTGCGGTAATCCGTTTCTTATTCAGACTTTTTATACTTGCTTGTCTCTTCTCATTTTTGTTTCTCTGACATGTGCATTTTACATACATTCATGCATGCATGCATACATACATACATACATACATACATAAAAAATTAGAATTTATTTTCTTGAGTTTTATTTGCTTGTCCATAAATGGGATTTGCACGCCGTGACTGGAAGGTATTGACTGGTTCACTGCAATGTGATGATATGCTGATACAATCTTCTTTTTTGTTTTTATAATGCTTGTTCTGCGTCTGCTACCTTTTTCACTGGGTCCTGTATTGTTTGTTCTGAAAATGTACGGTAAGCTGGCAAAGTCAAGATTTTTTTTCTTTATTTGATCACTATTGGAAGGGGCTGGAGATTTTCACATCTTTATGAAGAATGCACGTTTGTTTGGTTTGGAATTTAGTTTCAGCTACCAATCTGCTTATTGATTTGCAAAATTACTATTGTACTGTTTTTAATTTTTCAAATGATTTATAGGTATATTTTCTGGACCCTCTTTGGGCCTTGCCACGTGGCCCAAGGCCCACGGTAACGGACTAACCACCTTTCCCCCTACTCTGCTACTATACAACGCATTACGTGCCTTCAGGTAAAAATCTACCCGTCATTGTTCCCCTTTTAAAGACATTGACTTAGGCATCGGAGTGTCTTTGCAGGTGACAACGAGATGCCGCTACTCGACGAAGCCATCTCTACTACTTGGAGCGTCCTCGTTATTCGAGGTATCAAAGCATCACCCTCAAACAATAACCATATCTGTACTCTCAACTGGACATATCTGCTTCAGTACGGTAGCAGTTTTGGAATTAGATTTGTTTCCACCGTATATTTAGCATTAGAATCTATAGGTAGGTGGAAATTTTCCCAAGATGTGAATCAACATCTACTACGGTGTTGTCCTTTCCTAGATTCAGTCACTGTTGTTTTTGTGTATTCATTCTGAAGGGTCTATCTTCTTCCGCAGGCTCTCGATCGATTGTTTTCAAGGTGTAAGGCAACCTATCGGTGCCAGAGTTCTTGTGTACATCATTAAAGGTAGGTGTTACCCATTTTTGGGAAGAGTATTTGGTCAGGCGTTCCTCTTTGTTGTGATGATTTCACAGCCTGTTGTTTTTTTTTTTTTTTTTATATAATTTGCAAATCATAAGGGATTTCTCTCTTAATTGAATATTATCTTTCTAACATCATATTCGGAATTGGAATTGTTGGATCTTGGTCTTAAGCACCTTGCAGGTTGCTTCCAAACAACATTAGGCGTTTTCTTGTGTGGTAATCCTTTTCTTATTCAGACTTTTTATACTTCTTTGTCTCTTCTCGTTTTCGTTTCTCTGACATGTGCATTTTACATACATTCATGCATGCATGCATGCATACATACATACATACATACATAGAAAATAAGAATTTATTTTTTTGAGTTTTATTTGCTTGTCCATAAGTGGGATTTGCATGTCGTGACTAGAAGGTATTGACTGGTTCACTACAATGTGATGATATGCTGATAAATCTTCTTTTTTGTTTTTATAATGCTTGTTCTGCGTCCGCTACCTTTTCCACTGGGTCCTGTATTGGTTGTTCTGAAAATGTACGGTAAGTTGGCAAAGTCAAGATTTTTTTTCTTTATTTGATCACTATTGGAAGGGGCTGGAGATTTTCACATCTTTATGAAGAATGCACGTTTGTTTGGTTTGGAATTTAGTTTCAGCTACCAATCTGCTTATTGATTTGCAAAATTACTATTGTACTGTTTTTAATTTTTCAAATGATTTATAGGTATATTTTCTGGACCCCCTTTGGGCCTTGCCACGTGGCCCAAGGCCCACGGTAACGGATTAACCACCTTTCCCCCTACTCTGCTACTATACAATGCATTACGTGCCTTCAGGTAAAAATCTACGCGTCATTGTTCACCTTTTAAAGACACTGACTTAGGCATCAGAGTGTCTTTGCAGGTGACAACGAGATGCCGCCGCTCGACGAAGCCATCTCTGCTGCTCGGAGCGTCCTCGCTGTTCAAGGTACCAAAGCATCGCCCTCAAACAATATCCATATTTGCACTCTCAACTGGATATATCCGCTTCAGTACGGTAGCAGTTTTGGAATTGGATTTGTTTCCACTGTATATTTAGCATTAGAATCTATAGGTAGGTGGAAATTTTCCCAAGATGTGAATCAACATCTACTACGGTGTTGTCCTTTCCTGGATTCTTGAACTCATGTCTTTTCTCCACCTTTCCTTTATTTGTTTTGGTTTGTTGATTTATTTTCTTGTGGGTTTGACAGGGACGATGGGCAACAAAATGTGTGGCTGCGGAAGCGCATTGGTTGGAGAGTACTGTTTCACTCTTATGTAAGTCATTATGATTTATGGCGCCTGACGCAGTCACTGTTGTTTTTGTGTATTCATTCTGAAGGGTCTATCTTCTTCCGCAGGCTCTCGATCGATTGTTTTCAAGGTGTAAGGCAACCTATCGGTGCCAGAGTTCTTGTGTACATCATTAAAGGTAGGTGTTACCCATTTTTGGGAAGAGTATTTGGTCAGGCGTTCCTCTTTGTTGTGATGATTTCACAGCCTGTTGTTTTTTTTTTTTTTTTATATAATTTGCAAATCACAAGGGATTTCTCTCTTAATTGAATATTATCTTTCTAACATCATATTCGGAATTGGAATTGTTGGATCTTGGTCTTAAGCACCTTGCAGGTTGCTTCCAAACAACATTAGGCGTTTTCTTGTGTGGTAATCCTTTTCTTATTCAGACTTTTTATACTTCTTTGTCTCTTCTCGTTTTCGTTTCTCTGACATGTGCATTTTACATACATTCATGCATGCATGCATGCATACATACATACATACATACATAGAAAATAAGAATTTATTTTTTTGAGTTTTATTTGCTTGTCCATAAGTGGGATTTGCATGTCGTGACTAGAAGGTATTGACTGGTTCACTACAATGTGATGATATGCTGATAAATCTTCTTTTTTGTTTTTATAATGCTTGTTCTGCGTCCGCTACCTTTTCCACTGGGTCCTGTATTGGTTGTTCTGAAAATGTACGGTAAGTTGGCAAAGTCAAGATTTTTTTCTTTATTTGATCACTATTGGAAGGGGCTGGAGATTTTCACATCTTTATGAAGAATGCACGTTTGTTTGGTTTGGAATTTAGTTTCAGCTACCAATCTGCTTATTGATTTGCAAAATTACTATTGTACTGTTTTTAATTTTTCAAATGATTTATAGGTATATTTTCTGGACCCCCTTTGGGCCTTGCCACGTGGCCCAAGGCCCACGGTAACGGATTAACCACCTTTCCCCCTACTCTGCTACTATACAATGCATTACGTGCCTTCAGGTAAAAATCTACGCGTCATTGTTCACCTTTTAAAGACACTGACTTAGGCATCAGAGTGTCTTTGCAGGTGACAACGAGATGCCGCCGCTCGACGAAGCCATCTCTGCTGCTCGGAGCGTCCTCGCTGTTCAAGGTACCAAAGCATCGCCCTCAAACAATATCCATATTTGCACTCTCAACTGGATATATCCGCTTCAGTACGGTAGCAGTTTTGGAATTGGATTTGTTTCCACTGTATATTTAGCATTAGAATCTATAGGTAGGTGGAAATTTTCCCAAGATGTGAATCAACATCTACTACGGTGTTGTCCTTTCTTGGATTCTTGAACTCATGTCTTTTCTCCACCTTTCCTTTATTTGTTTTGGTTTGTTGATTTATTTTCTTGTGGGTTTGACAGGGACGATGGGCAACAAAATGTGTGGCTGCGGAAGCGCATTGGTTGGAGAGTACTGTTTCACTCTTATGTAAGTCATTATGATTTATGGCGCCTGACGCAGTCACTGTTGTTTTTGTGTATTCATTCTGAAGGGTCTATCTTCTTCCGCAGGCTCTCGATCGATTGTTTTCAAGGTGTAAGGCAACCTATCGGTGCCAGAGTTCTTGTGTACATCATTAAAGGTAGGTGTTACCCATTTTGGGAAGAGTATTTGGTCAGGCGTTCCTCTTTGTTGTGATGATTTCACAGCCTGTTGTTTTTTTTTTTTTTTTTATATAATTTGCAAATCACAAGGGATTTCTCTCTTAATTGAATATTATCTTTCTAACATCATATTCGGAATTGGAATTGTTGGATCTTGGTCTTAAGCACCTTGCAGGTTGCTTCCAAACAACATTAGGCGTTTTCTTGTGTGGTAATCCTTTTCTTATTCAGACTTTTTATACTTCTTTGTCTCTTCTCGTTTTCGTTTCTCTGACATGTGCATTTTACATACATTCATGCATGCATGCATGCATACATACATACATACATACATAGAAAATAAGAATTTATTTTTTTGAGTTTTATTTGCTTGTCCATAAGTGGGATTTGCATGTCGTGACTAGAAGGTATTGACTGGTTCACTACAATGTGATGATATGCTGATAAATCTTCTTTTTTGTTTTTATAATGCTTGTTCTGCGTCCGCTACCTTTTCCACTGGGTCCTGTATTGGTTGTTCTGAAAATGTACGGTAAGTTGGCAAAGTCAAGATTTTTTTTCTTTATTTGATCACTATTGGAAGGGGCTGGAGATTTTCACATCTTTATGAAGAATGCACGTTTGTTTGGTTTGGAATTTAGTTTCAGCTACCAATCTGCTTATTGATTTGCAAAATTACTATTGTACTGTTTTTAATTTTTCAAATGATTTATAGGTATATTTTCTGGACCCCCTTTGGGCCTTGCCAGGTGGCCCAAGGCCCACGGTAACGGATTAACCACCTTTCCCCCTACTCTGCTACTATACAATGCATTACGTGCCTTCAGGTAAAAATCTACGCGTCATTGTTCACCTTTTAAAGACACTGACTTAGGCATCAGAGTGTCTTTGCAGGTGACAACGAGATGCCGCCGCTCGACGAAGCCATCTCTGCTGCTCGGAGCGTCCTCGCTGTTCAAGGTACCAAAGCATCGCCCTCAAACAATATCCATATTTGCACTCTCAACTGGATATATCCGCTTCAGTACGGTAGCAGTTTTGGAATTGGATTTGTTTCCACTGTATATTTAGCATTAGAATCTATAGGTAGGTGGAAATTTTCCCAAGATGTGAATCAACATCTACTACGGTGTTGTCCTTTCCTGGATTCTTGAACTCATGTCTTTTCTCCACCTTTCCTTTATTTGTTTTGGTTTGTTGATTTATTTTCTTGTGGGTTTGACAGGGACGATGGGCAACAAAATGTGTGGCTGCGGAAGTGCATTGGTTGGAGAGTACTGTTTCACTCTTATGTAAGTCATTATGATTTATGGCGCCTGACGCAGTCACTGTTGTTTTTGTGTATTCATTCTGAAGGGTCTATCTTCTTCCGCAGGCTCTCGATCGATTGTTTTCAAGGTGTAAGGCAACCTATCGGTGCCAGAGTTCTTGTGTACATCATTAAAGGTAGGTGTTACCCATTTTTGGGAAGAGTATTTGGTCAGGCGTTCATCTTTGTTGTGATTATTTCACAGCTTGTTGATTTTTTTTATATAATTTGTAAATCACAAGAACTTTCTCTCTTAATTTAATATTATCTTTCTAACATCATATTCATAATTGGAATTGTTGGATCTTGGTCTTAAGCTTCTTGCAGGTTGCTTCCAAACAACATTAGGCGTTTTCTTGTCTGGTAATCCTTTCCTTATTCAGACTTTTTATACTTCGTTGTCTCTTCTCATTTTTGTTTCTCTGACATGTGCATTTTACATACATTCATGCATGCATGCATACATACATACATACATACATAGAAAATTAGAATTTATTTTCTTGAGTTTTATTCGCTTGTCCAAAAGTGGGATTTGCATGCCGTGACTGGAAGGTATTGACTGGTTCACTGCAATGTGATGATATGCTGATACAATCTTCTTTTTAGTTTTTATAATGCTTGTTCTGCGTCTGCTACCTTTTTCACTGGGTCCTGTATTGGTTGTTCTGAAAATGTACGGTAAGTTGGCAAAGTCAAGATTTTTTTTCTTTTTTGGATTACTATTGGAAGGGGCTGGAGATTTTCACATGTTTCTGAAGAATGCATGTTTGTTTGGTTGGGAATTTAGTTTTAGCTACCCATCTGCTTATTGATTTGCAAAATTACTATTGTACTGTCTTTAATTTTTCAAATGATTTATAAGTATATTTTCTGGACCCCTTTTGGGCTTAACCACGTGGCCTGAGGCCTACGGTAATGGACTAACCACCTTTCCCTCCACTCAGTTGCTAAACAAGGCATGACATGCCTTTAGGTAAAATTCTAAACATCATTATTCACCTCTTACAGACACTGACTTAGGCATCAGAGTGTCTTTGCAGGTGAGAACGAGATGCCGCTGCTCAACGAAGCCATCTCTACTGCTAGGAGCATCCTTGCTATTCGAGGTACCAAAGCACCGCCCTTGAACAATATCCATATCTGTACTTTTAACTCGATATATCCGCTTCATTACGGCAAAAGTTTTGGAATGGGACTTGTTTCCACCGTATATTTAGCATTAGAATCTATAGGTAGGTGGAAATTTTGTCAAGATGTGAATCAACATCTATTACGGTGTTGTCCCTTCCTGGATTCTTGAACTCATGTGTTTTGTCCAGCTTTCCTTTATTTGTTTTCGTTTGTTGATTTATTTTCTAGTGGGTTTGATAGGGACGACAGGGAACAAAATGTGTGGCCAGGGAAGCGCATTGGTTGGAGAGTACTGTTTCACTCTTATGTAAGTCATTATGATTTATGGTGCCTGACGCAATCACTGTTGTTTTTCTGTGTTCATTGTAACACCCTCACTTTTATTAATTGTTTTATTTATTTATTCTATATTTAATTTTAAAAAAATCGGGAAGGAATCTAAAAATTCTGATCCCCACGGTTAAACTCAGAATGTTGAAAACTATCTAATCGTGATTTTCAATAATTTTTCCAAGTTGAAGTCCGAAGAAATTCGAAAATGACGATTTTGTCCTTATTGGTCAATATTAAGGGCTGACATGAGAAAAAGATTCACTTGATATTAAAATGTCAAATTGAGTTTAAAATCATGTCATATGTATTAAAATATAATTTTGGGAATTTTTTGGGAATTTTCTGAAATTCTTGTACAACATGACCAAAATACCCCTAGTTGTCAAATAACCAACTCAGTACTGGTTTGACATCCAAAAATGATGAAAATGATATTTTTAGTACATTTCTGGGTAAAATATGTAATTTTATAATTTTCATAAAAATTTGAGCATTTATTGAATTAAAATGAATTTAATATGAATTTTCTAAGCTTAAAATATATAACATATATATTTATAATTCGAAAAAAATTAAAGTTTATTTTTAGAAATTATTTTTGATGAAAAATATTACATTTGTTCAGATTTATATCTAAATTAATTATTTTGGTATTAAAAGTTAATTTTTTTCAAGTTTAGGCGATTTTATCGGTACCGGCTAATTAATTAACAGTCAAAATTTATACTGTAAATCTTTGGGACAGTTGCTATCCCACGTACCAGCTCTAGCAAGGGGTGATTCATCCCCTATATGAATATGTGTCCCTAATAAAAAAAATAAAAATTGCATTTTTGACATCATGGATGATATCATCAATGGACACCTAGGTTCATTTTTTTTCCTATAAATAGACACCACTTAGAACTGAATTCTTCATCCCATTTCTCCTTTCACCACCGTAAGCTTCCATAGAAAAATTCTCTCTCTTTAGAAAATTTTCTTTTACTTTGTTTTTATGCTAAAATTCTACTAGTTTTCCGATAACTAGTAAAAATCCTCTTCCTAGGAGCTCTATACCAACAACTTCACCAACTCTTTGAGGTAATGGGGGGAGTGGGGTTGGTTCTAATTTTCAATTACTTTGCATGTTGGTAGGAAGGGTTTTCCCCTAAACCCGTTTAGGCTTTAGTTTTACTATTAATATTATTGTTATATTATTTGATGTTAAACTTTAAATTTTGATAAGTTATTATTTTGCTCAAATTTAAATTATTAAATTATACCAAGCTGTTACTCTGCTCAATTTTAGAAAATTAAAATGCACTTGCTAAGCTGTTACTCTGCTCATTTTTAGAAAATTAAAATGCATTTACTAAGATGTTACTCTGCTCAATTTTAGATAATTAAAATACTCTTATTAAGTAGTTATGATGTTCAAATTTAGACAACCATAGTATAATTATTAAGTTGTTATACTGCTCGAATTTAAACAATTACAGTAGAATTACTAAGCTGCTATACTGCCCAAATTTAGAAAAAATATTTTTAGCTATTATGATAAATAATTAAATAATTAAATTATCAAATTTTAGTAATACTCAATTAGCTTAGCAAAAATAGTAGAAGAAATAAACCATAAATCTCATAATATGAAACTAAAGATAGAAATTATTTTATGAGCTATTTATGAATTTATTTTTAGAAAACTACTATAGAAATTTCAGTTTAAGTTCTTATCGTTCAGGTAAGGTCTAGACACACTAATAGACCATCTGTAAAAATTTCATAAATTTTAAAGCTTATTTAGTACTTCTAATTGTGCTCTATAAGTGCCTGTGGACACATTTTCTTAGAAATACTAAATTTCAAAAATCTTCGAAAAAATTCTAAAAATTCATGATAAAATTCTAATTATTTTTCTAAGTTTAAAAATTATTTTTATGGAATTTTTTGACCATTCTATGATTTATTTCTTAATTATCAGTCTTTATTTTAATTTGTATATCTTTATTTTTATTGAATTATTGCTTATGTGCTTTAATTTGAATTATGACTTATGTTAATGATATGTATGGATCAAATCTCTGTAATATAAGGCAGAGATATTAGTAGAAATTATACTGGTGCTCAAATACTTGAGACCAGAATGAACCTTTAGAAATTAATATATTAGTGAGTAATGTAAAGCAAGGGACATGCAGTGGCATGACACCCTGTTAGGGAAGCTACAGTTTGGTACGCTGAGGAATGAAAGGCAGGGACCCATTTGGGAGGTCTCGGGGGTAGGCATCGAGTGGTGAAAGTCCTAATAGCCAGGGTAGCGCCCGTGAGCTGGGATATTCACCTGACCAAGCTCGATAATCCCGACAACTGCTCAGCATTCCGGGATTGGTTCGAGAGTATACCTCTATAAATGGACGTCCTGACTGATATTTGTTCCTCATTGATGATGAGGACTGTACCATGTGATGATGTTGATGAGATATATGTACTCCCAGTCACTTCCCAGGTTCTGTTAAGAACTATTACTCACTGATGGGAAGTATGGATCCATACCAAGTCAAGGGTAGTGTAGTATAACTTAGAATAAACCCTAGGTTCCCTTCCTTAATTGTATTTAAATTCCTACCATACATGTGAAAGTGATTTAGAACAAATCACCTCACTCCATTATTTTTGTTATGCATGTTGAATCGTGATTATTGAAGATGATAACAATGCCTGATGATGCTGAGGAAGAGCCAGAGGATACTTCTCCAGATTTGAAGACCTAGTTTATAATATTTTCTTAAGGGATAGGGTAGATAAATACTGCTCTGTATAGGATCTTTTTTTTTATGTATATATTGGGTTAGGTAGTATATGTCTTTTGATGTATTTTTGTTTTCTCTTCGACTATTATGTACTACTCAAACCATGATGTACAGTTGGATATATATATACATAAGCAGTTTTTATCATTTCACTTTTATTTCTAAATTCTGTTTTTCTATTGCTAATATCAAAGAAAAAAAAAATTACTCACATTTTCATCAACTTAAAGTAATAATTAAAATTAAGGGAGTGTTACATTCATTCTAAAGGGTCTATCTTGTACCGCAGGGTCTCGATCGGTTGTGTTGAAGGTGTAGGGCAACCTACCGGTGCCAGAGTTCTGGTGTGCATCATTGAAGGTAGGAGTTACCCAATTTTGGGAAGAGTATTTGGTCCAGTCTTCATCTTTGTTGCGATATTACACAACCACTTGATTTTATTTTTTTTATATAATTTGCAAATCACAAGGACTTTCTCTCTTAATTGAATATTATCTTTCTAATATCATTTTCGGAATTGGAATTGTTGGGTCTTGGTTTTAAGCTCCTTGTAGGTTGCTTCCAAACAACATTAGGCATTTTCTTGTGGGGTAATCCTTTCCTTGTTCTGACTTTTTAAACTTGTTTGTCTTTCCTCGTTTATGTTTCTCTGACAAGTGCACTTTACATACATTCATGCAGGCATGCATACATACATACATACATTGAAAATTAGAATTTATTTTCTTGACTTTTATTTGCTTGTTCATAAATGCGATTTGCACGCTGTGACTGGAAGTTATTGACTGGTTAACTGCGATGTGATGATATGTTGATACAATCTTCTTTTTTGTTTTTATAATGCTTGTTCTGCGTCCGCTACCTTTTTCACTGGGTCCTGTATTGGTTGTTCTGAAAATGTACGGTAAGTTGGCAAAGTCAAGATTTTTTTTTCCTTTTTCGAATCACTATTGGGAGGGGCTGGAGATTTTCACATGTTTATGAAGAATGCATGTTTGTTTGGTTGGGAGTTTAGTTTCAGCTACGGATCTGCTTATATATTTGAGAAATTACTATCGTACTGTTTTAAAATTTTCAAATGATTTATAGGTATATTTTCTGGACCGACTTTGGGCCTAGCCATGTGGCCTAAGGCCCATGGTAACGGACTAAGCACCTTTCCATCCACTCTACTGCTATACAAGGCATTACATGCTTTCAGGTAAAAATCTAAGCGTCAATCTTCACCTCTTACAGACATTGACTTGGACATCAGAGTGTCTTTGCCGGTGCCAACGAGATGTCGCTGCTCAACGAAACCATGTCTATTGCCTGAAGCGTCCTCGCCGTCCGAGGTAGCAAAGCACCGCCCTCGAACAATATCCATATCTGTGCTCTGAACTAGATATATCTACTTCATTACGGCAGCAGTTTTGGAATGGGATTTCTTCCCACCGTATATTTAGCATCAGAATATATAGGTAAGTGGAAATTTTGTCAAGATGTGAATCAACATCTACTACGGTGTTGTCCTTTCCTGGATTCTCGAACTCATGTGTTTTATCCAGCTTTCCTTTATTTGTTTTCGGTTGTTGATTTATTTTCTGGTGGGTTTGACAGGGATGATGGGCAACAAAATGTGTGGTCGGGGAAACGCACTAGTTTGAGAGTACTGTTTCACTATTATGTAAGTCATTATGATTTATGGCGCCTGACGCAATCACTATATTTTTTGTGTGATCATTCTCAAGGGTCTATCTTTTTTCGTAGGCTCTCGATTGATTGTTTTCAAGGTGTAGGGCAACGTACCGGTGCCAGAGTTTTGGGGTGCATCATTAAAGGTAAGAGTTACCCATTCTTGGGAAGAGTATTTGGTCGGGTCTTCATCTTTGTTGCGATGGTTTCAAAGCTATTTGATTTTTTTTATATATAATTTGGAAATCACAAGGACTTTTTGTCTTAATTGAATATTATATTTCTAACATCATATTTGGAATTGGAATTGTTGGATCTTGGTTTTAAGCGCCTTGCAGGTTGCTTCCAACAACATTAGGCATTTTCTTATGGGGTAATCCTTTCCTTGTTGTGACCTTTTAGACTTGTTTGTCTTTCCTCATTTTTGTTTCTCTGACATGTGCACTTTACATGCATTCATGCATGCATGCATACATACATAGATACATACATAGAAAATCAGAATTTATTTTCTTGAGTTTTATTTGCTTGTCCATAAATGCGATTTGCATGCCGTGACTGGAAGGTATTAACTGATTCACTACGATGTGATGATATGCTGATACAATCTTCCTTTTTGTTTTGATAATGCTTGTTCTGCATCGGCTACCTTTTTCACTGGGTCCTGTATTGGTTGTTCTAAAAGTGTACGGTAAGTTGGCAAAGTCAATATTTTTTTTTCTTTTCTAGACCATTATTGGAAGGAGATTTTCACATGTTTATGAAGAATGCACGTTTGTTTGGTTGGGAATTTAGTTTCAGCTGCTGATTTGCTTATTGATTTGAGAAATTACTATTGTACTATTTTTAATTTTTCAAATGATTTACAGGTAAATTTTCTGTACCACCTTTGGGCCTAACCACATGGCTTAAGGCCCACTTTAACAGACTAACCACCTTTCCCTCCACTTTGTTGCTATACAAGGCATTACATGCCTTCAGGTAAAAATCTAAGTGTCAATCTTCACCTTTTACAGACACTGATTTAGGCATCAGAGTGTCTTTGCAGGTGACAACGAGATGTCGCCACTCGACGAAGCCATCTTTGCTGCCTGGAGCGTCCTTGCCATTCGAGGCACCAAAGCACCGCCCTCGAACAATATCCATATCTGTACTCTCAACTGGATATATCCGCTTTATTACGGCAGCAGGTTTTGTAACACCCCTACTTTTATACATTAAATTATTCTGTATGTTTAAAAATTGTTTTTAAGTCATCAATGTATTTAGAACAATTAATAATAATTTTAGAAAATTTCCTAGAATTTATTGAGATAATTTTTGTAAAATGACAAAAATACCCCTAGTTGACTGTGGAAACCAACCGGAGACTTTTTGACCTCAAAATATTTTGAAAATTTTATATTAAGTATCTCTCATTATAAAAAATTTATTTTGAGAGAAAAGTAGTGAAAAATATAATAATCCTACTTCAATTCTTCCATTGTTTTTTTTATAATAATTGGCAATACAATTCTGAAAAATCGGAAAGGAATTTTGAAATTCTGACTCTCACCAATTTGCTCAAAATTTCAAGAGCTATTTAATCGTAATTTTTAATAATTTTTCCGAGCCAGAGCCCAAAAAAATTAGAAAATGACAATTTTGTCCTTATTCCTCAACATTAAGAACTGACATGAGGAAAAGATTCAATTGACATTCAAATGTCAATTTGAGCTTGGAATTATGTCATATATATTAAAATATAATTTTGGAAATTTTTGGAAATTTTCTGGAATTTCTGTGTAAAATGACCAAAATACCCTCGCGTGTTTAATAAACCAACCAGTACTGGTTTGACATTCAAAAAGGGTGAAAATGGTAATTTTAGTTTAATTATGGGTAAAATATTTAATTTTAGAATTTTGATAAAAATTTTGGTATTTATTGAGTTAAAATGGATTTTCTAGCTCAAAAATACAAAATAAATACATATAATTTTAAATAAATTAATAAAAATTAAAATTTATTATTAGAAATTTATTTTTGATGAAAAATAATGTATTTTTCCAGTTTTGCATTAAAATACATTATTTTGATATTAAAAGCTAATTTTTCAAGTTTAGGCATTTTTATCGGTATCGGTTAATTCACCTACAGATAAAATTTGACACATGGAGGCTTGGGACAGCTGGTGGAGCATGTCCCCAACCCTAAAATAGGTGATTCACCACCTATTTGGGATATGTGTCCTTAAATTGGATTAAAAATAAATAAAAATTGGATTTATGACATAATAGTGACATAATGGATGATGTAAAATGGTGGGACACCTAAGCCCCCTCTTCCTCTATAAATACCACCATCCATGGAGAATATTTTCACCATCCTTTCCTCCATAAGCTAGAGAGCTGCTCTCTCTAAAATCTTCTCTCTCTAGAAATTTTTCTTATTTTGTCTTTATGTTAAAATTTTACTAGTTTTCCAACAACTAGTAAAGTTCTCTTTCTAGGAGCTTTGCATAAGCAATTTCATCCTCTCTATCAATTATCTTAGAGGTAATGGGGGGAGTGGGGTTGGTTCTAAATTACTGTCACTTTGCATGTTGGTAGGAAGGGTTTTCCCCTAAACTCGTTTAGACTTAAATTTTACTATTGTTATTATTGTTTAAAGTTAAACTTTAATTTTTACTAAGTTGTTACTCTGCCCAAATTTAGATTATTAAATCATGATTATTAAATTGTTACTCTGCTCAAATTTAAATTATTAAATTTTACTTGCTAAGCTGTTACTCTGTTCAATTTTAGAAAATAAAAATTCATTTACTAAGTTGTTACTCTGCTCAAATTTAGAAAATCAAAATGCATTTATTTAGTTGTTATTCTGCCAAAATTTTAGTAATTATACTATAATTGTTATATCGTTATTCGGTTAAAATTTTGGTATAATGCAATTTCTGCAAAATAAGGCAAAAATGTTGATTGTACTGGTGCTCAAATTAAATAAGACTAGGGAAACCTCTGCTTGAAAAATTAGGAATTGATAATTTAGTGAGTAATGTAAAGTAAGTGACATGCAGTAGCATGGCACCCTGCTAGGGAAGCCACAGTTTGGTACGCTAAGGAATGAAAGGCAGGGACCCACTTGCAGAGGTCTTGGGGGTAAGCATCGAGTGGTGAAGGTCCCAATAGCCAAGGTAGTGCCCTTGAGCCGGGATATTCGCCTGACCAAACTCGATAACCCCGACAACTACTCAGCATTCCAGGATTGGTTTGAGAGTATACCTCTATAAATGGATATCCTAAATTGTTATTTTGTTCCTCAATGATGATGAGAACTGTACCATGTGATGGTGGTGAGAGAGGTATATGTACTCCCAGTCACTTCCCAGGTTCTGTTGAGAACTATTACCCATTAATGGGAAGTATGGATCCATACCTAGTCAAGGGTAGTCGGATACAACTTAGAATAACCTTAGGATCTCTTATGTTGTCAATTGTGTTTTATCTTTGTTTTATGGTAGATTTCCTACCGTACATGTAAAAGTGATTATAGAACAAAACACCTCACTCCATTATTTTCTTCTATGTATGATTGATCGTGATTATTGAAGACGACATTAACGCTCTGTGATGCTGAGTATGAGATAAAGAACATCTCAACGGGGGAGGACCTGAAGACCTATAGTATTTTCTTTTTGTATAAGGGATAGGGTAGATAAATACTGCTCTATATAGGATCTTTTTGATGTATATAGTGGGCTAGGTAGTATATGTATTTTGATGTACTTTTGTTTTCTGACTGTTATGTATTACTCAAACCATGATGTACAGTTTTATGAAATATATGTATATATCTTTCATATTTTATTACCATTTCCAAATTCTGTTAAGTTTGGAATTTCTTTTAAAACTGGAGAAATTTTACACGCATTTTTATTTACTTAAACTTAATAACTAAATTAATATGAATTGGTGTTATAGGTTTGGAATGGGATTTGTTTACATCGTATATTTAGCATTAGAATTTATAAGTAGGTGGAAATTTTGTCAAGATGTGAATCAACATCTATTACGGTGTTGTCCCTTCTTGGATTCTTGAACTCATGTGTTTTGTCCAGCTTTTCTTTATTTGTTTTCGTTTGTTGATTTCTTTTCTAGTGGGTTTGACGGGGACGATGGGCAACAAAATGTGTAGCCGTGGAAGCGCATTGGTTGGAGAGTACCATTTCATTCTTATGTAAGTCATTTTAATTTCTAGCACCTAACACAATCATTGTTGTTTTTGTGTGTTCACTCTGAAGGGTCTATCTCCTTCCACAGGCTCTCGATCGGTTGTTTTCAGGGTGTAGGGCAACCTACCAGTGCCAGAGTTCTGGTGTGCATCATTGATGGTAGGAGTTAACCATTTCTAGGAAGAGTATTTGGTCGGGTCTTCATCTTTGTTGTGATGATTTGACAGCCACTTGATATTTTTTTTTATATAATTTGCAAATCACAAGTACTTTCTCCCTTAATTGAATATTATCTTTCTAACATCATATTCAGAATTGAAATTGTTGGATCTTGGTTTTAAGCACCTTGTAGGTTGCTTCCAAATAACATTAGGCGTTTTCTTGTGGGGTAATGCTTTCCTTATTCAGACTTTTTAGACTTGTTTGTCTTTTCTCGTTTTTTTTTCTCTGACATGTGCACTTTACATACATTCATGCATGCATGGAAACATACATACATACATGCATAGAAAATTAGAATTTATTTTATTGACTTTTATTTGCTTGTCGATAAATATTATTTGCACGCCGTGACCAGAATGTATTGACTGGTTTACTGCGATGTGATGATATGCTGATACAATCTACTTTTTTGTTTTTAGAATACTTGTTCTGTGCCGGCTTCCTTTTTCACTGGGTCCTGTATTGGTTGTTCTGAAAGTGTACGGTAAGCTGGCAAAGTCATGATTTTTTTTTCTTTTTTGGATCACTATTAGAAGGGGCGAGAGATTTTCACATGTTTATGAAGAATGCATGTTTGTTTGGTTGGGAATTTAGTTTCAGCTACTAATCTGCTTATTGATTTGAGAAATTACTATTGTACTGTTTTTAATTTTTCAAATGATTTGTAGGTATATTTTCGGGACACCTTTTGGGAGTAGCCACGTGGCCCGAGGCCCACGGTAACGGACTAACCACCTTTCCCTCCACTCTGTTACTATACAAGGCATTGCATGCCTTCAGGTAAAAATCTAAGCATCATTCTTCACCTTTTATAGACACTGACTTAGGCATCGGAGTGTCTTTGCAGGTGATAACGAGATACCGTGACTTGATGAAGCCATCTTTGCTGCCTAAAGCGTCCTTGCCGTTCGAGGTACCAAAGCACTATCCTCGAACAATATCCATATCTGTACTCTCAACTGGATATATCCGCTTCATTACGGCAGCGGTTTTGGAATGGGATTTGTTTGCACCGTATATTTAGCATCAGAATCTATAGGTAGGTGGAAATTATGTCAAGATGTGAATCAACATCTACCACAGTGTTGTCCCTTCTTAGATTCTTGAAGTCATCTGTTTTGTCCAGCTTTCCTTTATTTGTTTTTATTTGTTGATTTTTTTTTTGTGGGTTTGATAGGGACGATGGGCAACAAAATGTGTGGCCGGGGAAGCGCATTGGTTGAAGAGTACTGTTTCACTCTTATGTAAGTCATTATGATTTATGGCACCTGACGCAATGACTGTTGTTTTTATATGTTCGTTCTGAAGGGTCTCTCTTCTTTCGCAGGGTTTCGCTCGGTTGTTTTGAAGGTGTAGGGCAACCTACCGATGCCAGAGTTCTGGTGTGCATCATTGAAGGTAGGAGTTACCCATTTTTGGGAAGAGTATTTGGTTAGGTCTTCATCTTTGTTGTGATGATTTCATAGTCACTTGATATTTTTTTTATATAATTTACAAGTCCAAAGTACTTTATCTCTTAATTGAATATTATCTTTCTAATATCATGTTCAGAATTGGAATTGTTGGATCTCAGTTTTAAGCACCTTGCAGGTTGCTTCCAAACAACATTAGGTGTTTTCTTGTGGGGTAATCCTTTCCTTATTCGAACTTTTTAGACTTGTTTGTCTTTTCTCGTTTTGTTTGTCTGACATATGCACTTTACGTACATTCATGCATGCATGCATACATACATACATACATACATACATACACACATACATAGAAAGTTAGAATTTATTTTCTTGACTTTTATTTGCTTGTCCATAAATGTGATTTGTACGCTATGACTGGAAGGCATTGACTGGTTCACTACGATGTGATGATATGCTGATATAATCTTCTCTTTTGTTTTTATAATGCTTGTTCTGTGCCGGCTACCTTTTTCACTTGGTCCTGTATTGGTTGTTCTGAAAGTGTTTGGTAAGCTGGCAAAGTCATGATTTTTTTTTCTTTTCTGGATCACTATTAGAAGAGGCTGGAGATTTTCACATGTTTATGAAGAATGCATGTTTGTTTGGTTGGGAATTTAGTATCAGCTACTGATCTGCTTATTGATTTGAGAAATTACTATTGTACTATTTTAAAATTTTCAAATGATTTCTAAGTATATTTTTTGGTCTGCCTTTGGGGCTAGCCACAAGGCCCAAGGCCTATGGTAACGGACTAACCACCTTTCGCTCTACTCTACTACTATACAACACATTACATGCCTTCAGGTAAAAATCTAAGCATCAATCTTAACCTCTTACAGACACTGACTTAGGCACTGAAGTGTCTTTGCAGGTGCCAACGAGATGTCGCCGCTCGACGAAGCCATCTCTGCTGCTTGGAGCGTGCTCACCGGTCGAGGTACCAAAGCACCGCCCTTGAACAATATCCATATTTGTACTCTCAACTAGATGTATCTGCTTCATTACAATAATAATTTGGAATGGGATTTGTTTCCATCGTATATTTACAATCAGAATCTATAGGTAGGTGGAAATTTTGTCAAGATGTGAATCAACATCTACTACAGTGTTGTCCCTTCCTGGATTCTTGAACTCATGTGTTTTGTCCAGCTTTCCTTTATTTGTTTTGGTTTGTTGATTTATTTTCTTGTGGGTTTGGCAGGGATGATGGGCAACAAAATGTGTGGCCGTGGAAGCGCATTGGTTGGAGAGTACTATTTCCCTCTTATGTAAGTCATTATGATTTATGGCGCTTGACGCAATTACTATTGTTTTTGTGTGTTCAATCTGAAGGGTCTATCTTCTTCTACAGGCTCTTGATCAGTTGTTTTCAAGGTGTAAGGCAACCTACCAATGCCAGAGTTCTAGTGAGCATTATTGATGGTAGGAATTACCCATTTCTGGGAAGAGTATTTGGTCGGGTCTTCATCTTTGTTGTGATGATTTCAGAGCCATTTGATATTTGCTTTTATATAATTTGCAAATCACAAGTACTTTCTCTCTTAATTGAATATTATCTTTCTAACATCATATTCGAAATTGGAATTGTTGGATCTTGGTTTTAAGCACTTTGTAGGTTGCTGCCAAACAACATTAGTCGTTTTCTTGTGGGGTAATCCTTTCCTTATTATGACTTTTTAGACTTGTTCGTCTTTTCTCTTTTTTGTTTCTCTGACATGTGCACTGTACATACATTCATGCATGCATGCATGCATACATACATAGAAAATTAGAATTTATTATTTTAACTTTTATTTGCTTGTGCATAAATGTGATTTGCACGTTGTGATTGGAAGGTATTCCCTGGTTCACTGCGATGTGATGATATGCTAATACAATCTTCTTTTTTGTTTTTATAATGCTTCGTTTGCGCCGGCTACCTTTTTCATTGGGTCTTGTATTGGTTGTCCTAAAAGTTTTTGATAAGCTGGCAAAGTCACAATTTTTTTTTCTATTTTGGATCACTATTAGAAGGGGCTGGACATTTTCATATCTTTCTAAACAATGCATGTTTGTTTAGTTGGGAATTTAGTTTCAGCTACTGATCTTCTTATTGATTGGAGAAATTCCTATTGTACTATTTATAATTTTTCAAATGATTTATAGGTATATTTTCTGGACCCCATTTGGGCTTTGCCATGTGGTCCGAGGCCCACGGTAACGAACTAACCACCTTTTCTTCCACTCTGCTGCTATACAAGGCATTACATGCCTTCATGTAAAAATCTAAGCGTCATTGTTCACCTCTTACAGATAGTGACTTAGGCATCGAAGTGTCTTTGCAGGTGAGAATGAGATGTCGTTGCTCGACGAAGCCATCTCCGCTGCCTAGAGCGTCCTCATCGTTCGAGGTACCAAAGCACAGCCGTCAAACAATATCCATATATGTACTCTCGACTGGATATATCCGCTTCAGTATTGCAGCAGTTATGAATGGGACTTGTTTCTGCCGTATATTTAGCATTAGAATCCATAGGTAACTAGAATTTTTGTCAAGATGTGAATCAACATCTACTACGGTGTTGTCCCTTCCTAGATTCTTGAACCCATGTGTTTTGTCCACCTTTCCTTTATTTGTTTTGGTTTGTTGATTTATTTTCTGGTGGGTTTGACAGGGACGATGGGCAACAAAATGTGTGGCTGTGGAAGCACATTGGTTGGAGAGTACTGTTTCACTCTTATGTAAGTCATTATGATTTATGGTGCCTGACGCAATCACTGTTGTTTTTCTGTGTTCATTCTAAAGGGTCTATCTTGTGCCGCAGGGTCTCGATCGGTTGTGTTGAAGGTGTAGGGCAACCTACCGGTGCCAGAGTTCTAGTGTGCATCATTGAAGGTAGGGGTTACCCAATTTTGGGAAGAGTATTTGGTCCAGTCTTCATCGTTGTTGCGATATTACACAACCACTTGATTTTTTTTTTATATAATTTGCAAATCACAAGGACTTTCTCTCTTAAGTGAATATTATCTTTCTAACATCATATTTAGAATTGGAATTGTTGGATCTTGGTTGTAAGCACCTTGCAAGTTGCTTCCAAATAACATTAGGCATTTTCATGTAGGGTGATCCTTTCCTTATTCTGACTTTTTAGACTTGTTTGTCTTTTCTCGTTTTGTTTCTTTGACATGTGCACTTTACATACATTCATGCATGCATGCATACATACATACATACATACATAGAAAATTAGAATTTATTTTTTTGAGTTTTATTTGCTTGGCCATAAATGTGATTTGTACACCGTGACTAGAAGGTATTGACTGGTTCATTGCAATGTGATGATATACTGATACAATCTTCTTTTTTGATTTTATAATGCTTGTTCTGCTCCGGCTACCTTTGTCATTAGGTCCTATATTGGTTGTTCTGAAAGTGTATGGTAAGCTGGCAAAGTCAAGATTTTTTTTTTCTTTTCTGGATCATTATTGGAAGGGGTTGGAGATTTTCACGTGTTTTTGAAGAATGCATGTTTGTTTGGTTTGGCAATTAGTTTCAGCTATTGATCTGCTTATTGATTTTAGAAATTACAATTGTACTGTTTATAATTTTTCAAATGATTTATAGTTATATTTTCTGGACCCCTTCTGCGCCTAGCCATGTGGCCTAAGGCCCACAGTAACAAACTAACCATCTTTCCCCCCACTCGGTTGCTATAGAAGGCATTACATGCCTTCAAGTAAAAATCTAAGCGTCATTGTTCACCTCTTGTAGACACTGACCTAATCATCAGACTGTCTTTGCAGGTGACAATGAGATGCCGCTGCTCGATGAAGCTATCTCTGCTGCCTACAGTGTCCTCGCCATTCGAGGTACCAAAGCACCGCCCTCGAACAATATCCATATCTGTACTCTCAACTGGATATATCCGCTTCATTACGGCAGCAGTTTTGGAATGGGATTTGTTTCCACTGTATATTTAGCATTAGAATCTATAGGTGGGTGGAAATTTTCCCAAGATGTGAATCAACATCTACTACGGTGTTGTCCTTTCCTGGATTCTTGAACTCATGTCTTTTCTCCACCTTTCCTTTATTTGTTTTGGTTTGTTGATTTATTTTCTTGTGGGTTTGACAGGGACGATGGGCAACAAAATGTGTGGCTGCGGAAGCGCATTGGTTGGAGAGTACTGTTTCACTCTTATGTAAGTCATTATGATTTATGGCGCCTGATGCAATCACTGTTGTTTTACTGTGTTCATTCTTAAGGGTCTATTTTCTTCTGCAGGCTCTCGATCGGTTGTTTTCAAGGTGTAGGGAAACCTACCAGAGCCAGAGTTCTGGTGTGCATCATTGAAGGTAGGAGTTACCCATTTCTGGGAAGAGTATTTGGTCAGGTCTTCATCTTTGTTGTGATGATTTCACAGCCACTTGATATATTTTTTTTTATATAATTTACAAATCACAAGTACTTTGTTTCTTAATTGAATATTATCTTTCTAACATCATATTCGAAATTGGAATTGTTGGATCTTAGTTTTAAGCGCCTTGCAGGTTGCTTCCAAAAAACATTTGGTGTTTTCTTGTAGGGTAATCCTTTCCTTATTCTGACGTTTTAGACTTGTTTGTCTTTTCTCGTTTTTGTTTCTTTAGCATGTGCTCTTTACATATATTCATGCATGCATACATACATACATACATACATCCATACATAGAAAATTAGAATTTATTTTCTTGACTTTTATTTACTTGTCCATCAATGTGATTTGCATGCTGTGACTGGAAGGTATTGATTGGTTCACTGCGATGTGATGATATGCTGATACAATCTTCTTTTTTGTTTTTATCATGCTTGTTCTACGTCGGCTACCTTTTTCACTGGGTCCTGTATTAGTTGTTCTGAAAGTGTTTGGTAAGCTGGCAAAGTCAAGATTTTTTTTTCCTTTTCTTGATCACTATTAGAAGGGGCTAGAGATTTTCACATGTTTATGAAGAATGCATGTTTGTTTGGTTGGGAATTTGGTTTCACCTACTAATCTGCTTTTGATTTGCAAAATTACTATTGTACTGTTTTTAATTTTTCAAATGATTTATAGGTATATTTTTTGGACCCACTTTGGACCAAGCCCTGTGGTCCGAACCCCACGGTAACGAACTAACCACCTTTCCCTCCACTCTGCTGCTATACAAGGCATTGCATGCCTTCAGGTAAAAATTTAAGCGTCATTGTTCACCTGTTACAAACACTGACTTAGGCATCGAAGTGTCTTTGCAAGTGAGAACGAGATGCTGCCGCTTGACGAAGCCATCTCTGCTACCTGGAGCGTCCTCATCGTTTGAGGTACCAAAGCACAGTCCTTAAACAATATGCATATATGTACTTTCAATTGGATATATCCACTTCATTACGGCAGCAGTTTTGGAATGGGGTTTGTTTCCGACGTATATTTAGCATCAAAATCTATAGGTAGCTGGAAATTTTGTCAAGATGGGAATCAACATCTACTACGGTGTTGTCCCTTCCTAGATTCTTGAACCCATGTGTTTTGTCCTCCTTTCCTTTATTTGTTTTGGTTTGTTAATTTATTTTCTGGTGGGTTTGACAAGGACGATGGGCAACAAAATGTTTGGTCGCAGAAGCGCATTGGTTGGAGAGTACTGTTTCACTCTTATGTAAGTCATTATGATTTATGGCGCTTGACGCAATCACTATTGTTTTTGTGTGTTCTTTTTAAAGGGTGTATCTTCTTCCGCAGGATCTCGATCGGTTGTTTTCAAGGTGTAGGGCAACCTACCGGTGCCAGAGTATTGGTGCACATCATTGAAGGTAGGAGTTACCCATCTCTGGGAGGAGTATTTGGTCAGGTCTTCATCTTTGTTGTGATGATTTCACAGCCACTTGATATTTTTTTTATATAATTTGCAAATCATAAGTACTTTGTTTTTTAAATGAATATTATTTTTCTAACATCATATTCGGAATTGGAATTGTTGGATCTTGGTTTTAAGCACCTTGCAGGTTGCTTCCAAACAACATTAGGTGTTTTCTTATATGGTAATCCTTTCCTTATTATGACTTTTTAGACTTGTTTGTCTTTCCTTGTTTTTGTTTCTCTGACATGTGCTCTTTACATACATTCATGCATGCATGCATACATACATACATACATAGAAAATTAGAATATATTTTCTTGACTTTTATTTACTTGTCCATAAATGTGATTTGCATGTCGTGACTGGAAGGTATTGACTGGTTCACTGCGATGTGATGATATGCTGATACAATCTTCTTTTTTGTTTTTGTAATGCTTGTTCTCCGCCGGCTACCTTTTTCACTGGGTCTTGTATTGGTTGTTCTGAAAGCATTTGGTAAGCTGGCAAAGTCAAGATTTTTTTTTTCTTTTCTGGATCACTATTAGAAGGGGGTGGAGATTTTCACATGTTTTTGAAGAATGCTTGTTTGTTTGGTTGGGAATTTAGTTTCAGCTACGGATCTGCTTATTGATTTGAGAAATTACTATTGTACTGTTTATAATTTTTCAAATGATTTATAGGTATATTTTTTGGACCCCCTTTGGGCCTAGCCACGTGGCCCAAGGCCCACGATAACAGACTAACCATCTTTCCCTCCATTTTGCTGCTATACAAGGCATTACATGTGTAACACCCATTCATATTAAATACAATTCATATTAATTTAGTTATTAAGTTTAAGTAAATAAAAATGCGTGTAAAGTTTTTCCATTTTAAAAAAAATTCCAAATTTAACAGAATTTGGAAATGGTAGTAAAAGATGAAAGGTAAGACTATATATACATATATATCATAAAACTGTACCTCATGGTTTGAGTAATATGTAACAGTCAAAAACAAAAGTACATCGAAAAGACATATACTACCTAGCCTAATGTATACATCAAAAAGATCCTATATAGAGTAGCATTTATCTACCCTATTCCTCATACAAAAAGGAAATACTATAGGTCTTTAGGTCCTCCCCCGTTAAGATGTTCTCTATCTTGTACTCAGCATCGCGGAGTGTTTATGTTGTCTTCAATAATCACGATCAATCATACACAGAAGAAAATAATGGAGTAAGGTGTTTTGTTCTAAAATCACTTTTACATGTAAGGTAGGAAATCTACCATAAAACAAAAATAAAACACAAGAGATCCTAAGGTTCATTCTAAGTTGTATCCGACTACCTTTGACTAGGTATGGATCCATACTTCCCATTAGTGGGTAATAGTTCTCAACAGAACCTTGGAAGTGACTAGGAGTACATATACCTCTCTCAACACCATCACATGGTACAGTCCTCGTCATCATTGAGGAACAAAATAACAATTTAGGATATCCATTTATAGAGGTATACTCTCAAACCAATCTTGGAATGCTGAGCAGTTGTCGGGGTTATCGAGTTTGGTTAAGCGAATATCCCAGCTCAAGGGTGCTACCCTGGCCATTGGGACTTTCACCACTCAATGCCTACCCCCAAGACCTCCACAAGTGGATCCTTGCCTTTCATTCCTCAGCTTACCAAACTATAGTTTCCCTAGCAGAGTGCCTTGCCATTACATGTCACTCGCTTTACATTACTCACTGAACTATCAACTTCTAACTTCTTAAGCAGAGGTTTCCCTGGTCTTATTTAATTTGAGTACCAGTACAATCAACATTTCTGCCTTGCAGAAACTGTATAATATCAAAATTTTACCGAAATAACAATTTAGTAATCATATAAAATTTTAGCAAAATAACAATATAGTAATTATAATTTAATTTTGGCAGAATAACAACTAAATAAATGCATTTTTATTTTCTAAATTTGAGCAGAGTAACAGCTTAGCAAATGCATTTTTATTTTCTAAAATTGAACAGAGTAACAGCTTAACAAGTAAAATTTAATAATTTAAATTTGAGCAAAGTAACAATTTAATAATTATGATTTAGTAATCTAAATTTGGGTAGAGTAACAACTTAGAAAAATTAAAGTTTAACATTAAACAATAATAATAACAATAAAACTTAAGCCTAAACGGGTTTAGGGGAAAACCTTTCCTACCAACATGTAAAGTAATAATAATTTAGAACCAACCCCACTCCCCCCATTACCTCTAAGATAATTGATGGAGGGGATGAGATTATTGATGCAGAGCTCCTAGAAAGAGAACTTTACTAGTTGTTGGAAAACTAGTAAAATTTTAACATAAAAACAAAATAAAAGAAAATTTTTTCTAGAGAGAGAAGCTCTCTAACAATTTGGTAGCTTGAGAGAGAGGAGGATGTGTGAAAAGTGACCAAGAAGCATGGGTATTTATAGAGGGGGAGGGTAGGTTAGGTGTCCCTAAGATGACACAAGCCGATGATGCAATAAAACTTATTTTTAATTTCTTTTTAATTAATTTTAGGGACACATATCCTCAATAGGTGTTGAATCACCTATTTTAGGGTTGGGGACGTACTCCACCAGCTGTCCCAAGCCTCCATGCGTCAAATTTTATCTGTAGGTGAATTAACTGGTACCGATAAAACGCCTAAACTTGAAAAATTAGCTTTTAATATCAAAAAAATGAAATTAAATGTAAAACTGGACAAATACATTATTTTTCATCAAAAATAAAATTATAATAATTAATTTTATTTTTTATTAATTTATTTCAATTTATATGTATTTATTTTGTATTTTTAAGCTAGAAAATTCATAGAAAATCCATTTTAATTCAATAAATACCATTTTTTTTTGAAAATTATAAAATTAAATATTTTACCCATAAATAAACTAAAATTACCATTTCTACCCTTTTTGAATTTCAAACCAGTACTGGCTGACTTATTAGACACCTAGGGGCATTTTGGTCATTTTACAAAGGAATTCCAGAAAATTTCAAAAATATTTCCAAAATTATATTTTAATATATATTACATATTTCCAAGCTCAAATTGATATTTTAATGTTAATTGAATCTTTTTTTCATGTCAGCCCTTAATATTGAGAAATAGGGACAAAATCGTCATTTTCTAATTTCTCCAAGGTCCGGCTCGGAAAAATTATTAAAAATCATGATTAAATAGCTCTTGAAATTCTGAGCAAAATGGTAGAAGTCAGAATTTCAAAATTCCTTTCCAGTTTTTCAAAATTGTATTGCCAAATATTAAAAAAAACAGTGGAAGAATTGAAATAGGATTATTATATTTTTCACTACTTTTATTTCAAAATAAAGTTTTTATAATGAGAGATACTTAATATAAAATTGTCAAAATATTTTGAGGTCAAAAAGTCTCTGGTTGGTTCCCATAGTCAACCAGGGGTATTTTTGTCATTTACAAAAATTATCTCAATAAATTCTAGAAAATTTCTAAAATTATTATTAATTTTTCTAAATACATTGATGACTTAAAAACAATTTTTAAACATACAGAATAATTTAATATATAAAAGTAGGGGTGTTACAACATGCCTTCAGGTAAAAATCTAAGTGTCATTGTTCACCTATTACAGACATTGACTTAGGCATCGGAGTGTCTTTGCAGGTGACCACGAGATGTCGCCGTTCAACAAAGCCATCTTTGTTGCCTGGAGCGTCCTCGTCGTTTGAGGTACCAAAGCACCACCCTTGAACAATATCCATATTTGTACTCTCAACTGGATATATCTGCTTCATTACGGTAGCAGTTTCAGAATGGGATTTATTTCCACCGTATATTTAGCATCAGAATCTGTAGGTAGGTGGAATTTTGTCAAGATATGAATCAACATCTATTACGGTGTTGTCCTTTCCTAGATTCTTGAACTCATGTCTTTTGTCTAGCTTTCCTTTATTTGTTTTGGTTTGTTGATTTATTTTCTACTGGGTTTGACAGGGACAATGGGCCAAAAAATATGTGGTCGTGGAAGCGCATTGGTTGGAGAGTACTGTTTCACTCTTATGTAAGTCATTATGATTTATGACGCTTGACGCAATCACTATTGTTTTTGTGTGTTCATTCTGAAGGGTCTATCTTCTTCCGCTTACTCTCGATCGGTTGTTTTCAAGGTGTAGGGCAACCTACCGGTGCCAGAGTTCTGGTATGCATCATTGAAGGTAAGAGTTACCCATTTCTAGGAAGAGTATTTGGTTGGGTCTTCATCTTTGTTGTGATGATTTCACAGCCACTTGATATATATATTTTTTATATAATTTGCAAATCACAAGTACTTTGTCTCTTAATTGAATATTATCTTTCTAACATCATATTTGGAATTGAAATTGTTGGATCTTGGTTTTATGTACCTTGCAGGTTGCTTCCAAAAAACATTAGGCGTTTCTTGTGTGGTAATCATTTCCTTATTCTGACTTTTTAGACTTATTTGTCTTTTCTCGTTTTTGTTTCTCTGACATGTGAACTTTACATACATTCATGCGTGCATGCATACATACGTACATACATACATAGAAAATTAGAACTTATTTTCTTGATTTTTATTTGCTTGTCTATAAATGTGATTTGCATACCGTGACTGGAAGGTATTGACTGGTTCATTGCGATGTGATGATATGTTGATACAATCTTCTTTTTTGTTTTTATAATGCTTGTTTTGCGCCGGCTACCTTTTTCACTAGGTCCTGTATTGGTTGTTCTGAAAGTGTATGGTAAGCTGGCAATGTCAAGATTTTTTTTTCTTTTCTGGATCACTATTGGAAGGGACTGGAGATTTTCACATGTTTTTGAAGAATATATGTTTGTTTGGTTAGGAATTTAGTTTCAGCTACTGATCTGCTTACTGATTTGAGAAATTACTATATACTATTTTAAAATTTTCAAATGATTTCTAGGTATATTTTCTGGACCCCATTTGGGCCTAACCACGTGGCCCGAGGCCCACGGTAACAGACTGACCACCTTTCCCTCTACTTTGCTGCTATACAAGGCATTGCATGCCTTCAGGTAAAAATCTAAGCGTCATTGTTCACCTCTTACAGACATTGACTTAGGCATCGGAGTGTCTTTGCAGGTGACAACGAGATGTCGCTGCTCGACGAAGCCATCTCTACTGCCTGGAGCATCCTCGCTGTTCGAGGTACCAAAGCACCGCCCTTGAACAATATCTGTTTTTGTACTCTCAACTAGATATATCCGCTTCATTACGACAACAATTTGGAATGGGATTTATTTCCATCGTATATTTACAATCAGAATCTATAGGTAGGTGGAAATTTTGTCAAGATGTGAATCAACATCTACTACAGTGTTGTCCCTTCCTGGATTCTTGAACTCATGTGTTTTGTCCAGCTTTCCTTTATTTGTTTTGGTTTGTTGATTTATTTTCTTGTGGGTTTGACAAGGACGATGGGCAACAAAATGTGTGGCCGTGGAAGCGCATTGGTTGGAGAGTACTATTTCACTATTATGTAAGTCATTATGATTTATGGCGCTTGACGCAATTACTGTTGTTTTTGTGTGTTCAATCTGAAGGGTCTATCATCTTCTACAGGCTCTCGATCGGTTGTTTTCAAGGTGTAGGGCAACCTACCAATGGCAAAGTTCTAGTTAGCATCATTGATGGTAGGAATTACCCATTTCTGGGAAGAGTATTTGGTTGGGTCTTCATCTTTGTTGCGATGATTTCACAGCCACTTGATATTTTTTTTTTACATAATTTACAAATCACAAGTACTTTATCTCTTAATTGAATATTATCTTTCTAACATCATATTCGGAATTGGAATTGTTGTTCTTGGTATTAAGCACCTTGCAAGTAGTTTCCAAACAATACTCATGATTTTCTTGTAGGGTAGTCCTTTCCTTAATCTGACTTTTTAGATTCGTTTGTCTTTTCTTGTTTTTGTTTTCTAACATGTGTACTTATGTACATGTATGCATGCATACATACATAGAAAACAAAAATTTAGTTTCTTTATTTTATTTCTTGTCCATGAATGTGATTTGTAAGCCATGGCCAAAGGGTATTGACTGGTTCACTGCGATGTGATGTTATGCTGATACAACCATTTTTTGGTTTTTATAATGTTATTTTTATGCAAGCTAACTTTTTTAGTTGGTCCTGTATTGGTTGTTCTAAAAGTGGAGGGTATGCTGGTAGTGTTAAGATTTATATATATATATATATATATATATATATATATACACACACATATATATGTTTATATTTTCTAGATTAATATTAGAAGGGGCTGGTGTTTTTCTCTGAAGAATTCATGTTTCTTTGGCTAGGAATTTAATTTGTTCTACTATTCTACTTGTTGATTTAAGAAATTAATGTTGTACTGTTTATAATTTTTTAATTGATTTATAAGTATATGTGTTGGACCCTCTTTAGGCCTAGTCACGTGGCCCGAAGCCCGTGGTAACGGGCTAACCACCTTTCCTTTCACATTGCTGCTATATAAGGCATTATATGTCTTCAAGTAAAAAATCTAAGTCTCATTATTCATCTCTTACAAACATTGACTTAGGCATTAGAGTGTCTTTGCAGGTGACAATGAGATGCTGCCGCTTGCCAAAGCCATCGCTGCTGCTAGAGCATCCACTTCGGTTGAGGTACCGAAACACCCTCAAACAGTATCCATATTTGTACTCCCAATTGGATATATCTTCTTCGTTTTGGCAGCACTTTTGAAATGGGATTTGTTTCCTCCATATATTTAGCACCAAAATTTATAGGTAGATGGAAATTTTGTGAAAATGTGAATCAACATCTTCTACAATGTTGTCCTCTCATAGATTTTGAATTCATGTATTTTGCCCACCTTTCATTTATTTGTTTAGATTTGTTGATTTATCCTCTGGTGTGTTTTACAAGGAAGATGGGCAATAAAATGTGTGGCTGTGGAAGCACATTTGTTGGAGAGTGTAACATTTGTGTTTTTCTAATGCATGATTTAATGTTTTGATAATTAAGAGGTGGAAATTAGATATGTAATCTAGGTGATTAAAAGAAATAAATAAATTGTTGTTATGTATGATTTGTGTATGTGATGCTGGTATGTAGTATGTGGTGATAGTTGTGTGTTGTTTGTTTGAAATATCAGTTTGAATTTAGGAAGTTTGAGATATGTGCTTGAGTCAATTTGGGTGTGTTGCAAGAGTGATTTTGGGCCTTTGAAGGACAATAGTTAAGTTAGACCAGTTATGGGTTATGGGGGAGTGGTTTGATGAGTCATGATCCTTAAATAACCTAAAGTCCATGTGAGAGCTCTGAGAGGTTAAGGTATAACAGGAAGGAAGGGAAGGAGAGTTTCTCTTATTCTCCTATTCTCATTCTCTCTCTAGATTTTTCAAGTTATTCAGTGTAGTCAAGGGATTCCAAGCTTAGTTCAGTGCTTTGGGTGAGAGGAGGACCAATCTTTTGAAGTTTTGGCTCAAGATATCAAATTCTCAAGGAACCTAAATTCGAATTTGGAAGTTTTTAGAGGTAAGAGAACCTTACTATTGTTTGATCTTGTGTTGTGGTTGTTGATATATTGATTAAAGGCTTTGCAATCAGTTGATTTTGTGAATATTTATTGTATGTGGGTTTTGACAATAAAATGAGTTTTGAAAGGGATTTTGAGATTTATTAATGATTTGTGGATAAAATTGTTATGTAATTGGTTAGAAAGATATTAGAAGTAGTTAAAATTGTTTTGTAATGCTTGGTGCTGATTGATTTTGTCAAAAATAGTTGTTGGTGATTGATTTACAAACAAAACGATCGCAAATCACGCCCAGTGATGGATTTTGTCGCTACGGATCCTGATGACTCCCTGGAAGTCATTCGCTTAGTAACAAAAATGCTCGCTTAGCAACAGATCTTGAAAGTTTGTCACTCGCTTAGTGACGAAAATGCTCACTTAGCGACGAATGTTGATGCTCTCTGTAAGTCACTCATTTAGCAACGGAAATCTCACTTAGCGACGGAATTTGGGCTCAACGAAAGGAAAACGGGATTTTCTTTGTTTTATAATTATTGTTGTGGTTGGTTGATGATTTTATTCATTCCTATGGATGTCAAAATGTATATTTTAAAATGATTGGATATTGAAATAGTTTTCCAAACTATATCTTGGTTTTCTTGATTATTGTTGTGGATTTGTTTGATAAATTGTTGGAAAGTGGTAGTTGGGTGGAAGGTTGCTTAGATAGAACTTCCACTGGTTATGTTATGTTATTGTGGTGAGAATTCTCACAGGGCATATAGGTCCTAGTGCTGTGTGAGAATTTTCACAAGGTATGTGTTTCTTGGATAGTGTCTTATATGTTAACCATGCACGGGGCTAGATTGGGCTTGCATAGAGTTAGCGTTGATTGTTGGACTACAAATGGTGTTGAGTGGGCCACATGGTATTGTGTTGCCATATACATCTATGTATGGATATTAATGAATGATTGTGGTTGAGTTATTGTTGTTGTTGTGGCCCATGCATTTACATGCATATGTTGTTAACTAAGGTTGTATGGGTCTCATGCTGTATGCGGGTAAGCATAGAAGTTAGGGGTGAACGGAGATGCAACTCAGACGGGTCTCCAACCTAGTGCCTGGATAAGAGGTGGGGTCTGAAAGATGGGCCTAGGGGATGAGTGAATGGGCAATCCCACAGGGGAACAAGGCAGTGCAGGCCTTGTGTCACGATAAACCACTACCTACATTCACTTATCCTAACAAACCATAAAGTTTATCCATAGATTAGAGTTTTGGCAATCCCTGAATGGTGATTAGAAGGCCATGGTAAGGGATAAGACCTGGCGGATCACCCAGAAAGTAGTAAATCTCTTGAGAGTCATGTTATTTATTCATTTACATGTAGGGGTTGAAAGTATGTTGTGTTCTGTTGTAATGTATGTAAACCCATTTCAAGACAAATTGGATTTCCATATTGGTATTTTGATGGTTTGATTATATTGGATTGCATATTATATGTTGGTTTTATTTTGTAAGCTTACCCTTGCCTTGCTATTCTGTTTTGTGTTGTCATGGTTGTTGTTGTTGCTGGTGTGGTTACGTGTGTTGCTATGACTGTAATGATCATATTATTTTGACGTGGGAGCAGAAGGTGAAGTTTTAGTAGATTTGGCTTCCCACAGTTGATGCATGAAGGCCTCAATAGAGATGGTAGAAGGCCCTTTATGGGTGGAGCTCTTTTAGAAGCTCATTTTTTTTTGGGATTGATGTATTTGTCGTATAGTTAACCAGCTATAACGAATTTAAGTTTTTTATATCTCTCCCTTGGTTTTATATAACTTGACTTATATATTATATTATTTCTTATCTTGTTTATATATACATATTATATTATGTATGATGTTATAATAGCATGTTGATTATTTTTTTTTAAATATCGATATAATGTATGGGGTAGTATGGAGTACTGTAGCGACAGAGGGTCGTTATACTACTGTTTCACTTTTGTGTAGGTTGTTACGATTTATTGCGCTTGATGCAATCATTATTGTTTCTATATGTTCATTCTGAAGCAACTATCTTCTTCCACAGGCTCTCGATTTTTTATTTTCATGGTGTAGGGTAATCTGGTAGTGCCAGAGTTCTTGTGTGCATCCTTAAACGTATGAGTTACCTATTTTCGGAAAGAGTATTTGGTTGGGTCTTTATGTTTGTTGCTATGATTTTACAGTTACTTGATACTTTTTTTTATCTAATTTGCAAATTACAAGTACCTCCTCTCTTAATTGAATATTATATTTCTAACGTTATATTTGGAATTGGAATTGTTTGTTCTTGGTATTAAACACATTGAAGGCAGTTTCCAAACAATACTCAGCGTCTTCTTGCGGGGTAATCCTTTCCTTATTTTGACTTCTTAAAATTGTTTGTCTTTTCATGTTTTTGTTTCTCGAACATGTGTACTTACATGCATGCATACATAAATAGAAAATAAAAGTTTATTTTTTTGATTTTTATGTGCTTGTCCATGAATGTGATTTGCAAGTTGTGGCCGGAGAGTATTGGTTGGTTCATTGCGATGTGATGATATGCTTATACAAACATTTTTTTGTTTTTATAATGTTTGTTCTGCATAGGTAGCTACCTTCTATAATGGGTCCTGTATTGGTTGTTCTGAAAGTGTGGGGTAAGCTGGTAGTGCCAGGATTTTATTTTTTTTTTCTCTGGATCACTATTAGAAAAGGTTGGACTTTTTTACATGTTTTTAAAGAGTTCATATTTCTTTGGCTGAGAATTTAATTTTTTCTACTTATCTGCTTATTGATTTGCAAAATTACTATTGTTCTGTTTATAATTTTTTAAATGATTATAGGTATCCATATCTGTACTCCCAACTGGATATATCTTCTTCATAACGCAACACTTTTGGAATAAGATTTGTTTTCTTTGCATATTTAGCACCAAAATCTACAAGAAGATGGAAATTTTGTCAAAATGTGAATCAACATCTTCTATAGTGTTATTCCCGTCTGGATTTTGAATTCATGTATTTTGTCCACCTTTCATTTATTTGTTTAGGTTTGTTGATTTATTTTCTGGTGGTTTATACAAGGAAGATGGGCAATGAAATGTGTGGCTGTGGAAGTGCATTAGTTGGAGAGTACTATTTCACTTTTATGTAAGTCGTTATGATTTATTGCACTTGATGCAATTGTTATTGTTTCTGTATGTTCATTATGAAGCAACAATCTTCTTCCACATGTTCTCGATTTATTATTTTTATGGTGTAGGGTAATCTGGCAGTGCCAAAGTTCTTCCGTGTATTATTGAAGGTATAAGTTACCCACTTCTAGGAAGAGTATTTGGTTGGATCTTTATCTTTGTTGTGATGATTTTACAGTTACTTGATATGTTTTTTATATAATTTGCAAAGTACAAGTATGTTATCTCTTAATTGAATATTATCTTTTTAACATTATATTTGGAATTGGAATTGTTTGTTCTTGGTATTAAGCACCTTGTAGGTAATTTCAAACAATACTCAGCGTTTTCTTGTGGGGTAATCCTTCCTTTACTTTGACTTCTTAGATTTGTTTATCTTTTCTCATTTTTATTTCTCTAACATGTGTACTTACATACATGGATGCATGCAAGCATACATACATGTATACATGCAAAGAAAATTAAAATTTATTTTCCTGACTTTTATTTGTTGTCCATGAATGTGTTTTGCAAGCCCTAGTTGGAAGGTATTGACTAGTTCACTATGATGTGATGTTATGCTAATACAATCATTTTTTTGTTTTTATAATGTTTGTTCTATGTAGGCTACCTTCTGCAATAGGTCTTATATTGGTTGTTTTAAAAGTTTAGGGTAAGCTGATAGTGTCAAGATTTATATTTTTTTTTGGATCACTATTAAAAGGGGCTGAAGTTTTTCACATGTTTTCGAGGAATTCAAGTTTCAATCGTTGGGAATTTAATTTTTTCTACTTATCTGCTTATTGATTTGCAAAATTACTATTGTACTATTTATGATTTTTTAAACAATTTATAGGTATCCATACCTATACTCCTAACTGCATATATCCTCTTCATAACGACACCACTTTTGGAATGGAATTTGATTCCTTTGTATATTTAGCACCAGAATCTACAAGTAGATGAAAATTTTGTCAAAGTGTGAATCAACATCCTCTACAGTGTTATCCTCTCTTGGATTTTGAATTCATGTATTTTGTCCACCTTTCATTTATTTGTTTAGGTTTGTTGATTTATTTTCTAGTGGGTTTTACAGGGAAGATGGGCAATGAAATGTGTGGCTGTGGTAGCGCATTGGTTGGAGAGTACTGTTTCAGTTTTATGTAAGTCATTATGATTTATTGTGCTCGATACAATCGTTATTGTTTTGGTATGTTCATTATGGAGAGACGATCTTCTGCCATAAGCTCTCGATTTGTTATTTTCCTAGTGTAAGGTAATTTGGCAATGCCAGATGTGTGCACCATTGAAGGTATAAGTTACCCATTTTTGGGAAGAGTATTTGGTTGGGTCTTTATCTTTATTGTGATGATTTTACAATTATTTGATATTTTTTTATATAATTTACAAATTACAAGTACCTTATCTCTTAATTGAATATTATATTTCTAACATTATATTTGGAATTGGAATTGTTTGTTCTTGGTATTAAGCACCTTCCAGGTAGTTTCCAAATAATACTCAACATTTTCTTGTGGGGTAATCCTTTCCTTACTCTAACTTCTTAGATTCATTTTTCTTTTGTCCTTTTTATTTATTTAACATGTGTACTTACATACATGCATGCATACATACATAGAAAATAAAAATTTATTTTCTTGATTTTTATTTACTTGTTCATGAATGTGATTTGCAAGCCGTGGCTGGAGCTTATTGACTAGTTCACTGCGATGTGATGTTATGTTGATACAATCATTTTATTTTTATTTTTATGATGTTTGTTCTCTGTAGGCTACCTTCTTCAGTGGTTCCTGTATTGGTTGTTCTGAAAGTGTAGGATAAGCTAGCAGTGTCAAGATTTATATATTTTTTTTCTTGGTCACTATTAGAAAGGGGCTGGAGTTTTTCACATGTTTCTGAAGAATTCATGTTTTTTGCTTGGGAGTTTATTTTTTTTCTACTGATCTGCATATTGATTTGCAAAATTGTTGTTGTACTATTTATAATTTTTTAAATGATTTATTGGTATCCATATCTGTACTCCCAATTATAATTTTTTAAATGATTTATTGGTATCCATATTTGTACTCCCAATTGGATATATCCTTTTCATGATGGTAGCACTTTTGGAATGGGATTTGTTTCCTCTTTATATTTAGCACCAAAATCTACAGGTAGATGGAAATTTTGTCAAAATGTGAATCAACATCTTCTACAGTGTTATCCCCTCCTGGATTTTGAATTCATGCATTTTGTCCACCTTCCATTTATTTGTTTAGGTTTGTTAATTTATTTTTTGGTAGGTTTTGCAGGGAAGATGGGCAATGAAATGTGTGGCTGTGGTAGTCCATTGGTTGGAAAGTATTGTTTCATTTTTATGTAAGTCATTATGATTTATTATGCTTTATGCAATCATTATTGTTTCTATATATTTATTTTGAAGCGACTAGCTTCTTCCACAAGATCTCAATTGGTTATTTTCTTGGTGTAGGGTAATCTAGCAGTGCCAGAGTTCTGGTGTGCATCATTGAAGGTACAAGTTACCCATTTCTGAGAAGAGTGTTTGGTTGGATCTTCATCTTTGTTGCGATGATTTTACAGTTACCTAATATTTTTGTATATAATTGGCAAATTACAATTACCTTCTCTCTTAATTGAATATTATCTTTTTAACATTATATTTGGAATTAGAATTGTTTGCTCTTGGTATTAAGCACCTTGCAGTTAGTTTCCAAACAATACTCAGCATTTTCACATGTGGTAATCCTTTCCCTATTCTGACTTCTTAGATTTGTTTGTCTTTTCTCGTTTTTGTTTCTCTAACATGTGTACTTACATATATACATGCATGTGAGCATCCATAAATACATATATACATATGTATATATATACATATATATACATACATACATACATAAATGATAAAAATATATTTTCTTGATTTTTATTTACTTGCCCATGAATGTGATTTGCAAGCTGTGGCCGGAGAGTATTGACTAGTTCACTACGATGTAATGTTATGTTGATACAATTTTTTTTTTTTTATAATGATTGTTCTGCATAGGATGCCTTTTGTAGTGGGTCTTATATTGGTTGTTTTGAAAATGTAGGGTAAGCTGGCAGTGTCAAGAGTTATATATATTTTTTCTATATTACTATAAAAAGGGCTGGAGTTTTTCATGTTTTTGAATAATTCATGTTTCTTTGTCTTCTCAACGGGAGAGTATGGGATTGCTTGGTTGGAGATTTAATTTTTTTTTTACTGATCTGCATATTGATTTGCAAAACTATTGTTGTATTGTTTATAAATTGTTAAATGATTTAGAAGTATCCATATCTCTATTCCTAACTAGATATACCCTCTTCATAACAACAGCACTATTTATAATTTTTTAAATTACTATTGTTCTCATTTTGCGTTTTCACTTATAATAAATATAGAGTCACATTGTTTCACTTCGTTCCTTGTTTTTAAGGATTTGGATAAGAAATGGTGTAAAAATCCTATAAAATGAGGAATGAAGTGAAAAGAATGAGATACTTTTTGCAATAGTTTGACTATTTAACAAAACAAACAAACCTTAAAATTGTGTGGTGCCTCATAAGTAAGTTGCATTCCACCTTTTAATTGTCTCTTTTTTTTTCCTATGGGAAGGGGTGATGTGAAGTGATTTTGTCTTTCGCATTTTATATCTTCTCAAATGAGAATGAACATAGTCTTAAGTTTTCTTTGTTGCTTGTTGAACAACTAAGCATGTGATTTTCAAAAGATTGTTTTTCTTATGAAAGATATTGTTTGCATATCACATGAATTGATTTAGCACACATAGTGAGAAATGGAAGAGAAAAAGGAGGGGAAGCGATAGAAAGAAACAGTATCCCCCTCCACTTTTCATGTTTTGATTGTTTGTAATACCAATCTTGGTAGGATAGCATGATGTTTAGTAACATAGATTGCTAGCTAGTGCTTCTCATATGATTCATAATTTAATATCTGTAGTTCTGCTCTTATAATCTTTATTTCTAATTGCAACTTAAAAAGTCAGCTATTTAAGAATTTATTTTAAGATTTAAGTAGTATTTACTTTAGTTCATAAGACATTCTGGGTATTCATTTATGCAATTAAATTTATTGCAAATTTTCCTTTTTGGTAGGTAATTGATACAAGACTTGTTGACTAAATAGGTTAGTGTTGGTTCATGATTTAACATGGGTTGTTTGTGTAATTCTATGATTTTTGTGTTAATTGTGAAGAGTTACTTTACATTTATGTGTCATTATATTCATAATTGGTTTGTGGTGATAGTTAATAGTAAATTGATAATATCTATTGCCTATGGGAAAAAATATCTTGCCTTTGGTTATGGTGTGGGTATGATAGTATATAACCTTGACAGATATGTTTTAGTTCTAAGCTTTTTAAATTATTAGTACCTACTTTGCCTATAGACAATCAATATTCTTTTGGCAACAATTGGACCTAGAAGCAATGAGTGATAATGATAACACTTAGCTAATTTTTTTGATTTGGTGTTCGTGTTTCATTTTCCTTTGTCAAATTATCTTTTATTTAGAACCTTTTATGTAAGATGCTAATATTCATTGTACTTTCATTGATGTTACATTTACTATTTGTGATTGATTTTTAAATTAAAAACCAAATTTCTAATTTTATTTTGGTCTTAATTTTCCAATTAAGCTGATCACTGTTATTATAAATAATGGTTGAAGCATACACCCATAGCAACATGTGGGCATGGCATTAGTTATGCAAGAAAAACTATAAAATGCAGTCAACTACTCCGCTGCTCAGCTTCCAAGTTGTTGGTATCGCATTCCTAACCATCTTAACATCCACTATCATGCCCAACAAAAGAGAAAACTCACCACTCTATCACTTGCCAATGCAAATAGCCAAATTCCCCTCAGAAACTTCATGGCTTAAGTCTTCCTCACAATTGTAGCAAAGGGCAAGAAAGCAATAACAGGGCTAGATACAATTCCAATTTAAATTAGAACCACAAGCACTTATTCTTTGTACAGTTATTCCCTGACAATGACACAGAAGACACCAATAATCAAAATCCAAGAACTAGAAACCACTATCAGCATTCAGAAGATGAATAAAGGGAATTCCCTGAAAATAACGAAGCCAACTTACTTTTCACAAACATGTGGTGGGTAGATGTGAAAGCAACACTAGGCCAAAGAATCAACTTGGAAGAGGGCATCTATGTTCAACTATGATGATCTTAAAAGACACGAAATTGGTTCTACCCCATATTTCCATTCCTAACATAAGGCATATTAATTGGGTTGAGCTGCGTAGAAAGAGATTTAAGGGTGTTGTCTTTTACAAGGATAATACTATTGCAACACCTTACTCTTTAAAGAAATGGCCTCCACTTGAGTCTTCATTGGAGTGTTGTAAATCAAAGTTTGGTCATGATGTTGTTGTATTTAGTAACTCTGCTGGTAATTCTAGCTTGAAGCATTTTGAAATTGTTCTAAATTTTATGGTAATAGTTATTCAAACAATCACCCAAAGTGTTTTGTGCTGTTTTATTGGTGTAGTGAATCAGGACTTCATGAATATGACCATATGATGGTTCAAAAGCTAGGATGCTTGAAGGTGCAATTAGAATTAAAGTCATTAGACATAATGGGTGCTGCCTTTTCTTTTAGAGCTTTACTTATTTTTGTAATGTTTCTTTTATCTTGAAAGTTAAAAGTATATGTTATCTGCTCTATTTAAAATGCTAGGACTGTGAAATGTTCCCTTCGGAGAAATGACTTTAGTAGTGATATTGATATGTGTATGAATGCTTTAGGGGTGAAGAAGCCAGTCGGTAAAGCTGAAGAAATTGAAAAACATTTTGGTTGTAAAGCTTCACAATTAATCATGGTAGATAAGAATTTTGTAGTGTTTGCTTTCTATCAGCTACTTGTTTTGTAGTTTGATTTAAATCTATGTGCATAATATTTGTGGCTGGTGGGTGATTGGCCCTTCACTGACATTATTTTTGGCAATCGAAATAGGTTTCTAACTATTTTGACAAAGCTATTGAGTCTATCTAAGGAGCCATTTATCGTTAAGTAGGTTTTTTTTCATTTTTCATTTTTCATTTTATCTTTTAGGTGCTATAAGTGTTTGATGTGATTAATTTTTCTCAATAATAGGAGAAATTTCATTAACAAAAGAAAAAGATAAGTTCAATTTGACAGATCTTATAACAAAAGAGAAAGTATTTTAGATCCAATCATCAAGCTTAAAAGCTCCCACACCTCTTTAAGAGACAACTAATAAATTCTAGTAAAAATGAGAAAAGCACATCTCCACAAAAATTTATAGAATGATTATCTTGTTTCAAAGCATTTGAGTAGGAAATTCTAGTAAGATTTTAGTGTGTGAAACTGACTCAACTCAGTTATTACAAATGTTATATATGTGTGGTTTCGAACCTGGATGCTTATGGTTGAAAAGAACATTTCAAACCAACCAACCACCAAGGTGACCAACCTATAGATTGAAGGTCAAAAGTAACTAATATCTTCATTAGATTGAAGGTCACAAATAATTGATATCTTCATCAGATTGAAGGTCACAAGTTGTACATCTTCATTAGAAACGTACCAGATTGGTATGTTGATTAGAATTTTGCGGTTGCTAGCTTCAATATCTGGTGCTCAATTTAAATATATAATTCATATAATTCCAAATTGATATGTTGGAGAATATCTTCATCAGATTGAAGGTCACAAGTGGCACATCTTCATCAGAAACTTACTAGATTGATATGTTGATCAGAATTATGTGGTTGCTATCTTTAGTATCTGGTGCTCAATTTAAATATATAATTCATATAATTCCTAACATTTACCAGATTCCTATCTTCATCTTGGTTTGGAGAATTCTGTGACTCTTGTTTTATTATTTTTTTGATAGTTTTTTTTATGTAAATAAATATCTCCTCTTCGAATTGGAGATCCTCTTCATCACAGTTGCATATGACCTTGGTTATAGCCTTTCATTTGGATTTCTTTTTAGCATTTCCTTACAAATAGCCTTTCATTTGGATTAGTTAGTTCTTATTTGGAGATTTTTTTTCAGCATTTCCTTACAAATAGTCATGAAAATCTTATTTTGGGGATTTCCTTTTGATTCTTTTTGGTTGTGTATGACACTTTTTTTCCCCTTATCTTGAAGTTTTTAGCATTTCCTTACAAATAGTCATGAGAATATTATTTTAAGGATTTGTTTTCGATTCCTTTTTGTTGTGTATAACGCTTTTTTCCCCCCCTTATCTTGAAGTTTTGGTGTATGCCTCTTCTTGCTTGTTTTTATCTTGAAATTTGCCAGTTCTTATCTTTCTTATATGCTACTTTAATTAAGTTCTTTTGGGGGTTTTATGCCAATTGGTATGCTTTTACTAGATTGACAGTCAAAAGCAATTGATGTAATGACCCTCTGTCGCCACAGTATTACAAACAAACCCCTGTATATATATATATATATATATATATATATATATATATATATATATATATATATATATATATATATGAAGATAATAATAATCAATCCACATGTCACTCTAACATATACAAGGTATGAAATAATATTGTATACAAGTCCATTATTATCTAGATACAACACCAAGGGAGAAACATTGAACCAAAAACTCCTTATAGCTGGTCAACTATACAACATATACATCAAAATCCAAAAAGAAACACAAAGAGCTTCCAAAAAGGCTCCACCTAAAAAAGGCCTCCAAAAGTCTCCATTTGAGACCTCCTCTATCAACTCTAAGAAGATGGATCTGTGGATGCCTCTCCCTCTACTCCCATGCCAAAATGATGTGATCATTACAGTCACAGCAACACATCAACAGCAATAAGACATCTAACCAACAACAAAATAAGACAAGGGTAAGCTTATGAAACAAAGACCAACATAATCAAAATCATTAATCACACCAATATGGAAACCAAATTTGTCCAGAAATGGGTTTACATACTTTACAATATATTACACACAACATCACATCCTATGCTGTCAACCCCATATGTTAATGTATGAATGACACAACTCTCGAGAAATTTTCTACATTTTGGGCGATCAGCCAGGTCTTATCCCCTACCATGGCCATCTAGCACCATTCAGGGATTGCCAAAACTCTGATCAATTGGATAAGCTTATGGTTGTCAAGATAAGTGTATGTGGGTGGTGGTATACCACGACACAAGGCCTGAACTACCTTGGCCCCCTGTAAGGTTTACCCATCCATTTATCCCTTAGGTCCAGCTTTAAAACTCCACTTCTTATCCAGGCACTAGGTTAAAGTACCAACTCTAGTCACCATCTACCTTACATGCCTACTCACACACGACTTGAGACTCACACAACCTCAGCCAACAACATATGCATGCCAATGCATGTGTTACCACAATCATCATATTATATATATATGCATATATATGTATATATATGTATATATATGTATGTATCAACATATCACCACGTAGCCTACTCAGTACCACCTGTGGTCTAACAATCACCATTAACCCCATGCAAGGCTAATCTAGCCTCTTGCATGGTCAACAGGTAAGGCCCTATTCAAGCAACCCATACCTCGTGAAAAATATCACATAACAACGTTATTCACAACTAGTGGAGGTCCTATCTAAGCAACCTTCCACTTTAACAACACATCAAACATTCTAAAATTAGTTAAGACAACAACATTACAACCCAACAATATCATAAGCCATCAATAACATCACCACAACAACAAAGACTATAACATCAATAACTAGATAGCAACAACAACACTACCACCAACAACATTAACTATAGAAGAAAACTTCATTTACATATCAAAATTCAAAAATCCTTTAGAACAACAACAACACCAAACCTCATAAATCAAGCATACATGACAAATATATCTTTCTAGACCCAACTCTCATTCGGCTAAAATAAAAAAAAAGACAAATTTTTGCTCACAACAACATGTCGCCGGGCAACACAATATTGCCACTCGGCGACATGTTACCAAAGTCCCATTTTTGGGCTCTGGTTGAATGTCGCCTGGCTGGATATTCCTGTCACCTAGTGGGAGCTTGTCGCTTGGCGGGAGAAGAATGCAGCCCGGCAGGAGAAAATTGTCACCTAGAGACGTTTATCCAGAAACCTCCTTCTTGGCTCGGGAATAACATTGCTCAGCAATATGTGTTGTCGCCCGGCGACACCTCTGATGCGAACAAGGTATATGGGATGCGATTCTTCAATCCCTCGAGTTATACAGCCATTCCAAAACAATTCTAGACACTTTTAATGCCTTTCTAATCGATTATACAACAATTTTATCCACAAATCATCCTCAAATCTCAAAATCCCCTTTTTAAAACCTATTTTTCCCAAAACATCAAACCCACCAAATATATCCACATACACAAAGATTTAACCATTTCCAAGGCAAGAAATCAACATATTAACAGTCACTAACACAAAACAACCAATTTGTAAGCTTCCTTTACCTCTAAAAGTCTCCAAATTTGAATTTTGGTTCTTTGAGAAAACTTGTGTCTTGAGCCAAAACCTTTCATAGATTGATCCTCCTCTCACCACAATACTAAACTGGGTTTGGGAATCCTCTTAACACCCTTAGGACTTGAGAGATTTTTAGAGAGATATTGAGAGAGAAATGAAGAGAGAAACTGAAGAGAAAGAAAGAGAATGAGGGAAACCTCCCTCCCCTTCCCTTATATACTTGACCTACCCAAAGCTCTCACACGGACTTTTGGACAACTGAGGCCCAAATCTCACCAATCCACTCTCCTTATCTCAAAACGGGTCTCACTTAACTATTTTCTTTCAAAAGCCCAAAATCACTCTCACAACATATCCAAATCGACTCAAGCACATATCTTAAATTTCCTAAATTCAAACCAGAATTTCAAACAAACAACACCAAACCATCATCACATACAACAAACCATACACAACAACATTTCATTTCTTCCTTTTAATCACCTAGACTACATATCTAAGTTCCACTTTAGTTATTAAAACACTTAATCATGCATTAGGAAAAACAAGATGTTACAATTGATATCTTCATTAGATTGAAGGTCACAAATAATTGATATCTTCATCTAATTAAAGGTCACAAGTTGCACATCGTCATTAGAAATTTAACAGATTAATATCTTGATTAAAATTCTATGGTTGCCATCTTCAATATCTGGTGCTCAATTTAAATATATAATTCATGTGATTCCTAAGATTTACCAGATTCAAGGTCACCACTTCTTTGGGATGTTCCTAAAGGTTGCTATCTTCATCTTAGTTTGAAGAATTCTATGACTCTTGTTTTACCCTTTTTTTGATAGTTTTTTATGTGAATAAATGTCTCCTCTTCTAATTGGAGATCCTCTTCGTCACAGTTGCATATGACTTTGGTTATAGCCTTTTATTTGGATTTCTTTTAGTATTTCCTTGCAAATAGCCTTTCATTTGGATTGGTTAGTTCTTATTTGGAGATTTCTTTTAAGCATTTTCTTACAAATAGTCATGAGAATCTTATTTTGGGGATTTCTTTTTGATTCTTTTTGGTTGTGTATGATGCTTTTTTTTTTCCTTATCTTGAAGTTTTTGGTGTATAGCGCTTCTTGCTTGTTTCTATCTTGAAGTTTGCTAGTTCTTATTTTTCTTATATGTTGCTTTAATTGAGTTGTTTGGGGGTTATATGCCAATTTGTACGCTTTTACCAAAGTGAAGGTTAAAAGTAATTGATATCTTCACCAGATTGAAGGTCACTACAATGTTATATATTTGACGTGATTCTATGTGTCAATGGGAAATTCCTTGTAGCATGTTTGTCCATCTTCTTTCTCTTGTGTGTCAATTAACATCCTGAATTTCAGAATTTTTCTATAATTCCATGCTAAAGCTTGACATGTGATATCCCAAATTTTTTATTGTTGTTGAAAGTCCTAATAGATCATTTGTGTGCCCCTTGAATTGTTTTGGATATCTGGCATTTATGATCATTTTTATTATCCGTTAAAGTCTTAAAGATATTATTGTTTTCTTTTGTTTGATAACAGAAGCAGGAGTTAGTAGTTCTCTAATGTCTCTAACTTATCAAACAAGGAGCTGTAACTCTTACTCCATATCTCGACTTCACTTGTCCAAAAGAGTCTTTAGAAGCTTAATCTTTTGTAATTTTCAATAAATCATATGCTTTGGGGAATGTCTCATAGTTTTAATACCCTTGGAATGGTAGTTTGTAACTCTTGCTGAATATGTTTATACGACTTGCTTGGTATGTGAAATCTTAATCTGGTTGACAATGTTTTGCTAAACATTAGACAATTTTTAGTCATGAAGATTAATGAATTTGTTATTTTTTATCACTATAATTCCATTTAGAAAAAGTAATATGAATGCAGTGACATTCCTTTCTGTTTACCCTTGTTTTAATAATTGTGATGATAGGTGAGGAAGCTAGAAACTTCATTTGTAAGTTTTAATGTAAAATTCTTGAAAGTAAAATTCTTAAAGCTAGAAGCATGATCATTGTGTACTTCCACTCAAGGGATCAAAACAGTTATTATTTGGTACACCAAAAAATAGAAAGAGTTTAATGGTCATGGATTGTAAGTGTAAAAAATTTTACATTGTTAACCAATCAGAAATCACCATTGATATAACTTTTAAAGTATTTATTATAAAAGTCAACAAACTTACAATAAATGGTGGTTTGTGATTGGATAACAGTATAAAACTACTTTACACTGTCAATGTATGGCCTGTTTTCTCAAATAGAAATTGAATGTTACACAAACGTTTTACTGTGATGTTGTAATAACGAAATTTCTAACTAATATTTTTATATGGACTTATGTTTCAATTAAATTTTGTAACGTGGCTTTCTATATTAATTTTAGAAGATTTAATCGATTATATACTTGATTTTAAATGATTTAAGTTTAAATAACTTTATTGCTTTTTAATTGTTGAACAAGCGTAAAAATATAAATATTAAAATTTAATTATATTCTTTATTAACCGGTGTGCCTTTTTGATAAAAATTAGCATAATGTAACTAAACAGCATGGCCATTCTGTACTTTTTGGTCAAGGGATCAAATGAGTCATGATTCGGTATCCCAAAACGTGGGAAATGAAATGTTGCACATGCAATATATATATTATAGGCTTAATTGTACTTTTTGCCCATCAAATTTTATAATTTCATAAATTTTGCTTTTCAATTTTTTATTTTTGTAAATTTTGTCTTCTAGTTTACAAATTATCACAAATTTTATCCTAATATAGAAAAATTGTCACAATTAAGATATTTTGTAGCAATTTTTCCTTTAAGCAGTCACAATTAAGATAATTTTGTAACAGTTTTATTTAATTGTGGTTGTTTTTCTACTTAGGGACAAAATTTGCAATATTTTATAAATTAGGAGGCAAAATTCTTGAGATTATGAAACTTTGAAGTAAAAAGTGCAATTAAGCCTATATTATAATATTGCACTAATAACGACTTTATATTTTATAACTAATATTTGTAGATTGATTTATGTTATAATTCAAAATTATAAATATGGTTTTATATTTAAGTTTAAAAAAAAATGAATCAACTAGTAAAACTAATGATTGTAAATGATTTTAGTTTAAATAATGTGTATTATTATGTATGATAGAAATATTAAGGCATAACTGCCTCAATTATGTTACTGTGAGATTTTAGTAACTCAATAATATTTTGATACAAATTTAGTTTTTAAAATTTTTTAACTGTTATAATTAAATTCCTTTTTCATTTTCTCTTTATATAAATTCTTCAAACTCTTATCCAAATAATTAGAGGTTTATGATAATTTTATGATGAAAAATGATTATAACTTAAAAGGTTTAAGGTTTAGAAGTAAAAAATTTAATGAAATTTGAAAAATTTTGCAGGGTGTGAGGTTGACATTTGAAAGGGGGGAAAATGTGACTTTTTTTTTATTTTAATTTTAGGTGAAATATGATATTTTGAATTATGAGTTTAAGATTTAGTTCATAGAGATCTTTAAAAACCAAATGAAATTCCTAGAATTTTAGGCAAAGGAAACTGTTGAAAGGACTTCATTTTAGCAAATTAAAAAAAAAGTTAAAGAACTTAATTATATCTAAAACTTCTACATTTGCTATACAGTTCCTTTGTTATTGAAAATCTGAAATAGTTGAAGTAGTAACCTTATGCTTTAAATTCATTCCTTTATTTTCCATTGTCGTTATTTTTGCTTACTAAGAAAATAGTAAATAAAAACTTTAAAGATAAAACAATATTGTCATGAACTTTATTAATTTTTATTTATTTTCTTTTCTGAAAAATGATTTTGTGAAAATTTTGTTCTGTTGAATTTTTCTTCATGAGAAAGCTATTTTATTTTGTAAAACTTTGTTAAAATTGTGTTTAGTTTGTTTTTTAAGAAAGAAGTCTAAACAGCTTACGCTAAACACTACTATTTTACGGTCTAGAAACTTCATTTTATTTTAATTATTATAATATATAATTTTAAATAATCTGCGCATTTATAAATATGTATTTTAATAATATATTTTTATTCACTTTGACTATGTCAGTTTCACAATACAGTACAAGTCTTATGCTAAAAACTCCACAAAAATTCACACAGAAATCATATAAATTCATTTAATTATTTTTTTTTATGATTAAACTTAGGTTTTTTCTTATAATTATATTCAATCAAGTTTAAATCACAAATTAAGAAATGCAGGTGTTACAATACACATATATACTTGAATATCTAACTGTTGGTCTTACCTAATTGACATATAAGCTTGGATACTGATTTATTCTCGACCAGTATAGGTTTCTTTTTGGGTATGGGTTGCATTAGTTTAGGTTTAGAATAAAATCAAATCTAAACTTGTCATTTTTAAATAGGTAGGTTTGGATTAGGTTTTAAATTTTTTTCGATAAATCTAAATCAAACCAATTCAATTAAGATTGGGTTGATTTAGTTTTAATTATTAGGATAAAAAAATAAATTATTATATTTTTAATGACTAATTTTTCAATAATTCTACCTAGCTAATGGTGGTTGGAAACCTCCATTTCATAATAAATAGTCCAAGTTTGATTACACATTTCTTTTTGGTGATACTATGATAGTTAGGTTTAATATATCAATAAGTCTTCAATTTTTTTGAAAATTTTTAATTAAGTTCTTAAATTAAAAAAATTATAATTGGTTCCTTTATCTCCTACAATTTTTATAATTACATTTCTAGAATTAGTAAAACTTCCACAAATTATTATTTTTTAGCAATTTTAAACTTCAATAAACTAATTCTAAAAACCTAATTACAAAAATTAAAAAAAAAATCCAATTACAATTTTATTTAATTTAGACACCTACTTAAAAAAAAAAATTCAGAACATATTTATATTAAACCGTGGTAGTTATTATCTTCTACAATTTTTATAATTAGGTTTCTAAAATTAGTAAAACTTTCACAATTTATTTTTTTTTTTAGCAATTACAAACTGCTATAAACTAATTCTAAAAACTTAATTACAAAAATTAAAAAAAATCCAATTACAATTTTTATTTAATTTATACACCTAATTAAAAAATATCAAAAAATTCAGAACATACTTGTATTAAACTGTGGTAGTTATTATCTTTTCACCGTGATAGTGTCCATTCTAAGTCGCTACACAATTCAACATCCAATGAAATCTTACTCAGCGATTCCACTGCCTTTAGAAAGCTGCGTCCGACGGCTCTATTTTGATTGCATCATCACCGTTAAACTTCCACCCACTTGTAATCTCAACCGTCAATCCTGACTCTCCCCTTTTATCGTAAACCCCCGTTTGCCACGGTCTTCCTCCTTTTCCAAAGTAGCTTAATATGGCTCACAATATGGTTTCGGTCTCTTCTAGCTTTCTTTCATATCGTTCTAGGTTTTTCATCTTTTCAATTATGTTTGGTTGATTATTTTGATTTCTTGATCCCGAATTTTGATCTCCTTATTCTTACGATCTGTTCCCGTAATCGAGTTGTGTTGCTGGTTTTCTTTGCCGTTTGTTATGCTTCTTGCTGGTTACGATCTTAATCGAGTTTGACTAGGGTTTTGGTGGTTGATACGCTTTTATCGGAATGAAGATCCCAACAAATTGCTCATTATTCGTTTGCAGCACGCAGAGTTTGTTGCCGATTGAAGAAGATTAAATCATAAAAGATATTATGCGATTCTTGATACAGCGGACTAGAACGAGCTTTGGATAAATTAATTTCTTTGATAAGTTTCCTCTGTACTATTTCATTCCCCTGGACTTGATTACGAAACATGCGGGTTGAATTGTGAACCGTTTTTCTTTTCTGCAGCGTAGTATTAGGAATCGTTTCATGTAACATTGGTGGCTTTGACGGTGTACGGAGTTCTTGTGTGTGCTTGTAACAGGAACGATATGAGAATTAGAGGCACTAGAGTTTATGCATTTGGGGAGAATTTGTTTGTCACATTAATGAGAGGAGTATGGGACAGCATGGTTCGGTCTTTGACTCTTTGATTTGATGATCTACGTCTTGGTTTGGAGAATTCTACTACTCTACTTTTACTGTTCTCTTTAATTTTTAATGCAATCTATAAAAGAGTCTCCTCTTCTAATTGGATATCCATATCCTTATTGTCTCAGTAGCGCGAGACCTCCCTTTGGAATAGGAATTATTTCTTCCTACATTGAGCACCGAAATCTGCAGGGGTGATGTTCGTAAGGTTGACATATTGGTTATAATTCAGTGATGAAGTCAGTATTATTTTTTTTATTTACTTGGTTCTTCCATTTGAATTTTTTAATAATTTCTTATTGTGATCAAATTTAATATGATCATCTAAATTTTTTAATGCAACGACATTTATCTGATTTTTTAATGAGTTTGTTTTATCTAGTTTCTTAGTTGAAGATTATTGATCTAGATCACTTGTGTTTTGTAGTTCTAAAAATGAATTTATGATTTTCTTTGGTGTAGCCGAAAGGAAAAGGGGATCTTAGAGAATGTTCTTTGATTTACCATATGCTGTCAGCAAGAGCTCAGGACTATATGATTTAATTTCTTTGATAAGTTTTTGTCTTGTTTTGTTTCCTGCATTGATCGCAACGCACATGAATTGAATTTTGAACTTGTTTTTGTGCAGTTTAGCGTTTGGATCGATGTTATGTAGGTTCTTGCAAAACATCAAAGCTCTTGCATAAGTTAGGAGACCATCACCTGGACTCTTGGTTTTGTTGTTTTTTCATTCTTAGACTCGTTATGATGACAATTTAACTTGGACAGATTAATCAATGAATATGTGCTTGGCTTGGCATCACTTGGACAGATTATATTTTTCTGTTATCTAGAACTGTTGGATTTGGGACCCAAATTTTTTTTTCCTTTTGGATTACTCTGTACCTGAATAATTTTCCTTCATTCTTTGTTCTGATTATTTGCTTCTTGATTTTGATCTTTTATATTCTTGCTAATTCAATATTTTTTGTTAATCCCAAGTCGAGAGTTTTCCAATTCTAATGCTATAAAGATCTTTCATGCTACTGCACAATACATGTATATATAATTTTATTTATCACGATACCTTTGTTCATTGAGTTATTGCTCTTTTTTGACATACATATAAGATTGCATCATAAGATACGTTATGTTTTCTGATAAAGCCTTGCCCATTTCCTTCCCTATGATTTTTTTTCTTTTTTTTTGTATTAACTAAAATGTATGTACATGATTCCTTCTTTTTGTTAATTCTTATGACAATTTTGGTGTTCAACTTGTGCATGAAATTATTTAATTAATTATGCAATTTAACTTATCTTTAAAATTTTCTAGATCACTTGATCTGCCTATTACTAGGTAAGAATTAAACTTGTGCATGAATTAAATTTTATATATTACTTAATTTATCATGTTGACTATTCTTCTCAATTTCACGATTCTTGGCTTTGCTTTTCTCGTAATTGTATGGTATTGCTTTTCCAATTGTTAAGTTTGTTTTTCTTAAATTTCATGATTGAAGATCATAAGTAACTGATAGTTCTTGTGACTTTCTCTTCTATTACATCAATCGTTTTAATATTATTCTTCAGTTGATTGTGGAGATCTTGGTGTCGAATTGCTAAAGTTCATTCAATTGTAGCATGATGAAGTATGGATATGAGATTTTTGGTGTCTATCAATTTGCCGTCCATTCTTCATTATTTGTTTCTGAATTTGATCACGGGGAGTAGGGATTGAGTTGTGGACCTCTTTTCTTGCAGTATAGTGTTTTGAGTAATTTTGTGTTATGCTCTGCATGGCATCCAGCCTCATGCATGATTTGATGATCTCTACCCTGGATTCTTGATGTTCAGATTTGTCCTACATTTCTACTTTTCTTTGTTGTAGTGTAATTCTTTCGTTATTCTAGTGCAAGTGTTTCTTGATTTCTCCATGATTTCTGTTTGCATCTCATAGGGGAGACAAGTAGTGAGTGTGTGGTTGGTTGTGGAAGCAATGGCTATCTTATCACTTGATTTGGTGATCTCTACCCTGGACTTTGAATTCTTGGATTTGTCTTGTATTTATACTTTTCATTGGACTACTATGAGTGCTTCTCAATTTACTTCTCCATGATTTCGTCTTTGGTCTCACAGGGAATACTAGTGAATGTTGGCTGTGGAAGCAGTGGCTATCTTTGCCGATTGAGTCCCTTTGCTAGTTATACTTCTTGATCTAATCCCTTTACCAATTCTGTTGCTTCCTTGCTATTTGCTGTCTCAAAGTTTGTTAATCTACCTGAACTCTGAATCCTTAGAAAGTTGGAATTTGTCTTTCGATACTATCTTTCTTTGTTCTATTACAAGCATGTCTCAATCTAGTGCTTTATGATTTCTGTTTGGGTCGCACAGGGAAGAGAAGAAATATATGCTGTTTGTATTGGCTATCTTATTGCTGGTTATATTTCTTGATCTGATCTTTTGCAAGTTGTTTTGCTTCTTATTGTTTTTGAATTGAAGTTTGCTGTTCTTGTTTTCATGTTTGGCTACTGTGATTGAGTTTATGTTGGGCTTTTTTGATTGATACGCCTTTACTAGTTTTGAAGATCATGAGAAATTAATATTTCTTGTGATAGTTTAAAATATTTTTCCTTTTTTTTTCTTCTGTTGATCATAATATGCAAGCATGTGTTCTTTTGCAGCATGCTGGACTCTGAAAAACATGTTTTGAATCTTAGGTTGTAAAAAGATATTCTGTGATTTTGATACAGAAGATTAGATTGGTTAGTTCATTAAAAGTATTCTGTGATTTTTATCCAGCTGATTAGAATGGTTACTAGTTTCGATATTTACAAATTCAATTGCAAACCAGTTTTTTTCTGCAGCAGTATTTTAAATAGTTTTGGGTACTATTCTGCATATCATTGGCATCATGTGTGATTTGATGATCTCCACTTGGACTGGGTATTCTTGGATTTTTTTGTGCGATCCCACTTATATATTTTTTTAGCATTTAATTTTCTCAATTTATTGCTCAATGGATTTTACTTGGGTCTTACTGGGAAGATTAGGCAATGAACGAGTGGCAAGCTGTGGAATTGCGGTGAGAGAGTATTGATAGAGTCTTCGTAAAGCCCTAACCAAATTATTTTTTGCATCAAATGGGTTTGTCCTAGTTATTTTAGGGATGTCACCTGAACTAATAGTAGGCATTATAATATTTAAGGTGCTGGAAATTCTTGGGTGTAGATGAAGTATTTTTTTGGTATTTTATCTTCTCAAAGAGGAACAATATGAGATGGGTTTTATTGGCTTTTCTCTCTTTGTTTCAACAATCTGCATTTGGGTTTGGAGAATTTCTGCAACTCTTCTTTGACGACCGTTTTCCTAATAATTTTTTGTATGAAGTATCTTCTCTCCTATTTGGATATCCTCATCGTTGCAATTGCACATGACCTCCCGAAAAATAGGAATTATATGTTTAAATTGAGCACCAGATATTGCAGGTAAATTGAAATTTTGGCCCGAGCATGTGAACTTGTGATTCGGCATCTTTTGTAGGTGGTGTTCCTAAATGTTACTATCTTCATTTTGGTTTGCAGAATTCTGTGACTCTTGTTTTACCCTTTTTTTTGACAGTTTTTTATGTGAATAAGTATCTCCTTTCCTAATAGGAGAACCTCTTCATGACAGTTGCATATGACCTTCATTATATGCTTTCATTTGGATTTCTTTTTAGCATTTCCTTACAAATAGCCTTTCATTTGGATTCGTTAGTTCTTATTTGGAGATTTCTTTTGAGCATGGCCCTACAAATAGTCATGAGAATCTTATTTTGGGAATTTCTTTTTGATTCTTTTTGGTTGTGTATGACGCTTTTTTTCCTATCTTGATGTTTTTGGTATATGGTGCTTATTGCCTTTTTTTATCATGAAGTTTGCCGGTTCTTATTTTTTTTATATGCTGCTTTAATTGAGTTTTTTGCAGGTTTTATGCCAATTGGTATGCTTTTACCAGATTGAAGAGCAAAAGTACTTGATATCTTCATTAGATTTAAGGTCACAAGTAATTGATATCTTTATCAGATTGAAGGTCACAAGTTGCACATCTTTATCAAAAATTTACCAGATATATATCCTAATCAGAATTTTGTGGTTTCTATCTTCAATCTCTGGTGCTCAATTTAATATATAATTCATGTAATTCCTAACAGTTTCCATATTGAAGGTCACAAGTTGTTTGGTGTGTTCCTAAATGTTGCTATCTTCATCTTGGTTTGCAGAATTTTGTGACTCTTGCTTTATCGCTTTTTTGATAGCTTTTTATGTGAATAGTATTTCCTCTTCCAATTGGAGATCCTCTTCATCACAATTGCATATGACCTTCGTTATAGTCTTTCATTGGATTTTTTATTTTTAGCATTTCCTTACAAATAGCCTTCCATTTGGATTGGTTAGTTCTTATTTTGAAGTTTCTTTTAGCAATTCCTTGCAAAAATAGTCATGAGAATCTTATTTTGGGATTTCTTTTTTATTCTTTTTGGTTGTGTATGACGCTTCCTATCTATAACTTTTTGGGGTATGGCTCTTCTTTCTTGTTTCTATCTTGAAATTTGCCGGTTCTTTTTTTTTTTTTTATATATATGCTGCTTTAATTGAGTTTTTTGGGGCTTTTATGCCAATTGGTACGCTTTTACCAGATTGAAGGTCAAAAGTAAATGATATCTTCATCAGATTGAAGATCACAAGTAATTGATAACTTGATCAAATTGAAGGTTAGAAGTTAGACATCTTCATCATAAATTTACCAGATTGATATTTTAATCTGAATTATGTGGTTTTTATCTTCAATATTTGGTGCTCCATTTGAACATATAATTCATGTAATTCCTAACATTTACTAGATTGAAGGTCACAAGTTCTTTGGGGGTTCTCAAATGTTGCTATCTTCATTTTGGTTTGGAGAACTCTATGACTCTTGTCTTACCTTTTTTTGACAGCATTTTTTGTAAATAAGTATCTCTTGTCCTAATTGGAGGTCCTTTTCGTCACAATTGCATATGACCTCTGTTATAGCCTTTCATTTGGATTTTTTTAGTATTTCCTTACCAATAGTCATGAGAATCTTATTTTGGGATTTCTTTTTGATTCTTTTTGGTTGTGTATGACGTTTTGTTTTTCCCTATCTTGAACTTTGTGGTGTATGGTGCTTGCTTGTTTCTATCTTGAAATTTGTCAATTCTTATTTTTTAGATATGCTGCTTTAATTGAGTTCTTTGGGGTTTTATGCCCATTGGTATGCTTTTACCAGATTGAAGGTCAAAAGTAATCAATATCTTCATTAGATTGAAGGTCATAAGTAGGCTTATAGTTGTGGTTTTCTTTGTGTTTTTAAACTCCTTAACATATGATTTTAACCGAATCTAGTAATATTCGTCAATCACCAATGTTTTCCTATGAATTTTAGTGCCAAACAGGGTCATGAATTGCAACAATCCTCTTTAACTTCCCAATTGATCAAATAAGAAATTCAAACCTTAAAGAGCCATGAAGAACTAAGGGAATAATGAATTAGTTATTTAATCCAATTGGAAAGCACCAAAACCCAATTTGATTACGTCACATGTCTGCCAATTAATTTTAAAATTCAGGAGTAGGAGGCTTAACCTGGTCAGTTATCTGTGTAATCTAGGCCCATTAAGGGTAAAAAAGAAAAAAAATAGAATTTGAACCTTGGGCCTACCCAATGGGGTTAGATAGCTGTTAGGCGGCTATTTTTCCAAAAACGAGTACCACGGTGGCGCCAAGTAGCCGCACAGACCCACTAGGTGTGCTAGCCTGTTGGGTGGCCTACATAACCCATCAGGCGAGGCATCATTTGGGCGTGACCCACTGGGCGGCCATTCTAGTCTGCTGGGCGGGTGCGATCGTGTGTAGTCTAACATGCACTTTTGAGTCTCTTTTGTGCCTGTTTTTGCACTTGTGGGCTCTTTTTGCGATCTTAACTTTCATTCTTACTTTTTTTATGTCCTTTTTGACTAGCAAAGTTTCCCACCATCCTTGTGGATTGTTGTGTTTCCTTTCTTTTTTCATTTAACTATCCTTCACAGAATCAACAAAAGTAAGGTAGTTCATGCAATTTTTAAGTAGAAAGCTTAGGAACACATATTACATGAAATTCTTTATTAATAATCTATTTTCTCACAAGTTACTATGACCTAATGTAAAAGTCATGTTAAATTAATGGTCTATTACTCTAGGGACTTTGTTTTGATGATGTGTATGTGTTTCTTTTTCCTAATAGTAGGACAGGTGGGCTAATGTACATACTGCTTTGACTTAGGCCTCTTTTGTTTTGTTTGTATATGTTAAGGGATAGTCAGGATCTTTTGGCATGTATATTTCCTTGATGACAATTTATAACCATTTATTACTTTTAGTATCGGATGACTGTGCCACTTATATATATATATATATATATATATATATATATATATATATATATATATATATATATATATATAATCAACTATGTGTTTTTCTTTTCAATAAAGTTTAATTGATAAGAAAAAATGTTACTCTTAGTTGTTAATAAAGTGAAAAATATTTTCATAATAAAATCAATTAACTTAAAATAAATCTAATAAGTGTCGAGCTAAAAATCAACGTAATTGGGTGTCACAATGTCACCTTGACGTGGTGGAAGTTATCAATTTGAGCTTGATTATTCCTAAACACAATGCAAGTTATTTGGATGTCGAGATTAAATAATAATTGAGAATGGACAAAAGGCTTGTGTGATTACACGAGAGGTGGGAGCTATATTACTAAGAGCGAACTCTAGTTGAGTATGAAGTGTCTAGATATAAGTTTTTCCTTGGAATGAAAGAGAATTTCAAATCAACTTTGTCTACAAACAATGAAGCTATAAGTAATGCAATTAGAAATCTCATGGAGAGCTCGATCCTAGCTCAAGATGAATGTTGGCAATATGCCTTACACATGCAAGTTTGATAGGAGTTGTGTTCCTAGTGGGAGATGGGTGGATAATGTGTAAGGACCTACCCTTGGGAGGGGAACAACAACTAGAAACAACTACTAATACCCCATAGTCTAAGGAGTAAAAAGAAGAATTTGCTCGAGGAAAGGCTAATGTCTAATTAGCTAGTTGGTGAGGCAATAATTTACCAAGACGGTGATTAGTAGCTGGTTTGAAAGGATGATCAACCACATTAAGATTGAGACATGACCCAGACTCCTGCGAGAGGCAGTAGTGCGAAACTTTCTACAATGGGCAAAAGCTTGATGGAGTAATGCCGCATGGAGGTAGAAGTCTTACGAGTCATGAACTTCTTTTCCTAAAGAAAAAGCAATGATAGTATTTGGGGAATCAGCATTGGCTAGCTTCGTGCTAGTAGTTGTGGTAAGATAAAGGATGCAAACGTTATCTAGAATAATTTGGCCCAAAGCATTTGTAAGTGGCTTTTTTAGTTCGTCGTCAAATCTCAGGGCTCAACCTTGGATAGGCAATAGAAACTACCAAGTTAGGGTACAATAAAAGTAGAGGGAATTTCTAGTGGAGCAACAAAATGCGATTAAATACCCTAGTAGTCCTAGCCATAAACAATGGGTACTAATCAAATGATGACATGTGAATTTTTTTCTTAATAATAATTAAAGAACTTTTACTAAATATATGTAAAGAATACAATTTCAAAAAAAAAAACACATATTATGATTTAATTGGACAACTCAATGGTAATAATATAAAAAAATTTGATTTATGTTTTATCTACTTAGTTCCTTGGGTTTGATCTTTTTATTTGTTTTTTTTTAAGCCTAACCAAGTTTGTTTTAAATCGTGGCTTGGCTAGGAAGCCTACTTAGCCAATTTTGTAATAAGGCCTATAAACAAGCTAGTGGGTTTTTTTTTTTTGGGTTTGGAAGAGTAATGGCATTGTGTTGTCTCAAACCTAGGACACAATAATGGTATTGCAATAAGTAAACCATTAGACTAGGTCAAAGACAGACAAACAAGCTAGTAGGTTTATAAGCCTAAATAGGCCAACTAGCTTGATATGATGTGATTTTTTTTTTGAATGAAAGTATTTTGATTAAAAAATTATTAATAGTAATTATAAGTTTTGTATATTATTATGTGTAATATGTGTATTATGTATATAATATAATATAAAGATATCAACTTATATAAAACATAGTAGGCTTTTTTAAGGCCTAAAACCTTTTTTTTATTATTTAAATAGGTCTTTTAAAAAATCCAAGTTTGATCTTTTTAATAAATGAGTCAGGTTAGGGCAAGCCTCATGCAAGCTAGGCCATAGGCCACCAATGAGTCGCTTGTTGTAATTAAAAAGTATCTAGAACTTATATGTTTGCAATGTGTTTCAAATTATCTGAGGGGCAATGTAGTCTTGGAGGGTCTCCCTGGGTGCTTCTCTAGCCATTAGTCTTTTCTCTCTCCTAAATCTATTGCAATGTCTTTCAATTTCAAGAATAAACTACAACTCAGGCTCGTGAAAATACAAACCAAGGGAAGAAGAAAGAATGAGTGTGCCAAGCACCAGTCAGAGAAATAAGAATGAGATGAGATAAGAGGAAAAAAGATAACATAAAATAAAAATAAAAAATAAGATAAGATAAGATGAGTTGGAAATAAAATAAACATAAAACAAGATAAGATAAGATAAAAAAATTGCCTAATCCAACTGGAATTTCTCTTTTTGATATCACGTAATTAGTCCTCGACAACGGCGCCAGAAACTTGATGCGTCTAGAATATGCTTAAGGACAAGCATGCCCTATTGTTGTAGTAACAATGAACTTGAGTCTAAATATCATATCCAAGGGATTGATATGGAGTACCTTTTAGAGAAATTTTTATGTTGTCTAAGTTATTCAAGTTTAAAGGGTTGAGCACAAAGAATTAAAATGCAAAGAGTTGCAAAAAGATTAATTAAAAGTGATTTAATAAGTTAAGAACATAGGATTATGGGTTCACTTATGCCTTTGATTTCCCTTTCCCAAGTTAAAACAAAATTTTATTCCCAAGTTCAATTGTCAATATCCCTCTATTGAATCCTTTTACAACCTTTGGTCATAGGTTGTAAAACGCTTTCTTGTATTAAGCCTTGGGTTGGTCATACAGTGGTTTAGTCTAGGAAAGGAAAAAGAGCAAATAGGGTGAATGAATTCAATTGAGAGCTTAGTTTGTAGTTTGATCATGCAATGTTCTAAACTCATGCAATGTTCTAAATCCAATTATCCTAGAGATCTACCAATTAATTACAGTATGGTCGTTGGTTAATTAATTGATTAAAAACATGCAAAGAGTGATCAATTCCAAATAATGTAATAAAGCACACAAGGGTAATTCAATTGAAAGAAGAAAAGGGAATGAAATTAACAATCAAAATGGGGTTTCAATCATCTCAAGCATGACCACACCACAATTAGGGATGACAATTCTACCCAGACCTTATGGGTACCCGCAAAAAAATATTCATGGGGCCAAGGGCAAGAATTTACCTGCAAAATTTAATAGGGATAGGTGCGGGTATGGGTACTATAGTACCCAACCCACCCCATACCTGCACACACACACACACACACACACACACACACACACACACATATATATATATATATATATATATATATATATTAAAATATCTCATATAATATATTAAAAAAATAAGTTCTAGTGAGTACTACAATATCAAAAAATTTCATTCATTAAAAAATAGACATTGCAAGAAATATAAACAAGAATAAGAGTTTAATTTATATACATTGTTAGTGTAAAATGTTTTTTTACATATATGCAAGTTAGAAATTCACCATGCTGTTGCATCATATTAATGAATGGGATAGTATGATGAATTACTTAAATTTATTAAACGTCTATGTAAAAAAATTTTGTAGTACAATTGTATATAAATTAAATTTCAAAAATAATTTATACTCCATTAAAAATAAATTATATCAAAAGATTATATTCTTTTTCAAATGTACGCATTGCTTCTAAAATATTATTGAAATACTTATAATTATTCTTATTGTTAAATGTAGATTTTTTAACAGTAAGATTATTCAAATTTTATTTGTTATTAACTATGTTAAAGGATAGATGAAATGAATTTTTCTTAATATATTGAAAGTGAAATATTAAAAGAACTTAATTATAAAAATTTGATCAATACTTTCATGATTGGTAAAAAAATATAATGAGATTTGTCAAACTTTATTAAATTAAATTTTGAATATAAATTTTGCCTAAAGCCTCAAACTTTTTTTCCACAACTCTATACTAAAGTAAAGTGTGGGTGGTAGCTGCGACTATGGGTATATAGGTACCCAACGAGTATGAGAATGGAAATTAAAGTTGTTACCAACACAAGTATGGGGACAGGTACGAGGATTTTTTTCAAACACAAGTATTGGGATGGATATTATAGTACCCTACCCAGACCCTACCCATTACCATCCCTAAACACAATCTTAACTTAAGGATTAGTTCTCCTTAACAACAGAGAAGTAACCCATTACAATATTAAGCATTAAAAATTAAAAAAACCATAACAAAAAGGCTACCCTCTAGTCTCTATCCAGTGGGATGCAGGGAGATTCTTGTGAAGATCTATAGGAGTCCTTCCTTAGTCAAAATCTAAGAGAGAGAGAAAGAGAGTAGAATTTGAAAAGAGGTGTTTTTGAAATTATACACCTTCCTATTTATATCTTTAATAGGCTTTTTGGCCTGATGAAAGCACTGTCGTGCATAATAAAGCACAACCATGCATGTCTTCTAAAACATTATCATGCTTAGGCGATGCATATTCTCGTATGTGGAGTCTTGACAACCAAGCACAACTGTGAATAATTAAGCATGGTCGTGCATTTTCTCATAAGCATAACTCCAACTTTAAAGCATTGCCATGCATAATGAAGCACGACCGTGCATCTCTAGGAGTAGCAAATCCTTCTTTAAAACTTAGCCATTTCTTCCCAACTGCGGCTTCTTTCATCTCTGCTCAAAATTAAAGAGAAATGGGTCAAAATGTCTATAAAGATAAGCTGAATTTAATGAATAAAGACCCAAATTACCTAGGCTAATCATAACAATTGAGGGTTTATCAGGTTTGATTTCCATTTCGTACATTTTTTGAAAGATATGCACCATGTAGAAATGGTCTTGTCTCCTCCTTTTATTGTTCGATCTTCATAAGACCTGCTTTTTCTTGTGGTAAATTGCTGTAACATCTTCATGCATGATTTTATTGTAGTCATCATTGTAACATCCCACAAAAATTAGGTCTAATAATTTATTATTCACTATAGGTTATTTAATAATTAGGAATGTTTTAATGAATAATCTAATAGTGGGCCTTGTTTAAAGGGAGAAAGGTTATTAAAAAGACGGGCCCCAAAGGCCCAATAAAGGAATTAGGACTTATAAGCCTTGAGCCATACACGCATACACCATATCACGCATGGGATTGGGAAGAGAAGGAAGAAAGAGAAAAAGGGAAAAAGAGAAATAAGTGTAGAGGAATAGCAAAAGCTTAGGCAAGCCATAGCAAAATGATGAGACATCCAGGTGAGTGCAGCCCCTTGCCTATTTCCCCCTCCTCATAATTGTATTGTTCCTCACATGTATTCTTTACATGTTTTCCTTTTCCTCCCATGTATATTTGTCTTGTATCCTACATATGTGTTGTATGAACATCCTATTATATGGTTCAATTAGGGTTTTGGTGCCAACAAATGTTTATAGTATGAGTTGGGATTTGAGATGTATAATTTTATGATTTGGATGCCATTCTTGTATATCTTTTATGTGTTTATTGCTTGTGTGATTAGGATGCCATGTTAGGGTTGTCTTAAATTACTGTTGAGCATGCCCATGCTTATGTTGAGTGTGCCCATACTTAGGTTGAGCATGCCTATGCTTATATTGAGAGCACCTATGCTCAAATGATTATAACTAAGATGATAAGCACGACCATACTTAACTAAGCATGGTCGTGCATCAATTTCACTTCTATGTTTCATATTTTTGTGTAACATGAAGCATGGCCATGTTTAGGTGAAGCATGACTGTGCTTCATGAAGCATGGCCTTGCTTAGTTTTGTGAGTTATGTGAATGATAGGAAGCATGGCCGTGCATACACAAAGCACAACAGTGCATAAAATTTGGAATGATGCCTCGAAAGGAAGCACACTGTGCTTAGTTTAGCACGCCCATGCATAGTCCCTAGAGTGAGAATTAGGCTTAGGTGTATTCTTAAGAATTATAGCTCTAGATGTTAGCTAACTAATGGCCTTAGAATCACCTAAAAACAATGTCAATAGCTCAAGATATGATCAAATTAGTGAGCAAATGTCAAGCAGTCAGAATTAGGTAATGATTTCAAGTTCTTCATAAGTTTCGGCATAGTAGATGATCAAACCAGTTTTTAAGGTCAACATAAAAGTTGTAGATAATCTTATTAGCTTTTTAAATGAGATAAGTATCAACTTGATAGGGTTAGTATAATTCCAAATATCATGTTTTCACTCTACGGAGGTCATAGAAGCATAAGAGGAAATGAAAGAGATAGTACCCAAAAACTTAATAAAATAAAATGCAAATCCTAAATAACAAATGAGTAGTTATTATAATAGGTAAAAGTTAAGATATAAGTTTATCCCCTAGGTAAGAGATACAATGTATGTCTATCCCAAAAGGTAATATAAAACGTATGTCTAACCTATAACATGAGATAAAATATTTGCCTACGAGATGAATATACATGTTTATATTATTACCCTTATTGTATTTCTCTATCATCTTATAAATGAATACAATGTGATATGTATGATTATAAATGAATGTTCTCATATAAATGAATATAATGTGATGTGTATGACTATAAAGGAATATTCTTATATGAATGAATACAACATGATATGTATGACTGTATATGAATGTTGAAAGGATCTCCTTTAGCAAGGGAAGGGAACAAACCTCTTTGGTTCCCAAAGAATGGCCAAAAGCCAAATGTTAAAAGAAAGAATGTTTAAAATGTAACATCCCCTTTGACAAAGAAAGAATAATAGTCTCCTTTGGTCCTCAAAGTGTAATGTCAACCTCCAATAAGGGGAGGTTGTTTGGCAAAAGTAAAAGGGACACTCCTTGAGATTTTGAGCTCAAATCCGCCAATAGGAAGGATAAGAAAAGTAAAGGAAAAGAAATGTTTAATTAAGAAATATTTACGTGTTATGAATTATCGATGAGGATCCCTTATTTTATGTTTGATGTATAAATTATTATATTATATTAATGTTTATATGCTCTAATGTCGCAATTTATAAGAATTAACTATCAATGTGTATATTATATGCTTGCATGATGTTGTAGTGCCCCTAAGGCATTCACCAAGACTTTTGTCTCATTAGTTTAAGTTTAAATGTTTCAGATTGAGCAAGTATGGAGCCTTAAGTTGCTTATAAAGTTTGCGAACTTTACTTTTATATTTTAGGCATATCTTTAAGTTCTTATTACTATGTTTAAGACTAAGTCCTCCATGTTGATGCATCTTTATGTTCCATTATTACCTTGAGTTTTGTAAGGCACCTTAGGTACCCATGATATTAGGAATTTATGTTTATTCAATACACTTTTGAGGTTTTATTTTCTGTGAGATTTATGTCTTCCGCAATAGAAAGTATATATGTATGATAATGCCTCCTAGGGTGTTACAATCGTCCTTTAAATGTACCCACAATAATCTTAAAAGTTGTTTGTGCTTGGTGCAGTGAGAGTACACTGGGTTTTGTAGGGAGGGGGGGAATAGTGTCTACTGGATTTAGATCATGTTTTCAATTCAAATTTTTCGTTTCCATACATTATCTTTCGCTTGTCCCCTCCTTCATTCAACACCTTCTTTTTTGGCTACTGTTATTATAATTATGATAAAAAAATAATTGGATAAGAAGATTTCATACCATTTTTTCTTTCCCAAATTTATCCCCAACTTTTTACCCATTTTCTTTTGTCATTTTATAAAAACTTGACAATTTTAGTTGGTAGACTTTTGAGTGCTTTATGAATATTTTTGGACAACTAATGACTTGTGTTTTGTAAAATGTAGAGAGTATTGAAGTGAACGGATTATCTCTCTTAATAATGTATTTTTCATACACAACTTATGAATGATTTTTCTAAATGCATCTCCTTATTATTACTATAGAGATCTAATATGTTTGGTTTAATTTATTTTAAGAAAGGTAATTTACATTATGGTCACATCATTTTGATGAATAGGATGATGCGATAAATTGGGTAGATCTTATTAAGTATTTGTGTAAAAATGCTTATAGAAAAAATACCTATGTAAAAATATTTTACTTTGACAGGGTAAAACTATTTAACATTCTTTCATAATTAATTATTTTATAAAACCCAAACATATTTTAGTTTTTCAAATTAATTATTTTAATTAATATTTATTATAAATTTTAATAATTTCTTAAAATTAATTTGATACAATTAATGAACATTAATAAATTTTGGTATTTTTAAATGAATTCAATTGTGAAATCATGTTCAACTTTCCATGTAAATAAATGTCACCAAAAATGTTATGAAATTAAATTTATTAATTGATTCTTATTACTTGTTTAAAAACCTATTCAAGTCAATGTTCCAAAAACTGAACCAGATCAACTTAGTGCACTAAAAAATTGGTCTAGTGTCTGGCTAAAATAAGCCACATAATTGGTAGTGAGAAAAATTAGTCAAATAGTAGGAAAATTGGTAAAAATCGGTAAATTTCATTGAAAACACGATTCACAATGGATCAATAGAAAATGCTTAATATGACATCTTTTCGATTTTTTTTTTACAAAATGAAAAATCACCCTGGAATTTTTATCACTTTTTTTTTTTTTTACTTTAGGCATAAACTTGTTACTCTTAATGGACATTGTTATATATTGTTAAAATATAGACCTAAGTATTATGATATATTTGATTTAAATTTTTATGTGTACTTTAAATATTAAGAACCTACAAAATGATTTTTTATTATTTTTAGTCTTATAAATTTATGATATTATATTTCATTAATTTTATTTTATATATTATTTAATTATGGTTATTTTATTAATACTGGTTCGACTACAGTTCAATTACGATTAAATCATTGAACCTTAAATCATTACATTGGTCGATTCAATGATTGGTCTAGTTTTTAAAACACTGATTCAAATAATTATACTTTTAAAAATAATTTATAATATCTATTCATATTTGATATTTGAATTGAATTTTTTTTACATTCTTCAAAAATAATTATTTTAGAAGATCCAAACATATTTCAGATTTTTCAAGTGAATTATTTTACATATAAACTTTAATTTTACTTTTCAATATTTTTTTAAAATTGAATTTTAGCAGTCATGATTTTTTGGGCTTGATTGATTGATAGTTATTAGTGTTTGGTGGAGTGAAAAAACTGAGAGGAGTAGGTTTTAAAGAGAGGGGAGCGTCTGTTGGATCCCAAACATACTTCCAATTCAATGTTTTCTTTTCCGGACATTATCTTTGTTTCTTCCCCCCTTTTGGCTTCAACAAAAGATAATTGGGATAAAAACATTGAATTGAAAGCATGGAATGGATCCAATAGACACATTGTTCCTCTCCCTGTAAACCCATTGCTCACTTTCTCTTTCTCCACCAAATACCAATTACTATCAATCAATCAACCCCCAAAATTATGACTGTCTGATATTCCTTGTATAAAATTAATTTAAAGAAATTAATGAAAACAAAGATCAAAGATATAATGTAAAAAAAAATTTGAAAATCTAAAATATGTTTTGATATTCTAAAATAATTAATTTTCAAAGAATGAAAAAAATTGATTTTAAATCTCCAAAATGTAGTGATATTATAAATTAATTTTTCAAAAGCATAATTAAATGAGTCAACGTTTTTAAAATTGGATCAATCATTATATTGGTCAAGAAACTAGTTCAATTTTCAATGATTCAACTATAATTGAATCAAGGCTGAACTGATGAGAGTTAATCCTTATTAATTAAAAGAATATATAATATAATATCGTAACTTTGTAAAACTTAAAATAAAACATCATTTTGTAAGTTCTAAACATTTAATATATATACAAAAGTATAAACAAATAATATCATAATACCTAGGTTTAAGTTTCAGCAATAAAAATAGTGTATATTAACAATAACAAGTTTACATTTAGGATAAAAAGGAAAATAACAAATATTTTATGTTAATTTCTAAATTTTAAAGGAAAAAAAACTAATATTGTAGTAAACATTTTTCATTTAGCTGATATGAAACAAATTTTTTTTTTTTGCTTTTTATTAATTTCTAACTGATTTTTCTCATTATTAGCTTTGTGATTTATTTGAACTGAACAATAAACCGATTTTTTGATCCAACCGATTGATGTAGTTCAGTTTTTAGAACACTGCCTTGACTAGTTTTTTAAACAATTAATAGCCCTCGATTAATAAAGTTAATTTTATAACATTTAAGGTCACATTTATACAAAAAGCTAAATGTAGTTTAACTGCTGAATTAATTAAAAAAATCCAAACATATAGATTGATGTTCATTGTTTCATATTAATTTAAAGAAATCAATGAAAAGTAAAACATAATAATATATTTAAAATTTTAAAATCTAAAATATGTTTAGATATGCTAAAATAATTAGTTTTCAAAAAATCATAAAAAAATTGATTTCAAATCTCAAATATATATAGATAATGTAAATTATTTTTTAAAAAGTATAATTACTTGAATCAATATTTTTAAAGTTGAACTAATCGTTGAATTAGTCAAAGTACTAGTTTATGGTTCAATGGTTCAACTGTGAATGAACCATAGTCGAACCAACATAAACAAAATAATAATAATAATAATTAAGTAATATATAAAATAATATTAAAGAAACATAAAATTATAATTTCATAACACTGAAAAGTAAAAATAGAACATTATTTTGTATGTTCTAACATTTAAACTACAAAACAAAGTGTACATCAAATATAGCATACATAATACTATGTCTTGCAATAGAATACTTATGTTCAAGTTCATCAAGTAGAGTTTGAGCTTGAGCCCATATGCCTTGCTCGTGACCCATAAGTAGCCTACGAACTACGCCATAAACTTGGCTATCAAACGTGTAGAGCTTGTCTAATAGCTTTGAAGCATCTCGAAATTTCTCACTACAACTGCATTCGACACACTGCATTATACACTTAGTAATTGGTTATATATTTATTTGAGAATATCAAAGTACATACTATAAAAACTCAAGGAAGAACAAAAATAGTAATAGGTGGTGGCAAACAGTAAACAAACATTCAATACATATCCCATGACTAGGAAATGGATTGAAATGAAATTATTGGAAGTAATTGCAACTTAAGATGAAATCCGTAGGATTAAAGATGTAGCCAAATACGGTTGGTTTTCTGGTTACCAATTAGGGGGATAAAAAGGATTGGCAAAATGAAATAAAACACGGCCAATTACGGTTTGTTTTTTGGATACTAATTAGAGAAATAGAATAAATGCTTTAGTTGAGAAAATTGGACCCATTCCTTGATAAAATTAATCATAAAAAAGACATATTACAGCCACAAAACTCTCTTGTATAGCAAACTAAGCTTAAAAAAGATCCTAAGCCTTAGGGTAGATCTAATCGTAGACATCTAAAATATCTTGAATAAAAAGAAACTAAAAGAAAGATATAAAACATAAAATAACATTGCCACAGAATGGTATTGAACTCTGCATGCTACATTCCTCAGGGGAATAAATAATTTATGCCTTTCCATTTGAGGCTGACAAAAATCAATTTTCATTTTTCTCTTTTATTCTAGGGTACATTTAAGGTGAAGAAAAATATTGGATAGATATTTTCTACCTATAGGCATTCAAGATGGCTGAATATGTGACAACGTTAGGTTAGATTTCCATTTCATGCATTTTTCAAAAGACATGTACTATGAAGTGTCTTGTCTGCTCCTCTTATCCTTCTTTGTAAGACCTACTTTTTTCATTAGCAAGTTGCTTCAACATCTTCACGATTTCATTATTACCTTCATTGCCAGTCTTCTTATCGTGAAATGCACCCCCAATAAGCCTAGAAGATGAATGTTTAATTTCATGTTCACCGGCTTGAAAGAAGTGTCGACACCACATTCAAGAGCTGGCATCTGTCTTGCTCTGACGGGGATTAATAACATAGTTGTAAGACAACGTTTGGCTAACTTTCTTTCTCAATCATCTCATCAAGTAGCTTTGGAGAAGATTTGATTGAACCATTTTTGCATAAAGCATCAAGAGAGCACTATGCCTTCCTACTTGAACTCTTTATAGGCATCCATTACCTCAACATACATCTAACTTTAGTGTATATTTTAATCAATGTTAAGTAAGTTAGATCACTAGGATAAATATGTCTTTTTTCATCCCATCAAATAATTTTCTGACCTCTACAAGTATGGCAAATGTAACATCTCGAGCGCTGATGAGGGCGGGGAGTGATCGCCGGTGCAAAAGAGATGAGGCACGGACAAGGAGCGGCTCTTGACAGGCTTCCAGCGGGAGGGGTACATGAATAAATCGAATACACATCGGAATGAGAGGGATCTAGAGGCTGTGCAGGTATGGGACTGTATAGTTGATGATAGCTTAAAGGAATTAATAAGTGTTACCTATACCAACAAGATACATCTACTTTTCAGTAGCCTATCACTTAAGAACTCCACAATTAAGCGTGCTTGACTTGGAGCAATTTTGGGATAGGTGACCTCTTGGAAAGTTTTCCAAGAAGCGTGTGAGTAAGGACAAAGCACGTTGAAAAGTCTTATGTTGGTTTATGGGGACAATCACTCATCCTGAAAGCGGCTAGGCATTATAGCAGACACAACAAGTATGTTGAGGTCAGAAAATTATTTAATGAGATGAAAGCAAGACATATTTATCCTAATGATCTAACCTACTCAACATTAATTAAAATATACCCTAAAGGCAGATTGTATGTTGAGGCGATAAATGTTTATAGAGAGTTCAAGCAAGAAGGCTTGGTGCTCTCATTAATGCCTTATGCAAAAATGGTTTGATCAAATCTTATATATGGCTACTTGATGTGATGATAGAGAAAGGAAGTAGGTCAAATGTTGTGCCTTACAACTCTAATATTAATTCCTTCAAAGTAGGACAAACACCAGCTCTAGAGTGTGGCGGCACTGGACAGTGGAATCTTATAGGGAACTGCTATGCCCTGAGTGTGAGAGGGAGGGATGTGGGAACGGTAAGATGATTCTAGAGGCATTGATAGTGTGGTCTCTAGTAGATTAAGGCTTTTGGATGTGGGGGTTCCATGGAGTTCGTCACGGTGAGCAGTTCTTTGCAATCGAGTGAATGCGTGAGTACGGGGTTGTGGGGTTGAGTATGTGTTAAATGGAAGTGTGAAGTACTTGTTTATAATACGAAACAGATTGTCTCCTACAATACTGCCTCACCAACCAAAAAATGTAAAAGGAAAGGTCGAGTGAGAATGGAAGAACGAATAAAGATAATAAAGAAATAAAAAATAAAGTTAGAGAGAGATATAACGCTATAGAAAAATATGAAGGAGAGGATCTGAATCCTTTATAGAATACATTTTATTAATTGTTATTTTTGAAAATATGTTTTACAAACTATTTTTTTAAAATATTAATTCAATAACAAAAAAGGTAGTAATATATATATATATATATATATATATATATATATATATAATCTATTTATTTATATATTTCTATAAATAATACTTTAATTGTATGAAATTCTATTTTAATGTTTATTTCCAAGTCAAATTTCCTTATTTATGTAAATTGTATATATAAATATCTTTTTATTTATTAATTTCTATATATATATATAAATATATCTATTAATTTTTGCATATCTATTTAGTTATTAATTTCTATTTATCTTATTTATATATATTTGACCTTTTATAGGAAATAATTTATTTATTTTATATCTTAATAAATATTTAATTGATAGCATTAAATACTAAATTAATGTTTATTCCAAATCTAGTTTACACACATATACATATATGTATATGCATATATGTATATGTGTATATATATTTATATATGTATATTTATATATGTATATATATATATGTGTGTATATATGTATATGTATATATATGTATATATATATATATGGGATTTTGCTAACATACACATTTATTTTTTAGTTTAAGTACGTCAGCAAGCTACACTATAGATATATTTTAAGATATATTGTAATTATAGCTTGCTAATGTACTTCAACTAGAAAACAGTGCGTTTAGATTAGCAAACCCCACAAGCATTTGTTAATACACACACTTATTTTTTAGTTGGAGTAAATTAGCAAACTACACCGTTAGTGTATTTTACGATGTATTATAGTTATAACTTACTAACATACTCTAACTATAAAACAAGAGTTTGTACATTAGGAAATCCCTATCTATCTATCTATCTATATCTACATATATATACATACATACATATATATATATGTATATATATACATACATATATATATATATATGTATATATATATATATACATATATATATGTATGTATGTATGTATGTATATGTGTGTGTGTGTGTATCAATTTTTGTATATTATATAAATGTATGTTTAAATTTATATTTTTTAAAACATTCCCTATAAACTAATTTTTGTAAAATCATAATTAAATAACAAAAATATGTTTTGCTATATTTGAAAAATCTATTTATTCATATATTGGTATATATTTATATTAACAACATTAAATGCTTTGTTAATATAAGTAACAAAAAAAACTCAGGGAAAATAAAATATAAAATATCATTGGTTGATTTTTCATTTTTCAAAAGAAAAAATAAAAATAGCATCGTGTTAAGCAAATTTTGTTGACCTACTATGAGCTTGTTTCTATCAGTTTTTGACCTTTTTTTTTTACTCTTTTTTCTCATTGCGAATTTTGTGGTTTATTTGAACTAGACACTAGACTAGTTCTCCAGTTTTTCAATCCAATCGGCTGATCTAGCACAATTATCAAAACATTGAATTGAGTAATTTTTCAAACAATTAATAAGCCTTAGTTACGAAATTTTATAACATTTTGGATCATATTTATACGGAAAGCTAATCATGATTTCATTTAAAAATTCCAAAACTTGTGATCGATGTTTGTTGTTTTTTTTTTCTTTGTACAAACAACATTTATCCTCCACAGGAGACAATCCTGCATGAGTTAGGTAGGACCACTATGTTCGACAAAGCCCTCCCTCTAATTAATGATGTTCATGCTTTAAAATTTATTTAAAGAAATTAAAGAAAAGTACAATAGAATGATTTGTGTGAAATAATTAATTGGAAAATCTAAAATATTTTTAAATATTCTAAAATAATGAATTTTTAAAGAATGCAAAATATTATTTTCAAATCTCAAATATGTGTAGATATTATAAATTCATTTTGTAGAAGCATAATTAGTTAAATAGTTTTCTAAATAATTAATAGGCCTCAGTTAATAATGTAAATTTCGCAACATTCTCGGTCACGTTTACATGAAAAGATGAATACGGCTTCACAATTAAATTCATTTATAAATATAAAAAATTATTATTATTTGTTTTTCATTGTATACAATTAATTTAAAGAAATTAAAGAAAAGTAAAATAGGAGAATTTATTCAAAACATTTAATTTGAAATTTTCAAATAAGTTTGGATATTCTAAAACAATTAATTTTCAAAGAATGTAGAAAAATGATTTTAAATCTCAAATATGTAAAGATATTATAATTTAATTTTTTAAAAATTTAAACACTTGGATAGTTTCATAACAATTTATATGTCTCAGTTAAGAAAGTTAATTTCATAACATTTTTGGTCACGTTTGTACGGAAAACTAGATGTGGTTTAACAATATAATTCATTTAGAAATATCAAAACTTATGATTGCTTGATATTTTAAATTAATTTAAATAAATTAACAAAAAGAAAAATAGATGAATTTATGTAAAATACTTAATGTGAAAATCTAAAATTTGTTTGGATCTTATAAAATAATTAATTTTCAAAGAACGTAAAAAATTAACTTCAAATATGAAATATGCATTACAAATTAATGTTTTAAAAGCATAATTACATGAATAGTCTTTTAAACGATTAATAGCTCTCAATTGATAAAGTTAATTTCATAACATTTTCGGTCATGTTTATATAGAAAGGTCAACGACATTTCTAAGTTAAATTCGTTTTAAAATATAAACAAATTGTGATTGTTTGATGTTCATTATGTAAAATTAATTTAAAGAAATTAATGAAAAGTAAAATAGGGGAATTTATATAAAATAATTAATTTGAAAATCTAAAATAGGTTTAGATATTCTAAAATAATTAATTGTTAATGAATGTAAAAAGTTGATTTCAAATATCACATATGGATAGATATTATAATTTTAGGGTGTTGAAAATTTGAACTTGTTGAAGGAGGGTCACGCTCTTCAAGTAGCAATCTTTCAGTCAGATTATATACAGGTGATATAATATGTTGGCGTCAAAATTATGCCTCCTATATGTTGTCGAAAAGACAGAAAATGCAAAAGAAAAATAAATTGTCAAATTTGGCGAAAACATTTCTAGTAACTACATAATGCATGGTAATAAAATATATGGTTTGACCATTTACTAAAAACTGAATGAGAAAAAGCTGATAGGTAACCTTATTAAATATCTCAAACCCATTGAAAAAATTGGGTCATATATAGGAATTTAAATGGGTCCTTAGTATCAACAAAAAATTGCTCAAAAAAAGAAACAAAATCCCATTTTAAAGTTAGATTAGATCCAAAATTAACTAACCCATAATCATAACAAACTCCTAGATAAGTTTCTTATTGTAATTTCAAAAAGCAAATGTTATCTCCGAACAATAAGATCTGCCAATGTAGACTCATTACTCCTTGTGAATCATAAACCATTCCTTGTAAACCTTGTACACTAAGCACATGAAATCATGATATATTCAGAATTTTTAAAGTTGTTTAAGGTCTTGAGAAGGAAACGTGACAGTAAAAGAGTTGTGCCCTTTCAATAAAAAAGGTGCTAACATAGATCAATCTTCAATTTAAACTTAAGTCAACCCACAGTTTTTTTTTTCAAAAAAAAACACAAGCAAAAATTTTAAAAAAAAATCCAGAGCCACACAAGCATGAATAGGCATGTCTTTCAGGTGCACAATTGAACTGTAGAATAGATCACTGATTATCTATGGTTACAATATAGTATATAAATACATTCAGAATCACCAGATAAAAAAAATCAATCGATCTCTAGAAATTCATGAAAGAATTCAATAATAAAAAACAATGACCCACCTAGACATAAAAAGGCCAAAATCTTCAAGAGAATTTAACATACCAACTTAATAGCCACACCTCTATGGTTTGTGCATTAACACCTAAAATAACTAAGAATATAAGTAATATTAACTTGTTTAAGAATCAAATTGAATGAAATTTTCATCATTGGATACCTTTGTATGCTTATATTTTATTCAAAGGTATTCTACAAATGATTATCTCTGCTTACATTTCTTATATGATAAAAAAAGCAGAAGGAAACTTAATTTATATTCTATTTATATATCCTTTATTATAAATGGAAGGTGCATAAGTAATGTAAAAAATTGGAAACATGACATTATTATTGATATTGTTCGTACCTGTGGAAGACAATAGCATTACTATAGATGTCTCCTTGTGGAATACAATCCGTATCTTCTGGAGGCATGGTGGCATTGTCATGGCTCTTGCTTTTGCAAGACTTGCTTTAGCCTTATTTAATTTTCTATCACCTAGAATTTGCCTTTTTATTAGCAATTTAAGTAAAATGGATTCAATTACAAAGAACATTCCTGTAAAAGAATATAGCTAGAAACTAAAAGTGAAGCACTTTGGCAAGCTGATTATTAAAGCTACTGCTTATCTTCTAAACAGTTAGCAAACTCATTATTAAAGCATGTACTTATCTTCAAGCATAATAGTAAATGATCATTGATAATTTCAAAAGCTGGAAAGAAAACCACTGTTCATATCAAAATCACGTGAAAGAAGAAAAGATGCCCCAATGCGTTGAATTATAACCTGTCAATAAGCGAATCAACACCTGTAGCAGGTGATGATGTTAAATCCTAGATTCAAGCTTGACGTAATGCCCAAAATGATTTAGACTACTTACATAGGATGGCAAGAAATAAGTTGATGTAGTTAAGTTGCATATATGTATCAGCCATATTAAAAGTGATGAGTCTAGCATAAAAAAAATGATAATTCAGTCCTTGGGTCAGTACAGTAAATAAATGAATAATAATAACCTAGAACCAACCCTATTTTGCAATTGAGCTAGATGCTGCAAGAACAGTTCATGCTTTCTGTTTGTGCCCATGGCCAAACCACTCGAGGCCACAAAACCAGTCCCAATAAGGCCTTTCTTATTAATTCTCATGAATATTTCAAGACTTTCAGTTATAACTTTTTTATGCAATTAAATAATACGATAATCTAATAATATGTTATATATGCAATATAAGAGTCAACTACCAATATAATTATGTATTCAGTTGAGGAACGGAAAACTTCATATTATTAGTACGCTACATTAAATTTTTTTTGTTTACAATCGTTCAATTGGTTGTGAATTGACAATGTGATCATATAGTAGAAGCACATTTAATGTACTAGGTTGTCTCAACCAGGTAACTGCTGTTAAGTGGAAGGGCTAGATCCAAGAAGGGGTGAATTGGATGAACAAAAATTTTAAAGAACCCCACACTATTTTCAAGGATGTAAAACCACATTTTTCAAAAACCTTTGAATCAATTCAATTTGGTGATATAATGTAGTAGGATTGATGTAATTAATATGTTTTAATATGCAAACATGAACAAGAACATCATGACAATTATGTGTGTTGGAACCAAAGACATTGAAGCGCTAGTCCCTCCAAGTTTTGAAGATAACAAACTTATTAAAGTTTAAGTCTCTACTTGAAATTAACATTTTCACAGCGTCCAAACTCATGACGTCCAATGTGCCAGAGATAAACCAACGTCCAATAGACTCTGCTATAAGACCGTCTAATAGTCTCGCATAAGAGGATCGTCCAAGAATAAATCTTTTCCCATGGAACATTCAAATATTAAATACGTCTAGACGAAAGCTCTAAACGTACAGACGAAAGTCTTTAATGACTAAGTTTTTAAATAAATCATCCAGTATACATGCTTCATATTTATATACATTTTTTGAGACTAACGTATTACCTTTTTGGGATTTAACGTTCAAATTGTTTCAAGCATTAAATGGTAGACAGATTCATTCTAGTGCAAAAGTGCAGCAAGACAGATAAAGCAAATCAACTTATCAAGCTGGAAAGCCGAATGAAGAATGTTCAGAAAAGCAGACTACCAGCATAGTCCTACACTTTTCGTTTTAGTGCAAGATTAAAAGCTGTCATTTCTGATCCATCTAGAAGCTCGATATGTACATCTTTTTCTTGAAGATTGAAACTAAATCTTCTTCAATGAATCTTTTTTGCTGAAGACTATATATATCAAGAAAGAAGAAGAATCGATGTGACGAGATAGACAAGTATTGAAAAGTGACGAACCAAGCAAAGAACAAAAATGCTCTGTAAATTGTTTTGTTTAGCATCCATTGGACGATAGTTGAAAACTCGTTGTATTTTTTTTGTTCTACCCTTAATCTTCTACATCCTTACTGTGTGAATTGATTCTTTTTGTAAACAACTGTTTGTATTATGAAAGGCTGGAGAGACTTAGTAAAAAAGAATACTTGGGTTAAGCAATCTAGTATGATTGCTTTGTAAAGCTTGAAGAGATAGTTAAGAATACTTATAACAAAGGTTGGTTAGTGGATACCTTCTGGGTGAAGAGACTGGACGTAGCTCAAGGTTAAGTGAACCAATATAAAATTCTTTATGTTCTTATTTTCTCTATCTTTAGCTTAAAATGTTTTCGAAATTGCATTAAAAAATTTGAAACACATAATTCAACCCCCCTTCTTGTGTGCCTCTTTCTATTTCAATGTGAATATCAAAGATTCAATTAAAAATAGAGTATAGAGAAAAAAGGATAAAGAAAAGAAAGAACATAAGATTTTTATACTAGTTCGATCACCACCATTATGATCTACATCCAGTTTCCTAATCAATCTGATTGAAATATCACTATAACAACAATTTATTTGTACAAATACTCAAGTGAGGCACATCAAAACATTAGTTATTTTCTAGCCTAGTAGGTGCATGCTTCACATCCTCAAGTTGCCTCAACAACTACATCAAGTCCTTCTGATACAAAAGTCCCCAAACTACAATAAAAAATATCTAGAAGATTGCACTCTTGCCATTCAGCAGTGACTCGACAACTTTTCTTACAACGTCGTTGCCCACTACTTTGCTGTGTATGCCCCGTCTAGTTAATATGTTGCAAAAAGATTATGAGTAGAACTTCAATCCTCACTAATCTATTTAAAGGATAACAATAATAATCTTTAGAGGCAAAGATGCAAACCTCAATATTTGAGGCAATTGTTGGCCTCCAAAAATAGTGGTTTGCAATTCTAGCAACCAGGAATGCACCATTGCACAGACTGCTCTGCCAAATGTGAGATGTAGATCCAAGGATGCAATAGAAGTCACTTTTTGTATATTTCACTTTCTTCCTTCATTCACAACCATCTTAACCTTTTTTTTCTGATGTCAGAATTAATTTAATATAAAAACCAAAAAAATAGGAAAGTTAGATCAATCCAAAGAAAGGGTGCATCTCCTATAAGCCTCTAATGTTAATCATCCCATTGATGAGACATAAATGCAACACAACTGGTAACAAATTACAAAACTAAATATGCAAAAGTAGAATGTTTCTAATCACTATTTACCTAACTAAAATACCACAACATATGTTGTGGTATGGTCTACTTAGATTATATTTAACAATATTGTGTTTCAAGGTGTTCTTTTTAATTTCAATGGTGCATTAGACTTGAGAAAGGTTAGATCATAGACAAGGTTTAAGGACAAGATGGAAAGATCTCTTTGCTCCTTTTCTGATTGGTGTATTGACCTTTTAGCTTGTTTATCTTTATCCAATTGATTTAGCCATATAAGACTATTTTATATGGGTTAGAGTACCCTTTGTACTTTGTTTCTTAACAATATTTGCTTATAAAAAAAGAGCATTATAAAATGCAATAATTGTTGAAGATACCATGTGCTCGTGTTCATCAAATAAAGCTTAAGCCTGATCTAATATGACTTGCTTATGACCCATAAGTAGTCTGTGAGCTACACCATAGACTTGGATATCAAAAACACGAAACTCACCTAATAGCTTTGAAGCATCTCAAAATGTCTCACAACAATTGCACTCAACACACCCAATTATACACTACATAATTTAGATTTCAATTTTCCTGAGAATACCAAAGTACTTAGTATAAAAATAAAGGAAAAACAATAATATTGAATAGATATTTGCTATTACAAGATTCAAGATGGATGAAAATGCGACAACATTTGGTTTGATTTCCATTTCATACATTTTTTGAAAGATCTACACTATGCAGAAATGGTCTTGTCTCCTCCTCTTATTGCTCTTCATAAGACTACTTTTTCTTGTAGTAAGTTGGTTCAACATCTTCATGCATGATTTCATCATAGTCATCATCCTCATTCTTCTGATCTTCAAATGTACCCACAATAATCCTAGAAGTTATTGGTGCTTGGTGTAGTGAGAGAAGATTGGGTTTTGTAAGGATGGGAACAGTGTCTATTGCATTTAGTTTATGGTTTCAATTCAAATTTTTCGTTTCTAGACATTATCTTTGGTTTCTCCCTTTCCCACATTCAACACCTACCTTTTTAGCTAATGTTATTATAATTATGATAAGAAAATAATTAAGTAAGATTTCATCCCATTTTGGCTTTGCCAAAATTTATCCTCAACTTTTTACCCATTTCTTTTGTCATATTATAAAAACTTGTGACAATTTGGTTGGTAGACTTTGGAGTGCTTTATCACTATTTTTGGATAATTAATGACTTGTGTTTTGTAAAATGTAGAGAGTATTAAAGTGAATTAATTATCTCTCTTGATAATGTATTTTTCATACACAACTTAAGAATGATTTGTCTAAATGTATCTCATTATTATTACCATAGAGATCTAATATATGTTTAGTTTAATTTATTTTAAGAAATCTCCCTTTTAAACTAAATTTGAATGTAGGATAATAAAATAGGAGTTTTAATGTATACAAATGGAGTATGAAATTTTTTTACATAGATATCCAATAGTAATTTACATTATGGTCACATCATATTGATGAATATGATGATGTGATAAAATGGGTAGATCTTATTAAATATCTGCGTAAAAATGCTTATAGAAAAAACACCTGTATAAAAATATTTTACTTTGATTGGGTAAAAACATGTTACATTCTTTCATAATTAATTATTTTATAAACCCAAACATTTTTTATTTTTCAAATTAATTATTTTACATAATATTTATTTTAAATTTTAATAATTTCTTAAAATTAATTTTATACAATTAATGAACATTAAACAATAATAAATTTTGGTATGTTTAAATGAATTCAATTGTGAAAAAGCGTTCAACTTTCCACGTAAATAAAAGTCACCAAAATGGTTATGAAATTAACTTTATTAATTGTTTAAAAAACTATTCAAATCAATGTTCCAAAAACTGAACAAAACGGACTTAGTGGACTAAAAAATCGGTCTAGTTTCTGTTAAATAAACCATAGAACTAGCAGTGAAAAAATTCAATCAAATAGTAGGAAAATCGGTAAAAACAAGTAAGAAGGATGCTAGTAACACTCTTTCAAACAATTTCTTTCTAACACATTTTCTATTATTGGCTGAAATTTATTGAAAATCATAAATTTTAGTGGATTTCACTTTCATTTAATCAGTCTTTTTCTTGTTTTAGAAGTGAAACACATCAAAATTTGTAATTTTCAATAAATTACAACCAATAGTAGAGAGAGTGATAAAAAAAAGAGTGTTTGAGAGAGTGTTATTAGCATTCCTCAAACTGGTAAATATCATCAAAAAAACAATTCACAACATGTCAATGGAAAATGCTTAATATGATATTTTTTCGATTTTTTCTTTACAAAGTGAAAAATCACCCTGAAATTTTTGTCATTTTCTCTTTTTTTATTTTAGGCATAAACTTGTTACTCTTAATGGACATTGTTTTGTATTGTTAAAACATACCTAAGTATCATGATATATTTGATTTGGATTTTGTGTGTACTTTAAATATTAAGAACCTGTAAAATGATGCTTTATTTTTTGTTTTTAGTATTATAAATTTATGATATTATGTTTCTTTAATTTTTTTATATATTATATAATTATGATTATTTTCTTTATACTGGTTCAACTAAAGTTTAATTATGATTAAATCATTGAACCTTGAATCATCATATTGGTCGATTCAATGATTGGTCCAGTTTTTAAAACATTGAAAAGTAAAATTAAAGATTATGTGTAAAATAATTCACTTGAGAATCTAAAATATGTTTAGATATACTAAAATAATTATTTTTCAAAGAATATAAAAAAAAGAATTCAATTCAAGTATTAAATATGAATAGATATTATAAATTACTTTTAAAAGTATAATTATTTGAATCAATGTTTTCTTTTTGAGACATTATTTTTTTTCTTCCCCCCTTTGGCTTCAACAAAAGATAATATTTGGGATAAAAATATTGAATTGAAAGCATGGACTGGATCCAACAAACACATTGTTCCTCTCCCTATAAAACCAACTGCTCACTTTCTCTTTCTCCACCAAATACCTACAACTATCAATTAATCAGCCTCCAAAATTATGATTGTCTAATATTCCTTGCATAAAATTAATTTAAAGAAATTAATGAAAACAAAGATCAATTTTCAATGGTTCAACTGTAATTCAATCATAGCTGAACCAATAAGAGTTAATCCATACTACAACTATCTCCCCCTTTTTGATGATGACAAACCTTATTAATTTTTAAGCTTTTAGAAAATAAAGAAGTGCATAAAGGAGTTTTCGAAAGACTTACTATGCTCCCCCTAAGTCTGATATATCAAGTTTTGTCTAGGATATCAGCTTGAATCCATATCAAATATCATACCAAGTATCAAGCATATTATATATAACAAATATAGGATTTAATATAAGCAGAGCAATGCTTGAGGTAAAGCAGATCAAGATCAACTATGTATTTTATTTAGCTGTTCAGAGCATAAATTGTCAGAGCATAAATTTGACAAGAACATATGCAAAAGATGCAACAAGGGCAAAAAGAAACAAAAAAAAACTAATAGTGAAAAACATAAAAATGACTAATAATGCTTTCTCCCTCTTTGTCATTAGCAAAAAAAACAATAGGAAAAAGGAGTCGTCATCACAATCACTGTGGCGGCGGCGGAGGAGGAGAAGGTTAAGAAGGATGGAGGAGGGCTTGTTGATTCTGGAGAATTTGGTGAAGAAGAGTGAAAATAGGTTGAAGTTGGGTGGCAACATATTGTTGAACGGCGGGGTCAACAGAGGGAATGGATGAAGGGGCGAAAGTAGAGATAGGGAGGCTGGCCAAGGTTTGGGAGCCAGGAGTAGGCGGTGGTGGAGGTGTAGGTGATGCTGGTTGAGAAGGTGGAAGAGCTTCAGAGGGGGGAAGAGGTGCTTCTAGAAACTTTAGGTTTGGCACATCAAGTTGGTAAGGACGAGGAGGGGTCCAAGGGTAGGGCGGTTGGAAAGTGTTGATGTGAGTAAGGGCAGTAATCAAAGTATATAGGATAGAAGTTTCTGTACCAAGGAGTGGACACTCATCTGGTGGCGGACAAAGGCAGCTGAAGTGTCTAAAAAGTGAAAGACACAAGCTGGACGCTGCGTGAATTCACAGTTTGTTGCAGTTGGGATATCGGCCTCGTCGTCTGTTGAAACACCACTGCTGGACGCTTCTTGTTCGCATAGGAACATATGTTGATGCCAGAAGCATTCAACATCGGTCTCGTCCATGTCTGTATGAAGACGCTGGGCTAAAAACCATTCATGGGAATGGGTTGGATGATGTTGAATTGCAACTCTGGATGGTAAAGGCAAAGATGGTGCCTTGGTTAGAATTTTCTTCTTCTTGCGGTTTTCATCTATGATTGGTAGTCTTGGACAGACGCGATCTGGTTGAATGCGGATGGATGTAGAGGGTCGAATAGTTGGGATGGAGGAATGAACAGCTGATACTTCAAGAATGCTGAACCTTTGAGAGTGTTGCAGAACATATGCTCAAAGGCAGATGGAAAGAATCCATCTTCTTCCGGATATATAGGCCGAAACTTCAAATCTGTAAGGCGTAGATGAATGATCCATTCGTCCGTTGGTCCTCTTTGTTGTAGAGCTTTCTTGGTGTCTTCGACTGGAGGTACTCTATGTTGAAGTACTCTAGGAGGATGAGCATTTATGTGCCAAGCTCATACAACTCTAGGATACCATCGTCTGATAAACCGCTTGAGCGGCAAGTGTTCAATGGCTCCAAGAGGTAATGACAGGTATTCTTCTGACGGCTGATGGACATAGTCGTCCATATACTTCTCCATGACAATTGGAGAGTAGTCAAAACCGAAGTCAGGTTTAGGAAGCTCTGGATGCAGAATGATGGCATTGTCGTCCAGGAGGTTTTGGAAATTGCCTTCAACAAAAAGTAGAGGCCATTTCTGTTTGGTTTGCGCCAAGGTTTATGAGGAAGAGGTAGGTAAGGGGATGATGGTTGAGGAGGAAGGTGATTTAGGAGGTTTAATGGAGAGGTAAGATTTTAAGTTACCGAGGGTAGGAATGGTGCAGGTATAGCCTTCATCACCAGGCAACAACATTTCTGGTTCAGGTGTGGCTTGTGTTTCGGTAAGAGGTTCATATGGTTCAATAAGGATAGATTCAATAAAATCATTTTCAGGTTCATCAGCAACAGCAAGAGAGGAAAGCTTACGTTTCTTATACTGTGCTTCCCTTGGCAGTGTGTTTGCTGGTCGTTTGGGCGAAGTAGATGGTTGGGATTGTGGTTGAGCAGGAACATCAACCATGGCAGCTTTCTGCTTCTTGACAAGCTTACCAATTGGCTTATCGTCTTCATCATCAGAGGCGACGATCAACTGTCTCTTAGCAGGGAGTATGGTTGGTGCAACAGAAAGAGCAAATGCAGCAATAGGAGCAGCTGCAAGTGGAGCAGGTGGAGCTGAAGGTCGTTGGGTCTTGGACCTTGTAGCTCTGGTCGCTTGCGCCTTAGACGACCTCCTTCTGGTGGATGGTCTGGCAGCAATTGGATTCTCAAACAATACCTCGTCGTCCATAGGTGCAGCATGCTGGACGATTAGCATTACTGTTTGTAGGGGTGCCATCTCAACAGCTTCTTCTTTGACGTCCACGAGTTTAGACGTGGTCTCCAAAGGCTTCAGCACGAACCCAACCTTCATCTGTGCAATGTTGTTGCGTCCAAACGGCAGTTGTGTGAATCTATGGCCACTACCCAGAGTTCGAATCTTGTTGTGCTCCCCAAGAGAAAGAGCAAAGAAAGCATGAAATACATGCTGTTGCCAGAAGATTCTGTTAAGAAGTGCGGCATAGGTAATCTGGTTGCGCTCTCCGTGCCTCTCATGGTCCTAGAGATGTTACTCAAGATGAGGTGTGGTAGGTTGAACTGTTGACCAGTGATCATGTGGAATAGCGCGAACCGGTGCAGGAAGGTAACGTTGTCCTTAGATCCAGCCTTGTGAAGAATTCCCTTGTTCAGAAACTGCTGGAATATCTTCCTTTCTTTTGTTAGTTTGCTATACTCGACTGGGCCTTGTCCTTCGGGACCCATTAGTGCAGCATCAACTGTGTCATGTCCTCCAAAACTATTTTCCCAGCCATTTTTGATACAGGACCTTGCCCGCTCACAGCCAATGGCTTAGGCGACAGAGCCTAGGTCCAGTGTGACCTTAACTTCCAGAATGGTTCCAGTTATGTCCGTCTTTGAGAAAACAGCAGAGTTCCAGAACTATCAGATGAGTTCTAGGTATATGATTTCATTCAGGTGGAAGTAGTTGAGAATTCCACATCTGAGCAAGTTATCCTTTACATTCACCCCCATGTCGTTGAGAGCTTGGATATCGAAGCGGCTTTCGATGAGAACAACAGCCTTGTCTAGGCTCTCCACACAAGCCACGGTCTTTGCAACAGGACCAGCCTTTTCAGTTGCCATATTTGAGAGCTTGAAGGAAGGTTAGGGTTTGAGAAGTTGAAGGAGTTCAGGTGGATTTGAGAAGAGGTGAGTATTTGGTTTGGGTTTGAGTGTATATGACGAAATCGAAGAGTTTTGCTTTTGGCGGTTCTTTTACTTTCGAAGAGAGAGGTGATGTGTAATAAATGCTGGGTCAGGCGCTTACATTTCTCGAGGTTGGTTATACAACGCATAAGTGACTCAGACCAAAAAGAAAGCATTTGTTTCAAATCATTTCAGAGAAAACATGATTAAGTATGGATAAGGATGCACACACAAATGAAAGCCGTTTATGGAATGCAAAAAAAATGCAAGTGGACGATGAATTATTGGACGCTATGAAAGCATTGGATGCTACAGAACCTTTGACGATCAAGGCATGTTGAATAAAACTATTCACTTATAAATTCTATACCTAGAAGATCTCGAATATGGATGAGTTTATCTTCATGAAGGGGTTTTATAAATATATCTGCCAATTGATTTTCAGTGTTAATAAACTGAATATCGATAACTCCCTTCTGAACATAATCTCTTATAAAATGATGTTTTATTTCAATGTGCTTTGCCTTAGAATGCAGGATAGGATTTTTTGACAAATTTATAACAGCAGTGTTATCACAAAAGATAGTAATGTTACTCTCGTAGATACTGTAGTATTCTAACTGGTGGTTGATCCATAAGAGTTGTGAACAACAAGACGCAGTTGAGACATACTCTGCTCTGCTGTAGACAGGGCAATAGTCCCTTGTCTTTTGCTCATCCAGGAGACTAGATTTCCACCAATGAGGTGACATCCTCCGCTGGTGCTTTTGCATTCTATTATATCTCCCGCATAGTTAGCATCGCAAAAACCAACCAATCTGTATTCTTTGTTTGACTTAAAACATAAACCGAGATTAATGGTTCTTTTTAAGTATCTAAAGATTCTCTTTACTGCTGTTAGATGAGTTTCTCTAGGATCAAATTGAAAGCGAGCACATAAACATACACTGAATATAATGTCAGGTCTGGACGTTGTAAGATATAAAAAGGATCCAATCATACCTCGGTATGTAGATTGATCTACCTTTCTAGAAGTGTCGTCCAGGCTAAGTAGTGATGATGGATGCATGGGTGTACTCATTTCTTTTGCATCGTCCATCTTATATTTTTTGAGAAGTTTGTTGACATACTTTGTCTAATGTATGAATATGCCGTTTCCAGTCTGCTTTACTTGCAATCCTAGGAAGAATTTTAATTCTCCCATCATACTCATCTCGAATTCTGCTGTCATAATCTTAGAAAAATCCTTGCATAAAGCGTCATTAGTAGCACCAAATATAATGTTGTCTACATATATTTGTGCAATAATAAAATGTGATTTGATGTCTTTGCGAAAAAGAGTGGTATCTACTTTTCCTCTAAAGAAACCATTTTCTAAAAGAAAAGAACTTAGCTTTTCATACCAAGCTCTTGGGGCTTGTTTAAGTCCATACAAAGCCTTTTTAAGTTTGAAAACATGTTTGGGAAAAGTATCACACTCAAAACCAGGAGGTTGTTTCACATAGACTTCCTCGTTTATTATGCCATTTAAGAATACACTTTTTACATCTATTTGATAGAGCTTCATATTACTATGAGCAGTAAATGAAAGAAAGATGTGAATGGCTTCTAATCTAGCTACTGGTGCAAAAGTTTCAGTAAAGTCTATACCTTCTTGTTGAGAGTAGCCTTAAGCTACAAGTTTTGCTTTATTTCTTACCACATTGCCAACTTCATCAAGCTTGTTGCGGAATATCCACTTTATTCCAATGATAGACTTGTCCTTGGGTCCAGGAACTAGCATCCAGACATCATTATTTTCGAATTGACTAAGTTCGTCCTTCATGGCGCTAATCCAGCCATCGTCCAGGAGAGCTTCGTCTACTATCTTTGGTTCCAGTTAAGAAATCAAAGCAGTTTGAGCTTGCTCCTTGAAGGTCAATCTTGTCCTAACATGATCTTGAATGTTTCCAAGAGTTTGATTTTCGGGATGATAGGTCTTCATTTGCCAAGAGCGTCCAGTTGGTTCTTTTTCTTCTGCTTTTGGATCGTCCATTTGATCTCTGGACGCTGAAGGTCTGGCATCGTCTAGCTTCATATCTGCAAATGAATCGTCTAGCTCTGATATTTCGTCATCAGGCTTTTTGTCATTGAACTTAACGTGGATGGCTTCTTCAACTGCTAAGGTTCTAGAGTTGTAAACTCTATAAGCCTTGGATGTTTCAGAATAGCCTAACAGTATTCCATCATCACACTTTGAATCAAACTTACCAAGGTTATCCTTAGTGTTTAGAATGAAACATTGACATCCAAAGGGATGAAGATATGATATGTTGGGTTTTCGTCCTTTCCACAATTCATAGGGAGTCTTTTTCAGAAAAGGTCTTATATAAATTCTATTTTGTAAATAACATGCAGTGTTTACGCCTTCAGCCCAGAAGTGCTTAGGAGTTGAGTTATCATTTAGCATAGTTCTAGCCATTTCTTGCAATGACCTGTTCTTTCTCTCTACCACACCATTTTGTTGTGGTGTTCGTGGTATAGAGAAGTTGTGGAGAATTTCGTTCTCCTCACAAAACCCTTAAAAACTTTTGTTTTCAAACTCCCTTCCGTGATCACTTCTCATTGAAGCTATACAAACACCTTTTTCATTTTGTATCCTTTTGCAAAAAATAGAAAAGATTTTATAAGACTCATCCTTGTGTTTTAAGAACATAACCCATGTCCATCTAGAGTAGTCGTCCACTACGACTAGTCCATATCGTTTTCCGTTCAGGGAGGCTGTTCTAGTTGGACCAAACAAGTCGATATGTAATAGCTCAAGAGGTCTAGATGTGGAAACAATATTTTTTGATTCAAAAGAGCTTTTTACTTGTTTTCCTTTTTGACATGCATCACATAGAATATCAGACTTGTAATCAAGATTTGGAAGTCCTTTTACGAGGTTATGCTTATTTAGCTTTGAGATTAATCTCAAGCTTGCATGTCCAAGCTTCTTGTGCCAAGTCCATTGATTCTCCTTGATGGATACTAAAGAAGATATATTTTGATTTGTGAGGTCAACTAGATCAATCTTATAAAGATTGCTTTGCCTTTTAGTAGAGAATAATATGGATCCATCTAGATTCTTGATAGTACATTTGTCTTTGTCAAAGGAGACATTGTGTCCACTATCACATAATTGACTTATGCTCAGTAGATTATGTTTGAGACCTTCAACATATAAAACGTTTTCAATAGAAGGGAAGGAATGCTTACCGATTGTTCCTATACTTGTGATCTTTCCCTTCTGGTTTCCTCCAAAGATGACCCACCCACCATTCTTGGGTTGCAGGCTTTGGAACATACACCTTTCTCCCGTTATATGCCGTGAGCAACCACTGTCCAGGTACCATGACTGAGGTCTTCTTTTGGTTGTCAAGCAAATCTGCAATAGGTATTATCATAGATTTAGGTACCCAAATAGACTTGGGTCCTTGTCTGTTAGTTCTGAAGGCATTGGACGCCTTCTTTGTTGGACGATATCTACATTATGTTGATTCATGCCCATTTTTTCCACATATTTTACAAAAGGTTATATTTTTACCAAGTTTGTGGTTTTCTTCTTTAACATAACCAAGTCCAGATTTGTCATGAGGACTTCTTCTATACGATAGGATTTTATCTAGATTTTTAGTTCCATTGACAAATTTAGACAAACTTTTTTGTAGATGAGTAACTTCTTTTTGAAATTCTGAGACTTCATGAAAAGATGTTTCTTCTGAAGTATGTTTAGTTTTCAAAATCTCATTTTCTTTCAAAACCTTTTTATGCTCTTCGTTGAGCAAATTTAATTCTTTTGTTATTTTTGAAAATTTCTTTTTCAGTTCTCTATATCCTACTGAAAGAGTTGAGGAGTTAGCAAGCAAGTCATTATAAGCTTCTTGTAAGGAGATTAAGTTATCGAAATTTACCTCTTCGTCTTACTCATTGTCTGAGCTATCAGAGCTGGTTCCTGCCATGAGACACAGGTTGGCTTCTTCTTCTCCTTCTTCATCTGATGAAGATAGGTCCATGTCTTCCCAGGTAGCCATGAGACCCTTTTTCTTGAAGAATGTCCTCTTTTTGTCTTTCTGTAGACTGGGACATTCAGCTCTGAAATGTCTAGGCTCTTTACATTTATAGCATACTGAAAGACTTTTTTCTTTTGGAGTTTTGTTAAACTTCTTTGTGAAGTTTTTGGCTCTTGATCCTCCTTTCTTCCTCCACATAGCCTGTGTTTTCCTTGAGATGAAGGATATCTCATCCTCATCAGAGTCGTCCTTCTCAAATTCTTCCTCGGAGGATTCTTCCACGTTTAGTGCTTTGGACACTGATCCTCTAGATGGACACTGGACGCTTAGAGCGATGGACTTCTTCTTCTGTCCTTTGTCTTGCTTCAGTTCCAGTTCGTGGACTTTAAGAGTTCCAAGTAACTCTTCTATTGAGAGTGTTGTTAGATCCTTGGAAGCTCTTAAGGCTGTAACCTGCGGTCTCCATTGCCTAGGCAAACTTCTCAAGATTTTGTCAATGTGATCATAATTATCATAGGTTTTGCCTAAGGACCTCAGGTTGTTTATTATGGTTTGAAATCTACCAAACATAAGTTTGATAGTTTCATTTTCCTCTATAGTAAAGAGTTCATATTGTCTTACGAGTAAGCTCAATTTGGACCTCTTTACTTATGAGGTGCCTTCGTAGGCAAGAACGAGGCTGTCCCACATTTTCTTAGCACTTTTTAGACTGTGTACCTTTTCATATTCATATTCAGATAAGGCACACATCATAGCATTTCTAGCTTTTGAGTTTAGAAGATACCTCTGTTTGTGAGATTCTGTCCATTGACTTCTTGGGAGTTCTACTCCATCATGGTCAAGGGGCAGGTACTCTCCAGTTTCTACTACGTCCTACATGTCTATGTGACATGCATCAAAGAATGCTATCATTCTTTGCTTCCAGTAATCGTAGTTCTGACCTTTGAAAAAAGGCGGTCTGTTAACGGCTTGTCCTTTGTTTTCCATGAAGATCAGGATTGTTTTTACCCTTGCAGTGTTAGATGCTCATCCCCAAGAGGCCGAGCTCTGATACCAATTGAAATAAGAAAAAAGCGCACAAGAAGAGGGGGTTGAATTGTGCGTTTAAAAACTTTTTCGAAACAAGAATATTAGTTTGGAAAACGTTTTTAAAGGGTAGGGATAAAGAGAAGAAAACACAAAAAGTTTTATACTGGTTCACTCAACCAGAGCTACGTCCAGTCCCTTCACCCAGAAGGTATCCACTAACCAACCTTAGGTTACAAGTATTGTTCGTGGCCTCTTCAGGCTTTACAACGCAATCACCCTAGATTGCTTAACCCAAGTATTCTTTTACACTAAGCCTCTCCAGGCTTTCACAACACAACAAGTGTTTTTTTTTAAAAGAAAGGTCAACTCACATAGTGAGGATTTGAAAGATTAAGCTCAAGATCACTTTGAGGATCTTTACAAGATATTTGCTATCGTCCACTGGACAATTCTATCAGAGTATTACAAAAGACTGTATGTACTTATTCTTTTTCACAAACTTTGCCTTTTCTATCACTTCGCACTTCTACACTTCTTCGTTGGTGCATGCATATATATATAGTCTTCAAGAAAAAGATCCGTTGTAGAGAATTTTGACTTGTTATGCAATGAGAAGCGTGCAAGCTATCTTTTCAAAAAGGTCAGGCATGGCAATTTTTAAACTTACACTAAAAAGGAAGGTGCAGGACTGCGCTGACGGTCTGTTCTTCTGAACATTCTTTATTTGTCTTGGCAGCTTGATAAGTTGACTTGCTTTATCTATTCTGCTGCGCTTTTGCACTGAAATGATGTTGATGTTATTTAATGCTTCAAACAAATTTGAACGTTAGTTCACAAAAGTAGTAATATGTCAATTACGAGGAAGATTTAGTATAAATCAAATTGATGTTCAAACTAAAAAACTTAGCCGTTTGAATATATAATCTTGGAGGCTTGTTATGAGTTTATTCATCAGACGGTTGACTTCAGTTTCTTCAACTGGTAGGTCCTCTTTGGCGAGTCTTCTAGACGATCTTTAACACGTCTACTGGACGATCTTTAACACGTCTACTGGACAGTTGTTAACACGTCTGTTGGACAGTTTTTAACATGTTTACTAGAAGGTCTTCTTAGCTGTGACGAGGTTAGTCTATACGCACAAGATTTAAACATTAATAAGCATGTTATCTTCAAAACATTGAAAGTTTAGACGCTTCTACGTCTTTGGTTCCAACATATATAACATATATAATATCGTAACTTTGTAAAATTTAAAATAAAACATCAATTTAAAGTTCTAAACATTTAATGTATGTACAAAAGTATAAATAAATAATATCATAATACTTGAGTTTAAGTTTCAACAATGCACAACAATGTATATTAACAATAACAAGTTTACATTTAAAATAAAAAAGAAAATGACAAACATTTTATGTTAATTTCTAATTTTTAAAGGAAAAAAATAAAAACAACATCACAGTAAACATTTTTCATTTAGCTGATATGAAACAATTTTTTTTGCCCTTTTATTTTTTAATTTCTAACCGGTTTTTTTCATTATCAGCTTTGTGATTTATTTGAACCGACCAATAAATTGATTTTTCAATCCAATTGACAAATCTACTTTGGTTTTTAGAACACTGCCTTGGCTAGATTTTAAACAATTAATAGCCCTCAATTAACAAAGTTAATTTGTAACATTAAGGTTACATTTACACAAAAAGTTAAATGCAGTTTAACTGCTGAATTAATTTAAAAATACCCAAACATATTGTTAGATTTCATTGTTTCAAATTAATTTAAGGATATCAATGAAAAGTAAAATAAAAGAATACATGTAAAATTTTAAAATCTAAAATATGTTTAGATATGCTAAAATAATTAATTTTCAAAAATTCATAAAAAAATTGATTTCAAATCTCAAATATGTATAGATAATATAATTTTTTTTTAAAAAGTATAATTACTTGAATCAATATTTTTAAAGTTGAACTAATCAATGAATTTCTCAAAGTACTAGTTTGTGGTTCATTGGTTCAATTGTGAATGAACTATAGTCGAACTGACATTAACAAAATAATAATAATAATTAAGTAATATATAAAATAATATTAAAGAAACATAAAATTATAATTTCATAACACTGAAATGTAAAAATGGAACATTATTTTGTATGTTCTTAACATTTAAACTACAAAACAAAGTGTACATCAAATATAGCATACATAATACTATGTCTTGCAATAGAATACTTATGTTCAAGTTCATCAAGCAGAGTTTGAGCCTAAGCCCATATGCCTTGCTCGTGACCCATAAGTAGCCCGTGAGTTATGCCATAAACCTAGCTATCAAACGTGCATAGCTCATCTAACAACTTTGAAGCATCTCGAAATGTCTTGCCACAACACATTGAATTATACACTTAGTAATTGGTTATATATTTATTTGAGAATATCAAAGTACATACTATAAAAACTAAAGGAAGAACAAAAACAGTAATGGGTGGTGGTAAACAATAAATGAACATTCAATACATCACCCATGACTAAGAAATAGATTGAAATGAAAGCATAGGAAGTAATTGCAACTTAGGATGAAATCTGAGATTAAAGATGTAGCCAAATATGGTTAGTTTTCTGGTTACTAATTAGAGAAATAGAAGAAATGCTTTAGTTAAGAAAATTGGACCCATTCCTTGAACAATATTAATCATAAAAAAGACATATTACAGCCATTAAACTCTCTTGTATAGCAAACTAAGCTTAAAAAATATCCTAAGCCTTAGGGTAGATCTAATCGTAGACATCTAAAATATCTTCAGTAAAAAGAAACTAAAAGAAGGATACAAAACATAAAACAACATTGCCACAGAATGATACTGAACTCTACATGCTACATTCATCAGGGGAATAAACAATTTATGCCTTTTTATTTAAGGCTGATAGAAATCAATTTTCATTTATCTTTTATTCTAGGGTACGTTTAAGGCAAAGAAAAATATTGGATAGATATTTGCTACCTGCAGGCATTCAAAATGGCTAAATATGTGACAACGTTAGGTTAGATTTCCATTTCATGCATTTTTCAAAATATGTGTACTATGAAGTGTCTTGTCTGCTCCTCTTATCCTTCTTCGCAAGACTTACTTTTTCAGCAACAAGTTGCTCCAACATCTTCACAATTTCATTATTACATTCATTGCCAGTCTTCTTATCCTGAAATGCACCCGCAATAAGCCTAGAAGATGACTGTTTAATTTGATGTTCACCGGCTTGAAAGAAGTATCAACACCATATTCCAGAGCTAGCATCTGTCCTGCTTTGATGGGGATCAATAATATAGTTGTAAGTCACGAACGTTTGGCCTACTTTCTTTCTCAATCAAGCAACTTTAGAGAAGATTTGATTGAACCATTTTTGCAAAAAGCATTAAGAGAGCACCATGCCTTCCTGCTACTTGAACTCTTTATAAACATCCATTGCCTCAACATACATCTAACTTTGGCTTATATTTTAATCAATGTTGAGTAAATTAGATCACTAGGATAAATGCGTCTTGTTTTCATCTCATCAAATAATTTTCTAACCTCAACAAGTATCTAAATTATAAATTATGCATATCATGTGACTTTCATCTTATTATATGTGTGTTGAATTTCAAGTTTCTAACATCATATATATATATATATATATATATAACATTAAATTAAATTAAATAAACATTAATTTTTCATCTTATTTCTCAAAAAAAGCATATTTTTGCTATATTTTTAAATGCTTAAGTTTCTTCAATTGATATTAAATATAATTAAATATTTATAAATCAATTGATTTATAATTAAGCCCAATTTCCTTAATTACATATTTATTAACTACCTTAATTATTTTAATTATACATTTTAAAATAATAAATTTATCTTAATTTAAAATAATCTTACAAAGTTATTTTTTTTAAAAATGTCATATTATGTTAATTTATTCAAATTAGAATATATACCAATTGAAATTACCTTAATTATTATAATTATTCAAATGGGTAGAAACCCTAATTTCGGGTGGATTTGAAGCAAAAATTAATTTATTTTTATTTGAAATGCTATATATAATGAAAAGTCGATAGAAATTTTTGTTATATTTGTATTTAAAAAAATGAACATTGCATATTTGGGTTAAATTAATCGTCAATTTTAAGAAACTAACATTATAAAACTTAGGTCCATCAAAATATTATTATGTTATTTCGAACTCACAGGTGTAATAAATAAATAAATAGTGTGACAATAAATGAATAATTTAATATGAAAATAATTTAAATAAAAATTTTATATTTAGGTCAAAGGACCAAAGCTTGTGAAAATTTATAGTGGTTACCAAAATAAAATAAAATAAAATAAAATAATCTAATAATTAGCTTTGATTAAAATAATTTTTGTTAACTTAATTAAATATATATAGATCATAATTACCTTAATTAATTCAATCACATTATATATATGTCATAATTACCATGATTAATAGAATTATGTATTTTAGCATATAAAAGTAGTATTTTTTTAGTAATATTTAAAAATTGTATTTCATAAAAAATAAGCTATACATAAAAATTACATATAATTATCTCAATTATCTATATTTAATAATTACATTAATTAATTTAATTACATCAATAAAAATTTCTAACAAATTTAATAATACATTAAATAAAAAACTAAATTATATATAGTTGTCATGTGTCTCTCATCTTATAATATATATCAAGAATTTACACATTAAAATCAAATCAAATTATCATTTTTTCTTAATTTATTATTCAAATAAAGAAGATTTCTAATTTCTATCCAAATGTTTAAGTTTCTTCAACCAATATTAAATATAATTAAATATTTATAAATTATCTAATCTCTATAATTATGAGTTGCTACCTTAATTACATATATTTATTAATTACTTTAATTACACAATTTAACATAATATATTTACCTTAATTTAAAATAATCTTACTTTCCTTTTTTAAAAAAAACATATATGCCACACTTATCTTAATTAATTCAAATTAGAATATATACAAGTTGAAATTACCTTAATTATTATAATTATTTAAATGGATAGGGACATTAATTTCATCTGAGTTTCAAGCAAAAATCAATCTATGTCTATTAAAATGTTATTTATAATGAAAAGTCAACAAAAAATTTTGCTTCATTTCTATTTTAATAAATAAACAGTGGAGATTTAGATTAAACTAATTGTTAATTTTAAATTAATCGTCTATTTTATATTTTGGTCCATCAAAACACTATTAAATTTTTGAATTGACATGGGTAATAAATAAATACATAAAAGTGCAGTAATAAATGAATAATTAAATATGAAAATAAATTAAATGTAAATTCTATATTTAGGTCAAAATTTATTTTTTTAAAATTAATTGTCCTTTTTAAATTTAAAATTATATTAATATTAATTAATTCAATTTTTCAATTTAAAAAAATCTAATTACCTTTTCTTAAAATAATTTTTATTATCCTAATTAAAATACATATTAATCATAATTGCCTTTATCAATTCATATGATAGTATATCTCAGTCATAATTACCATGATTAACAAAACTGTGTATTTTAACATATAAAATTAGTATCTTTGAGAAAAACTCAATAATTATATTACATAAAACATAAATTACATAACAATTATATATAATTGTCTTAATTATATATATTTAATGATTACATTATTTACTTTAATTATATCAATAAAAATTTTCAGTAAATTTAATAGTGCATTAAATTAATAAATAAATAATTAAAATATATATAATATGTGTCATGTGACTCTCATCATAGTATACGTGCCATGAATTTTCAAATTAAATCGATCAAACTAACATTATTTTTTTTTCTTATTTTATTATTCAAATAAAGGAGATTTCTACTTTCTATTCAAATGTTTAAGTTTCTTCAGTCGATATTAAATATAATTAAATATTTATAAATCAACTAATTTAATTATAATTATGGACAACTACCTTAATTATATATATTTATTAATTACATTAATTACTTTAATTATACATTATAAATAATATATCTACCTTAAATTAAATAATATTACTATATTATTTTAAAAAATATTATGTCATAGTTATGTTAATTTATTCAAATTAAAATATATATCAATTGTCATTACCTTAATTATTATAATTATTCAAATGGATAGGGGTGTTAATTTTGTTTAGATTTGAAGTTAAAATCAATTTATTTCTATTTAAAATGATGTTCACAACGAAAAGTCAATAGAAAATTTTGCTTCATTTTTATGTAAATAAATGAACATTGCATATTTAGGTCAAATTAATCGTCCCTTTTAAATTTGGTCCATCAAAATACTATTAAGTTATTTTAAATTGACACAAGCAATAAATAAACAAATAATTCAATAAAAATGGACAATTTAATATGAAAATAATTTAATTAAAATTTCATATTTAGATCAAAATGAATGGGTCTTTTAAATTAATCATCTATTTTAATTTTAAAATTATATTAATCAATTTAATTATGTAATTTAAATCATCTATCTACCATTGCTAAAAATAATTTTCATTACTTTAATTAAAATATATACTAATCATAATTACCTTAATTAATTAATATCACAATATATATCACTCGTAATTACCATAATTAATTGAATTATGTATTTCAACATATAAAAATAGTAATTTTTTAGCAATATTTAATAATTATATTTCATGAAAAATAAATTATATATAACAATTACATGTGATTATTTTAATTTTATATATTTAATAATTACATTAATTAATTAATTATATAAATAAAAAATTCCAGCAATTTAATAATACATTAAATTAAAAACTAATTTATATATAATATGTGTCATGTGCCTCTTATTTTATTATATGTGTCATGAATTTTTATAATAAATCAAATCAAAACAAATTTAGTTTTTTTCTTAATTTATTATTCAAATAAAAGAGATTTCTACTTTTTATTCAAATGTTTATATTTCTTCTATCAATATTAAATATATATAAATTTATATATATATATATATATATATATATATATATATATATATTGTTGAAATTACCTTAGTTATTGTAATTATTTAAATGGATTGAGAGGTTAGTTTTATTGGATTTGAAGGAATAATTAATTCATTTCTATTTAAAATACTATTTATATAGAAAAGTAAACAAAATTTTTGTTCTATGTACATTTAAATAAATGAATATTGCATATTTAGGTCAAATTAATCGTCGATTTTAAATTAATCATCCATTTTAAAATTTTGTCTATTAAAATGCTATTAAATTATTTCAAATTGACAACATGTGTAATAAATAAATAAATAAATAAATAATGCACTAATAAATGAACAATTTAATATGGATATATTTTATATTTTAAATGGAGATTCCAATTATATAAATTATAACAATTACATGTAATTATTTTAATTTTAAATTATATTATATTATATATATATATATATATATATATATATATATATATGTAATAATTATATAGCACCGAATGAAATGACCACAATTAATAATGTAAAATCTAGTTTATTGAGTAGAATCATGTAGGAATGACCACATTAGCTTTAAAACCTAGTTTAAAATATCCTCTTCATCCATACTCTTGTTTCTCTCTTGAATTCTTTTGAATATATACATGCAAAGAGAATAAAAATCTTAGTAGATCAAATTTAAAGCAATAAAGAAACAAAATAATAAAAACTCAAATGAAGATGAAGTTAATAACAAGCTAAGACCTTGAGCACTATCTTCACCTCCATCTTTAGTGTCATTATCCTAACTTTCCATTCTAAACTATACACTAAGCAAAAACAACACAAGCAAACAAATGAAAGGGGACAATAAAACATAAAAGTGAAGAAAAATATAAGCTTCTCAAATGGAGAAAATGCAAAAACAGAAAAAAAAAAAAAAAACCTAATGTATATGCATCTCAAATTGACATTTTCTCACCTTAACAAAGACATGGAGAAGACAAAGACGACAGAAGGAATCAACGCAATGGGGTTGATTATACAGAACATGTAACAAAAAAAATACTATCATTGGAGAAATGAAAGCAGAGTTTTAGTCTCTTTCAAATATGCATTCCTTTCTCATTTTTTCTTTCCTTGGCTGCCTTTTATTCTCTAGCTTTGTTTAAATTTCAAAATAGAGATATTAGGGTATTAATAATTCTCGTGATTATGTACAAGGAAGATTGTGAAATTGTGCTCAAATTAGAAGATACAATAAAAAGTAATTTCCTAATTTTGAGTGTCATAATTGTCCAAAAATTATTTTCTATAATTTATTTTTTGTGCAAATAATTGGGTGTCATAATTGTCCATAAATTGATTTACGTGTAAATGAATGTGATATTGACACATGAGCAAAAAATAGAGGGAAACGTTCTGCTGTTGCTAAGTGGGATAAGATTTTATGTGAAATTATTCCAGAGATTGACACGTGGAACTTTCCAATTTAAAAACATTCTACTTTGTATATAATACTAGTATGTAGATCCATGCAATGCACGGGAAAATGGTGTTTGGTTATTTTTTAATTAATATTTAATATTAAAAATTTGCAAGGTAGGTATCTCTTTTATTAATATATAAATTTTTGAATATCTTTGTTTTAATACTTATTATAAAAAAGGACTAATTTTTTATAAATTTAAAAATATTGAAATCAAAATTAAGTGAATGATTGAAACAATATAAACTTAAGAATGCATATTTGCATGATTAGACGTTAATACAATTTATATCATATATCACATTCATTGGTGTTAAATTTGATATGTTGTGATGCATGAATAAATTCTATGTGTGAGAAATATTTTCTATTATTTTGAAAGACAATTTATACATAAAATAAAAATTAAAAAATTAATATTTTTCATTATAATTAAATTAAAAGTTATTTGACAACTAACTTCTTTTCATATATTAAGGAATATAAATAAATCATCAAATAATTACCTACTTTATTTTTATAAGATACATGTACATAAAAAAAAAATTAAGAATCACACACATCAATTACTACAAATTCTCATCAATCTCATAAATTAGTCATCTGTTTTATTTTTTATTCATAAAAATATTAACAATAAAAAAATCAATAGTAATGATATCACAACACAATGCATAGGAATTTTATCACCGTAATAAAAAAAGTCTTTAATAAATTAGTTAGATGAGAAAATAATAAATAAAATAATAAGTAATGATTTATTTAAAAGATATTCGGTTTTTTAATATTAAATTAGCATGGAAACGCAATTAGTAGGCCTACAAAGAATTACCCTTACCCCCAATGCCAAATTCTATTTTAATTTTTAATTTATCGTATTTACTAAAGAAAATATTGTGATCAATTAGATATTAAATTTCAAAAAAATCAATGTCATTGATTAGCATGTAATTGCTTGCTGTTGATAGAAATGTTTAACAGTAAAATTAACACATGACAATTTAAAATTCAAATTCATACTTCCAAAAAAATTATTTAAAAATTAAGAATTATGTATTAAATGAGTAAACCTTTTTATATACGAGTTATATGTGCAAATTTTAACCATTAAATGTAAACCTAAACAAAAAAGATCCCTATATAAAATTAACTTCGTAATGTTAACCATTCAGATATGATTAATAGCTTGTCTAGTATGAATAAATGAATAATTATAACTATTTGATGTTAAAATTATTGAATATAATATATTAATCTTAAATAGATAATTTATATTTCATTCTATTAATTCTTTAAGATATTTTACATTATTTTAATAATATGTAATGTTATCTCTTGCATGTTTATTATCATTTATCTTTAATTGACTTTTATTTTTTCAAGTACTACATGGATGAAACTATCTATTTTATTTTAAAAAAATAATTACAATACAACTAATATCTAAATCAAATTATTAATAGATTTAAATTAAAAAAATAAATATACAAATTTATATTTAATAATTGTAACAATGAAATAAAAAACTATTAAAAACATTAAAACAATTTGGAGCCCAAATTTAATTTACATAGAAAAGATATAAGCAAACACATGAATTAATTTTAATATGTTATCATGTAATGAATCTAAATTAATAGGTTAAAAAAATCAAATTTTATTAGATAAAAAAACTTTCAATGAATTTTGGTGAGAAGACATTATGTAGGAAAAATATATTCATATTGAAATTAGTGCAATAATAAATTAGAGAAAGGTACAAAAATTATAGTTTTTATAATAGATCTTTTTTATATACTATATCCTTACGTAATACATATTGAAGAGGAATTTATAGAAAACCTTTTTTATTACAGATGCATCCATAAAATTCATCTATATGCTTCCATTTCATGAAGCTCTTGCTTGAGACTCTAACTGTATCTCATAGCTTCATGATATTTTGCGTTATAACTTCCTCAACAATGATTGTTTTGTTCAAGTAGGATTTATAAGCAATGGCCATTCAACGGCAACTTACCTGAAATTTGCAATAATAGGTGATAAAAAACAATTTCATTAGCTATAATACAATAACGTATGATATATGTACATAAAGGAAAGTAAATTAGTAGAAAATAGAAGGGTAGACTCACCATTTCACTCATCATGAAGTCATTGTTCTCTAATAATCAAATATTATCCTTCCTTAATTTATTATTAGGAGAAATAGTGTCCACAAAATTGGAGAAAATTAGAAATTAAGAATTACATAAATATAGAACATAAATATGAATAAAATGCAGATCAAATGTTGACCTTCCTTCTCAAAGAGCATGCTCTTGATACTCAAATCATGACTGCAAAAAAAAATTAGTAAATTTGTACCAATATTTAGTGGAAGAAAGAAAAACAAAGCAGTGTAAAGAAATAAGTTGGTTTTAATGGAAGAAAGGTAGAAGGAAAAAAATTAAAAAAAATGTACCAACTTTCAAGGAATAAATGACTAAAAATGGTTAATAAATAATGTTTATTAAGTAGTACCTTTACTTACCTATAGGAAAGGGATTCTCAAACAATAAGCTCTACCTTTTGATTTTTCCCGCTGTTTCTCCTTCTTTAAAAAAAGACTGTAGAATGAAGTTTGGAGGGGGGGGGACTCCACAGTGCTACATGTGTTAATGAAAGTGTGAGTCATGAAAAAAAGTATGTTGAGTGGGATATGAAATGGTGCATTAAATAGTTAACCTATTGGAATTGTCAATTTGTAGTAATTGGTACTTTGGAGACATACGTGTTTGGTGCCTTTATTTTCTCATTCAAATTTTCCTGCATAATTATATTATTATTATTTGAAATTAAAATCTCATAAAAAGAGAAATTAAGGCAAAAATCACCATTTCAATTTTCTTTACAATAAAAGTCTAAAAAACGCAACAAAATCTTATCTTGCATATAATATTTATTTATTTATTATTCCTTAAAATATTGCTATATATTAATGTTGATTTATATAATATTTATATAATGGGCAACATGCCCTCAAGATTTATGTAATATTTATTGTTGTAATGTCAATTTATATTGATTTTAAAAAATGGGCAATTACAATTTATATTAATTTTCATCGTAATTTTATAATATTTCCTTAAAAAATTGATTTATAATTTGTGCCATAATTATCCATAAATTATTTTGTATGCAAATAAACATGAAGTTGACACGTACGTAAAAAAATGAGAGAAACACTCCGGTGTTGCTAAATGGATGAAATTTTGTGTAGAATTACTCCAGAGATTGACATGTGGTTAGTTTCCTTTTTGTAATTATTTTCAATTGTATATATTATAGGATAGATATTATAGATATGAACTAATACAAAAAAGTATAATTGTTGGTCAAAATAATTAAAAAGATTAATTGATTTTTTGTCATTATTTGCATAATTATAAATTATAAATTAAATTATGCATAATACAAAAATGATATAAAAAAGAATAATTTTTGTCAAATTAAATTCAAAAAAAGTAATTGATTTTTAGTTATAATTTCCCTGTGAAAATCTATTGGTCAAATTTTCCTTCCACTTTTGACATATTTTCTTATACTCTATGAAAAGTATAATTTTGATGAGAATCCTTTTGAATTTTGAAAGATAGTTGGTATCATTATTATATTTTAATTGTAGGAGACATATAGCGACTAATTTAATGCAAATTTAAATAATTATTTATAAATTATAACAAATGAGCAGAATTAATGCAAAATAATAAATATGACAAATTATGTATAAAATTGCTTAAATTATAAATCAAATCATACAAATTGATATGATTTTATGATATCAAAAAATTATGCATTATATGAATTGATATAAAATATGATAATTTTTTGTCTTAATTTGCATAATTATAAATTATAAATTAAACTATGCATAATACGAATTGATATAAAAATCATTTTCAGTTAAAATAAATTAAAAATAATAATTGATTTTTAATCATAATTTCTCTATGAAAATCTCTTGGTTAGATTTTTCTTCTACTTTTGACATTTTTTTTTTCCTATGAAAAAATGTAAATCTGATGAGAATTGCACTTTAAAATATTTACAAAATATTGAATATAAATATTTGATAATATGAATCGAAAATGTCAATGGATAAAATATAATAAGTGAGCAAAATTGTTACAAAAGAATAAGGACCTTTTCCTCTTTGTTTCCAAGGCCTATTTTGCTTATAAAACTTACAAATATTTCTGATGAGAATTATGAGACACGTTCAACAAATGTTAAAATATTATTATGTTTTAAAATAATAATATTTTAGAATCGTTGGCGCTTTAGAACATTCATGAGAGTGGGGAAATGAATAAGGAATACCACCTTTTGCGGATTAGGAATAAACTTACAAAGTTTTTTTATGAAAATTGAGGCCTCTGATGAGAATTGTGCTTTAAAATGTTCATGAGAAAGGAGAAGGAATGCCAGCAATCGTCATGTGTCTCAAATAAGCAATCTCCATGAGAATTGGAGGTGTCCAACGAGAAATGCACTTTAGAACATTCAGAAGAGCCAAGAAGGAATACTACATTGGAGTGGTTAATTTAGGTTTAAATCAACACTCTAAATTGACAATGAGAGGTTTAGTATGGATGTAATAGAAAGTAGAATTATTGAAACATTAATACGTGAAATAGGCTAAAATGGCAAATAAGAGTATATTAACATGGTAACATATGATTTCGTAACTCATGATTGATGTATTGTAGATAGATAAATAGATGAATAGGATTCAAGAGTATCTTTTGATTAAAATTACTTAAATGAATTCTGTTTTCTCTAACAATAAATATTATATAATTTGCAGATTTCTAAAATTGAGCTATAATAATAAATAAAAAAAAAAAAAAGCCACGAGATCAAGTATACAATAAGCAAATTATTTTAATTAAGTAATCACATCCCATATTAGTCATTAGACACAAACTAGATATAATAAAATTTAAAATTAAGCCAAGTCAAACTTTTATTGAACTAAACTCACACAAATCTATTTGGTACGTAGCTCGATCTTACAGTCATGCACACCTTTTGGATCACTTTATAGTCACTTTTTGGTGTTAGCTAGTGTATTTCCCAAACATTAGAACCATTCAAATTTGAAATTTTAATCTTGATCATTAATGAAACTGGTTTCGCTAAACAAACAATGGAAAATGATTACATTTGAAGTAAAATGGAATATTGTTTCTACAAAATGAAATAAAATGAATACATTTGAAATAAAAAAGGAATCATGTTTCTGCAAAATACATGAATCAGCAGAACAGGGTTTATTTCAAGGGAAACCAAGTCCAGCATAATGATCCATTTAGCTTCATTAGTTGTTCATCCCCGTTGCATTCTTCACAGCATCGTCAGCCCCTTGCGCTTTAGCCTTCATTTGCTGCCCAGCCTATACACATTGAAATATAACTTACTACTTTTAGGGGTTCGATTTAAATTTATCAACAAATATAAATATGGATTGAACATGCATGTTATCACATCCTTATTACATCCTGTCTGGATAATTCTTCCTAAGCACTTACAATTAAAAGGAAAAAAAAAAGGTTAAAATAAATTGAGTTTCTCCCACAAATTAAATAAAAGAGCTTTTATAAAAATTAAGTGTATAAGTTGATTTTAACTCGTGAAAAAAGGTCAATTCATTTTATTTTTTTATTTTCTTTTTCTATAAGATTTTATGAATAAGTTTATCTAAATAGAGCCTTAATTCATTTGATTAGGACAAAAGTTGACAAATAAAATATATAGGAACCTCTTGCATGGAGTCTTGAGCAGATTGTGCAGCATTGCTAGCCTTGTCCATCATGGTGCTAGCCTTTTCCTGCAATAGCACAAAAAACCTTGTCTGTGAGTCATCAAAATTTGCGTTGTAACAGAGAAAAAGTTCGAGGCAGACCTGAGCTTGGCCCTTGGCTTGTCCAGCATTGGAGCTCATCTTTTCGGAGTCCATAATTGATTCTTGTATTAAACTGTTATAATTTAACCGAATGAAGTGAAAATCAAGTGTTGTTTTAGTTTTTGAGATGCATATTTTCTCACTCCCTGTTGTTGCTTATATAGTTTCTCAATGCATTGCAGCATTCAACACGTGTTTCTTCTCACGTTTTGCTACACAAGTTGTGATTCACAGTTTCCTCCTTCACATAAGTTTTCAAGGGCACATGTCATGCCAATTTTGGGAAGCGGCTTCCGCATTTGCTGATCAGCATATATGCATGTGGAGGAGATTCATTCATTATTCTAATCTCCCATTTTAGCTTGGACGAGTTCATATTTGCTTATAATAGGAAAATTTTAATTCCCTCTTACAATCTTGAATTGAAAAGTTTACACACACATAATAAAGTGTGGGATACTAGAAGTGATGCTCCAGTAGCATTAATTTATCTACCCAAGGTATAATATGAGTATGCTACAATCAAGCTGATAGAAAAAATAATTGTAGTAATATATTGGCATAATGGGGGAGTCTATTAATTTGGACCAAGCCCAAAAATTTAAACTATACCAATCAAGTCAATTTGATTTTGTTTTTATATCTAGGTTTAAATTGAATCAAGCTAATAATTGATTATCTTTCAATTTGATTTAATTTAAACCTAGATATACAACCAAATCAAACTAACATGGTTGGTTGAAGAGTGTTAGCAACATACTCTTTAACTCACTCTTTTTAATTTATTCTTTATTATTGGTTAAAATTTAGAGTAAATTACACTGACACTCCTTGAAGTTTTGTCAAATTTCTCCCAATATTTTTTCTTTTTTTACTCCTACACTATCTGTAACACCGTGATTTTCTCAATATATGATTTAATGGCTTAATAACTGAAAGTTGAAATATAATATATGATCTTGGTGATTTAAAATGAATAAATGAGTTGTTGTTGTATGAATGTTGTTTTGTCTTGGTTGTTTTGAAATTCCTGTCTAAATTTAGGGAACTAAGGAAAATGTTGTTCAAGAGCCAAAGTGAGTATGTTGTCGGTAGTTATATGGGTTGTTGAAAGAAATACAGTTGAGTTTGGATAGTTGTGAGTAGTGGGAGATGGTTAGATGGATCATGGGGCTTAGTGGGCCCGAAGCCTAAGTGAGGCCCAGGGAGGATTTTAAGGCCTAGAGACCTTTTTCCCCTTATTCTCTGATTTCTCTCATCTCTCTTACTCTTAAACTCTCTCATTCCCTCCATCTCACTAAGATCCACGAAGAGTGTAGAAGGGATTCAAGGTTGGATTTCCTTGTCTGTGTGCTAAGAAGAGTAGATTTCTCAGGGATTTGGTTCAAGAGTTCGTCTTCTCTCATCTTCCTCTTTCCCCAAATTCGGATTTAGAACTCCTAAGAGGTAAAGGAAGCTTACTTTAGTCAAATACTTGTGGTATGAATAATGGTAGTATGTATATGTTGTTATGGATTGGACTGAAACGTGTGATTTGGCTGAGTTTTGATTGGACTATGTAGGAAATGGGTTTCTTTCGAATTTTGATATTTTCCATTGAAATGATGTATGGATTGTTGCATGTGTTTAATATGTTGTTGTGTGGTCGCATTAGAACTTTGTGGGAACGATTTGAAGTATAGATGAGTGAAAAGCTTGGATCTTTGGGGTTTTTCGAAGATACTTTTTGGTTTTTTTTGTGTAGCTGCTAAGTGACTGTTGTTCTCACTAAGTGAGAATGCCCTGGGAATGGTATCGAGCTCTCGGTTTGGGGAATCATCGAGTGTTCTTGAGTTCTAAGGAGTGATTGAAGAAAATGGGAGACTTGTTGAGCAATGGCTAATTCGTTGAGCGAGTGATCATGAGGATTATGGAAATTTTTTTGAATATGGCTTGCTGGGTGAACGCGAATCATTGAGCGAATATGGGTATTCTAGAATTCTTGGAATGGATTCATTGGGCGAACTCTAAGCTTGCTGAGTGAATTGAAAGCCCTGCAGAGTGGTGCTCTCTGTTGCAAGAGGTTTGTTGAGCAAACAACATGTTCGTTGAGAAGGAATGCATATGAAGATTCTAGCTTTTCTCTGGGATGGCTATTCGCTGAGCAAATAGGTGACTCGCTGAGCGAAATGTGGCCGAGAGGAATTTAGAGGAAGTCCTTGGAATAGATTCGTAGAGCGAGTGACCCTGATTTGCTGAGCGAGACTCACGGTCACTAAGCGAAAAGCCTTTTGTAGGGGAAGTTGGTCCTCTGTATAAAAGGTCTTTGTTGAGTGAGCATGTGTGTTATTGAGTGAATGCAATGTTCTGCTACTAATCAATGATGGAAGTGTGGTTGAGTGAAACATGTTTGAGAAAGACTCCTAGTGTAAGTCTATGGTTGAGAATGTGGGATGAGTGACAGGTTGCTTAGATAGGACCTCCACTTGTCGTAAATATTATTGTTTGGGTTTTACCAATTGGATGTAGGCTGCTTCGATAAGGCCCTGAGTGGTACATTCCTTAGATAGGACCTCCACTGGTTGTGTATGAGTTGTGATGTGAGATTTCTCATGAGGTATGTGCTGCTTAGATAGAGCCTTACCTGTTGACCATGCTTGAGGCTAAAATGGGCCTGCATGGATTGATAGTGGTTGTGGACCACATGTGGCGCTGGTCGGGCCCATGTGGTGTTATGTTGCCTTTGTTGTGTTGGTGAACATATATATATATATATATATATATAGATGTATATATACATACATACATACATGTATACACACATATATGTATATATACACATTCATATATGTATGTATATATACATACATACATATACATATATATGTATATACGCATATATACATGTATATGTGTGTGTGTGTGTGTGTGTTGTTTTGGTTGTTGTGGAGTGGATGTGGGATTGTAACATATGCATTTCATGCATATGTTGTTGGCAGAGGCTGTGTGATAGGTCTCATGTCATTGTGTGGGCAGGTACGTAAGTTGGATGGTTGACAGGAGTTGTGGCTCAGATGGGCCTACAACTAGTGCCTGGATAAGATGTGAGGTCTTAAAGATGGGCCTATGGGGATGAGTGGATGGGCAATTCCGTAGAGGACCAAGGCAGTGCATGCCTTGTGTCGCGGTGAGCCACCATCCACATACATTTATCCTGACACACCACTAAGTTTATCTGCTGATCAGAGTTTTGACAATTCCTGAATTTTGCTTGGATAGGCCATGGTAGGGGGTGAGATCTGGCTAATCACCCAAGGTGTTGTGAATCTCTCGAGAGTCGTGTCTTTCATTGACATAATTGTGACAAATTTGTTGCAATATAGAGTTTTGGACTAAGAACTCATTATTATGTGAAAGAATGTTATATGTGTATATGTATGAGTATGAATGTTGTTGGTTTCTGAATGCATATACTATGCTATTGTTCTGTAAGCTTACCCTTGCCTTGTTTTGTTGTTATTGGATATCTTGTTGCTTTTGTTGTGCTAGTATGATTGTGATGATCACGTCTTATGGCATCAAAGCAAATAGCGGTGCTTCTGTGGCTCCTGCGTTCAAAGCTAAGGATGGAGCCACGACTTGGAGATGTTTGGCTTGATAAGCCAAGTCTTGGTTATTTTGTTGTATATTCAGTTTCTTTTCTTTTGATGGGGTTGTATAGGGTGATCAGCTATAGGGAGTGAGTTTTTGTATCCCTCTCCCCCAATGATGTATATTTGGTTTTAGTATGGCAATATATATATATATATATATATATATATATATATATATATATATATATATATATATCGGTTGAAAGTTATGAAGGTTGAAATGGTGTATGGCAGTAGGAGAGATAGATGAATTTCTCAGTGATGATGTGTATGTTTCATAGATATATGTTATGACTTTTAACTTCCTGGTTTGAAAATAAGAGTATAATTAGTAGGGTTGTTTAGTAGCGATAGTCAAGTCATTACACTATCTCCTTTAATGGTTTGATAAACATTACAGTGACACTCCTTTATACATTACATTAACCTTCTTGATTGTTTGAAAAATATTATACTGTGTACCCCTATAAAGGAGGTTATTGTAAACGTTAAAAAAATAGGAGATTATGTTCAATCTCAAAAAAGAAACTAATTTCAATTAGTGCCTCACAAACTTCTTTCTGTAGAACACCACGTATTGAAAGTGGAAGATATCGATGTAGAAATACATGGCAATCATGACATTTCATCCCATATATTTTTTCCTCTTTCACATCTATGCATCAAGAAATATTGGATGAATAATCATCAGATGACATAGTGTAGCATGCATGTTGGAATGTATATTTACCTTCTTCAATCATGGTTGCATGAAGCTCAAGTTATATACCCAGGTATGCTAGATCAAAATGAGAGTTTATATTATCTTTTGTCTTGCCTTCAAGATTCATCAATTTTCCTATTATATTATCACACACATTCTTCTTAATATGCATGACATCAAAATTATGTTGTAATCTTAGACATCTCTAATAAGGCAATTCAAAGAAAATGTTTTCTTCTTCCAATTTCCAGGTAGTTGAATCTCTCGCTTTCTTTTCCTTTCAAATTTGCCAAACGTCATCTAAGCAATAGTCATAATTAAATTTAAAATTTAGTTTTATAGATATATTAAAAAATATTATATTATCTTATATAACTAAACCCCTGCAGCACAAAAGAACTAAACCTATCTAATAACTAAACCTACTTAGATAATAGATAAGTTTTGTTTAATAGATTACTAAACTCATTTAGTAATTATATATAACTAAATTTTTGTTGTTAATTTAAATGTATAGTATTATATTAAAACACAAACTAATATAACTAAACTAGTATAATATAAAAAATTAGATTAGTAATAAACACAAACTAATATAACTAAACTTGTACATCTAAACTATTTTATTTAATTAAAATACATTATTTGATGGTAAAGATTAAATTTTAAAATACACATTCTAACTAGTTGTTAATTGAAATTCTAGATAAGTAACTAAAAATACTAACCTGATCAAAATGTTGATATTGTTCAACTATATCGTCTCTTGATAATTATTTAGGGGCTAGTCGTTTTTCTTTGTTACCATCAAAAGCTTTTGCATTATTTCTCCAAGAATGATTATGTGGCAAAAACTAACGACTTCCCATATAAGCAAATTTTTGTCCATCTAATAGCCTTAAGGACCATGTATCTATGTTACAAGAAGGACAAGCAAATTTTCTTTTAGTGCTCCATCCTGAAACATTTCCATACGCAGGAAAATCATTAATAATCTAAAATAGATGCATATAATCTAAATGTTTCTTTGGTTGATGCATCATATGTCTCTAAATCTTTTTCCCATAATTCTTTCAATTCATCAATTAAAGGTTGTAAATACACATCAATATCATTTCTAGGAGCTTTAGGACCTAGAATAAGTAGTGACATTATGAAACAAGGATCTTTCATCCACATCCAAGGTGGCAAGTTATAAGGAATTAAAACTACTGACCAAACACTATATGAAGTGCTCTTATTTCCATATGGACTAAAACCATCACTAGCTAATCTAAGCCTTATATTGCGTGGATCTACTGCAAAGGATGGATATTGAGAATCAAAACTTTTCCAAACAATCAAATCAGCTAGATGTCTCAATTGCCCATCTTCAAATTGTTTATCCTTGTGCCATCTCATTTCTGTAGCAACATGTGAGGACATATATAACCATTGTAACCTTGGTGCTAAAGGAAAATAACGCATAACCTTATGGGGCAATTTTTTATTTGGATCTTTATATCAAGGAGTGGTACAAGTTGGACAAGACGTAGATTTCAAATAATCACCTCAATAAAGGATGCAATCATTCAAGCAAGCATCTATTTTTGTGTAATCAAGCCCAAGTTCACGAATAATTTTTCGAGCCTCAAAATAACACATGGGAACTCTATTTCTAGGTGGAAATGCTTTTGCCAGTAAAGAAAATAAAGCATCAATTGCTTTTCCACTCAAGCCAAAGAGACATTTGATATTCAGTAGTTGAACGATAAATGATAACTTAGAAAAGTCCTCACAACCAGGATATAGTTCCTATTTAACATCTACCAATCTAAAAAACTTATCTGCTTCTACGTTCACTCTGTTGGTACTTGTGCTAGGTGTATAACTTGCTTCCTCACTTTTTGTGACGTTTTCAATATTCATAGCACTTCCAATGTCCTGTAACATACCACGAAGCCCATCATTACAAATGTTCTGATCATCATCGTTGTCATCATCTGATTCATCATGTTCATTCATCACTTCTCCATAATGCTCCCATATGACAATCTTTTTTGATCCCTATTATGATCAAGTGCTCATATATTACTTTTTTACACCAACAAAGATCATTCTTACATTTTTTGCATGGACAACAAAGTAACCTTCCTTCCTCAAATCCACTAAATGTGAAATCAAGAAATTCGCAAACTCCTTTCTCATATAAAGGATTCGTCCTATCAATGATTTGTATCCAATTTTTATCTAATTCCATATCTGTCAAAGAAAAATTAGACATGTGTATCAATTAATCAAAATTAACAAATAATAAAAATTAAATATATTAATAAATTATCAAACAAATACTTATTAAAATATGTTAAATCATATAAACAAACTATTAGATCAAATATTATTTTAATCAAGAAAGAGAAATATTTTTACTTTTTACATTTTTTTATCATCTAATCTTGAAAATCAAATACAAATAAAAGAATTTTTTTTTATTTTCAAGTTTTTTATTTTTTAATCTTTATCATCTAATTCTAAAATTCAAATTCAAAATGAGAGAAAGAATTTTTTATTTTTATATTGTTAACTAATCTTAAAAATTTAAATTCAAATTCAAAATTACACATAAAGAAAATTTATTTTTTTCACTTTAATTTTTTTAAGCTGATCATAACAATTTAAACTAACAATAACAAATAATAATTTTTAAATTTTTTATTTTGTTATCTAAATTATATTACAAAATTTAAAAATCTTAACGTAAAGAGTTTAGTCATTTTAACATAAAGAGGGAATTTTAGCTGAAATAAAAAAAAATCATTTAAGATTAATTTTTTTATCTTTTCAGATTTTTTATTTATTAAGTTTGTTACCTAATCCTAAAAAATTAATTCCAAATAAAAGCTAATTATTTTATTTTATTTTTCATTTTATTATCTAAAAATAAATTAAAATAAATCCAAAGTAGATATGTCATAATGAATACAGGTAGCATTTCGTCCTTAGATTGTATGACTAACTATAAGCGTTTGCTCAGTGGTCCAATACATTAGGATACACTGTTGGCATCTTAATCTAATTAACTGGTCGAACCAACTGTATTTAGAGACCTAATTGTTTGATAATTTCATTAAATTTTAATGTTCTTTTAGATTTTTTTAACTAAAATTGCAATATATTATAATTTTAAGGTTTGAATAGGAATTAATCATGTTCGCACTTTAAATCTTATTTAGAACTTAGGACCAAGCACCTAGTTTATGTAGAATTTATTAGTTCTTGAAGTTAGAATTTTATAGGAATGTTTTCGTCGACTACTATTTTCTTGGATTCTAAAATCAATGAATACACATTAATCATAAAAGTGTAACAGCTTAAGAAACAGAGCAATCAACTATTATTTTCACTCACAGGCCACGCAACAAGGTAGCAACTTTAAAATAGAGCAGCCACATAAACTCATAATTGGCTTAATGAACAGACTAATAAAGCAAATAATATAGAAGAAAATAAAAGTTGCTTTCCACAAACACTATTTTGATGCCTACAAGGTGTAAACAAGCGACACCTGAGGCCATGTAAATAGAAACCTTGAGTTTCAACTTTCAAAACCTGGATTCGAATAAGGGAAACATAAATTAATCCCAATACAATAGTTATTCCTTATAATATTTGATCAAGTCAACCTTTACACTAAGATAGCTCTTAGGGAAGCGAGAAGGAAGCAGTGTTGAAATGGTGAGAACTAAGGGTTTTAGGGTTTCGTGGGAGAGGGAGAAGGTTTGTTTGCCATGCCTAATAAATATTTTTTAACTATTTTTTCATTTTCTAAAGTTTTATTATTTTATTTATTGTTTAGCTCTTTAACTGATGTTAAAACAAATTCAAATCATGGAATATAATTTTATATTTTTACTCTTTTTTTTTAACTAATGATGCAAAGGCACACAAATAAAGAAAGAAGAAAAAGAAATAAGAAGTGAAATAGCAAATCCAAAGAGAGAAAGGAAAATGTGCTTTATTTACATAATCATCATGTATTCAAACCGATAAGATAAGCATACATTTAACTTCCTAATTGATAAAAATCCAAATTATATAAAAAACCCACATGTAAAAAAATATATATTTAAAAAATAATCATGATGATAACATTATTCAAATTATGATAATAACATTATCTACGTTAATAAAAACTTTTAAAATGTAACTGATTATGTTAACCTTACCCAATTGCTAACTAAATTTTAAAACATTTAAAAATGATATTATCCTTGTTATTAACTAAATTTTCCCTTTCATGCTTGAGGCTATCATAAAAATTAAAATTTAATTCATTTATTCTTAAAAAGAATTCTATTTCATTTATTTTTTAAAAAGTGAAGTTAGAAAAAAAAAAAAGGAGAAGGCCACGTTTCACGTCTCACATTTCATGTTTCATGTTTAGTGGTTGAGCAGAGAAGAAGAAAGACACCTTCCTCTACTTCATGATGGACATGAGCAAATGTGTAGGGAGAAAATTTTCCAAAGCTATAAATAGTAGTCTCAACCTTTGTTAACACTTCAAATCTGGAACAAGAAGGGCAAAAATATGTAAAGCGAAGCTTCTGAGGATGAGGAACTAAGGATACAAAGAATTGCAGAGAATAAAGCGAGATTGGAAGCTCTAGGGTTGCCCCAAATGGCCTCCCTTTTTAAGGGTTTGATTCGAAATGCTGAGAACAAGGATAAAGAGAAAGTTGAAGATGATGATGAAGAGTATATACTCAAAGATGAAGGAGAACCACTCGTAGATGAAGGAGATCTCGAATCAAATTCTTCAAGCAAACAATATGGGCATGATAAAGATGAGGATGATTTTATTGTTGAAAATGTTTTTGGGTTGCGAAAAAGAAAGGTCAGTCTTGAAAATTCTTAATGTAATGCTCTTTTTTTCTAAACTATACATTAGAAAGAAAGATATTGTACATTTTAGGCATTCTCACTATCACGTAATTTTTTCATACAAACAAAAATGATATCAGAAAGTTTAGGTATTACAGCCCCAAAATCAAGGATGTATTTGGAAGTTAGAGAATTCCATCGTTTCAATTATTATAGAGAAACCGTGCTTAGGTAATCAACTATTATAGACGAATCTGTGAATATAACCATGAGGGTGAGCTGTGGATGAAAGTACAAAGAATTATGATGTATGGATGGGCAAGGCTTGGTAAGAATTCTAGGGGGAATTATGCAGATGCTTTAAGAATTATCAAAGACTAGTGTGGACCTGTGCTAACACGAAAAATACACAATGGAGTATAAGCATGCTTTAGGCGTTGGCAATTAATATGGGTTTATAGTGAGATGCCTTTAAGACACGCATGGGGGCCAATCGTTGGAAGATCACACAGATTTGGTTTCAGTGCCAAGCTTTTGTTGCTCTGTTGATGATTGCTAATTAGCAAGGTAACTTTAGATGGCAGAACATTGGGCTAATGGGTCTATTCTTGTGGTATTATTTGTAGACGCTTTCACCTAGTGTTTTTTAAATTCCCATAATGTCAGGGGTTGTTTTTGGCACACATTATGGTGCTTCTGTAGCTGGTTAGGTTGCTTGGGATATCTCTAATGTATATAACTTTACATCCCACTGTTGGTACAACTTGTACATTGCCCTGAGGATATATATACATATATATATATATATATATATAACCATGTGGGTGAGAGAGTCAAGGAAAGAGAGTGTGCTCTTTGTTGTGAAGAGAGTCTCTTGTAAGTTGCTATGTCCAGGTTAGGTGAGATTTAAACAAAAATAACATGCATTTTGTACCTTATTTTACATACCCGATGTCTAGGAGAAAATAAGTAATAAGAGGAGACATGCACAACGGAGCTTCAACTGTAAACTCAAAATAGTCTATTGGTATTATTACTAGCGAAAACACATGCACTATTGTGCTTGTGTGTCCACATTGCTATTACGCTAGTATATTAATTTAATATATTATTTTTGTGAGTTGCATGGAGTCGCACTCTAGAAAATTGATGTTTGTGTTTTATTTTTCTCCTTGATTTGTGTTGAGTAACTTATGTAGGTTTTACATATTTAAGATTTGATAATAAATATCATTTTGATGTACTTTAGTGTCTATCTATCCACATTTTATTTTTAGATAAGATGTTAAATTTGATATTTTTATAATAGTTTTTCTTATTATATGATAATGTTAATGTTATTTAATCTAGTTTTCTTAATATGTACCATTTCATATATATTTTTTCATAATTGTTTTGTTTGAATAAATATGATCATTTTTTATAATAGTAGAACTAAAAGATGCATATGTGAAATTCTCTATCATACCTATATGTCTGTATTTTTATTTTTATTTTGGTGCTACTATTTACAGTCATCTATAACAATAAATTTTAGAATTGTACATATATTTTCTTTTTTTAAGTAAATAAATCTTATCACATTAAATATCCCATATTACTTTCAAAATGTTTCTCCATTGTTAATTTCTTTCTTTATTTCATCATTTATTTTTTAATGACATTTTATCATTTAATTTTTAATACTTCTTTTTTTCTTTTTTATATTTAAAATCTCATATTTTTATAAATAATTTATGTAAAATTATTTAGTGATAAAAGGCACTTTTAACCAAATGGCATAAAACTAAAACTTAAGGCCTAAGGGTTTTGCTAGAAGAATATTGGATCATGAGGTGCTTTTTATAAATTTCAATCCCCCCTTCAAATTTACATTATAACTATCATTTTTTTTTTTTGTTAGAAGTTTGGGAGATGTGTTATCAAATATTTATTGATTACTGAATATTATGTTAGTTTCTATTTTAGACATGGGTTTCTTCTTGCATGCTCGGGCATTACCCCAACAATTAAGATAACATAAATTAATGTAATAGTTTAAATTTAACTAAATTGTCTATGACCTTGAATAAGTGAATGTTGCACGCAAGGTATATTACAATTTTTCAACTAAGAAAAGCAAGCCAAATCAATAACTTCTTTTCTCCTTTATTTTCTTTTTTCTTTCCAAGTTACAAAAGGAAAAATAATATATCATTGCAAAATTGAAAAAATGAAACACACGCTTAGGGATGATTACATTTAAGCGCAGATTAAAGAAAAAAAATTCCCTTGTCTGAGAGCAAGTTGAAAAATTGTATCCCTTACCTACCAATTCAATTGTTTCCACAATTAACATATCTTTGCCACTAACACAATAAAGGGTGTCTTTCTTTGCTCTGACATTATTAGGACCCAACTATTATGACACAAGATCTCTTTTTTCTCTTCCTTCTCCACAAACCATAACCAAAATACGCAAACCAACTGTACAATATAAAGCAACAAACAAATAAATAAATAAAATAGTCCCTAACATAGACGTTCTTGAAAAAATAGGGAAAAAAATACTTGAAGAAAAAGGTGTAATGATAAGAACCTTAAAAAGGAAGGAAAGTCTATTTGTCATTTCCTTATTCATCAAATTTGGAGGAATGTGACATTTCTTGCATAAAGACAATAGTCACTTCCTTTTCATGCCATGAAGGTCCATCTCCACTACTTTATCTATTTTAATTTGAACAAACAACTACAAAACAAACTCCAGCCTTAGTGGAAATTGGAATTAAATAAGTTTCATATAAAAAAAAAATTGTGTTTACACATTGTTTGAAGACAATTCTATATTTTTAAGAGAGTAATTTGATTTAAAAAAATGAGGTTTCCAAAGAATGATACAGAAGGTAAAACAAATAATAAAGCAGGAAAAAAATAATGAAAGTAATATGCATAGAGCAAGAGAGAAAGAGAGTATATGCAGATTCAACAAAATGACTCCTGTCAGTTGGTCTAGTGCTTCATCCAATTTACCTGAAAAAGCATTAAAAAAAACTCAATTGGCAGACAAAAGAAAGTCCAAGAAGCATAAATTGATAATTTTTTAAAATAAATGTAGAATAATAAGTCATCATGAATTGAAAGGAATTGCCTTGTGAGTTGTGACTTATACCATGCTTCTAATTTTGCTAGTTGTGCAATATCCCTTTGTTCCTCCGCCACCTTCCATTGTTATGTAGAATTTATTATTTATGTAGCATTTTTATGTGGTTTTAATGATTTAAATTATATTTTATACTTAATTCTTTTAATTGGCAGATGGCGAAATCATTAAGATTGAATTGTAAAAAGGTCTCCAATGATACATTGACACACCATTCTCATGAGAAACAAATGAATGAGTCTCAACCTAATAGTGCACCTAATGCTTCAAAATTGATCAGTGTAGAACAAGTTGAATCCAATGCAGGTACTTTTATAAAAGTTTTTTTTAGGGAAAAACAAAACATTATTATTAGAAGTGCTATTAATTTTTCTTATTTATTTTAGGCAAGCATGTGATTAGGAAAGGGTGGACATACAGTTAATGCAAAATTTCCAAAGAAAAAGGCGAAGCTTACGGTAAAAGGAAAAAATCTTGACATCCAATTTCCTCCACCATTTTATAAGATATGTGGAAAACATGCAAAATATTTTAAGTTTGAAGCACAAGTTTTTATACCATCAGAAAGCTCCTCTACGAATTAATAGTTGGGTCAAAATATCTAAAGATGATGTAGATGAAATGTGGAAACATATGAAGGTTAGCATATATATCAGTTTCATTGTACTCAATTTTATTTATATATTAGAATATTAATTATATTTTCAAAATTGGTTTGATAATGTATCTTGATAATATTTTATTTTTATTCTTCCTTATGAATGCATGTGACATTAGGATGCATTTACTTTATCTGATGAGGTCAAAGAATATGCATTGAAGCAAATTCAATCTAAATACAAGAATAAGCTTTATAATTTACATCAAACTTATCTTAAAAAGAAGGGTAGGCCAAAAAATGTATCTCCAGAAGATTGGAATTGGTTAATCAATAACAAGTGGGGTGATTCAAAATTTCAGGTAAAATTATTTTACTATTTTAAATTTACAATTGAATTTTTCATAGTTTTATACTTACTATTAAATTATTTTCACTTTTATGTAGGAAAAGAACTTGAAAAATATAGCTAATCGAAGCAAGCAAGAAATGAAATCAATTACTGGAACCAAATAAATTGTGCAAAAGGCATTTGAAATGGTAACATTTTTTTAATGTTTTATGTAGATTTTTTTACACATTATATAAAACTGCTTCTTTTTATTTTGTGATTATTTTTCTATAGGACTTGATATCAATATATGTAAGGTTGGTCAAATTTATAAAGTCACCATTATTGTTTTTTATTTTTAAATTTTGAAAATTTTAAATTCAATATCAATATTAATTTATAAAACCAATCTGTTTTGAAAATGCGTGTGTGTATGTCCATGAACAAGGTTCTCATGTTGACTTACATATATTAGTACAATCTTTTAATTAAATCCTTGGTTAATCTCCACTGTTGCACCCATGTCCATGTCTTATCATTTTTTACCAGTTTGTTTTTCCTGTCTTTACTTTTAAATGCCCACCTTGTTAGTTGATTGCATGGATATGAATTAATATATATTCATTTGATCATGATAACGTGGTTTATGGCTTATCACTAAACAACTCTATTGATAAACCAAATTGATTTTATTTTAAAGGGATTAAGTGCTCTATAAAGCTAATATTTATACCTAGACCACCATGTGTTGCTTTTTCTTTTTCTACGTGTGTACTCTATGTGTAAATTCAATATATGCAAGATTGATCAAATATATAAAGCCACCATCTATTGGTCAAATCACAATATATTAGTATTAATTTTATTTTTTTGATTTATTTCTCAGTTAACTTATATTATTTAATTTGTATTTGTATTCTCTTATTTTTTTAATAGAAAGAAGATTCAAAAGCTTGTGAATGGCTACATGCTATGGAAGTGTGGAAGGCCACACGTATGAGATCTAACGAAACTTGCTGCATTCCAAATGGAGAACAAATTATGGTAAGTAAGTTATTAGATTTAAAAACATTAATTATATTGTATGTGATATATTATATAGTTACAACTTTTCTTTATTTGTCAGTTGCCAATACAAATATGCTCTTATGACATTTTTTCCTTTTTATTTGTCAACAATAATGTAAAAATTTTAATGCCATTATGAAAATAATATTTTCTTAAACTTTTTATAGGATGATTTGAAGGAAGTGGGTGATACATATCAAGGGCAAATTTCAAAGGCTTCTCTACCTTTGGTTGAACACTGTGCTATGGTATTAGGAAGAAAACCAAACCATTCTCTAGGTATTGGTAGTGCAGCAATAACAAAAAAAATTTCACATAGGCAATTTGTTCAAAATCAACTTGAGAATGCACAAAGTCAAGCAAATAATTAGAATTGAAAATGCAAAGATTGACTGATATTACAAAAAAGCAAGAGGATGTCAATATCCAACTTCAAATTGAGCTACAATCCCAAAGAGAATTACTTGATGCTCAACAAAACCAAATGAAGCAAAATGTTGAAAATGAGGTGAAACGTCAAATGATTGACCTATTAGGAGAATTATCATTCTATGGACTATCTAGTAACTCAAGTACTCCACCTAATAATGTAAGCTTTTATCTTACTAAAGTCTTTTTAATTAATATTTCTATCATGACTTATTATAAGATTATGTTTTCAAACAAAATATTAATTACTTTATTTTTATTAGTACTTATTGTTTTTTCTTGTATTTATTTGTAGGAATGAAATTCACATGAAGATGCTACTTTTAACATCATTTTAGGATAGTTTATAATTTAAGAATTATGAAATGCTAGTGGTTTTGTTAATGTATAAGGTTTTGGATTTCGAACATTGCTAAATATAATTTTGGTTTAGTTTTTATCATTGAATATGTAATGAATTATTTATTTCTTTTGAAGGTTCGTGATGAATTATTTATATTTTAATGCTACATTTGAATTATTTGAATGTGTATTTATTTTAAGTTATATTTATTTTAACATTTAAAAAATAATCTTGCATGCATTATTACGACATTTAAAAAATAATTCAATGATAATTAGACAGTCATTATTATTTTATAAATTTAGTAAATGTTAGTAATTGAACATAATTAGTTGTGACAAAAAATTTTGACACTAATATTGATAGTCATTGTTATTATAAACTCTAACTAGTGACAATTAGGTCATCATTATTGTCTAGTATATTTGTAACAACTTGATTTTGTCACTATTATATATAAATATTAGTGACGATATTTTCATCACAATAAATATCAGTTTTTGTGACATCTAAAAACATCGTCACTAATACACTGGTGACTCGCATAATTGTGACGATTGATAACCAATCAAATTATTGTCACTAGATATATCTAGTGATGAGTTTTTAAGCTTTTAATGACGAATGTTGTCATCATAACAAATATCTTTTCTTGTAGTGATATCAAACTTATGAAGTGTGTGTGTCCAAATGTATCTCTTAATATATAACTAAACACTAACATTTTTTAAAGCATAAATATTGTTGAAGTAAATTTTGTTTTCTCTAACAATGAATATTAAACAATTAGCATATATGTATTTCATTTAATTAATTTTATAAAGTGTGGATTTTTAAAAATAAAAATATTTTTCTAAAATGAGCTACGATACAAATAAAGCCACGAGATGAAGTATTCAATGAGCAAAATATCTCAATTATGTAAATCACGTCCCATACTAGACACGAATTAGATATAATAAAATTTAAATTAAGCCTGGTCAAACTTATTAAGCTAGCGTTGCACCCTAATATTAAAACCATTCAAGTTTGAAACTTTAATCATGATCATTAATGAAACTGGTTTCGCTAAACTTATACAATGGGAAACGATTACATTTGCAATAAAAAGGAATCCATGTTACTGCAAAATACATGAATCAGCAGAACAGGGTTTATTTCAAGGGAAACCAATTCCAACATAATGATCGATCCATTTAGCTTCATTAGTTGTTCATCCCCGTTGCATTCTTCACAGCATCAGCAGTTCCTTGTGCTTTAGCCTTCATTTGCTGCCCAGCCTGTACACAACAAAATAGACTTATTAATCAATGTAAATATGGATTGAATTGATAATGCATGTCATCACATCATTATTAATTCTCAGCATTTGACTTTGAGCTTAACTCAACCCCAAAAGTCAGCTCATGATCAAGGTGAAAATTGTCTCCCATTTATATACATTATTTTGGTCATGTCACTCATTAACATGATATCTCCAATATTAATCTATTTGATTAGGACAAAAGTTGACAAATAAAATATATAGGAACCTCTTGCATGGAGTCTTGAGCAGATTGAGCAGCATTGCTAGCCTTGTCCATCATGGTGCTAGCCTTTTCCTGCAATAGCACAAAAAGACTTTTCTGTAAAGTTATCAAAATTGAACACATTAATAACAGAGAAAAAGTTAGAGGCAGACCTGAGCTTGGCCCTTGGCTTGTCCAGCATTGTAGCTCACGTTTTGGGAGTCCATCTTGATTCTTGTATTAAATTGTTATAACTAAACCGAATGAAAATCAAGTGTTGTTTTAGTTTTTCAGATGCATATTTTCTCACTATCGGTTGTAGCTTATATAGTTTCTCATTGGACTTCATCATTCAACACGTGTTTCTTCTCATCACGTTCTGCTACACAAATTGCGATCACATTTTCCTCCTTCAAATGCGTTTTCAAGGGCACATGTCGTGCTATTCTTGGAAAGCGAACGGCTTCGGCCACCTGCATTGTTGATCAGCATATATGCATGTGGAGAAGATTCATTCATCCTTCCAATCTCCTACCTTAGCTTGGACGAGTTCTTATCTTTTATATGCTAATAATAGGGAAATTTTCATTCCATCTTTTGGCTGAAATCTTGTGTGGAAAAGTCTACACACGTATAACAAATTAAGTATGAGATACTAAAAGTGACGTGTGAGTAGAATTAATTAATCTATGCAAGTAATTCATATGAACATGCTACAGTCAATCTAATAGTAAAAACCAATCGTAGTAATGTCACGACCGAGATAGAGATGGAACGGCAAAAACAAAATTAAAAATATTTTGAAAGATGGAGTTGTCCTTAACATTTATTTAGTGCGTAAAAATATTAGAAAAAAAAAATTGGTTCATGAAAATAGGATAGGTTTCTAAATCCCTCATTACTCCTAATACACCCACTTTAGAACCGTTACCTTTAAGTTGATTGTGTAATATTTTTAATAACTAAAATTTTATTTTTTGCCTTTTAATTAAAACAAAGAAGAAATTATTTTGGGCTTAAAAAAACAAAAAAAAAAGTAAAATTTGGAAAGAAGAATGGCAAAAAATATAAGCATGACAATTAAATTTGAACTTGCGGGTCCAATTGACCCAACTTGACTGATGAAAAACCCATTTTGATTAGGATTGGGTTTTTTTTCGCTTTGTAGAAGTGGGGTCAGGTTTGAGAATGTGAACCTTGGCCCCACTTCATATATTAAACAATAATATACTTTTACACACACATATATTAGAATTAATACCATATTTTTATACTCTAATTTTTTATAATTATTAAAAAATAAATTAATAAATTAATCATTATAATAGATAAATAATTTAAATTATAATAATAATTAAATAATAAAATTAAGATTACACTATTTATTAAACAATAATTTAGTTCTCCAATTTCTTATTTTTTTGATTCATGTTATTTACTAATTTTTATATTATTTGAATTAAAATATAATTAATAACTCAGTATATAATTTATTTAAAATTATATATAAGTAAATTAATTTTTTTTATAAAAGGTGAGTAGGTTTCCCCGTCCCCAACAAGAATGGAGTTAGGTTTTAATTTTTCATATCTACTTATTTTAAATTTTTCCCCGAACCCACCTCGTTCTTAGTGGAGGCAAGGATGAGAATAGTCAAACCTACCTCCAATCTGTCTCGTTGCCATCACTAATAGAAGATTATTTTTAAAAGAGACTTTATTTAAATAAGATTTTTGGTGAGATTTTAGGGGGAAAAAGGACAATATATTTTGATAAGACTTTTATTTTATTTTTTATAAGATTAAAAGAAAAGGATTTATTTATTTTAATAAAGAAGAATCTATATTGCTCAAGACTTAAGATAGTATAAACTATAACTATACGTAAGTCTTTACGATGCGCACGATACTTGAGGATGAAAAATCATACAATCAATTAACGTGGTAGATTGATGCGTGAGATTCAAATTTTTATTTTTTTCTTTCTTTATTTTAATGAAAAATTATTTATAGAACTAATAATAATAATAATAATAATAATAATAATAAGAAACTAATTCACATATTACACAAGGGTTAAGATAGCATGCATGACTATACATGAACTCTTACGATGTGTATGACACTTAAGGATGGTGGGCCATAAAATCAATGTCATAGCTCGTTGCATGAATTTTAGAATTCACGTTTGTGAGCATTATTATTATTTTATTGGTTTTCCTATTATAAGAAAATTCCCAAAACATGCATAAAAAAGACTTTCGTACAAATAGGGTCTCTTACAATTCCAGCTAGCACACTAACCCTTTGTTTGTTTGCATAGAAATGGAGTGAAAGAAAATAAAAAAGACAAAAATAACGTAAAAATATCAAATTTTTACTATTTGTTTGAGAGAAAATGAAGGAAGTTATTTTTGTAAGACCCACCAAAAAATACTTCCTTGCCCAATTGACATGAAATGGAAGGAAAATAATATCTTTCTTTTTCATTTTTTGTTTTATTTTCTTAAAAAATTTAAGGCTTAATCATGTTTTTGATCTATGTAATATACTTGTTTTTTGGTTTTGGTCCTTATAAAAAAAACTAAAATAGTCCTTGTAATATTATATTTTTTCCTAATTTGTCCCTGACATTAGTTTGCCGCCTTTAAATGCTGATGTGACTCACGAAAGGTGACACCAACATACCAAGTAGGATTACATGTCAACATTTAATAGTAGCATACTAACGTCAAGGACCAAAAATCTCTTTGGATGAGCTTATGCCTAAAGAAAATGGTCACAACAATCATAGTTAAAGGAGAAGTTTCACAAGAGAGAGTGGTTGTCAAATACTCAAACAACTTCTAAAATAAACAAATCACACATAAAAGTGGGAGGTGAATTGTGTGTTAGTAGACTTTAAAACTTTTTCAAAAACTAAGTTTCGAAACACACACATATATAATATGGAAAATTTCTTTTGTTGAAGAAGACAAGAATGTAAAAGGATAAGCTTAATTAGAAAGATCACACAAGGTAGTTTATCCTTGTTCACTCTTCAACTAAAAGCTATGTCCAACCCCTTCACTTAAAGGATTTTCTACTATCAACAACAACAACTACAAGTATTCTTTCCTGCCCCTTCAGACTTACACCAATATAACCTTAACACAAGATCACAAGCTCACAAGCTCACAAGTATTCCTTGTTCCTAAGCCTCTTCAAGCTTTCATAGTAAAATAAATAAAGTTCTTACAATCAACTCATGTAGGTGAGAATGTGAAATTTTAGCACAATACAAAAACCTTTGTATACAAAAAGTATGAAAGAAAAACTCAAAGAAGTTGTTCAGACTTAAGAGACTATAAGTTCACATTGCTTGCATTCTTCGTTGATGAAGTCTTCAATATATAGGCTTACACGAAAATAATGTCATTGTAAGAGAGGCTCTTCCTATTCTGATTGATAATAAATGCTTTGGGCCTTTCTTCACGTCTTATGCAATAGCTTAATTGTTCTTTAGAGGAGAGAGAATGTTGACAGTACTATGGACCGGGCCATATCACCAAAAAGGTATACTATTGCAGTCTAACTCAGTGAAAGTTTTTTCTTCTGCTTTGCTGTTTTTATCATGCAAGTTTGAGGACTCATTAACATGATAGGTTGACTTGCTTCTTCTTGATTTCTTCTAGATGTACTATGTTTAGGTTTGCCTTTTCTTTTTAATTAAAGAAAAGAAGGTTTTTTGAAACAAATTTAAAACATATTCAAAAGACTTTCAAAATATTTAAATAAATATTTGAAAAAGTGTTTTGTCCAAAAGATATAAAACCAACACATGTATTTTGTCTAAAAGATTCATCCAAAGGTAGATTGGATTGTTCATTTAAAATGATATTCAACGATCACTTAAAGTGAAATATTGAACACTTCTTTTAAAAAGACATTAGATGTTTTTCAGAAAACAAACAGTGAACGCTAGTGAAAAATAATGTTTATTGGACATTTATTTAAAATGCTTACAGCGAAGACTCATTACTTATTTCTTTTCAAAGACCCTAAATTTATAAAAGGCGCTTCAAATGCATAAACACATAAGGTTAAACACATGTATATATCTGTTCACACTTTTTAATATTCTTTGTTATTATCAAAATTTTAGGGATTGAACATTTCATACCTCTTTGGTTCTAATAACTTAATCAGACTTCTCAATCACTAATCAAAATTAATCATTTTGACTCTCATTGTGGAAAATTCTTGGAGAATGTTCTCTATCTTGTCTAAGTGTTGAGGCATGCTCATCCCCTTTTACATTTTGTTTGAAAAAAAAAATTGTTGCTAAATAAACTTCATGTTTACCATTATCATTGACTCAAACATTCTTTGTGGAGTCTCTTAGATTCTCATGCAAACTATGTCTCCCACTTGTAAAGTTATTTATTGTCCACAACTATAGATGTTGTTCATTTTTTATTTTTTTATGCTACAACACTCAGGGCTATTTATTTCCAATTAGTCATCAGGTAAAATCAGTTTTGATTGCATGTTCCAAACAATATTGTTTATGAAAATTAATTTTCTAATTTTTTTTTGGGTAACTATGTTATTGGTGCAAAGTATTCACTAACACTGTCGATGACTAATCTCTATCGAAGAACTTGACTGTCACCTTTAGTGGGGTCTTCCCCCCTCCCCACCCCCAACCACATTTTTTTTATCTACAAGGCTCAAACTCGAGACCTTACTTAAGGGATTCGAACCTAGTATCATTCGAACCAATGACATGTTGGTTCAATTTTCTAATATATGTTATCCAAATAGAAAACATGTTACTTTAAACTCACGTCTACTTAAAATCAATTATTTAAAATCACATTAATCTAAAATCAATTCCACATACTTACATCCAAATATGCATTATCAAGGTGTTTAGTTACACATTGGAAACCAATGAATGTGTTTAGCTTCGTGCAATGCTTGCTTTTCTACCTCCTGTATTGAATTCATCCAACCTTTTACAGATTCAATGTCTTTGTACCTCCATTTTTGTTTTAATCCTTATAAAACATTTTTTTTTTACAAATTGGTTCTTGTAATATAAATTTTTTATTTTAGTCCCCAACGTTAATACACTACTCTTAAGTGCTGACGTGTAATCTTACCTAGCATGCTGATGAGGTTTTTTGTGAGTCACGTCAACATTTAATGACAATAGACTAATGTTAGAGACCAAAACGAAAAAATATCATATTACAAGGACTATTTCAAAAAAAAAATTATAAGGACCAAAATCAAAAAACAAGTCTATTAAATTGGAACCTAATCACCAAACTAGTTTGATCAATTTTCAAAATTGATCGTGTAAAAAACCAATATAAAATCAATTTAAATTGGTTCGTTGCAAAAAATAATAATTTTTAATTTAAAAAGCATAATATTATAATATTAATGCAATTTTAGCTTAACATATCAATAGTATTTATTTAGTTTTTTTAAGAGAATATTTATTCAGTCATTAATATATATTATTACTTGTGTATTGTTGAATTTTAATTTTATGACATATTTAATTTGATTTTTTTTTTAGTTTGAAATATTATATGTTATAAATATGAGAAATGACGTTTATAAATAAAGTTTAATTTCTAATATTAAAAAATTATGAATATTATAATATTTTTTATTTAGAAAAAATAGCCTATACATTGACAGTGTAAAGCGTTTTACACTGTCATTCAATCACAACTCATTATGTATGGTAAGTTTGTTGACTTTTATAATAATTACCTTAAAAATCATACTAATGGTGATTTTTAATTGGTTGACAATGTAAAACTGTTCTACACTGATAATACATAGCATTAAATTCTTTTATTTAATATTATTTAATATATTATATTAAAAATTAAAATAAAATTTTTTAAAATGTCGATTTTTAAATTGTGGAATCAAATAGTTGTACTTATACATCTACCCACGACCTACCTTAGCTTCTATCATTTGCTGCTGATAGATTAATGAGTAGTGACATCTCCAACAAAAGAATCTCCAGCTATATCTGCTGATAAATTAGCTTCCATAGCTTCTACCATTGTCCATTTGCTCATCATGAATAGTCACATTCCCAATAAAAGAATCCCAAGCTTTATTTACATGGGTAGCTTAACCTCCATACTACTCTTTCTCTCTGCAAATATTAATTAGCATTAAAGTGTTATAATAATAAAAATAAAAAATTAGCATTGAAGTGTCTCCTAATCTTTTTCTGTGAAGCAAAGTTTCCTATGCAGTTTTAGTAAAAGACTCATTTTTTTTTTTGATAAATAGTAAAAAAGTCATTTGTTGCATCATGAACATGTCCTTCTCGGCTTCTCCAACTCGACTGCTCTGTTGCACAAGCTTTTCAGACTCTGCATGGACCCACTATTAAAATGCACTTGATTCTGTTGAGAATTTTTTACTTATGTAACCAAACCCAAACCTTTTGTATTTGTATTTGCCTCAAGTGCCTTTTATGTATGTTTTATTTCTTCGTTTTCGCCTGGTGAGGGTTAACTTCCAAATTTTATTATGTACTAGTATTTTAATTGGTATATTGTATAGGATAAATAAACATTTTTTAAATATATAAATTATATGCTACTTAAAATTTATAATAAATAAATATTAGTGAATATATAAATTGTAATATTATATTATAATTTTTTAATAAATAATTTTAACTATAATATAAAATTATTTTTAACTATCAAATATTTTTTGAAATTATTAAAATTCAATTTCGGAATAAAAATAATAGAGAATGGATTGGAAGAAATAGGCAAATAAAAAAATAATATATATATATATATAGAGAGAGAGAGAGAGAGAGAGAGAGAGTGAGAAAGAGAATTTGAGATAATCGAGACAATTTTTTTTGGATAATTGCAAGAATAGTATATGTATATTAATGCAACTTAAAAGAAAAAATATTAAAAATATTTAATTAAAATAAAAAAGTGAGAGTTTTATTTTTCTAAGTTGTTGATTATAATTTATAATATAAGAATAAATTTTTAAAATTCTTTCTTTTGGTTTATTAATGTAAACATTACTTTTGTCTAGAGTAAATTATAAAAAAATATATATACTTTTTACTACAAAGAAAGACTAAATATAAATTTTACATAATTTTGCGGGGGCTAGATGTATAATAACTATATAATATCAAAGCAAAATTGAAAATTTGAGGACGACTTAGTTTTATCTTTCTTATTTTTATGCTTTGAATTTAAATTTTGTACAGAGAACAAACCCATGCTAGAATCATTTTCTCAGGGATACAAAAGGAGAATCAGTTTTTGAGCTTTGGAAAGCCACAGTTTCCAACTCTCTGTATTTGATGCAAGGAACTGAGGAAGCAAGACATAACAAAAAAGTTTGACGCGTTGACGTCACATGCTTTTTTTTTCTTTCTTTCTCAAAACATATATGTTTTGACAATTATGGAACAATTTTATTTTTTTTTCTTTCTTTCAATTTTTGGAAAGTCATCTCGTGAATGAGCGAGTTTTACGTAATAGACCTTATATATATATATATATATATATATATATATATATATATATATTATTTTATTTTATTATTTAATCTTATGTGGTATGGAAGTTGTTTGGTTACGTGACAATTTGAAATTAACGCTTTTTACGTGGCATGTCACATAAGATAAAATCAAAATTTTATAAAAAATTAAATAAAAAAGTAACAAAAAAACTTGTCACATGAATTAACATTTTTTTTTGATAACCATGAATTAATATTTCTGACTAGCGTGACAGAAAAAGTCCTAAATCAATAAATAGTTTTAAAAAAATTATTTTAGTAATTAATTTATAAAAGTATCCACTTTAATTAATCACCCCACGTCCCCAATTGCTGCTAGTCCTCCTTCCCTCTGCCTGTGGGTCTACGTTAGAGTCAGAAAGCAGATATCATGAAGAATAGCGAAAAACAAAGATGAAAAAGAAGCCAGTAATTAATTGTTTGGTTTATGAAAGGGGGAAAAAAAGTGAAAAGAAAAAAAAGTAAAAAGAAAGAAAAAGAAAAAAAAATAGATAAAAGACATAAAAGTTTCTAATAAAAATAAAATATAATAATTTTGTTTATATATATTATAATTATAAAGAATATAATAATAATTTTAATTTTTTCTCTCTTTTTTTAGCTTTCTTTCCAAATTGGAGAGAACCTATTAAACAAAAGGGTTGGATCCAAGAGGGGGGGTGAATTGGATCTTTCAAAATTTTCAAGAATCCCCAATTTCTTTTCAATTATGAATAACTAGATTTTTCAAAAACTTTGAATCTTATTGATTTGTTTATACAAATGAAATAGAATTGGATCAATTTTTCTTGAACTTTTCTATGCAAAGATCTTTATGATTTTAAATGCAAGTGATCAAGATACAATATGCTAGCAAGAGAGTAGAGGAAACAAGATTTCTACTAGTTCGATCACTACCACTGTGATCTACATCCAGTTTCCAATCAAACCGATCGGTGTTATCACTAAGTAATTCAAATGTTTACAAACACTATGCACAACACAAGAATTACTACCAAACAAACCACACAATCAAGTTTCTTGAACCCTATCAAGAAAAACTTGAAACCTTTCTTGTGGAACCCTACCACAAGGAAGATAAGAGAGACTCTCAAGAACTAAAATCAATTTAGAAGAAGGTTAGATATCACCTTGGTTTGTGATAGATGGGAAACAATGAAGAACCAATCAACTTTACCCAAGTAAAGACTTTTCTTTATCCTCAAGATTGATACATGATGAGCTTTTTGATCTTTGATCTAAAACTTGTAGTGGAGTAGAAGAATAATATGAATTCTCTTTAGAAAAGCTCTCTCTCAAATTTAGAAAAGTGAAGTTGTAGAAGTGTTATGAAATTATCTTGAAAGACTCACTAATGTTTCCTTTATATAAAGAGTTCACTGGAATAACTAGTTATTTAAACTTGTAATCAGTTATTTTGTTATTTGAAATCTGGAAAATGAACTTTGAATAGGTTTAACTAGTTATTTCTATTTATAACTAGTTAAAACAGAGGTCATTCGAATTTGCTTTTACTGGAATAACTAGTTACATAACTTTGTAACTAGTTATTTTCATATAAGACAAAACAGTTTTATATTATGTAACTAGTTACAGAATTATGTAATTGGTTATTGCTGAAATAACTGATTACATAATGTTGTAACTAGTTAAAACAGAAAACATATAACTGATTACATATTGATTTAACTAGTTAAAACAGTGTATATTTTCACTGTTTACACGAAATTAAATGATTTTAATCGATTACAAAGCTAACTTAACTGATTAAATGGTTCTTTAATATAGGATTGAATTGTTCTAAGGTTTTAATACTATGGCTTTTACTTCTTATCAAATTAAAAGTTAGTTTTATCCAATTTTAGACTTATAGAAAATATATTTCCACTTTGTTAACTTTTAAGTCTTAAATCTTGAGCTCATTACCATCAAACCATCAAGGATAAAGATAAATCATGCAAGATCACAAACACACACACATACATAAACACACATTACAACTTTACACTCATCAAGAGGCTAAATCATCAAAACTATATTAATTTTCCTTGGGACAAGAATAATTTTCTTCTTGCTTCTTCAGAACCAATTTTAGTATAAATTTCACACAATTTTTTTTCTTTCCTCTCTTACTTTATGTGTGTTATAATAGGAAAATATCTTTGAAAAATGTATATTCTTTTCTCTTCTTTTCTTTTCATGACTTTTCTGTTTAACTCATTGGAGCAGCCCCTTCTCACACTATATTCTCAAACCCATCCATTCTTGATCCTATCTCCATCCTCATTGGAGACGAAATTTTTTTTATTTATGTTTATTCAAATAATAAATATTTTTTATTCTATTTCTTTTCTATTTTTAATTATTTTTTCTATTTTTTTAACTTTACTAATCGTATGTTTCGTTGACAATAAAAAAAATAAAATACGGATAACATGTAACCACGCACTCTTTTCTTTGGTAATTGTAACCGTGTGCTTTTAATCCAACCAAACCAGAAAGGTCGATGTTGCTATCACCAACATGAATGATACTATTGTTTATAAATTTGTTTCTTGAGAGTATCGTAGCAATAGCCAACAGGGCATCAACATCAACACAACCATCTTATTGATTGCAATACAAACCTTTCTCTACCACCAACTTTCTATTTCCATGGCTCACCATGTTGATCATTGTCCAAAGCTGAAAGTCATAGAACAATGTCAAGTTTCTCCCCCACCAGGCTGTGTTCCACCAACCTCTCTTCCTCTATCTTTCCTTGACCTTCCTTGGGTTTACTGTGACCCAGTGCAAAGCGTTTTCTTCTACGAGTTTCCTCATTCTAGTAACCACTTCTTGCAAACAGTGCTTCCCATTCTCAAACACTCTCTTTCCCTCACTCTCCAACACTTCTTCCCCTTCGCTGGCAATCTTGTGATCCCTCCTCAGCCCCACTTTCCTTACATCCTCTACACCCATGGAAACTCCATCCCCTTCACCATTGCAGAATCCACTGCAAAGTTCCCACGCCTCATAGGTAACACTGCAAGAGATGTTAGAGACTCTCACCCTTTTGTTCCTGTTTTACCTACCCCAAGTGCCAAAGAAGATGGCACACTGCTGTTCCCTCTTATGGCTATTCAAGTCACCGTTTTCCCCAACTGTGGGTTCAGCATTTGCGTGACTTTAGCCATGTTGTTGCTGATGGAAAAGCGTTCCTTCATTTCATGAAATTTTGGTCCTACGTTTGTAGGACAAAATGTGATGTGGCATCATCCCTCGAAGGTTCTCAAACTTTATTACCATTGCTCAATAGGGACATCATCGAAGACCCCAAAGGGCTTAAGCTCATTTTCTCGGAGGAGTTATGGAATTCTCCTACAGAAAGCATAGTGAAAGAACCCCTCGATGTTGTTGATAGCAATGACAAAGTGCGTCACGTGTTTGTGTTGAGCCGTGACCATGTTGAGAAACTAAAGAAATGGGTGTCTGTTCAGTGCAAGGGTTATGGGTTGTTAGACTTAGAGTCATTGCACATTTCAACCTTTGTGGTGACATGTTCTTTGATGTGGGTTTGTAAGGTCCAATCAGAAGAGGCCAATGCTAGCACTATCAATCCTAACAATGGTGAAATCTACAAACTAGTCTTTCTGGGAGATTGCCGTAACCGTCTAGAATTTTCAATTCCTTCGACGTACTTTGGAAACTGCGTTGTTGTTCGCATTGTGTCGCTCGAGAGGAGCAAGCTAATGGGAGATAACGGGATTGTTGAGGCAGTGATTGATATTGGAAGGAAGGTTAGAGATTTTCAGTTTGATGCTATGAAAGAGGTCGAGAGTTTTATGTCTATCGCTAGAGAAGCACCACAACGGAAACATGAAGTAACGATAGCGGGGTCGCCGAAGCTAGGTGCATATGAGGCTGATTTTGGATGGGGAAAGCCCAAGAAGTGTGAAATACTTCACATAGAATATTCAGGAACTATCTCGCTTTCTGATTGTAGGGATGATGAAGGTGGAGTGGAAGTTGGACTAGTGCTTGGAAGGGTCCAAATGAGCAAATTTTCTACCATCTTGGGAGAATATCTCAAAAATATTGCTAGTCGTGACTAAAATTCCCATGTGTGTTAAATTGCATTATACTTTTGCATCATGTGGTACGACTAGTAGTTTACTTTGTTATGTTTCCTCGATGCTAAGGAAAAGCTAGTGACTGTAGGAATGAAATCACGTGTCTCGTCACTGCATCTTACTTCTTTGTCCTACCAATAGAAAAATAGACATGTCATTGAAAATAACGGGTAATTCTTTATCTATTCTCCCCTAAGGCCCTAAACAATTTTAACACCGTCTAAATATGTTAATATTAATTTGTAGAGCACGCCTGCATGGATGTTGTAGTGAGTGTTTTTATACCAGTGTAAATTATCTTTGATTGGAGATATGTTGGGATCAGAATTGCAAAAAATTGCTAATATTCTAATGCCCGATCATTGAAAGCCCCTGAACAATGTGACTAAGACGCACCACATGGCCATGCACATAGCACATTAAGTGGCTGACCCACCATATCTGAACCCCAAGACACACCAACACCAAGATCCATGGAATAAGAATGAATATGATTTCTTTTAGACCTTGAATTGCTGCAGCATCACATCAAATACAATATAACGAATTAAAGATAATTTTAACACTTAAAAACATATCAGAAACCTCTTTGATTTCATTGCTTAACAACTCATTGGTTCCCCATGCAATGCGGGGAGAGAAGAAAGGGAAGGGTCATACCACAGATGTAGGCAACGGATTCCAAATCCAAGTTGTTCTGTGTAGTTGGCGGTGGCAGAGAGTAGAAGCGTGCATGAGCATAAGCAATTAGGGCCTTCAGGGAGAATAGATGAAAAATTACAGGTGTTATTTTTAATGATGTGTCTATATTTTATTGGTGGGACAGAGGAATGAGGCACAGTGAGGAGACAGGTGATTTCATTCCATGGCTATAACCCCAGAAAATGCCTTATTTGCTTTTTAATTTCATGTGAAAAATAAATTATTTTAGTAATTAATTATGTTTATAATTAATTATTGTTATAATTAATTTATGACTACAAAAAATAAGTTTTATATTTAAATATGTTTAGGTAAGGTGATAATTCGAGGAGACGAAAAATAGGATTCTAATTATTTTAGCAATGTCGATCACTTGAACAAATCAAAGGGGCGAAACCAGAAGCATGGTGACTGGATTCCTAACAGTGCCTAAGTGTGTTTGGTAGAGAAAAAAGAAATAGAAAGAAAGGAAGGGAAGAGAAGAGAAGAGAAATAAGTGAAAAATAAAGTAAAATTAAAGTTATTTGGTTGAAAAAAAATAAGTAAAAAATAAAGTGAAAGTTAAAATTATTTTTAATTATTATTATTTATTTGTATCATTAATATTTTTTTTATTGTTATTAGTAATATTATTTTTATTATTAATAATAATATTTATTTTATTATTAATATTATTTTTATTTATTATTTTTATTAATATTATTATTATTATTACAATAAAAATATAGCAGTAAACGCAGATAACATATCATTATTATTATAATAATGAGGTGAAATCGATTTACTTGCTTCAATAACATAACAGTGAACGCGCATGGTGCAAAGATTAACACATTTCTTTGCTTTTTTTTTCAAAATTGTGCGTAAATATTTTTGGATGGGTCCCACATATTTTTAAAAAAAAATTTCACATTTCCATCCTACCAAACAACCTACTTCTTCTCACTTCCACTCTCTTCCTTCCTCTTTCCCACTATTTCTGCCGTACCAAAGGTAGCCTAAGTCTTAATACACTTGGAGGGAACAACACAATGCGCGGGCTTGGTGAACAAGACCCAACAGCAAAGTCCACGAGACATTTCATTCCTTCAAACACAAAAAGAAAAAATGAACAAGTAAACAGCGTGATATTTTCAATCCACAGACAGAATGAACCCAGTAAGATGACTATATGAGCATATGATCAACTAACAGGGATATTATTTTATTCAGATTTTTTTTTATCTTAACTACAAACCGTTTGTCTCGAACAATTTATTTTGAACCACAAAGCAGCATGGTATAAGCAAGGAAAAAAAAGGAAAGATACAAGTAAAAATTTAAATGATTAATAGAAACGATCAGGCCAGCATACATTTAATACATATTTGAAAGATGCTAGGAGAGTGAGCCAAACAAAACATGGCTGATTGAACATAATAGGGTAGTTTTACAAACATTTTACCCAACTAGGCTGTTTTGAAACATATTATTAAAGTGGAGTGGTCAATGGTGAAAAATGCTAGTCAAAGAAGGGTTTCTAGTGCTACATCAAAAATTTATTATTATTTTCTTAAAATTTTGAACTGATAATGCCACATGTTCATGTGGGATACCCCAATGGCAGTGGTATTTTCAAAAGACGCTACTGCCACTAAGGTATCTCACATGTACAACATGTGAATTTTGAAACCTTGATGATTTATGTAATGTGTACAAAATACAAGTAGTGATAACGTTTTCATTAGTTTTTTTTAAAAATAAAAATTGTTGGAACCTATCGTGATTGGACACCCATTGTCATTTCTTTTCATGTCCAATTATGATAGGTTCCAACAACTTTTTTTTAAAAAAAAATATATAATGAAATGCTATCAATGTTAGCTTTTTTGTACACATGGCATACATTATCATGGCTTCAAAGTTCATGTGTTGTTCATGTGGGATATCCTAGTGACAATAACATCTTCTAAAAATACCACTATTATTGAAGTATCCCACATGGACAACATGTAGCATTATTGGTTCAAAATTTTAAAAAAAAATTCTAATGTGACACTAAAAACCTTTCTTTGACTACTGTTTTTCACTGTTAATTGTCTTACTTTGGTAATATATTTCAATACAGTCAGAGTTTGATAAAATGTTTATAAATGGTCAGTCAACACTTAGCATGCACATTCCTTCCTTTCTTATCTTTCTTCCCACGTTTTTTACTTCCCTTCACATTTTTCTTCCTTTTTTTCTTTCTTTTGATGATAGCTTTTATTTATATATTATTTTGTGTGTGTACGTTGGGTTATGGGCTTTTTTCAACCCAATCATCTTTATACAGTAAAACAATATAATAAACACAAAATGAAAATAAAATAATAATAATAATAGTAATAAACTTGAAAGAAATAAAATCATATTTGTAATTTATTGGGATGGAATAAAACCAAAGACAAAACCAAATGAAATACTAATAAAATCCCTTTTTACAATCTTCATTAATTTTATTTAAATCACTGAGATAAAATTGGGTGTTCAAATCTCCAAATTTATAAGCTAAAAGCTAGGAACTAAAAAGTGAAAATTATAAACAAGTTGAATAAATTGAAAGTGTTTAATGAGATTAGCTAATAAAATAACAGAAATGCAAAATGACATAAAAGTCAAAGGGTAGGAAAAACAATGAAGAAAAAAAGGTTAAAAGGGATTTCAAGTAAGAGAAATATTACTTACAATAAATTTTATAACTAGTAGTGAGAAAGAGAAAGAAGTATATGATGCAATAAATGATGTGATAGAAAAAGATAAAGACAAAAAATGTTATTGTATAAATTATTGTATGAGTTATTGTATGAATAACATATCTCTTCAAGTAATTTTATGTTTGACAAGATTTTTCAGCTAATTTTAACTTTTTTACTAGCTGAAAAGCTTGTTTGACCATATTAATAATGTTTGGTAAATAAACTCATTTAGTAACTTGTAACATTTTTTAAGACGCTAATTCAACTAACATTTTAACTTTTAATTTCTAGTTTTTTTTTATATTTTATTTTTTTATCCTTAAAATATTTATTAAATTTATTTTATATTCTTTTTACATAGATAGGGTTTATTATTCCTTTTTGGTTTCTTTGTTCCTACTTATTTACACATCCGTCAATGTGACCAATCAACAAATCACCGCCTTTCTTGCTCATTCTTTTTCCAAGTAATGCTAATTTTTAGTCTTTCTCATAGGATTTCTTGTTCCCTCTCGTACATTCTAAACACAATGCTCTTGAAATTGATGCAACACTACCCTATACTAGCTTTTTTCTTTGTTTTGCGACATAATGAAAGTATATATGATGTCTATTTAAGTGTATGTTGTTTTTATTTTATTTTAAACTTAGTTGAGAATATTTTAAGCTATAAAATATAAGATTAATAGTAAAAAGCACATTATAAAAATAATAGGAATAATTGAAACTAAAAAAATAATTAATCTTTAAATAAAAATTTGTAAGAGTTCAAAATTAATTAGTTAAAAAACTAAAATTATAATTAGCTAAAAATATATTTTTATCCGTAAAATAAAATCAAAATTTATATAAAAATGTCACATAAATATATCCATTTTTGTGATTTTACATTTATTAACTACTTCAACAGATAATTTTACCAAACACTTATAATTCAATAAGCTAGTTTAACATCTTTCAGTTAACAATTTTTAGCTACCAAGTAGTTTTGCAATTTTCAGTTACTTTTGCCAAACATAGCCTAATTATAAATTAATGAGGATAAAAATGAAAAAAGAAAAGAAAAAAGAAAAGTAAGTGGCTTATAAGTTAAAACACTAGTAGAAGTAGTGTTTGAAAATAAGCTATGAACTATTAAAAGAAGTTCATGTACTTCTTCCAGTCTCAAATATAAGGAAAAAAAAACCTAATTTACACTAATTAAGAAAGTCAGTTAACAACATTTAATTTTACTAATCCATTTAAAAAAATTACATTGTCAGTCCCTGAGGTTTCATCAAATTTCTTCCGATACCCCTCCTTTTTCTATCCCTACACTAACTCTCCTTAATTGTTTGAAAAACATTAGTTTAAAAAATGAGGAATGCTAGTGTCACTCTCTCTAACCCTTTTTCTCTCGCACTCTCTGTATTATTGAGTGAAATTTATTGAAAATAACAAAATTTGGTGGGTTTCACTTCTAAATTAGGGGAGAGATTCAATAAATAAAAGGTGGAACCTACCAAAATTTGTAATTTCTAATAAATTTCAACAAATAATAAAGAGAGTGTTAGAGAGAGTGACATTAGCATTCTTCTTAAAAAACATTACATTATGTACTCTTATAAGAGAAGTTGCTCTAAAGGTTAAAAAAGCAAAGAGTTATATGCATTCTTAAGAAACTCCAAGAGGTGTTAATGTAGTTTACTCTTTAAAAAATAGTCAATCTTATTATAATACCAAATAATCTTATTTTAGTCAAACCAACTTAAAAGTTAGTCAAATCAACTGATAAGCTATTAGAATGACTTGTCAAACATACTCTAAATATGGTATTGCTTAAAATTATTTTATTTTCTTTCTTTTCTCCCTTTCCTTCCATTATTTGTGTTTAATAAAAAATAATGGAGTAAAAATTATTTTTTATTAAATTTAATTTTTTAATTAGTATAAGAATATTTTTCATATAATTTATATATATATTTTTTCACTTTTTCTTCTACTTTTCTGAATAAAAGTTTTCTTTTCACTTCTTTCATTCTTAATTTTATTAATTTAAATAATATATATTTTTTAATTTGTTTCTCTTTTATTTCTTTTCTTTCTTCTCTACTTCTAAATCAAACAAATAATAAGTGTTTTATGCAAATGTCATATTTCAACTTTTAAGTAGATCATCTTTAACACCCCCAACAAAATTTCTTTCTTGTCTATGCATTTTTCGTGGTGCCGCGAAAATCAGAAAACAGACATTTTCAAAGAAAAAGTAGTGCATTTTGTCGGTACACCGTTTGACTTTTGAATACTATATATAATGACATTTTTTTTTGCCTGTTGGCTCTTACCAAGTGAAGTCATGTTTCAAAAAACTAAAAGATTTCCATTTTCACATGCCTAGATGCTCTGCTATCCAACATATACCACTTTTTTGTGAGATTTTGATGGGCTTTGCGACTTCAATGCTACCCGATGAATAATTTGATCATCAACTCACCAAATATTCTTCTATCGTGGAGATTTTAAATTGTGATCCACAATCACAATTATTGTGATCATAAATAATATTGTGAACCAACTTAGTGTGACATGGTTAATAGATAACCTTATTTCTTAAGCATGTAGTCAGAAAAGCATTTGTTGGGAGATATCAATCCCTTAATGCATCTTAGTACTTCAAGAGAGTAATCCTTAGCTTTTAGCTGAAAAATATCTTGGGTTCACAAAAAATAAAATAAAATAATATTGTGATTCGAAAATTAATTTTTACGTGAACGTACGAAGATTGTCCCTAATTGACGGTCTAGAAATTAATTTTGATGTAGAGACCATTGAAGTTATTTTTGCTTCTTTTAATAATACAATTTCCATTTAACCAACACTAGTTGGCACAAGTGGTAGCGACTTATGTCCCTTAACCAAGTAGTCCAAGGTTCAAATCTTGGCCTTGGGTATGAAATAGACCATGTTGGTAGGGGAATACCCACCTTGTGTGCGTTCACGGTCTCCAGCAAAGATTAGTCACTGCTTTCGGCGGTAGATATTTCGTACTAATACTATGGTAAATAAAAAAAATAAAATACAATTTCCATTCACACAACAATAAAAAGTTGAAACGCATTAATTTAAAAGTATAAGTAGTTGAAATTTGAGATGAAAGTAAAATTTATATAAAAATTAAAAAATAATTAACATTGAGATTTAAGGAAATAGAAAAAGAAATCTTAGCCAAAAGAAAAGTTTAAAAACAATTAAAAATTTGAAATTTTTATAATATAAAATAAATATTAAATAATAATGAAGTTATTCTTTATCTTTATATATATAAAAGAAAGGTTTTGTAGGGTTTCTGAGATATTAATTGGTGACATTAGGGTTTCAATAGTTTTAAATAGGATTCCTTAGAGTTTCAATAGCTTTAAATAGGAAATTATCTTGGATTGATTTCAATCAATCAATAATTTCACATTAAATTATTTTGATAAATAATTTTCAGTATAAATTTTATTTTAATTTATTTTTGCAATAAAATTCTATATTAAAATATTAAATCAATTAAATATGAAAATACTATTCATTAATATAATTTATTTTCATAATAAATTCCATATTAATATATTAAATCAATGAGATATGAAAATACTACGCACTAATATAAGTTATTTTTGTAATAAATTTCATATTAATATATTAAATCAAATAAAAGTTATTTCTAAAAAAATTATTTGCAATAAGTAGGTTTTGAAAATTAAATTGGGGAAGTAAAAAACTTTTTGGAGAATTAAAAGTGGCATAGTCATCAAGCACCATTTTGAAAATTATATTCGAGTTTCTAGTGCCTCTTAAACTTTGCATTTAAGTAAAATTAAAATTATATAAATTCCTTTTTAGTGAGTTGATTTAGGAAATTAAATTTAAAAACAAATTGAAAGGTCACTAAGTAGAGGTGTAAGTGGGTATGACCCAACTCACGGACCCAACCCAACTACATTTTAGCGGGTTGGGTCGGGTCATCGGGTTTGGTCGAGTTCAATTTTGGTAGACCCGATTAAGTTTGGGTTGATGCATTCTCAACCCAACCGAACTTGATTTATTTTTTTTTAATAAAAAAATTAAAATATTATATTATTCACATATATTGTATTTTTTTTAGTGTTAAATCTGTGTGGTTAGACTTGTATTTTAAATTGAACATGTGTTGAATGAGTTCAACTAATTAAGTATATTTATTTTCTTTTATTTTCTTTTTTTTCAAATATATATTATATTAATATTTTATTTGACCAACCCGATGACCCAACCTGATTAAAGGTTAGGTTGGGTTGGGTTGGGTCGCTTTGAAAAAAAATACAAACCCGACCCAACCCAACCCGATTATTTTTAATTGGGTTGGGTCTTCAACACCCCTAAACCCAACCCAACCCAGGCCATTTACACCCCTATCATTAAGTGAGACTAATGCACAGTTTGCTAATTAATTATCTGTGCACAAGTTTCGTAACAATAAAACTCTACTTATTAAAACAATTATTGACTGAGAAAGAGAGAGAATTTGATCACCTTGACATAAAATTTGAAAATATTACTCATCAATCTTTATTATAAAATATTAAATCAAATTTGAAAACACTACTCATCAATTTTACATCTATTAATCCATATATTATTTTATAATCTCAAATTGATTTTCATATTTTATGTTCAAATTCTCTTATTATTGATTGATTTTAATCAATCAATAATTTCATATTAAATTATTTTTGAAAATAAATTTTAGTACAAATTCCATATTAATTTATTTATAGATACAAAGATATATAAAGATTACCATATTAATATTAAATCAATTAAATACAAAAAATAGTAATCTTTAATAAAAATCTATATCTATATTAAAGGAAGGTAAAGGAAGGTTGTTGGGAATTTTAACTTTCCTGCTCAAAATAGGGGTGTACAAGCATTTCAACTATTGCATTAAATAGAGTTATATTTAACATTTTACATTTTAATAAAAAATTCTAAAAACTTATTTACATTAAGTAGGTTTCGAGAATTAAATTGGGGAAGTAAAAAACTTATTTGGAGAACTAAAAGTTGCACGGTTATTGAGCACCATTTTGGAAATTAAATTCAAATTTTAGGTGCCTCTCAAACTTTGCATTTAATTAAAATTAAAATTATATTAAATCTTTTTTCAGTGAGTAGATTTTGGAAATTAAATTTAAAAATAAATTGAAAGGTCACTAAGTGAAACTAATGCACTATTTGCTAATTAATTCTCTGTGTACAAGTTTCGTAATAATAAAACTAGTACTCTATATCTTCATATTTATATTTTATATAATATAAGATAATAAAGTAAGAAAGTTTTGACACACTTTTTTTTCTCAACATAAGGGCACCGTAGAAAATTTCTTTTATTTATTTATTTAATTTAATAAATTGTATAACATGTATAATAAATTGTATTAATTAGTGGGAGGTGTTGGAGCCAATTAAGGGTAGTTTTAATAAATATATTAATTAGTATTAGATATTCATATTTATTCAACGTTTCACTCCTACTATTATTCTTCTATCCCTCTATTCACTTCTTTTTCTTCTTCCATTGTTAATTTTTACCAATGCTCCGTTACTACTCTTGTAGATAAAAATTATACTTTTTTTTTTATCATCAATGAGTTTTGGAATCTTTTTTGTTTTTTTCATTTCTTTAATGGATTTTAGTGATTCTTGATTTTCGAATTCTTTTTTTTTAATCTTTGTAGTTCTTGCCTTTTTTATATGGGTTGGTTGGTTAATTTATCGAGCTCAGTAGTTTTATATTGAGTGAGATTTTCTAAGTTTGATCTCTGCAATTTTTTTTTGGGACAGTTTCCTTGATGTTTGAAGGATTATTTCATAATTTTAAACAATATGAAACAAGGGTACGATACAGAGATGGTGATTATAGTTTCAGGTGGCATTGACGATAAATGCATGAAGGTGGTTTGACAATGTTGCGGTTTTTTTTTTTTAATAATGTTTTTACTGTTTTCTCTTTCTTTGTTTTTCTTATTCCTTTTTCTTTTTCTTTCTATTGTTTACCCTTTGGTCTTTGGTTGCAAGCGATAGGTATAAAAGGTGATCGTGGCTTTTGGAAGGAAAAGACGTTGTTGCATCTAACTTTTTATTGTTTATAAAGTTTTTTTTATTAGGCTCTTCAAAGGCATGATTTATGTCCAGCATTGAAAAATGATGATATTCTCACATTCTGCAGGTGCAAAAATGATATCCAAATATGATCCAAATGAAGTAGGAATTTGAAGCTGGTTTTAAATTCATTGACTAAACTATTTATATTAATAATTAAATCTTTTAAAAGTCAAAAGATTGAATATTCAAATATCATATTACAAAAAATATTATAAAAATATCGTATGGTTTTAATATGTTTTTATTTTATTATCTTTGATGATAACTAAATCAATATGTATAGTCTAATTATTTTAACTATTTTAGTTATACATTATATATAATAATAATTGTAGGTAATTAATTTATTTATATATAATAATAAATACTTCAGTTATTTTAATTATCTACTTTAAAGTAAATCTAATTATCTTAATTTAAATATAATAATAAATACATTAATTATTTTAATTATGTATTTTAAAGTAAATTTAATTACCTTAATTTAAAATAATCTTTATTACTTTAATATATATATATATATATATATATATATATATATATATTCTAGTCATAATTATGTTAATTAAATCAATTCAAAATATATATTGGTTGTGATTATCTTAATTAATATAATAATGTGTTTTTATCAATAAAAAAAAATAGTTGCATTTAGGTGAAAGATTAAATGATTATATTAACGGGGGTAGAATTTGTTGATACCAAGTATAAGTCTAAAGACTTATACCAAATTTAAGCCATTAATACAAGCTAATCCTACGGTTTATAATATATTTATATATATGGTAACTCCAACATATTTTGTAACAATCAATTAGTTAACTTTAGTTAATCAATTAAATTATTTGATTTAATTTAATTAATCATTAGATTGATTTACCTACCTGCTTTAATTATTTATGAAAATTATTAATTGATTAAGTTAATTACAATTTTTTAAATAAAAATAAAATATATAATTACATTAATTTTGACATATTTTATTTTATTATTTTTAAGTTAAATTAATTAATTGAATCATTTGAGTTGTCTAATTATTTGATTGATTAATTTTTTTGCAGTAATTATTTATATAAATTATTTTTAGATTATTTTGTAATAATTATTTATAATTTACATAAGAAATTAGTAATAATTATTTTCTATTTGTTACTATATTTTTTTAAAAGAATAATTTAATCACTTGATAATTTCTATAATTAATTGATGCGGAAAACTTGTAATCAATCTAACGAGAAATTAAGTCAAATAATTTAATTGATTGATTAAAATTAAAAATTATCATAGTTATATATATATTTTTATTATTTATCAAAAAAAATATTTGTAAAATAAATTAATTTGTTAATAATTTTTTATAATTATATATTATAATATGTAATTATATATTACAATTTAATCTATATATTACATTAATTGAGTTAATTATAATATAATTTACATTATGTTTTACGTTAATTATATATATTAAAATATAATATATAATTATATATTACAATTTAAAAAACAAATTATATATTACAATAAGACATTTGAAAATTAATATAATTATATATTTTTATTATTTATTATGGAAAAAATTTATAAAAAAAAATCAGTTAATAATTCTCATAAATAATTAAAGGAGAAAGATAAACCAATCAAACAATCAATCAAATTAAATATAATGATTTAATTAATTGGTTAAAGTTAATTAATTGATTGTCACAAAATATGTTGGAGTCACCATATGTATAAATATATTATAAACTGTAGGATTAAGCTATATTTACAGCTTAAATTTGCTATAAGTCTAAAGACTTATACCTAGTGTCAATGGATCCTATGTCCCATGTTATCATATTCTATTTAAGTAATTAGATAGTATAAACCAATACATGTCCTGTAAATTAAATATTGTCAAAAAATCATAGGAAAGCTTATTATTTAAATTTTTTTCTTGGGTTGAACATTTTTTTTTTATGATGTTTTGTAACAAAACAAATAGTGGGGAATAAATATAATCACACTATTGTTCATTGGAAAATTTTTTTATAAAAAGAAATAATTATTACAATTTTGGTAACTATAACTTATTCCTGTAGTTAATGTAATTATCAATTTTATATAGTTATGAAAACTATCTTAATTATGTATAATTATTTTTTTATTGAGATGCATGTGAGACAATACTTAAGTTAATTAAGGTAATTATGAGATATATAATTTTTTAAAAGAGGAAAGTAAGATTAATTTGAATAAGATATTATTTTATATGCATAATTAAAGTAATGAATGTAATTATTAAATATATAAAATTAAGGTAATTACCTATAAATATGGTATATCATTTATTTTTTATCAAATGCAAGCATTATATGTTGCTAGAAATTTTTTATTAATATAATTACAATAGTTAATGTAATTATTAATTATTAAATATATATAATTAAGATAATTACCTATAATTATTATATATAATTTAATTTTTATTAAATGAAAATATTATATGTTGCTTGAATTTTTATTAATGTAATTATTAAATATATATAATTAAGGAAATTATCCATAATTATTACATATAATTTATTTTTAGTTAAATATAATTATTAAATGTCACTAGAAATATTTTATTTTATATTGAAAAAATTACATAATTATATTATTTATGGTATTTACAACTGATTACGATAATTAATGTAATTATTAATTATATATTTAAGTTAATTATCTTAATTATATATAATTATTTTTTCCACTTAAATTATGTGAGACAACACTTGAACTAATAAAGGCAATTATGGGATATATATATATATATATACATACATATAAGAAAATAACAATTTTCAAACTATAATTTTAATTGATTAATTAAGGTAATGATGACATATATATATTTTTTAAAAAGAAAGTAATATTAGTTTAAATTAAGGAAAGTATATTATTTTAAAATATATAATCACTAGTGCAAAAAACGCATTCAATATCGGTTATTTCTGACATTTTACATTGGTTATTCAATTGATGTTGATGCTGCCGAAGCTTTTTACATTGGACTAAAAATCGATGTAAAAAAGACTTTTTGCATCGGTTCAAAATCGAACTGATATAGAAAGTTGTGACTTTCTGCATTGGTTTAAGATACAACTTATGTAGAAAGTCACCTTTCTACATTAGTTACAGAAAGAACCAATGTAGAAATTCCACCATGACTTTCTACATCGGTTATGACCTTAATCGATGTAAAAAGTCATTTTTAAAATATTTTTTTTGTCTATTTTATAAATTCCCTAACTTGTAAATTTTAGACAAACTTACGCAAGCAGTTCAATCATATTTAAATATGCTAAATTCGAAACATCATCAATAAATATTAATATATGCATTAAAAAAGTACCTCTTAAACACACTTCAAACAATTCTAAACTACTTAAATCTATTCTAGACATATGTAAATTTCATTTACAACTATTAGCAATTGCACCTTAAATATATTCTAAACAAACATATAAATTTCATGTATAACTAAATTTAAAATACAATTTTAAACTACCTTAGATACAATTCTAAACAATAATTTGGGATGTAATTTATAAACAATTGTTTCATCATCCAATGGTTACTGATTGGTGAATAACTGTAAGATATAATAATGTAACATTAGATCATAAACAATAAATCTATATATAATTAATGTGCTTTTGAATGTCGAGATTGTAATTATTACTTACCCTGGGAAAAATTGATTCATGCTTGTTTGATTTTGCTATGGGTCATGCAATACGCTTCAAAATATTATATGTGAACACTACACTAATTAAAAAGCATATGAATGTTACCTTCCCTTTTGATAAAGATAATGAAAACATGATTAAATTAAATAACAAGATAAAAATAACTTATTTCTTACATGATTAGGTAGGAATGTTCTCCCATATCTCTACATTATGATCATCACGACTATCATGTACATCATCCACTTCATTTTTCTCAATGATAGTAGGCATCCGTGTTGAGCACGAAGGAGTGTCAGAAATATCAAGTGTGAAATCTTGATTTTCATGAGTACCATGCATGTTTATTCCTTAGAGAACGATCAACCATCTTTTATTACAAGGATTTTTGACATAAAACACTTGTTTTGCTTGGTATGGCATGATAAAAGGCTCGTCTGTATAAGCTACCTTGTGAAGGTCTACCAAAGTAAATCCAAATTCATCAGTTTGCACACCAGTATTACTATCAACCTACTTATACTTAGAAACAGGCACCCTAAATGTAATGTAATCAACATTCGAAATCTCTTCAATGACTCCAAAGTAACTTATGGATACCATAATGAGATTTTTATCTTTTGAACTAGAGATGTGCATGGCCTCAGCCTAAAGAGTAACCCCACTGTTTTGCATGGTACTCTTATCATCCTATTTGTGTAGAAGGAATACTTTTTGATATCGTATCCAGTCCAAGTAATGACATCAATGTTAGGCACATGTGCTAGCCATTTTAACGTATTAGAAGCACTATTATCACCATCAATTTGTTTTAAACTAATTTAAAAAAGTCTTGTTATGCTTGTTCAACAGCCGTTTTAGTTTATTCAAGAGTTATTTGTCTTGATAAGGGTTTTGTAACCAGATAAGTAAGGGAGAACCTCATCAATGTTATTCAATATATACAAATGCTTTTAAAACATGTCCTCCTAACCCTTGGTGACAAATTTTACACCTTTTGTACCATGACCTCCACATCTTCCCTCATGACGAGATTTAGGAAGCCTAACAGGTTTCTCTTATGACAAGTACTTTGTACTAAAACTCAATGGCTTCTTCTGCAATGTACCTTTCAACAATAGATGCTTCTGAACAGTATGGACTCTTTATGTACCCTTTCAAGATCTTTATGTATCATTCAACTAGGTACATCTACCTTAAATAAATATGGCCATACATTCTAATCTCCTTCACTAGATGCACTATTAAGTGAATCATGATGTCAAAGAATAAAAGAGGAAAATATATCTCCAACTGGTATAGAATAATAACAGTTTCATTTTTCAACTCATCCAACTTTTGAGGGTCAATGACTTTGTTACATATAGCATTGAAGAATAAGTATAGTCGCATTATGGCATATTTAACATTTTTAGGCAATATATCACAAATAACCACTAGTAGGAGTTGTTGCATTAAGACATGCCAATCATGAGACTTTAAGCCAACTAATTTGAGATCTTTATTGACATAAGGCTCTTGACATTTGAAGAGTATCCTTGTGGCACTTTTATGCCTTGTAGATATTTATAGAAACTTGTTTTCTCATTTCTTGAGAAGGTATGGCATGTTGGGGGCAAATCTACTTATCTACAGATTGCGGACCTAACTACAAGTGTATACCCATCTCAACCAAATTTTGACGAGTATTTAAACCATCGTTTATCTTGTCCTTAGTGTTCAGAAACATGCTGATTACACCATTATGGACATTTTTCGCCACATGCATAAAATCGATACAATGTCTAAAATCTAGATTGTGCCAATATGGAAGATCAAAGAATATCTACCTTTTTTTTCGCATGTTTTTCTCAATAGCCTTCTTTTGGGTCTTTCCAAAGTCAACATTAATGTCCTTCACCCATTTATAAACCTACTCACTAATTAAGGCAAATGGCACAACACCATCCTCCTGACATCTATTAAAAGTTTTTTTTTTAATCTATGATATGAGTGATTAGGCTTGAGAAATTTTTGATGCCCACTGCAAACTGTCTTCTTTCCATGTTTTAGTTGTAGGTAGAATATGTCTTCACAGATAGGGCATGCGTTATGCCCTTTAATACTATGCCTACTTAAGTTCCCATATGCTAGAAAGTCATTAATGGTATAAAATAACATTACATGCAGAATGAAATTTTGATGGTGATACCCATCATCACATCAACACCTTCCTCCCACAGCATTCTTAAATCTTCAATCAAGGGACATAGGTAAACATCTATGTCATTTCCTAGCTGTTTTGGGCTCGAAATCATCATAGATAACATAACATATTTTCGCTTCATGCACAACAAAGGAGGCAGATTGTATATTACTAGGAGAACAAGCCACAAACTATGTTTATTAGATAAGTTACTATAAGGATTCATTTAATCAGTAGTAAGTCCAAGTCTAAGATTTCTTGTCTCAGCCCTAAAAGCTAGAAACAAACAATCAATTTTCTTCCATTGCGGGGAATTAATTGGATGGTGAAGCTATCCATCACATTTTCTCCTATATGCATGCCACGTAATGTTCTTCACGTCATTTGCATTAGCAAACAATTGCTTAAACCTTAGAATTATTGGAAGATACCATAACACCTTTGTAGAGGGACCCTCTTTTGTGCTCTCATCACTATTGTCGTCACCATCCTTCACTTTGTAGTATGATACCCTACACTTGGGGCATTTATGCAACTTTTCATACTCTTTTCTATATAATATGCAATCATTAGGGAAAGCACATATTTTCTTGTATTCCAATCCCATCAGACACAACAACTTTTTCGCTTCATAGTTACGGGTCGACAATGTGTTACCTTCTAGAAGCATGTCCTTGAACAGCTCAAGCAATTCAGTGAAGCTTTTATTACTCCACCCAGTTCTTGCCTTGACATTTATTAATCTTAACAACGCTGACAACCGTATGAATTTAGTGCACCTCAGATACAAAGGCTTCTTAGCATCAATGGACAAAGTGTCATACACATGTACTCGTTGAAATGCCTCTTTTCTAACATCCCATATCATATCCTCTAATTGATCGTCCATATAAAGATCTACATCAACTTGCTCTATTTGGGACACACTTGAAATGTCTAACAACTCATCATGCCATGTCTATATTATATAACTCTTAAGAAACCCATCACAGAGAAAGTGTTCCCATATTAACCCATCTTCTAGTCGTCTCTTATTCAAACAGTTAACACAAGGACAATAGTAGCTTCCATTAATATTAAGAGCATTTTGTTTAACATATTCTTGAAACTCTTTAACTCCATTCCTATACTCATCACTTATGCAACTTACATTCATCCAACTTCGATCCATAACTACGATATGTGATATACACAAACATATATTTATGCATGTAAATCTCACTTTTTTTTTTTTTAAAGTGTGGCCCTATCCTATTCAGGAAGACATTTTTTGTAACATTGTGATTTTCTTAATGCATGATTAAGTGGTTTAATAACTAAAAAATGGAAATTTGATATGTAATCTAGCTGATTAAAAGAGATAAATGAATTGTCGTTATGTATGGTATGTTGCATGTAGTGATGATTTGATGTTGTTAGTTTGAAATTCGGATTTGAATTTAGGAAATTTGAGACATGTACTTGAGCCAATTTGAATATGTTGTGAGAATGATGTTGGGTTTTTGAGAGAAAACAGTTAAGTTAGACCAGTTTTGAGATAAAGGAAGTGACTTAGTCCTATGGTAGATAATTGATTATAGAAGCTTCATAATCGATTATCTGGAGCTCTAGAAGCTATTTTCATGATTTTGGCTATATAATAATCGATTATGGACTTTGATAATCGATTATCTGGGTTTCAGAAAAAAATCTTTTGATTTTGGTTATGCAATAATCGATTATGGAAACCCATAATTGATTATCCCAGCCAGAAAATGAAATCTAGTGCATTTTTACTAAACTGATATAATCTGTTACTACAGTACGTAATCTGTTATTTCAAAACTGAATGTACTATTTCAAATTCTAAAGTTTTCATTTCAAAATGTGAAGTATTATGTATATACACATATAAAAAGGGTATTATACATTTTCAAAAGTTCTATTTGAGGATGATGGAAAGTTGTCTAGCCTAAATATGATTTCTTTAAATTAAAGAAAGTGAATTATTCCAAAGGTTTCTTATGAATCCTAAGATTTACCGATCTTCCAAATGGTTTTCAAAGGGGGTCTTGATTTTAAAATTGTAGTTGATTGTTGGACTGTTTACGAAGTGGAAGTTACCTGGATAAGACCTCCACTAGTTGTGAATAAGTTGTTGTGTGAGATTTCTCATGAGGTATGAGCTACTTGGATAGAGCCTTACTTATTGACTATGCTTAAGGCTAGAATGGGCCGGCATGGTGTTGCTAGTGGTTGTGGACCATGTATGGTGCTGGTCGAGCCAACGTGGTGTTGTGATGCTATTTTTGTGTTGCTACACAAACATATGTTGTTTTGTGGTGGTTGAGTGGTTGTGGTATTAGGGTACATGCATCTCATGCATATGTTGTTGACTGAGGTTGTGTGGGCCTCATGCTGTGTGCGTGTAGGCACCTAAAACGGATGGTGTGACCAGAGTTAATACCCAGTTAGGCCTCCAAAATGGATGATGACCAGAGCTAATACTTAGTTGGGCCTCCAAAGTGGATCGTGACCAGAGTAAATACTCAGTCGGGCCTCCAAAACGGATGGTGACCAGAGCTAATACTCAATTGGGCCTTTAAAGTGGATGGTGACCAGAGTAAATACTTAGTTGGGCCTCCAAATCTAGTGTCTCCAGATGTTGTGAAATCTCTCGAGAGTTGTGTCATGCATTGACATAGTTGTGGTGGATTGGTTGTGATATGGAGTTTTGTACTAAGAACTCTTTGCCATGTGAATGAATGATATGTATACGTATATATGTATGTAGATGTTGAGAACTTTGGATATATGATGGTGTGCCAGATACTCATGATTAAATGTTGTAAATTGTAGATGATTTCTATAATCATATGCTATGTCATTGTTTTAGTAAGCTTACCCTTGCCTTGTTTTTATTGTAGTTGGATGTCTTGTTGTCGTGTTGTGCTGGTGTGCTTGTGATGATCACGTCTTATGGCGTGGGAGCAGATGGCGATACTTCAGTGGACCCAGCTGCTCAAAGATGATGATGGAGCTGCTTGCAAGTTAGCTCTTTTTGGATGTGATGTTTTGTATTATATTCTTTTGATGGGATTGTATAGAGTGACCAACTATAAGGAGTGAGTTTTTGTATCCCTTTTCCCCGATTATGTATATTTTGATATTGTTGATATGGGCTGGTGTTATCCTATAGTTATGTATGTATGACAATGACAGTTGAACAAATATGTATGTATGACACCAGGAGAGAGATAGGTGGTGGATCTCTCAGTTGATGTGTATGACTTATATACAAATGGGATTGATTTTTTTATTCATCTGATTTGTGGATGAGGTGTATGTTTAGTAGGGTTGTTTAGTAGCAACATTGGGTCGTTATAATTACTTGTAACTTGATTAAGTTAGTGGGACTTGGTTGTTGCCAAGAACTGGACATAGTCTCTGGGATGAGACGAACCAGTATAATCCCTTTGTGTTCCTCTGATTATCTTTCTGCATTCGTCTTTTCTTAAATAACATTTTAAAAAATCTTTTGGTTAACCCTTCAAACGAAACATCTTTAACAAGGTTTTTGTGAAAATTTGCTATAACACAATTCAACCCCTTCTTGTATTATTCCTGTGTTTTACAGTTTGGTATTAGAGCCCGGCCTCTAAGGGTTGAGCAACTTAATAAGTGATAGAGGACAAAATTCGAATGGCAAAACTTGAAGGACAGTTCATTCGTGAAGGAGCCTCATTGTCAAGGCCTCTAGCCTTCAATGGAGAAAATTATGCATACTGGGGAGATAGAATGGAAATGTACATCAAGTCCACTCATTATAGCATCTGGAGAATCATAACTCATGGAGAGCTTGTTGTAGCAAAGCTAGAAAATAAATACAATCAAGACGACTTCAACATGCTACAACAAAATGTAAAGGCTAGGTATATTATAACCTGTGCCTTATCTAAAACTGAATATAACAAGTTTTGCAGCTGTAGAATAGCAAAGGAGATGTGGGATGCTATATGCATAACACATGAAGTCACAGAAAATGTTCGTCTGAAAAGAGCAACAACTCTTCAAAGACACTATGAAGGAGACAGAAACCATTGATGAGATGTTTGAAAGATTTTAAACAATTCTCAATGACTCCAGAGTCTTGGTGTTGAGTTTTCCAAAGCTTAGAACTATCTCAAAATTTTGGATAGTCTTCCAAAAGTATGGAAACCCAAGGCTACATCCATAGCTGAAGCCTTTAACTCTGGATGAGTTGTTGGGAGCTCTAAGAGTTTATGAAGTTCATATCTTTAAAAGAGATAAAATAAAAAATAATGACTTTATAGCTCTAAAGAGTGGAGAATCGAGTCAAAGAGCAGACGAAAAGACTGAGAGAAAAGCTAGGAACAGAGCCTTGAAGGTTCAGTCTGATGAATCTAAGAGCTTAGATGAAAGCTCTAACTGCTCCACAGACGATGAGATCTCTCTCATAACTAAAAAGTTTAAGAAGATGCTCAAAAAGAAAGGAAGATTCAAGCTGTAACACCCCAAATTTCAAGTACTAGAAATAAACCACGAGGTAGCTCTTAGTAGAACCCTTCTCATATGTTATTAGACAAAAGATGTCTTAAGAATCATTGTTATTATATTTCCTATTATTATTATTGTTGTTGTTGTTGTTGTGTTGTTGTTATTATATTTATTGTTATTATTATTATTGTTGTTGTTATTATTATTCTTATTCTTATTATTCTTATTAATACCTTAGTATAATAAATTAGTAGAAATATTATCATACAACCCAAAAGAGCATCTAGGGCCCAATAGAGGATTAAAGCCCACTAAGCCACATACCCACCCATATGTTATAAGAAGGGAATAGAGAAGGAGAATTAGGTTTACCCGTCACAAATAGAAGAAGAAAGAAGGTATAGAGAATGAGGAGAAAAGAAAGAAGAAGAAGAGGAAAAGAAATAGGAGGAATAGAAACTGAAGAATTCAAGCCCTAGAACTCAGGTTTGTATGTCCATAAAGGTGAGTGCTTTCCCCCGTGTCCTTCCTTGTTCTTGTTAATCTATTTATCTTTTCCCTCCGTATACCTAAATTTAGGGATTTGATGGGTTTTGAGGGGATTGTGAGGGAGTAAGGAAATTATGGATTAGATTGACCAATTATCAATGTAGAAGAGTGATTAAGAATCTAAGTATTTATCTTGAAGCATTTAGAACCCAAAGACAATAGGAAAAATAAATTAAAATTAGTACCTCGGATCCGGTTGGCGGGATTAGATAGCCGCTGGGCGACTTTTCTTCAAAAATTGGATTCCGCATTTACACTAGGCACGCGGACCCGCTGGGCAGGTTGGGTTCCGACGTGGGCCTGTTGGGCGGGTTCGTTGGACCGCCGGGCAAGACTTTTGTCCTACTGGGTGGATACGACTTTTACTATTCCGTTCTTTGTGTTTTTGAACTCCTTTTTGTAGTTTTTAACTCATTGTTGTTTGTTTTCTTATACCTTGTTGAGTTTATATTGTATGATTATTATTTACCTTGAAAGAAACTGAGTGTGATGTGAAATTGTGTCAATGTTTCATGATAAAAGTCTATAAAAAGTTGTAAGCATTATTTGTGACCATGCATCATAACATTTGAGTTATGTGATGAGGAAAGTATGTAGGAATCTGGCTGGTGGAGGTCGTGATGGGTTGTCTAACCTTAGCCTTGGGGGTTATCTGGTTGGGAAAACTCCAATGGTCCATGCTGATCCCATGGAGCTGTGGCGTACTGGCAAAACTGGGTAATCCTGACTAGTCACCGGGGGATATCATGCTAGTTGAGGGTGCGAAAGTTGAAGGCATCGATACCGATGACGCTTCTTATGGCATGCATGTACTCCTTGTCTACTTTCCAAAAAGTTCAGGTTGGTACCACATGTACATGAGTAGTGGTTTAGGAACATAGCACACATATGTATCTTGTTATAGTGTGATATGTTAGAGTGTGCTATGTTGTAATTATGTGAATTCTATGTTACCCTATTTATGTGAATTCTATGTAAGAATGTAATTATGCCTTGTGATGAAACGTTAAAGTTGTGGACATGTGATCATATCTTGCACGAGTGTCGTTCCTGTTTGATAAAACAAAACGAGGTATATGTCTAGTTACTAGACAAAGAATGTGAAACAATTATATGCTTGTAATTGGAATTGTGTTTGCTACCTTAAGGATAAGTGAGAGGCTAGACCTTAGGATAGTGTTATAAGGGTTCTAGTTAGATAATAATAGTTGTGAATAAGATAGAGAAAGGGTGAATTCCCTCATGGCGTAATAGAAAGGTATAAGACAAGAGAGAATGAAATAAGAGTATTTTAGGATGTCTGTAACCTTAGACTTGACCCTAGGGGACAACTTTGAATATTAAAAGGAAGAAGAGTAAATTCTAAAGAGGGTTTTGGGTAAGAAAGTATAAATAATGAGGATGAGTTCTTAGGTTAAGAATGAGATAGTAAACCAATATAATAGTTGTGAGAATGAGAGAGCAATTAACAGGGAGTATTGACTATTGAAAGGTGTAGACTCGACCATAGGTATGGATAATTATGAGAGACCCAATGAGGCTAAAGCCATGAGAGATAAGTAATGAAGGTTGTCCGAGTAGAAGAGTTTGACCTAACCATAGAACCCTTAGAGCACTCACTGAGACATTATGTCTCACTCCTTTAAGTTTTCCCTTTTTCAAGATACAGGTGAAGACATGTGCAGATGAAGCTTGGACTCACGTGCATGAAGTTGTAGCCTAGTTTACGTTATTTATCTTTTGTATTCTTTATATTTTATATGACACCTTTGGGTGATATATGAGTTGTATTAGGCATGTATTTTAATTATTGTATGGTTCATATATAATATCTAATTACATTTATGAGTAGTATTTGCATGTTGTGTCTACCTTTCAAGTTTGTTTTTCTTTTCATTCTTAAAAATATAGACCTAGTTACGGTAATGCCCCTTAGGATGTTACACAAGCAATCCTCTACAAGAAAAGACAATAGATTTAGGAAGCCACCTCATGAAGAAAACAACGAAATTATATGCTTTGAGTGCAAAAAGCCTAGACATATAAAGGTTGAGTGCTCCAAATTGAAAAGAGGATGGAACTTAAGGAAAAGGAACAAGAAGAAGAATCTTCTAGCTACATGAGAAGATCTAGACAGTAGTAGTAGTAGTTCAGATGATGAAAAGGCTAATATTTGTCTTATGGAAGATACTGAGGAAGTAACATCTGAGGTAAAATCTATCTCTAAAAATAATTTGCATTCATCTGATAGTTGTGAATCTGAGTCTAATGATGAAGAAGATATGTCATATGACACTCTTCTTACCAATTCTCACATGATCGCTCTTGAGTATAAGAAATACAAAGAAAAATATCAAGAACCTATTTTAAAAAACGAAATACTCAAGAAAGATCCAAAAGAGAATGCATAAGAGTCAAGCCTCAGATCCTGAAAAGACAATACTTTTCTTTGAAGTCAACAAACTAAAGAAAGAGGTCATTAGTCTAAAACATGATCTAGCTAAATTTGTGGATGGGTCTTCAAAACTACAATTGATCTTGAAACATAGAAGACCTTCATCTGACAAATCTGGCATTGGCTTTGTAGAAGACAAAGACTCTAAACCATCATCTTCTAAATCTTATTCAACCTTTTGTAACTTTTGTGGGAAATCTGGATACCCATCTCAAAGATGTCAACACAAAAGGAAACAAAGGTCAAATAAGACCTTTGGGACTAACAAAAAAGGACCCGAAAGTATTTGGGAACCAAAATCTCAAATAATTCCTATTGCAGATATCCTTAATAGGAAAAAGGAGGGATTTGTTTTGGTACCTGGACAGTGGATGCTCACGTCACATGATGAGAGAAAGGTTTATGTTCCTGGACCTCCAACCATATGAAGGAACAATCTCATTTGGAAAAAATGGAAAAGGTAAAATCATTGGTATAGGTAAAGTTGACCATCAATGGTTGATATCTTTACAAAGGCTTTACCAGAAGTATGCTTTAATTTTATATTAAGAAAATTGCACATGAAGGTATTGCATGATTAGAATGTCTTGCATATATCTTCTTATAATTTATCGTCTTATCTTCGTCTTAGTAACACGGGTGCTTCAGTATGTGAAAAGGTGATTATTATCTGACTTTATCGTCAATTGTTTTAATATTAATTCTCTTTGAGAGCCCCCCCCCCCCCCCCAAGAAATATGTGTCACTTTTCCCTGTCATACATCTCATTAAATGCACATTCCTTCTATACTATCAAACCCTTCAAATATTCAAAAATAATCGCCTATTCTCTTCAAACTCTTAGAAATCCTTTTTTACTATCGATCTTTCTCTCTCTCTCAAACCCTCTAACCTCTCAAAGACTTGCACTCATGGTCGCACCAAGACAGCTTGCCCCCATGGAAAGATTTCTCGAAAAGCAACTTTGTGCCTGACAAATGGGTAGACATGAGAAACTAGAAGAGGAAGGATTTCCTTTGCGTCTCTTCATCAAAAATTTGAGATGGGAGTCTTTTGTTTAGAAGCGAACCCATTGGTACCACACCCCTTATGCCTACTTCTGGGCATCTGCATTTGAAGTTGATGGGACTATCACTGGAATAGTGGACAACCAGACGATTATCGTTTCCACTTATTTGATTGCAGCAGTGTCTAGCTATAAGGAAGAAGGCGATGTGTTCATTGAAGACTAGGAAAAGGGCCATCACCCTAGAAACCGTCGGCCTGGCTCTATATGGGCATCCCAAACCCCAATTAGACAACAAAGACATGTTGAAGAAATTTCTATATTCATCAAACATGACAAGGGACTACAGACTTATTCACAACATCATTCTGCATATTATCCTGCCTCGCAAGGGCTTGAAGGATAATGTTTCTTCCAAAGATAGATTCTGCTTGTACAAGATGCTCACTAGAAATAAGGTGAATCTTCTTGCTCTCATTCTGAACAACTAGAGGTCATGCCTCACCAAATCCAAGGAGAGCTCTAAAAGAAAACAAAGGTACCTGATTCCTTACGCCATGTTATTCACTCAAATTATTAAATTGGCTAGCATAAATGAATCTGGTTAGGAGAAAAAGAAACAAGGTTTGGAGATTAACTTATTCGTTATAAGGAAGATGAGGATAACCTATCTTTCCCCTAGATATGTTGCCATGCACCTTGAGCTGGCAATGATCAAGGAAGAACCTACTGATGAAGTAGTTAGATCTGCTTTTTGGGTAGGATCGTCTACTGATCCTTCTATTGGCTCGGCTTCTGTTCAATCTCTTCCACCACAAATGAAACCCCCACCAACACAACCTCAACCCAAACAGACCAAACCTCATAAACCGAAACTTCCTATCAAAAGACCATCCGAGCAAGACCCACAACAACCAACACATGACCGACCCTCTTCCCCACTCAAAAAACAAAAGCCCCTCACCATTCATTTAAGATCTAAACAAACCCAATAGCCCGACTCAAACGATGACCTCCCCATCAAACATCTACTTACAACCACACACACAGTCATCCCTAAACCATCATCAGGACAACCATCATTACCTCTTGTTACCACTGAAGTATCTATCCCTGCAAAGTCATCCAAAAAGTCTCCAAAGTCCAAGAAAACCAAAGAACCCAAAACAAAAGCACAAAAGGCAAGGCAGTCGAGAAGAGCCAAGGCCGAATCAAAGAAAGCTAAAAAGAGGAAGAAGGAAGAAGAAAATGAGCTCACTACTCAAGAGAATGAGCAGATTGAGGAGGCGGTGCTTCAATCAATCACTGAGCACTTGCTACAAATAGCCCCTGAGGAGCCTGATGAGGAAGAGTTGTTTACTCAAGAAGCATCATCGCTACCTTGCCAAGATCCTTCCTATGGCAAGTGCCTTAATCTGTATCTATATCACAAGTCTTCTAGTGTCTTGCAACAGATCTCATGGCCAGACCAAGAAATGATTAGTTAGCCAGAGCTATTACTTTCCATTTGCCAGAAGCTGAAGACCCTTCGTTTGGGGGATTGATTGAACCAATGATAGATGAAGCTTCACTTGAACTTTACAGATTAGAGACTTCTCCGTCTAAATGCCTTCGCCGAGACTCTACTTCATTTGAACATCATGAAACTCAAAGTGTTAGTAAGACCAAGGAGTACCAGCCTCTAGAACCTTTCGACCCAGAAATTCTTCAAGCTCTCATCAACTATGAGCTGGGCGAAGTAAACAACCCAAGGATGTGGACCACCATTGTTCAAGAAGAATGGCCACTACTAATGCGTCATGGGTACATTGAAAAGATGCCTAACATAGACGAAGAAGTTACCCCTACTCTCTCCTATGAGCTTCACATCCAACCATACATCTAGAAGGATGGGAACAGCACCCTGTCAAATGCACCTATTTTCGTCTACCCTTCCTCAACCAAAACCAGATTCCTCTCTAGATATGAAGTATGGAGACAAAGAGGAATCCACTGCCTCACCTCCCTGTTTATGATCAAGTATAGCTACTCAAAGTATCTGATCATGTGTAGAACCTACAACTACAAGCCCAAGATCATCTAACCATTCTGCCATGGGAAGGTCATGACATATCCTCTTGTCATCTGCCCAGAAGACAGTCTAGATTTTGAAGAATGGCAACTTGGTGATGACGATTAGGAGTTGGGCAGACTTATGTACAATTTTCTTAGGGAGAAGATGTAGATTTCCTTGCAGCATGTAATTTGTGAGAGAATATGTCCTGACCTTGAGCTAGGTTGATCTAGACACATGGCAAGACGAATGTTGCTTTTGCTGAAGCCATGGATAACCTTCTGCATCTGCTGCCAGAAGAAATTTTATTGTCAAAATTTGCCGATAGGTAAAGGCAAGGAGCCCAAATTCAGACACAACCCTCAGAGACACTTAATGATCAGAAAGAGAGCACTCTCCTCTATGTAGCTGGCTACTTTAAAAGGCAAAGAAATTCTCTAGAGCTCAGATTGAAGGAGGCTGCAAGAACACATTGAAGCTCTCAAGCACTTTTCAAGTTTGACTGCTAAAGAGAAGAACATCCTAAGCCACCAAGCTACTATTCGCCCAACTAGTCACTTGGTGCAAGTCTCTCCATCACCATCATTTTCTACATCCAACCCCCATAACCAGCTCACAATAAATTGCCCTAAAACCTACGTATTCTTCTCCATAGATGGGAACACCTCTGAAATCTTTCTTCCCATAAGCCATGTTTAGTTCTATGGTCCTCCGGTCCCCTATGTGTTTAACTTGTGTTTTGTAGAAGAACCTACTGAAGACGAAGCCACAAGCTCTGCTTCTGCTCCAGAATCTTCAAATGTTGGACAAGAAATCAAAGAATTGAAGGAGATTGTTCAATGTCTTGAAGCTGCACTTATCAAGAAAAGCAAGAAGTGAAAGCGTGCGGGAGCACTGCTTACAAAATTGGTGCAATGCTTCAAAGGCAAGCTAAGCTCATCAACCAAGCTTTTAGATTCTGAATCCTCTGATTGATGACGCCAAAAAAGGGAGAATAGAAGAAGAATAAAGAGGGGGCAGAACAACAAAAGAATAAAGAGGGGGAGAACAACAAAAGAAGATTATAAGAGGGAAGAACAGAACAAAAATCAATTGTAGGGGGAGTATTTCTTTTTCATTACAATGAATGCTTTTTTTTTTTCCTTATGATCATTCAGACTGCAATTATCTTTACAGTTCAGTATTTACTCAACTATGCTTATGCTTTTTGATACTACATTTGCTTGATTAAAGCTTTTAATAAGCTTTTGCATGAAAAAATACTTTTCAATAAAACTTATGTCGTAAAACCGTTTTTAATATATAAAGATGTTTTGTAAAAACTAGAGATATTTGTCATCATAAAAAAGGGGGAGATTGTTAAGACAAAGAACACGACCCTCATTTATTTTGATAATAACAAATAGTCTCAAAAAGTCTTTTTAAATCAAACGTCTGGTGACTTGTTTTGTATTGCCTTTATTGCTATCGTCTGACCGCGTGTTATTCATCGTCTTTCTATATCTTTATAGAATCAATAACTAACATTATTGAGACAATGTTTTAAACATTCTATGCTCTACAAGTTTGTAAAAGCGTAAACAATCTCGAAAGAAATGAAGTCTATGTACCTACCCTAGAGGAAAGTCCACTTTATGCGTAAAAGAAAGAATATGTGTGCGGATGTTAATACAGAAAAGAAAATATGTCCACTGCTACAAGGTTGAGTATGAGAAAGGCTAAGATAAGCAGACTGCTTTATCTTATCAAAGTGACAAGTTGGTGAAAGACATTAAATACTGGATTTAATGCTTCAATGACTCTTTTTCAACAGATGAAGGATGTCTCATGCAAGTACTCACAATAGACACTTTTCTGGAAAAGCATATAAATAGAAGAATAGACCTCAGTCTCAAATACTGGTCAATTGATAAATCTTGAACTGTTAAAAAGCTCTAAACTTGTAATTTTTATATACGCTTCTTATAAATGTTTTCTTTGATCTTCATTGTATATTCGTCTAATAAGACGTTAAACTAAATGAGATAACTCATGCTCTACCTTTTTCTCTAAGAAATCGGTAAAAGCTTGAAAAGGCTTTGATTCAAAGAATACTTTGGTTTTTGCTTAGAGAGGCAAGTTAAAGACTACTTCGGTTGAGCCTAAAAAGGCTTGGTCAAAAGAATACTTGTAACTTGATTAAGTTAGTGGGACTTGTAACATCCTCAAAATATTATTTAAATAATTATCTAATAATTTTCTTTTGTTTAACTGTCTTGTGATATTAATGAAAAGTCTAGATAGAGATTTATAAATTTTGAAAGATTTGATTTAGCTGCAACGAATAAATAATATCTAGACTTGATAATAATAATAATAATAATAATAAAGGTAATAATTGGAATTATATAGAAATGTCTAAATAATTAGCAGGGACATTTCTAAAGTTGAGAAAAATATATTCTAGCCTTAGAATAATATTAGAAAGGTATCTAAGAAATAAAAATAATTTTTGGTAATTTTATAAATAAAATTAGATTTATTGCAATTAATAAATTAGAATAAAGAAAGATAATTGAGATAAATCGTAGAATAGTCAAAAAAATTTAAGAAAATAATTTTTAAGCTTAAAAAAATGATTAGAAATTTGTCATGAATTTTTAGAAATTTTTGAAAATTTTTATAATTTAGCATATATGAATAAAAAATGTTCATAGACACTTATAGAGCACAGTTAGAAATACTAAATGAGCTTTAAAAATTACAAAAAAAATTACAAGAGGTTCTTTAGTGTGTCTAGACCTTACCTGAATAAGGAGAACTCAGACTGAGATCTCTATAATAGTTTTCTAAAAATAAGTTCGCAAATAGCTCATAAAATGACTTATAAAATAAACTAGTTATTTTTAGCTCTATTTGTAGAGATACCTCACATGTTTGACCAGAGAGAGACTAGATTAAGTTTGATGCCATTAACTTCAACTCTCTATAAGCCTGTTGAGTCAAAATTAACATCAACACCGGTCATTTTAGTGACACATGTCGACACTTAGTGGTCCAAGAATTATATTTTTCTCCTCCTTAGCTAACTACAACCGTGACCACCATTTCTCTCCCACAAGGTCTCATTCTTTTCTCTTCTTCCTCAACAAACCCTGTCCATTTCTCTCAAAATCTCTTAAGTTTCTCTACCATCCAAGCTTTCTCTCTTCTTTTTAAGACTAAGGAGATTCCATGGGTGGTGCAAGAAGCTCAATCTCTCCCTCTTCTCCTTACAATCACACACCCCTCTCTCTTTGAACCCTAGCCTTCTTTCTCAAATTTTGCAATTCACACCGATCCAAACCTCCAATTTCCAATCCAATCAAGGATTTAACACTTCTTTCTCATGGGATTTAAAAGCCCTAAGGTAATTTTCCTCTTCTCCACCTAATTCAAATTTTGGTTAATATTCATTCTCTTATTCAATGTTTTTTTGTAAAATTAATCGGTGAATTCTTTGACTTTGCCGGTAGAAATGGCAGGAAAGGCGATATTAGACCCATTAGAGCTTGATTAGAACATGGATGATCAAAACCCTCTCCTCCTCCTCTCATGGCAACCACGGTCATCAATGGGTAAGGGGGTAGAAACTAGATTAATTTGATTTCAAGAATGATAATGGCCTAGATGATGGTTTTGATGAATTATATGTTATCAATTTCATTTGTATGACCCTTAAGGATTCTAACTGTGATGTGCTTGCATGATTGACCACATAGAGCTTTGTTGGGCCTTCTATGTTGTTCTTGATGATGGAATTGCTTGAAATATATGTCAATTGCTTGATTACAATGCTTAAAGATTAAATTACAAGTTGCTGAATTTTACTGCAGTAGAACAATATCTGTTTTTCGGGTATAAATTCTTGTGTGGTTGGAATTTTTGCATGATTTTGATAGAGAGATGCCTCTGTATGTCTAAAATATCCTTGTAAAATTTCATACTTTAATTCCATGTGATGAATATTTGGCGAATTTTTGATTGATTGCTACTCTGTCAAATTATGACAGCAACAAGCCACAAAAAAGTGATCAATTGGACTCTTAAATGATTTTATAAAAATTGGAAAAAATTATATTTAGAAACCAGACATATTGAAGGTTAAAATTGCAAAAGATGGTTGAAAGAAAAATTCATTTGCTATGCCAAAACGATCAACAAAAACAGGGTATCACAATATGGTAGAAAACAAAAAATTGCTTATGATGTAATTGGTTTGTTAATTGGCGGTGAGCTTAAGATGAATTACATGACGTGTAACCAATTAAATGGAATGCATGATTAGGACTCTTGAGTCGGTGGACATAATGTAGTTGCTTGAACCTGAAAGTGTTAGACATGAAATTGAGGTTTGCTATTGAGTTAGCTAAAATTATAATTAATGTTTTATAATAATAGCATATGTGAGAGCTTATTTGGATTGAATAGCGAATGATAATGACTTTGGTTATGAAAAGCGGAGGAAAAATGAATAATGTGATATATTCTGGTGAACTGAGTTAATTGAATGATTGAATTGTCGAAAGTAGCATCGAAAGTGAAAGTGCAATTGAATCGATGAAATGTGCAATAGGAATACTATCTATGAATATTTATAAATGAATATATTGTTCTTGTGGATGTTCATACATCATATGCATATGTATTGATGTTGTAAACCATGCACTGATGGCATGCTCACTGTAACACCCCAAATTTCAAGTACTAAAAATAAACCACGAGGTAACTCTTAGTAGAACCCTTCTCATATGTTATTAGACAAAAGATGTCTTAAGAATTATTGTTATTATATTTCCTATTATTATTATTATTGTTGTTGTTGTTGTTGTTGTGTTGTGTTGTTGTTATTATATTTATTGTTATTATTATTATTGTTGTTGTTATTATTCTTATTATTCTTATTAATACCTTAGTATTATAAATTAGTAGAAATATTGTCATACAACCCAAAAGAACATCTAGGGCCCAATAGAGGATTAAAGCTCACTAAGCCACATACTCACCCATATATTATAAGAAGGGAATAGAGAAGGAGAATTAGGTTTAGCCGTCACAAATAGAAGAAGAAAGAAGATAGAGAGAATGAGGAGAAAAGAAAGAAGAAGAAGAGGAAAAGAAAGAGGAGGAATAGAAACCGGAGAATTCAAGCCCTAGAACTCAGGTTTGTATATCCATAAAGGTGAGTGCTCTCCCTCGTGTCCTTCCTTGTTCTTATTCATCTATTTATCTTTTCCCTCCTTATACCTAAATTTAGGGATTTGATGAGTTTTGAGGGGATTGTGAGGGAGTAAGGAAATTATGGATTAGATTGACTAATTATCAATGTAGAAGAGTGATTAAGAATCTAAGTATTTATCTTGAAGCATTTAGAACCCAAAGACAATAGGAAAAATAAATTAAAATTAGTACCTCGGATCCGCCCGGCGGGATTAAATAGCCGCTGGGCGACTTTTCTTCAAAAATTGGATTCCGCATTTACGCTAGGCACGCGGACCTGCTGGGTAGGGTGAAATACCTGCTGGGCGGGTTGGGTTCCGACGCGAACCCGCTGGGCGGGTTCGCTGGACCGCCGGGCTAGACTTTCGTCCTGCTAGGCAGATATGACTTTTACTATTCCGTTCTTTGTGTTTTTGAACTCCTTTTTGCAGTTTTTAACTCATTGTTGTTTGTTTTCTTATGCCTTGTTGAGTTTATATTGTATGATTATTATTTACCTTGAAAGAAATTGAGTGTGATTTGAAATTGTGTCAATGTTTCATGATAAAAGTCTATAAAAAGTTGTAAGCATTATTTGTGACCATGCATTATAACATTTGAGTTATGTGATGAGGAAAGTACGTAGGAATTTGGCTGGTGGAGGCCGTGATGGGTTGTCTAACCTTAGCCTTGGGAGTTATTCGGTTGGGAAAACTCCAATGGTCCATGCTGATCCCATGGAGCCGGGGCGTACTGGCAAAACTGGGTAACCCTGACTAGTCACCGGGGGATATCATGCTAGTTGAGGGTGCGAAAGCCGAAGGCATCGGTACCGATGACGCTTCTTATGGCCTGCATTTACTCTTAGTCTACTTTTCGAAAAGTTTAGGTTGGTACCATATGTGCATGAGTAGTAGTTTAGGAACATAGCACACATATGTATCTTGTTGTAGTTTGATATGTTGAAGCATGCTATGTTGTAATTATGTGAATTCTATGTGACCTTGTTCATGAGCGAATGATGTAATGTGTACACGTGTGAAATGTGATTGTGTATTATGATAAATTATCAAGATTATGTATATGTGCTCATGTTATGCATGTATGTCATGCTTGCTCGATGAAACAAAACGATGTGTATGTCTAGTTACTAGGCAAAAGATGTGAAATAAATGTATGCTTGTAATTAATTGTGTTTGCTACCTCAAGGATAAGTAAGAGGCTAGGCCTTAGGATAGTATTGTGAGGGTCCTAGTTGGATAATAATAGTTGTGAATGAGGTAGAGAAAGAGTGAATCCCCACACAGCGTAATAGAAAGATATAAGACAAATAAGAGAAAACAAAATGACGGTATTAAGGTGAGTGTTAAGGGAGGGTCAAAAGTATTTTAGAATGTCTGTGACCTTAGATTTGACCCATAGAGAACAATCTTAAATATTAAAAGAAGAAAAGTAAAATCTAAACATGAAGGGTTTAAATACTAGAGAACATTTGGGTAAGAAAGAATTCTTAGGTTGAGAATGAGATAGTAAACTAATATAAAAGTCAGGAGAATGAGAGAGTAGTTAACACAGAAAGTATTGAAGATTAAAAGGTGTAGATTAGACCGTAGGTATAGCGAATAATGAGAGACCTAGTGAGTTTAAAGCCATAAAAGATAAATGATGAGGGTTGTTCGAATAGAAGAGTTTAACCCAGCCGTAGAGTCCTCAGAGCACTCACTGAGACATTATGTCTCATTCCTTTAAGTTTCCCATTTTTCAGGATACAGGTGAAGACATGCGTAGATGGAGCTTGGAGTCACGTGCAAGAAAACATAGTTTAGTTTATATTATGTTTTTGTATTCTTCTTTATATTTTGTACGATACCTTCGGGTGATAGATGAGTTATATTTGGCATGTATTTTTTTTATTGTATTGTTTGTATATAATATTTAATTATATTTATGAGTAGCATTTGTATGTTGTTTCTACCTTTTTAAGTTTTTTTTTTTTTTGAAATCTAGACCTAGTTACGGTAATGCCCCTTAGGGTTTTACTTTCACCACTTGCAGAGGTCTTAGGGGTAAGGTATCGAGCGGTGAAGGTCCCAATGACGAGGGTAGCGCCCTTGAGTCGAGATATTCACTTGACCAAGCTTAATAACCTCGACAACTGCTCAGCATTCCAGGATTAGTGTGAGTATACCTTTGTTTGGACTATAAATGTCCTGAGCTAAAAGATTGCTCGTTCCCTCAATGGTAAGGAGGATTGTACCTTGGTATGAAAGAGGTATATGTACTCCCAATCACTTCCTATGGGTAGTGATGAGCACTAAATGGATTATGGGCCCACATGCATTGCACTAATGAGTGTCTCAATAAAATCCCAAAATTGGTGTGGTAAGGGACGTATCAATTTCGGATGGTAGTAACACAAATGGATTTGTAGTGCTACCATTTAGATTTATTGAGTAACTCGATAGAAAAGGTTGATAGATTGAAAAGAAAAATGTTAGGTCATGCATCAAATCTCTGTTTGTGTGCAGCATAGGAATGGGATGCATTATGTGTATGAAATGACTGTAATAATTACATATGTTGTGATAATGTGTTATGAGTTGTGAATGTGCTATCTATTGAATGTTATGATGTTTGATACATGATTTTATAGTTTATTGAATGATATGACTATGTTAATATTTGTCATATTAGTTGTGTGATATGAACTATGTTTTGGGTGGGTCTTTGGGTTTATTTGATTCCTTGGTTTCAAATTGCTTGGTTCTTGCCCCTAATTAATCCGTCCCTTCCTTCATCTGCAGATGTTTGGAACGGAAATAGGGAATGGATTGCCTTTGGTTTGTATGTGAATAGATATGTGGCTTAAAAGCACGTGGTATTGGCAAGGGAAGCACCTTGGTTGAGAGCTCTATTGGGATTAGAAGTTTTTCAACCCCTAATTAGGATGGTATCAGAGTGGCGCATCGGAAGCGTGTATGAAGATGTAAAAGACTTGTTCCTTGGGAAGAGGATTTTAGAGTATAGTCCTATCACACGAGATGCTGAAAAAGTCTAGTATGGTGTCAGGGCTAGTATTCCTCTAAGATTAGAATGGTAATGCTTTAATCTAGAGGAGTATCCAGTTGTGTAGTAGACTGTGCTATAGTGTCATTAGAATGTAATGTAAACCCTTTTCGAGTCAAGAATATGTAGTTGCATATTTGTAGAGTTTTAAATTATATTTCATTTTCATTAGTATTTGTTATCATAGTATTTTATCAATGGTTTGGTAGTAAAAGTCTTATTTCATTTTACATGGAAAAAGATTTCACATTTTATATTATGCTACAATTTCGGTTTTAAAGGCTTTAAATAAAAATTACCTTAATTTCTACTACTGAGCTATTAGAGCTTGAATTTGAGTTACAGAAAAGTTGACAGTTAAGGGTGTTACATTTGGTGGTATCAGAGCACGGTTCTTTCCCTAGGGCCAGGGTTATGGTCCTCTAGGCCTCTGTTGTGTCAAACTTCTAACTGATAGTTGGAATCATTTGTTTATGCCTTGGTGTGATCTTGAGTTTGGCCAACTCAAAGTTACATTGGGCACTAAAAAGTGGAAGGCTATATTGGTTGATAAGCTTATGGATTGAGTAACCTATGGTTCTCTTCCATGAGTTTAGAATATTGGATGTTGCATTTGAGACTATGTGTTTGTTTGTTTACTTGAGTGCAATGATTGAAAATAATATGTGTGTTGCTTGAAAATGACTACTTGTTTACTTGCTTGCTTTCTTTGACTATGATGCATGGCTTTTAAAAATCATGCATGACGGATCTCGCTTGAGAACAAATTATGGATGGAAAGGATTATCAGAAATAGCTTGGGACTCAATGAAGATAAAGAACTAAGAGAATATTCCTATAACACAATCCTATTCTCTTCGTATGATCAAACTACCTTCAAGTGGTGTGACTCTGATGGAGTGATGAATGCTTACATTCCTATTAGCCTTGATTTTGTTAAGATTGTAGTATGTTCCCTTCTCATGCTAGACTCACTCTTAACAACTCGATATCCTTGCCTAAATATCAATTTTATCCCTTCATGATAAGATAATCAATGAGGTTGTATTGCCCTTGAGGAACCATTATCATCTTCTTAAACCCTACCTTAAAGAATGAATCTAGTCTTTAGTGTGAAAGGTTTCATAAAGAATGAGATGTAGCCAAAATAAACCTAAGAAGCAAATTAGTGACTTAGTAGGGATGCACAAAGTTCCTACGTGATGTATTTAAGAAGGTTTAGTAAAAGCAACCTAGTAACTTAGCCAAAATGACAAGTTTTACCTTGTAATTTACCCAAATCAAGTGTAACTTCTAGGTAAAAGGCCAATACTTTCAACTTGTAGGTGTATCTAGCATATAGAGGTCACACCATATCCAAATTAGTGAGCATAATCTATCGAAACCAAGACAAAGTGATATCAGAGTAAGGCCTCTCTCCCAGTACAGTGTGGTTCGAGGACGAACCAAGCGGAAACTAGTTGGCATGTAACATCTCGGCGCTGACGAGGGCGGGGAGTGATCGCCGATGCAAAAGAGATAAGACATGGACAAGGAGTGGCTCCTAGCAGGCTTCCAGCGAGAAGGGTACATGAACGAATCGAATACACACCACAATGAGAGGGATCTAGAGGCTGTGCAAGTATGGGACTGTACAGTTGAGGATAACTTAAAGGAATTAATAAGTGCTACCTATACCAACATGATGCATCTATTTTTTGGTAGCCTATCACTTAAGAATTCCATAGTTAAGCATGCTTGACTTGGAGCAATTTTAGGATGGGTGACCTCCTAGGAAGTTTCTCAGGAAGCGTGTGAGTGAGGACAAAACATGCTGAAAAGTCTTGTGTTCGTTTGTGGGGACAGCAGTCGATCCTGAAAGCAGTCAGGCGTTACAAGACTTGGTTGTTGCTAAGAACTAGATGTGGTATCTGGGGTGAGATGAACTAGTATAATATCTTTGTGTTTCTCTGATTATCTTTCTATATTTGTCTTTCCTTAAATAACATTTTAAAAAATCTTTTGGTTAACCCTTCAGACGAAGCGTCTTAATAAGGTTTTTGTAAAAAATTGCAATAACACAATTCAACCCCCTTCTTGTGTTATTCTTATGTTTCACATGTTCAATATGAACAGGTGTCACAAAAGACCCCCCCTTAAAAGGAAACCATCAAAGCCACAACTACAAGCCCACCAAAAGGAAGCAACTACTTCGTTATCTAAACACCTTGGTCGTTAAAAATATCACAAACATTGGAATAAAAAGAAAAGATGGAAAAATAATTTAGTGCACAAAAGGACAATAAAGAGCACAGTCAGCATAAAGCGAGAAGCAAAACTCATAAGACAATGGAAGTAAACTAAAAGCAACTGATATAAATAGAGTTGGGAGGAAAGTAACACCAAAACGTACAAAAATAGTATGAGTCAAAATTGACATCCTGGCCCTTTAACCTTTAGCTTCTTGTGTAGTCACAAGGGCAAAGGTTTCAATAATAGACCCTACGACAACAAGGGGATCCAATGGTGGTGACATAAAAGCAAGAACTACTTGGATTTCATCTTCAACCTATGCCACAATGGTTTGAGCTTGATCAACGCCAATAAAGTAACTCGGTGTTTCATGACCTGAAAAGCTTTCAAAAAACTTATTTTGTCTTAAGGTTGACCAAATTCTTGTCCTTCATCATCAAGTTGCTATCCATACCCTGCACATCTAGCACCAAGTTAGGATTCACGAAAATGACCCTATCAAAGGCTTTTTGAAAGGAATCATACCCTATGGCAACAATGATGTCTCAAAAGTTGACCAATTCTTGTTTGGCCTTATTCTTCTCGACCCTCAAGCACTCGACATCCTTCTTACCACATTTCGCTTGATTTGTCCAAACAATAAGCTTTTTTTGAAGGTTGACAACTTGATCCACTTGGGCCTGTAACTCCTTTGCCTAAATGAAAACAACAAGCTCATCAAGAAACAACTTAACAAAGCAAATAGAAACAAGTACAATGTACCTCATGCTCGGCTCGACTGAGATCCAATTCTAACACATGAACCCCCTTCTCGACATTATTCCTCGCTTCCTTTTCAACCACAAGATTGACCGTTTCTTTCTAAAGCCTCCTTCTAGCCTAGCCTTTTCTTGTTTCAATGGGAAAACTTGCTCATCCACTTATTCTTAGTGCATTGAAGGAAGACCATTAAGGCTACCCCTGGGCAAACTAAGTGATCACCCCATTCATTGCCTACCTAAACCAAGACATATCCAGGTTTTGTAAACAAAACCTCATTAGTTTAAGGTAAGAAATGGTTTCAAAATCTTGTTTAGATTCCTTGACCTATAAGAAAAAAAGGGCGTTAGGAGTATACTTGATCACACCCTTGCCACAAGAATCTTCTGTAGTCTCCACCCTAGTACACTTCTTTTTTAGGCAAACCGCAACAACAACACCCCTCATCTTCAAGTAGTGCGGCCAATCTTAGTTGGTTACGAGGCTACAACCTGCTTAGCCTCGTGACTTTCAAAACTAGTAACATCGACAATCAGTTTAAGCATAGTTAGTTAAGGTGATGGCAACGAACCTTCCCTAGATTTCTTGAAAAGTGTAAAGTGAGCTTTTTGATCTGCCATCCTTCCTAAAACAAAATAAAGGATGTCAACTAAAGAATCAGATAAAGAAAGAGAGGAAATGAGAAAAGGCCCAAAATCACCCCTATGCCTTAAAAACTATACCTATGTGAGCATCTATAACATCGTTGCACCTAATTAGCCCATGTTTCTTCACGCATAGAGTAACATAAGCAACAATTTCTCATTCTTCAAGTGTCAAGTCAAAAATAAAGTGGTAAAATAACTTAGCATTATTCAAAAAATGGTAATTATTTTAGTATAAGGGGAAATGAGCCTTGCCTTCTAGGACAAACAATAACAATTTCCCCTTTATAGTCAATTTAATTAAAAAAAATCTTAAAGTTTTTTTGGGAGTCAGAATAGGAAACAAACATCTTCTAACGAGCATTCTGGAAGTCCAAATGTGACTGATGACTAATATGGAAAAATCGCAAGTGCACGGTTGTTGTCAAGTAATAATAAGAGATCGTCTCCATAGGGACTATGTGTTCAATGATTATCGCTAAGTAGATAAAATTAAACAAAAGGATTTTTGTTGGGAAGTTTAGGGTAGAGCAATTAAAAGAAAATGTAATTTAGAAATTTAGTAAAGCTGTAATAAAAAATCGGATGTAATTCAAACAGGAAGACTTCTAGGATTAGGGTTTCACACTATGACGTTTAATGTCTCAATTACGCTACCTATGTGTTTTGCTTGTTCTCAATGAAGGTGAATTAACCTAAGGTACCATTCATTCTCTTTCAAGATATGAAGGGGTATCTAACTAAATTTACCACCTACTGTTGTGATGGCTGTGTTCAATTAGACCCATTAAGTTCTTTGTTAATTCAATTGTTCCTTGAAGGCTTTAACCTACTTTTGTGGTCAAAACCTAAGTTCCTTTCCTATGGTCCGATGTTTGGGTTCACCTCTTAGTACTTCCCCAAATCCCTAAGATTATGAAAAATGCCAGCCAATTTGTTTTGCATAAATAAATCAATAGAAAAAGAATCTAAGAAGAACAAGATCGCACATAAACAAATAGAAATCAATTCATTAACTCAATCATAGGGCTACGCCCAATCCCAGAAAGAAAGGGTTCTACTCACACATAGTCATGAGAGAACGCCAAACAGAAAATAAAGGAAACATAAAACTAACCCAGAGATTGAAGAAGAAGAAGAATAAATATCCCCAATTCTCCGTGCTTATAATAGAGTTCAAAAGATAAAAATAAAATTCCTAGAAAGGTCTATTTATATCTAAATTACAATTGGGCCTAAGCTAATCTTCAAAAGAAAATTAAAAACTTGTGAAATCCTTCCAGCAGCTCCGCCCATCGCACGGTGATACACACCACCAGTTGGTGGTAGACGCGTAGGTGTAAAAATTGCTCTAGAGGGTGCGCCACCAAGTGGTGGGGAGTGCCACCAGATGGTGGTAGACGCGCACATGGGGTTTTTAAGCATCAGGGGAGACGCCACCAGGTGATGACAGGTGCCACCAGATGGTGGCGAGGTCTCCAAAGCTTTTTCTCCAAGATTTTGCTTTCCAAATGCTTTAAGATGAATCCATTGTTTTCCAAAAGGACTTCCAAGTGCTCAAAGGTCTTCAAATCATCTTGAGGACTTCCAATTGTAAATCTTTTTGCATTCCAAGCCTAAGAAACCTAAAAGATTTTCCTAAAAACAATGACAAACACAGAAAAAGGCGTAACAAGGTACAAGAAGGGAAAAACATGCAATTATATATCCAATTAATCCTAAACCATAATAAAATGCATGCAATCTAGTGAAAATAACTATACTAAATGAGTTATAAAATGCATACATCAATGACCAGTTTCTTTATCCTTGGTGGGGATAGGACAAAATAAATGGAAGAAGGCCTGAGTGGTACAAGCCAGCCCGTTCCTAAGATAAAAAGTTTAAATGCTCTAATGAAATCCCGCTCATTAGGGTGGAGTTGAGACAAGTCCACCATTAAATATCTCAAACACTTTTTAGAGGGAGTTGAACCTCAAACTCTCAAAACAAAATCTTGTACATCGACAAAAAGTACTTGTCCCCATTGTTACCTATTAAACAAATCCTCTTGTCCTTTTTAGGTCAGACAAAATTCCACTTGGCACATTCTTCCAGAGAATGGACCACCTGAATACAAGTAGCTAAATCATCCAACTCGATGCTTAAGGTCCATTTGCACCTTGTCCCCAATGCCAAAATATCTACCCAATCATATTGATTCACGTTTAGAGGTGGGAGAAGGCTTCCACAACCTCATGTACCCTCCTTCTTTTCATCTTCGACCTGCCCAAAAGATCCAACGATGTTTGAAAACTTGAATCAATAGGGGGTCAAAGGCTAATTCATCCCACCCCTATAAGTTTTAAGCCAAAGAACCCTTGAAGACACACTTCTCAAAGGAGATACCGCCAAACGGGCTTGAGATATAGCCTCACTAAGCAAAGCAACCCTTTGACACCTTCTTAAAGAACCCTTTTGCCTTCTAAAGACAATGAGGATTCATTCATAGTAACCCCCCAACCAACCCTTAGAAACCCCAACCTGAATTGTCCCCAAAATAGAAAAGGAACCAAAGAAGTAGTATTAGCTAGTAATAAGGGAGAAGAACTAAAAACACAAAGTTTGGAACCAAAAGAAGCCCCAACAAATTAGGGTAAGAAGAAGGCAATAGTTGAAGAACAAAAAGAAGTTTGTTAGAAGCAAGTAAGAAAGCAAAGCAAAGGAAACAAGTACACTCTAATAGAAGGAGTGTTATAGATGAAGAAGGCAAAGTGGAAAAAATGTCACGTGACCATCATGTTAGTTCAAAAAATGAAAAGGTGCTAATCAAATGAACTAGTTAAAAGCTCACATAGATGAAGCCTTATAATTCTTGGCCAACAACACCAAACCATAACTAGGAAGAGGCCCAAGTCACTGACAAAGCCCAACAAACTACTTTGCATAGCAATTGGCCTAAATATAAATTACCTAATCCGAAAATGGGCCTAAATCCAACAACCCGTCACAAGTTGGCTCAAACACAAAACAAGAATCCCAAAAATCATCTGCCAAACGCCATACAACATAACCAAGACCATTAAATCAACAATGGCTTTTGCTATTTTGCTAAATACACTCCCTTTTTCTATTTTTTTTATATAAATTTATTTAAATAATCTTATTTTCCCCTCCTTTTTAAGCATCATTTATTGCTTTCATTTCACCGCACTCCTCCTTTAATTTCATTGTACACTACCCGTGGTTTCATCGCACTCCCCCTTGGTGTAACACCCCTATTTTTGCATATCAAATTATTTTCTTAATTATTCTGTATTTATTTTTGGAGAACTAGATGAAAATCTCAAAAATTTGATTACTATAGTTATGTAGTACTTAGTTTAGATTTTTAATAAATTTTTGGGGAACTGAACTCAAAATGGGTAAAATGACCATTTTGCTCCTAAAAAGTCAGATAAAAAAAATTAGTTAGAAGTGTTTACAAATTATTTTTAAGTTATCAATATACTTAGAATAATTAATAATAATTTTAGAATTTTTTTGGGAATTTATTAAGATAGATCTTGTAAAATGACCAAAATACCCCTGATTAATTGCAGGAGCAGCCTAGAGATTTTTGACTTCAAAATATTTTGAAATTTTTATACTAAGTATGTTTCGTTATAAAAATTTTATTTTGAAAGAAAAATAGTGAAAAATATAATAATCCTATTTCAATTTTTTCAACTATTTTTCCAATATTTGACAATGTAATTTTGAAAAATTGAGAAGGAATTTCAAAATTTTTATTCCCACCATTACGCTCAAAATTTCAAGAGCTATTTAATAGTAATTTTTAATAATTTTTCTGAGCCGGAGCCTAGAGAAATTAGAAAATGACGATTTTGTCCATATGTTTCAACATTAAGGGCTGACATGAGAAAAAGATTCAATTGACATTAAAATGTCAATTTTAACTTGGAATCATGTTATATATATTAAAATATAATTTTAGGAAATTTCTAGAAATTTTCTGGAATTCCTATGTAAAATGACTAAAATGCCCCTATGTATTCAATAAGCCAGCTAGTATTGGTTTGACATCCAAAAATGGTGAAAATGTTAATTTCAGTTTATTTATAGGTAAAATATTTAATTTTATAATTTTCATAAAAAATTTGGTATTTATTGAATTAAAATGGATTTTTTATGAATTTTCTAGCTTAAAAATACAAAATAAATTCATATAATTCGAATTAAATTAATAAAAATTAAAATTTGTTATTAGAATTTTTTTTGATAAAAAATAATGTAGTTGTCCAGTTTTGCATTAAAATACATTATTTTGATATTAAAAGCTAATTTTTCAAGTTTAGACGTTATTATCGGTACCAATTAATTTACCTAGAGATAAAATTTATACTGAGGAGCTTGAGGACAGCTCATATAGCACATCCCCAAGCCTAGGAGTGGTGATTCACCACCCTAAATGGCGTATGTGTCCCTAAATTAGATTAAAAATAAATAAAAATTGGATTTATGACATAATCCTTACATAATGACTTAGGTAATTTTGTGGACACCTAACCCCTTCTCCTCCTCTATAAATAGCCATGGTTTTGGACCTTTTTTCAGCACCTCTCCCTCTCTCAAGCCACCAAATTCTTAGAGAGCTTCTCTCTCTAGAAAAAATTTTCTTTTACTTTGCTTTTATGCTAAAATTTTACTAGTTTTCTAACAACTAGTAAAGTTCTCTTCCTAGGAGCTTTGCATCAACAATTCCATCCTCTTCATCAACCACCTTAGAGGTAATGGGGGGAGTGGGATTGGTTCTAAATTATTGTCACTTTGCATGTTAGTAGGAAGGATTTTCCCCTAAACCTGTTTAGGCTTAAGTTTTATTATTATTATTATTATTGTTATATTATTTAATGTTAAACTTTAATTTTTGCTAAGTTGTTACTCTGTCCAAATTTATATGATTAAATTATAATTGTTAAGTTAATACTCTGCTCAAATTTAAATTATTAAATTATAATTACTAAGTTGTTATGCTGCTCAATTTTAGAAAATTAAAATGCACTTGCTAAGCTGTCACTCTGCTCAAATTTAGAAAATTAAAACGTATTCATTTAGTTATTATTTTGCCAAAATTTTAGTAATTAAACTATAATTACTATGTCGTTATTCTGTTTTGATATTGTGCAATTTCTATAATATAAGGTAGAAATGTTGATTGTACTGGTACTCAAATTAATTGAGACCAGAGAAACCTCTATTTGAGAAGTTAGGAAGTGATAAATTAGTAAATAATCTAAAGCAAGTGACATGCAGTAGCATGACATCCTGTTAGGGAAGCTACGGTTTGGTATACTGCGGGATGAAAGGCAGGGACCCATGGTTAGGTCTAGAGGATATGGTATCAATTGGTGGCGTCCTAATGGCTAAGATAGCGCTCTTGAGCTGGGACAATCGCTTAACCAACTTGATAATCCTAATAACTGCTCAGCATCACCAGGATTAGTGAGAGTATACCTCTATAAATGGATATCCTAAATTATTATTTTGTTCCTCAATGATGACGAGGATTATACTATGTGATGATGTTGAGAGAGGTATATGTACTCCCAGTCACTTTCAAGGTTCTGTTAAGAACTATTACCCACTAATGGAAAGTATGGATCCATATCGAGTCAAGAATTGTACAACATAGAATAAACTTTAGGTTCCCCTTTTATTGTCAACTATGTTTTATCTGTATTGTGTGGTAGAATTCCTACCATACATGTAAAAGTGATATTAAAACAAATCACCTCACTCCATTATTTTTTCTTTTATGCATGATTGATCGCGATTAATGAAGACTCGATTGTTGATGAAGACCTATAAGGCTAGTCTGATAGTTTGTTATTTGATAGGATAGGATAGACAGACACTGCTCTGACTAGGATGTTTTTGATGTACTGGGAATAAGTAATAACTATTTTGATGTATATTTTGATCTTTTTGTATTCTAGTAATTTTTCTAATTATGAAATCATGATATATAGTTCTACAATGAATACACACAGCTTTTATTTTTTTTTTGCTATCGTTTTCAAATTCTATTAAATTTACAAATTTTCTTGTATTAAAAGCGGAGAAAAATTTTACTCGCATTATTAAATAAGAAAATAAGTATGGGTTATGTTTAATGTGAATGGGTGTCACACTTGGTTTTATCGTACTCTCTCACTTGTGATGTCAATGCACTCCCTCCCCCCTGGTTTCACCGTACTCCTTCACCTTTGGTTTCACTATACTCTCGCCTCTTGTTTCTCTTCTCAGTGTTTTCTAAAAAGTACTTTATGGAATACAATATAATCACTATTTAAGAAAGTACTTTCCAAAATAGTGATTATATTGTGTTTTGCAAATTATTTTCCATAATTAAAAAAAAGAAGAGAAAGAGAGATTGTAACTTACCTCATCGTGCATAGTATTAACAATTTAATTGAAGCATTTTACATGTATGATGGAATTGAATATAAGAGAGCAATAGAATGAGATTAAGGTAAAATTCTAATACATTTGATAGAGAAAAAAGTAAAACGGGAGAAAATAGTTGAGAAGGGTTTAAAGAACAATGGAGATGGATATAGAAAGTAGGGTTTATACCCTTTTTTATATTAAAAAAGGATATTATTGGTATAAAGGGTATTTATAATAATAAAAAATTAAAAAAAGAGTATATTTAGCAAACCAGGGGAGTGTAAATAGCAAGCCATAAGCAAAACATACAAATAATGCAAGGCAAACCCCACTAAAAGGCAGTGAAACGAAGCCTTTGAACCCAAAGCTTGTGAATCTCGCTATTAGACCATCACTATGAGACGTGCTGCCCCCGATGGTGAACAAGTTGGCACCTCATATCACTAACTTAGGGGGAAAACCATTTGGTAATCTAAATCTCACATAATAGGGAACCAAAGGGTAAAACATAACTATTATGAAAAAGAACATTTCCTCAACATACTAAAGAAGCAAAAGAAGACCCTACATACGAATTAACAACAGGACACTGAGAGTTTAACCACCCTAAACATCGGACATGCATCAACAAGTCGACACCCTACGCCAACGCAAGCTACTTGGAGGCACTCGTTTCAAATCCAGCTTAGGTTTAACTTGACCCAATAGGCCTAAGATGCCTAAAACCAAAAATTGTTCTAGCTAAGAGTGAAGAACCCTCTTATAATCTTGAGACAGCTTCAACCTCCTTATCTTCTCGCCTAAGGATAATTTTCTTTACAAATAACAAGTAATTCTCATATCTTCCTATCAACATCATCAAAGTGGCCTATAAAGATGACCTAACAACAGGGAATAGGTACAACTTTAATCTTGTCTATTGATGCCAGCTCTTACTAACTTGAACATTGGAATCCTTACTAGTGAAACCCCCAGCATAGTCCAACTCAATGATCCATCTCGGAGGCCAATAGATGTTGACTCATCAGTTCATAGAAGGCACACAATCATCTATCTTAAACTAGTAAAGAAGATTTGTTTTTTGTTATAATAATAAAGAAGAATATCTAAACTTCATGTTAAGTCTAATTAATTCGAATTGAATTGAGGCGACCAAATTTTTCACATAACTAAACAGACAACTAAATTTCATAGCACGGGTTTAAATGTTGAAAATGGCAGGTCTTGTAATTAAGCTGAAGCAAATGCTCGAATAATAATAAAGAAGAAATATACGAATAATAATGTACTTTTAGATTAAAAAAATAAAATGTAACTTTAAAAAAAGGTTAAATTATTTTTTTTAGTATTTTTTTTATTTAAATTATTCAATTTAGTCTCTTTGTTTTTAAAATATTTAATTTGGTTCCTTAATTTTTTTTAAAATACTTAATATTATTTTTTCATCTAAAGTGACACTAACGGCATTAAGGGGGCCTAACGTGACGTATGACGTGTCAAAATATAAAAATGGACATGTGTGTTCAACCATACCAATGTGTTGCTGTTAAACAAATAGAAGGACAACATTAAATAGTTTTTAAAAATTAGAAAATCAAATTGAATATTTTAAAAATAAAAGAACTAAATTGAATAGCTTAAATAAAAAGAAGGACAAAAAGACTAATTTAACCTTAAAAAAAAATTTAATTTGTTTTCTTCTATTATCTCCGTAATTTAAATTTAATTTTTTTTTCTCTGTTATCCTTTTCTCTTATCGAAGCTAAACGAAAACATAGGTATCAACTGGGAATACGAGGTGATAGATATAACTGTCTATTCTTTTGTTCCTCATTCCTCGTTTGATCCACAGCGCAACAGAATGCAGCTTCGCCAAAAACACAATAACCCAAAATCCTCGCTCACTCTCTCTTTCGCTCTTTGCTATTCCCCTTTCCCAATCCACTATTCATTCATCATCCCCTTTCCGTAAGTTCTTTTTATCATTCATTATTATTATTATTGTTATTATTATTTCTTCCTTTTGAACTTGGATGTAAGATAACGTTTCAGTTCTCAGAATATACATTTTCTGATGCATTTTTTAGGTGAATAAATTTGTACCCTCGTGTTTGTAAGGTGACGTGTACCAGTAATTTTCGCTGCTATTGTTTCTTGTCTTCGGTTAGTTAGACCAATTAGGATTATTCGGGAGGGAAGTGAATATCAATTATCATGGGAAAATAAGAGGTTTTGATTTTTGCTCATTGCTTTTAGGGGTGGCAAATTACTTTTAATTCAATTTGAGGAACGGTAGTAACACACTTTGCATTCATATTCTGCTACTAATGCAATCTGAAATTGTATGACTGTGCTAAAGTTGGGTTCATTCTCTGTCAGTAAGCATACGCATAGCGTAGGATTTCGCCTAATAATAATATTGAAAAGAAATTGTCAAGGTTTGGGGTATCTCATTCAGTTTTATGCCCTAGGAGGAGTAAAAAGCATAAAACATAATAAGGGTTTGTTTGGTTTATGAAAATGTTTTTTGTTTTCATTATGTGTTTTCACTTATAATTACAAAAGTGTCATGTTGTTTTCACTCTGTTTCTTGTTTTCAAGGATTTGGATAAGAAACGGTGTAAAAATCCTTGAAAATGGGAAATGAAGTGAAAAGAATGAGATACTTTTTGTAATTATTTGACATTTTAATGAAACAAACAAACCTTAAAATTGTGTGGTGCGTCATAAATAAGTTGCATTCCACCTTTTAATTGTCTTTTTTTTTCCCGCCCCTGGGGAGAGGGGGTGTTGAGGAGGTCTGTTGGGGTGATTTGAAGTGCATTGCCTTTCCCATTTTCTATCTTCTCAAATGAGAATGAACATAGTCTTAAGTTTTCTTTGTTGCTTGTTGTACAACTCAGCATATGATTTTCAAAAGATTGTTTTCCCTGTGAAAGATATTGCTAGCAGATCACATGAATTGATTTAGTATATATAGTGAGAAATTGCAGAGGAGAAGGGGAAGAGGTAGAAAGAAATAGTATGATGTTTTAGTAACGTAGATTGCAGGCTAGTGCCTTCTCATATGATTCATAATTTCGTATCTGCAGTTCTGCTCTTATAATCTCTATTTCTAAGTTCTAACTACGACTTAAAAAGTCAGCTATTTAAGGATTTATTTTAAGATTGAAGTAGTATTTAATTTAATTCATAAGATATTCTGGGTATTCATTTATGAGACTAAATTTTCTGCAAATTTTCCTTTTTGACAGGTGATTGATGTAGGACTTGTTGACCAGATAGGTAAGTGTTAGTTCATGATTTGACATGGGTTGTTTGTGTAATTCTATGATTTTTGTGTTAATTGTGAAGAGCTACTTTACATTTACGTGTCATTATAAATTCATAATTGGTTTATGGTGATAGTTAATAGTAAATTGACAATATCTATTGCCGATGGGAAAAAAATATCTTGCCTTTGGTTTTGGTTGTGGATATCATAGTATATAACCTTGAGAGATGTGTTTTAGTTCTGAGCTTTTTAAATTATTATTACCTACTTTGCCTATGGACATTCAATATTCTTTTGGCAACAGCTGGACCTAGAAGCAATGAGTGATAATGATAACGCTTAGCTAATTTTTTTGACTTGATGTTTGTGTTTCATTTTCCTTTTTCAAATTCTCTTCTATTTAGAACCTTTTGTGTAAGATTCTAATCTTCATTGTACTTTCATTGATGTTACAAACCAAATTCTAATTTTGTTTTGATCTTAATGTTTCTAATTAAGCTGATCACTGTTATTATAAATAGCAATGATTGAAGCATACACCCATAGCAACATGTGGACATGGCATTAGTTAAACAAGAAAAACTATAAAATGCTGTCAACTACTGCTGCTGCTCAGCTTCCAAGTTGCTGGTACCGCATTCCCAGCCATCTTAACGTCCGTCATCATGCCCAACAAAAGAGAAAACTCACCACTCTATCACTTGCCAATGCAGATAGCCAAATTCCTCTCAAAAACTTCTATGGCATAAGTCTTCCTCAGACCCACAGTTGCAGCAAAGGGCAAGAAAGCAATAACAGGGCTAGATACAATTCTAATTTAAATCAGAACCACAAACACTTATTCTTTGTACAGTTATTCCCTGACAGTGACACAGAAGACACCAGTAATCAAAATCCAAGAACCAGAAACCACTATCAGCATCAAGTAGACGAACAAAGTGAAGGAAAATAACGAAGCCAGGTCACTTTTCACAAACATGTGGTGGGTAGATGTGAAAGCAGCACTAGGCCAAAGAATCAACTTGGAGGGCATTCTATGTTCAACTATGGTGATCTTAAAAGACCCGAAATTGGCTCTGCCCCATATTTCCGTTCCTGACATAAGGTATATTGATTGGGCTGAGCTGCATAGAAAGGGATTTAAGGGTGTTGTCTTTGAAAAGGATAAAACTATTACAGCACCTTACTCTTTGAAGCCCTGGCCTCCACTTGAGTCTTCATTGGAGTGTTGTAAGTCAGAGTTTGGTCATGATATTGCCGTATTTAGTAACTCTGCTGGTAATTCTAGCTTGAAGCATTTTGAAATTGTTCTGAATTTTATGGTAGTGGTTGTTCAAACAGTCACCCTAAGGGTTTTGTGTTGCTTTATTGGTGTTGTGAATCAGGACTTCATGAATATGACCATGATGGTTCAAAAGCTAGGATGCTTGAATGTGCAATTGGAATTAAAGTCATCAGACATAGTGAGTAGTGCTTTTTCTTATAGGTCTTTACTTATTTTTGAAATATTTCGTTTATCTTGAAAGCTGAAAGTACATGTCATCTGCTCTGTTTAAAATGCTAGGACTGTGAAATATTCCCTTGGGAGAAATGACTTTAGTAGTGATATTGATATGTGTATGTATGCTTCAGGGGTGAAGAAGCCTGCCGGTACAGCTGAAGAAATTGAAAAACATTTTGGTTGTGAAGCTTCACAATTAATCATGGTAGATAAGAATCTTGCAGTGTTCATTTTCTATCAGCTACTTGTTTTGTTGTTTGATTCAGATCTATGTGCATAATATTTGTGGCAGGTGGGTGATCGACCCTTCACTGACATTGTTTTCGGCAATCGGAATGGGTTTCTAACTATTTTGACAGAGCCATTGAGTCTAGCTGAGGAACCATTTACTGTTAAGCAGGTTTGTTTTTCATTTTTCATTTTATCTTTTAGGTGCTATAAGTGTTTGATGTGATTAATTTTTCTCAATAATAGGAGAAATTTCATTAACAGAAGAAAAAGAGAAGTTCAATTTGACAGTTTCTATAACAAAAGAGAAAACATTTCAGATAAAATCATCAAGCCTAAAAGCTCCCGCACCTCTTTAAGAGACAACTAATGAAATTCTAGTAAAAATGAGAAAAGCATATTTCCACAAAAATTTACAGAATGATTATCTTGTTCCAAAGCATTCGAGTAGGAAATTCTTATTCTTGTAAGTTTCTAGTGTGTGAACTGACTCAACTCAGTTACTGCAAATGTTATATATCTGATTTGATTCTGTGTCAATGGGAAATTCATTGTAGCATGTTTGTACAGCTTTTCCTATGTGTAAATTAACATCCTGAATTTCAGAATTTTTCTATAATTCCTTGCTAAAGCTTTATGTTCAAATTCATCATGTACAAATGTCATCATTACCCTGCTTCACCTTTTGAATTGTTCTGGATACCTGGCATTTATGGTCATTTTTATTATCCGTTGAAGTCTTGAGATATAATTATTTTCTTTTGTTTGATAACGGAAGCAGGAGTAAGTAGTTCTCTAATATGTCGAACTTATCGGACAAGGAGCTGTAACTCTAGCTTCATATCTCGACTTCATCTGTCCAAAAGTGTCTTTAAGACCGCATCTTACTCGGTATTATGTAACCTTTCAATAAATCATATGCTTTCTTGTGTGCAAAAGGGCTTTTCCTTTTCCCTTTTTTTGGGGGGGGGCGGGGGGGGGGGGGTGTCTTTGGTTAAGGAGGAGAGATACATGAATAATGAGAGTGAGTTTTGTCTTTTGGGGAATGTCTCGGTAGTTTTAATACCGTTGGAATGGCAGCTTGTAACTTTCGCTGAATATGTTTCTACGACTTGCTTGGTGTGTGAAATCTGGTTGACAATGTTTTGCTAAACATTAGACAATTTTTTATTCGTGAAGATTAATGAATTTGTTATTTTTTTATCACTATAAATCCATTTGAAAAAAGTAATATGAATGCAATAACATTCCTTTCTGATAACCCTTGTTTTAATAATTGTGATGATAGGTGAGGAAGCTAGAAACTTCATTTGTAAGTTACTGGTCTAGAAGAGGGTTGAAGCCACTTGCTCAGGAGTTATTGCCAGATCCAAAGCCGTGCGTCAAAGAGCTATAATCCTTGACAAGACTAATCTCCATTACACTGCCTTATTTTTTGGCCACATCAGAATACCGCCCTTGAGTAATGCATACATATTTCTTTGAAAAAATTATTTAGTTTATTTTTAACCAAATGGGAAATGTATTCCCCCACCTGTCTTTTATCTGGTAAGTTATCTCCTCTGCTTAGCGTGTTTAGATAACTTTTTTAAAAAATAATCGTTTATTTTATCAGCTCTTTAAAGAGAGTTTTTAAAAAATGAATGGTTATTTTTTCAGAAACAATCTTTTACTAAACATGCTATTGGTTTTTGGTAACCTCAAAATGGGGGTAGAAAAATTATAAAATAAGTTTTATATATTTCATAAAATTTTCACGCTTGTTTCTATGGGTACACCCAAGTGACCCAACTATGGTATAGAGGCAACTCTTCTGAAATCGATAAAAAATTGTTGAAGGTAAAAATATAACCAAATTGCATGATCATTGTGTACTTCCGGTCAAGGGATCAAATCAGATATTACTTGGTACACCAAAAATAGAAAATGAAATGTTACGCAACCGTTTTAAATATTTTTAAGAAAATAAGTTAAGAATGTGTCGTTGTAATAACAAGAATCTCTAACTAATTTTTATATGGATTTATCTTTCAATTAAATTTTGTGATCTGGTTTTCTATATTAATTTTAGAAGATTGAATCAATTATATACTTGATTTTAAATTATTTAAGTTTAAATAATTTTATTGCTTTTTAATTGTTGAACAAACGTAAAAATGTTTAATATTAATTCACTTATAACCATTATAAATTTCAGAAAATATTTGTGAAGAAAAAATATAATGAAGTATTTAATATGCTTACTAGAAATATTAAGTTTTAATTATATTCTTTATTAACGGTGTGCAATTTTAATAAAAATTGTGGAGTACAATATAACTAAACGGCATGGCTATTCTGTACTTTTTGGTCAAGGGATCAGATGAATTATGATTTGGTATCCCAAAAGGTGGATAGTGAAATGTTGGACATGCGGTTTATATATTACAATATTGTCACTAATAACAACTTTATAATTTATAACTAATATTTGTAAAGTTGATATTGGTGGCAATATTCATTGTGTATATTAAATGAGAATTTTTATCTATCACTAAAAGAGTCTATTCTCTCTATTTTCTTTCACATTTATTCGCTCTGTCACAATGCAATACTTTTATTTTTATTTTTATTTTTTCTTTCTCTTCCTAACTGCTCCTTTTTCTCAACAAAATTAGCAATAGAAAATCTTATACCATATTCTCTGATTTTTTTTCACTTATTTTCTCTTATCTATTACTTTTTTTTTAATTTTAAATCATTGTCTATAAAATTATCTTTGTAATTTGTCATCTATCTCTGTCCAACTATTCTTATTATTCTTATTTATCTACCAAGATCAAAGCAAACCCTTAATTTTATCATGCTCAGTCTTTATCTTTCAAACTTTTCAGATTTTAAGTGACAGATAATAATTTTAGGAACATGATTGGCTATAAAAATAAGATACTAAGAGACTTTTCTCACGTCTTACACTTCCTATAATTGTTCTTCTTACTTCCATTGTCATTTTGGTATGTGTGTTGATTTTCTTTATTTTTAATTTTTTTTTATCTTTACCTATTGCTTAGAAAATTAAGGTATCATTCGGCCCTAATTTGATTTGTGAAGAGCTGTGAGTGACCAATATAATGTCATGTTATCTCTTTATTTTTTATTTTCTTTGAAATTTTATGATCATGTAATTTTGATATTTTTAAGAATTTGACTGTTGTGCTACGTGAGTTAATATTTTTTATTCTTTTTAGATGGTTGGCTAGTTATACTTTTATTTGGATTCAAGTAAATCAAATACCAAAAAAGAAATTAATCTATTTGTTGCAAGATCTTCCTCTTAATCCTCTACATATTTGTTGATCTTGTGAAATAAATCATCTTTATTCTTAGTAATCATAGCTATTATGTTACAACACTCAAGGACATATTGACATACATAACAATTTTGTATATATATATATATATATATATATTAGTAATAAATATTAATAAGTGCTAGTTTAATTGCAATGCTAAGAAATCATTTGGTTAAATTTATACTTCAATTTGATTCCTTTTTGGATCAGTTTGACACAAAAAGTCATGGATGAATAGAATTTGTATTACTCAACTGTTGCTTTCTAAGTAAAAGAGGCATTTAACTACGTCAAAATACTTGATTTTGCTATAAATTGTAATGTTATATAGGATGGGAATAGTATCATTGATTACGATGGCAAAATGAGGCTTCTATCTTTTTTGTTTTGGTATTAGCTTGCATTTCTCTAATTTAATTAATATAGCATAACAAAAAGGTTTGGGTAAATTATATTTTACAAAATAATTAAAAAATCAAATAATTTTTTGAATGTTCACTAATGTGATCATTTATTTACTTATGTGTTTAATTCATATATTATTAGTAAAAAGTTTTTTTTTTTAAGTATTAGTAAATTCTTTTATCTCTTATCTCATTTTAACTATCTTACCTATTCTTCTTCTTTCTCAAAAAAATAAAATAAAAAATCTTGCCTTTCTCATCTCCAATTTTGTTGGAATAAATTTTTTTCGGTTTCTTAGAAATAATGATTTATTATTATTATTATTCTTTCTTCTATTGTGAAAATAACAAACAATTATTTCTTTATTTGAATTTCTCTCATTTTATTGTTATCATTAAATAGAATTGCAAAAAACTGAGATTATTATTAAATTTTAATTATTTTAATTTATCATGTTGACAATTATTATATTTGCATATATTTAATATTTTTTTGTAAACAAATTTATTAGATGATATGAATAATTTTTTTACATTTTTATGATAAAAATTATAATCATAAAATTTATGTATTGAATTTGACCTCATGTAATGCACAAGTTAGAATACTAGTTATAATATATAAATTGCTTGTCCAAATATTAGTTATAAATTAAATATAATTTTGAATATTTAAATATAAAACCATATTTACAATTTTGAATTGAAAATTATAAATATGATTTTATAACTGTTTTTAAATTGAAAATTATAAATATGGTTTTATAATTTTGAATTGAAAATTATATATGTTTTTTTAAAACTTATATTTAAAACCATATTTACTAGTTGTTTCAATTCAAAATTATAAATATGGTTTTATGTTTAAGTTTAAAAAAGAAAATGAATCAAGTAGTAAAATTGATTGTAAATGATTTTAGTTTAAATATTGTGTATTAGTATGTATGCTAGAAATATTAAGATATAATTGCCTCAATTATGTTGCTATGTGATTTTAGTAACTCAATAATATTTTAATACAAATTTAGTTTTTTAATTTTTTAAATTGTTAAAATTAAATTCTTTTTTCATTTTCTTTTTATATAAATTCCTCAAACTCTTATCCAAATAATTAGAGGTTTATGTTAATTTTATGACGAAAAATGATTATAACCTATAAGGTTCTAAAGGTAAGAAATTTAATGAAATTTGAAAGATTTTGGAGGATGTGAGGTTGACTTTTCAAAGGGGGAAAATGTGATTTTTTTTTAGGTAAAATATGATATTTTTAATTATGAGTTTAAAGATAGTTTAAAATAGTATAATTGATTTAGTTCAAAGAGATCTTTAAAAAAAATGAAAATTCTAGAATCTATCTTTCTTTATCTTATATATATAGTGAATGAGACTTGAACTTTTGTAAACTATTGATGGAGACTAAAATTTTATAATAGCTATTTGATCTAATAAAATTTAACAGAATTACTTTTACTTAAGAGTTTAATGTCTATGCATTATCAGTGTAAAGCAGTTTTGCATTGTCAACCAATCAGAAATCATTATTGGTATGATTTTTAAGGTAATTATTATAAAAATCAACAAACTTACCATACATAATGGATTGTAATTGGATGACAATGTAAAATTGCTTTATACTGTTAGTGCATAGTTCATTTTCTCTTTTATTTAATGATGAATTAAATTTTTAACATTAATGATATTTGTTACATAGATATTAATGTAACACTTAATGTTTTAATGTAATATTTTTATAAATATATAAACAAATATTTTATTTAAGTAGTATTAAATATTGTATTTCTTAAATATAATATATTTATTTAATTTAATAATTAAATATAAATTTATTAAATGTATGACCTTTCGTCAATATATATATATATATATATATATATATATATATATATATATATTTTAAAACCAAAAGATGATAAAAAAGTTAAATATATAAACAGTATAATATTAGCATTAATTATTATATAAATTCTTATGGTTAAAAATTTATTTATTTTAAATAAGTTTCTTGAAAATATATTTCAAAATTTTTCTTAAAACATAAAAATGACCTCAAATATTATAATATTATAAAAAGGTACGATATATTTTAAAACTAATGATTTCATAAATACATAGTTAAATTTAAAATGATTAATAATATTTTATTTTAATTATAATTAAGTATATAAATTAAAAAAAAAATTATTATCTATATCATAAGTTTAGATTTTATAGATAATATTATAAAAGTTAGATATTTATCGAACCTAATGTGATATATATATTTCATGAATAACAATAATTAAAAATAATGATTTTATAAATATGTATTTAAATTTTAAATAATTATATATCTATTAAATATAGACTTGAACTAATGTGAGCCATTAATGGATACTTGAATTTTACAATAGCCATTGATTGGATCTAATTAAATTTAAATGACCTAATTATTTATTGAATTTGATTATATTTAGTATTTAATGATATTAAAATAAAGAATGAATTTGTTTTTAAATTCAATGTTATTTATAACTATTAATTAAAATTAACATTGTATTACCATTTCTAACTTTTGATAATTAAGCTGATAGATTGCATTTTCTATATAAATTTAAGCAAAATGCTATGAAAGTAAGCATTTTAATCCCTCTTACTCTAATTTTAGAGGTTTCTAATTTATTTTTCTATTTTAGCGATTTACTTATAACTATCTTTTATTTAAGCCTGACCAATAAGCATTTTTAATTATATCATTGTATAAATTTATTCTATTGATCAACTCTTTTTTTTAACAATTTAAAGTGATTTTTTTGTATTGATTCTTTAGTCTTTTGCTCAATATATTCTTTTATGTTATTATAGGGAGAAGTATTGCACAAAATTTCAAGACAAATTTGTAGGAAGAAAAAATATACATCAAATATATATAACAAATTCTAATACACTTAGTGATTGTTAATATGAAATATAACTTTTGTTTTTGTTAGAATATTTTTTTTAGGTTGCAGTTGGATGAAGAAGAATCATGTGATAAGAAAAAGGATTAATTTTATAGGAATGTCTTTTAGTGTTTGTTCAATTAATTGTTAGTGATAAATATGTTTATATTTGTGTAACCAAATATATTGTTCAATTAACAATTTTTTTTACATAATTAAACTCAACTCAATTGTGTGAATTTTATTTTATTTTACATACCATTTTTTGCACTGTTAACAATAATCATTAATTTAATTTGAATAAAATTGAAAAAAATTAATGAATCAATTTTATATGTGAATTAAAAAAAAAGAAAATATATTTTAGCAATGATATCGATGACAATTGGTATATTACCTACCAATTTTGACTTTTGCAATACCCAAATTTGATAAAATATTATTTTTTTTGTAAAATTTTTCATCAAATATGAAGTTGAATTTTGCAACAAGAGACTTTTGTAAAATTGTATTAAATATGTATTAAATATAAAATTGAATTCTGATGTTAGTCTATAGGAGACTTCATAAAAGTTATTTCAAAATTCATTCGTCAAATAAAAATATTTATAAATAAACTTAAATATTTAGAAATAAATTAAAATGCTAAAAAAGTTTGAAAAATAAATATTACATAAAAATGAATTAATAACAGATAAGAAAATCATAAAAACTATTTACAAAACAAATAACGATCAGTTAATTAATATTAAATTACATAAATAATGAAATATATCTTTAATTATTATTGTTCCTAAAACATATATTAAAGTAATAAAATTTAAATAGTAAAATAAATTTCAGAAAAAAATTAATGTAATTTTTTAATGTCATTAATTTAGTATTTCTGTAAATATATAAATACATAAATTTTCTCTCTGTAATATTATTTATTGTTTATATTTATTAAGTATAATACATAATTAATTTTATGTTTCCTTTTTGAATAAAAATTATATTTCTATTATAAGAATAAAAGTATTCTATTATTGTATGTCTCACTTTTAATTTATATATTATTTTATATGTATTTTTTCATGTTATCTGTTATTTTTACAATAAATATAGGTAAAAAAATTTAATTGTAAAAATAAAAAATATATGTTAAGATAATATCCACAATAACAAAAATGAAAACTCAATTATATATATTCTTGAGGTTTAATTTAAGAAATAATTAAATTGATTACTTTAATGATAATTATTACACAATTTTGATCATTGAAAGTTAACAATAATAATATAATAATAATAAGTAATAATCACAAATAGAGTTCTTTAAGATTTATAAGGGAGTAATATTTTAACTTTTTATCCTTATAAGTTCAAACATTAATAATAATAGTAATAGTAGTGCATTAAATTAATCAATTAAATAGTAAATAATCTACAACATTGATTAAATTTAATATAAAAATAATATAAAAATAAAACAACAAGAAAAGCAATAATAATAAAGTTTGTTCATAACAATCAATTATAAGACATAATAATTTTTAATTATTATAAATTCAGATGTTAAAGAATAATAAATACCCATTACATATCATAAATAAAAAACAGTTGTAGAATATACAATAATAGTATAGTTAATATTATTAACAATGTTGTCTTTTTGAATTCATTTAGAATGAGAAATAAAAATAGTAACACATGAAAAATAGCATATAATATTAAAAAAATAAGTAACATATGTAAATAATAATTCATATAGATAAATAATCCTTATAATAGTCAAATTATCATATATAAAGTATGAAATATATAATAATCCTTATAGATAAATAAATTTAAAAATAACAAATAATGAGATTAAAATCAAATAACAAATAATAGTAATAATAGTAGTAGTAGTAGTAATAACAATCATAATAATAGTGACAAAAAAATCTCATTGCACTAATCAGGAGCATCCAAGTTATGTCACAAGGTGGTTAACCAAATCAACTTCAACAATGTCACATAAATATAATTAATATTTTCAAAATGATAAAAAGTATAATTTTAAAATAATTAACAACAATATCTATTTAATAAAATTACACTATTACAACAAATTCAAAATAAATTTTAATTTTTACTGTATTTAAAAATTATTAATTATAAAAACATAAACATCAAGTACTTGTTAATACAATATCCACAATAACAAAAATAAACCCTCAAATTTAAATAGTTATATATTATATGTTCATATTTGTTATGTTTACATTCTTTTTGAATTTATACATTTCATATAAGTATTTCATTACTATTATTACTTGGAAAAAAATAAATCATAATAAATTTCAATAGACTTAATATTTTTAAAGGTAAGATTTGCTCAATTAAAAGTATAGTTAATCATCTTCTTCTATTTTAATGTAATTATATTTAAAATAATACTAAATATTCTAAAAAATGATACTTTTATTTATGTACATCTATTTAAAAAAAAAAACTAAATACAAATATAAAAAATATATAATTTAAACAAACCTATGTAAGGCACAGGTTCAAAATCTAGTTTTAGGTAAAGGAAACTGTTGAAAGGACTTTATCTTAGCAAATTAAAAAAAAATTTGAAGAACTTGAGTATATCTAAAACTTTTACGTTTGCTATACAGTCCCTTGTTATTGAAAATCTGAAATAGTTGAACTAGTAGTAACCCTATATTTTAAATTCAGTCCTGCATTTTTCGTTGTTGTTGTTTTCGCTTGCTAAGAAAATAGTAAATAAAAAGTTTAAAGATAAAAATATTGTGATGAACTTTATTATTTTTTATTTTTTTTCTTTTCTGAAAAGGACTTTGTGAAAAATTTTCAATTCTTGACTTTTCCTTAATGAGGAAGCTATTTTTATTTTATAAAATTTTGTTAAAATTGTGTTTAGTTTATTTTTTTAGAAAGAAGTCTAAAAGGCTTACGTCAAACACTACCACTTTACAGTCTAGAAACTTTATTTAATTATTATAATATGTAATTTTAAATAATTTAGACATGTATTAATATGTACTCTTATATATATATATATATATATATATATATATATATATATATATTGATTGTGTTATTTTACATTGTCAGTTTCACAACATAGTACAAGTCCTCTGCTAAAAACTCTACAAAAATCTACAAAGAAATCATATAAATTTATTTATTTAATTTTTTTCATAATTAAACTTAGGTTTATCTTATAATTATATTCAATCAAGTTTAAATCACAAATTACGAAAGGTAGGCATTATAATACACGTATACACTTAAATATCTAACTATTGGTTGTACTTTATTGACATATAAGCTTGGATATTGACTTTCATTCTTGACCAGTACAGGTCTCATTCAGGGTATGGGTTACATTGGTTTGGGTTTATAATAAAATCAAATCTGAATTGGTCATTTTTAAATAGGTAGATTTGGTTTAGGTTTAAAAATTTTTTTTTTGGTCAATCTAAATCAAACCAAACCAATTCAATTAAGATTGAGTTGATTTAATTCAGATTGTTATGACAAAAAATAAATTATTATATTTTTAATGACTAATTGTTTCAATAATTCTAGCTACCTAATGGTGGTTGGAAACCTCCATTTCATAATTAATAGTCTAAAGTCTGATTTCACATTTCTTTTTAGGTGATATTGTGATAGTTTAGTTTAATACATCAGTAAGTTCTCGAAATTTTTGAAAATTTTTAATTAGGTTCCTAAATTTAAAAAATTATTATTGAATCCTTTATCTTTTACAATTTTTATAATTACCAGCACAAATTGTTATTTTTTCGATGGTTTTAAGTTGCTATAAACTAATTCAGAAAATTTAATTACAAAAATTATAAAAATTAAAAATGAAATTATAATCTTTTTGATTTAAATAGCTAACTAAATTTTTTTAAAATGTTCAAGTCCTTTGTATTTATATTAAGTCGCTCCACAAGCCAACCGTTAACAGCGATTCCCGCCTTTAGAAAGCTGCGTCCAATGGTTTTATTTGGACTGCATCACCATCGTTAAAATTTTCACCCATTTATAATCTCAGCCGTCAATCCTGACCCTTTCTTTCTGGCTTCTAGAGAACACCCCTCCCGGCAACGTTCTCCCCCTCTTTCCAAAGTAGCTTAATATGGCTTCACCACATGGTTTCGCTCTTCACTTGCTTTCTTTCATATTGTTCTCGGTTCTTCATCTTGCCGATTGTGTCTTGTTGATTATTTTGATTTCTTGATCCTGAAGTTTGATCTCCGTATTCTTACGATCTGTTGCTGTTTGTGTTCGGAATCTTTCCTTTAACGTTCTGGAGCCTTGTGCATGATTCGGCGATGTCTAATTTGGTTCTTGAATTCTCAGATTTGTCTTTTCATTCCTATCCTCGTTTTATTATGAGGGTTTAGTTTTCTTGATTTTATTCTCCCTGACTTCTGCATGAACTTTACAGGATGATAAGCAATGGATGTGTGGAAGCAGTGGTGGGAGATTACTGATGGACTTTCAATGAAGCCGTAGGTTTTGTTACCAGTACACTCATTATTTAATTTCTTTTGTGTTTGTTTTGGATTGATTATGCTATCTTGTTGGTTGGATTCTGTTTTGGTGGTTTTGACTGTGTGCAGTAACGTGGTAGTGTCAGAGTTCTTGTGTTTGTAACAGGAACAATAAGAGTATTAGAGGCACTGGAGTTTATGTAGTCGGGAAGAATGTGTGCCACATTAAGGGGAGGAATATAAGGCAACACGGTTGGGTCTTTGACTCTTTGATTTGATGATCTGTGTCTTGGTTTGGAGAATTCTACAAATCTTCTTTTACTATTTTCTTGATAGTTTTTAATCCAATCTATAAAAGTATCTCCTCTTCTAATTGGGTATCCACATCCTCTCGTCTTAGCAGCGCAAGACCTCCCTTTGGAGTAGGAATTATTTCATGCTTCTTTGAGCACTTGAAATCTGTAGCGCTTGTGTTCCTAAGGTTGACATATCGGCCATAATTCAGTGATGAAGTATATATCACTCTTCTAATTTACCTGGTTGTTCCGTTTGAAAATTTTAATAATATTTTCTTATTGTGATCAAATTTATTTAATATGATCATCTAAATTTTTTAATGCTATGACATTTGTGGGGGATTGTTGTTCTATGTGACTTCACTTATAATAATTTCTTCTCAAGTGATCAATTGGATCTTAAAATATGTTATGTTGTTTACTCTAATAAAGTTTCTCTAGCAGTGAGAATGAAAATTACAAGCTTGGTTTGTAGGGGATGTTGTTCTATGTGACTTCTGTATTGCTGCAATGTGAAGTCTGAATAAATCTTTTGTGTTTAGGCCTGTCCAAATTGAGGACAGCATCTTAAAGCATGTCTTTTGATTCAAATATAGAGGTTTCTTCAAGATTTATTTATTTATTTTTTCAGGTGAGGAATGTTAATCTAGGTATCTCGTGTTTTGCAGATTGCGGGCTTTGAAAATGAAATTTTTAAAGTTCTTAGGCGTAGCCAAATTGAAAATGGGGGACCTAAAAGAATTTCCATTTTACTATATAAGCTTATTTTGTCTTATTTCTGGTTTTATGATTGTCATGGTAGACAAATTGAATTACGATCTTGCTTTTGTGCAACTTAGTAGCTTGAATTATGTTGTGCAATAATTTTGGAAAGCAATTATGCTCATGCATAAATAATTTTGGTGACCACTTATTCTTCTAATAATTTAATCGTTGCTTCCTTGCTGTTTGCTATCTCAAAAGTTTGTTGATCTACCTGGACTTCTTTCGATTCTATCTTTCTTTGTTCTATTACAAGCATTTCTCAATTTAGTGCTTTATGATTTTTGCTTGGGTCTCACAAGGAAGAGAAGAAATATATGCTATTTGTAATGGCTATCTTATTGCTGGTTATACTTCTTGATCTGATCTTTTGCCAGCTGTTATGCTTCTTATTGTTTTTGAATGGAAGTTTGCTGTTCTTGTTTTTATGTAATGCTTCCATGATTGAGTTTATGTAGGGCTTTTCCAATTGATATGCTTTTACTAGCTTTGAAGATCATGAGAAATTAATATTTCTTGTGGCAGTTTAAAATATTTTTCTTTTGTTTTTTTCTTCTGTTGATCATAATATGCAAGCATGTGCTCTTTTGCAGCATGTTGGACTCCAGAAAACGTGTTTTTGAATCTGAGGTCATAAAAATATATTCTGTGATTTTGATGCAGGAGATTAGAATGGTTAGTTCATAAAAAATATGTTGTGATTTTGATACAGTAGATTAGAATAGTTACTAATTTGGATATCTACGGATTCAATTGTAAACCAGTTTTTTCTGCAATAGTTGTAAATAGTTTTGGGTACTATTTTGCATAGCAGCACTAGCATCATGTGTGATTTGATGATGTCCACCTCGACTGGTGGTATTCTTGGATTTTTCTCTACGATCCCATTTATCTATTTTTTTAGCATTTAATTTTCTCAATTTATTGCTTGATGGCTTTTACTTGGGTCTTATTGGGAAGATTAGGCAATGAACGAGTGGCAAGCTGTGGAACTGCAGTGAAAGAGTATTGATAGACTGTTTGTAAAGCCTTAACCAAACTATTTTTGCATCCAATGTGTTTGTCTTGGGCTGGTTATGCAGTTTCCTGGATTCTGGATTTGGTTATTTTAGGGATGTCACCTGAACCAATAGTAGGAATTATAATATTTAAGGTGCTTGAAATTCTTGGGTGTAGATGAAGAATTTTTTTGGTATTTTATCTTTTCAAAGAGGAACAATATGGGAAGGGTTTTATTGGCTTTTGTCTCTTTGTTTCAACAATTTGCATTTGGTTTGGAGTATTTCTACAGCTCTTCTTTGACTGTTTTCTTGATAATTTTTGTAAGAAATATATAAGTATCTTCTCTCCTATTTGGATATCCTCATTGCCACAATTGTCGAAAATAGGAATGTTATGTTTAAATTGAGCACCAGATATTGTCGGTAAATTGAAATTTTGGCCCAGGCATATGAAATTGTGATTCAAAATCTTCTGTAGGGGGTGTTCCTATTGGAGAATTTTGTGACTCTTTGTTTTACCCTTTTTTGACCTTTTTTTTTATGTGAATAAATATCTCCTCTTCTGATTAGAGATTCTCTTAATAGTTGCATATGACCTTCATTTTAGCCTTTCATTTAGATTTCTTTTTAGCAATTCCTTACAAATAGTCATAAGAATCTCATTTTGGGGATTTCTTTTTGGTTATGTATGACACTTTTTTTTCCTTATCTTGAAGTTTTGGTGCATGGTGCTTCTTGCTTGTTTTTATCTTGATGTTTGCCAGTTCTTATTTTTCTTATGTTGGTTTAATTGAGTTTTGTAGGGTTTTATGCCAATTGGTATGCTTTTACCAAATTGAAGGTCACAAGTGATTGATGATTCTCATGATTATTTTTCTCAATTATTTGAATATTATCCTTCTACTTAGGAGAGTACTATTGGTTGACTTTCGTGTAAGGCTATAGATTTCATTACCCTTGATATGATCATTGTTTTGATATGTTCATTCTAGACTGACTATCTTTTTTAGTGGGTTCTGGATTGTTGTTTTGACAGTTGGTAAGGTCTTGGCAATGTTAGTTCTTGGGTGTTTCAGTATCAAGAACGTTATTATTAAGAGAGGTTCTACTATCTTTTGAGTAGATTTTGAATTGATGGATATTTTGTTTCCATTTCTTTGTCTATTATGAGGGATTAGTTTTATTAGAATGACTTCTGTGTAAAGCCTTAGGGTTTTTTATTATCTTTGGTACAATCTTTTTATTTTTTATATGTTCATTCTAGACTAGCTATCTTCTGTGGGTCTTGGATTGGTTTGATTTTAAAGGTAGAGGGGTAAGCTGGTAGTTTCAGGTTTCTTCTGTGTTTCTGTATAGGAATTGAATGATTCTTAAAGGGCATTAGTTTCACCATCCTAATGTAATTTGTCTTCTCAACTGGAGGAGTATGGTGGCTACTTGGTTGGAGATTTAATTTGTTTTGCTAATTTGCATATTGATTTGCAGAATAACTGTTGTACTATCGATAATTTTTTAAATAATTTAGAGGTGTTTATATCTTTACTCCTAACTGGATATCCTCTTCATAACAGTAGCACTTTTGGAATAAGGTTTGGAGAATATGCTGTTTCCTTTGTATATTTAGCACCATAATCTATAGGTAGATGGAAATTTAGTCCAAATGTGAATCGGCATCTTCTGCAAGGTTATGCCTTCTTGGATTCTGAATTCTTGTATTTTGTCCATCTTTCATTTATTTGTTTTTGGTTTCTTTATTTATTTTCTAGTAATTTGTGGTAGGCTGTGGAAGCACATTGGTTGGAGAGTATTGTTTGACTTCTATGTAAATCTTTAGGTTTTATTGTCCTTGATATAAGCATTATTTTTTTTATATGTTCCTTCTAAAGTGATTATCTTCTTCCATGGGCTTTCATTGGTTATTTTAATGGTGTATTGCGTGCGTTATTGAAGGTAGGAGTTATGCATTTCCTCTTTGCCTTCTTAACAAGAATAATATTTGGTTGGGTCTTTATCTTTTCTTATATGATTTACAAGTTACAACTTACAAGTATCTTCTTTCTTAATTGGATATCATCTTTCTAACATTATATTTGAAATTGGAATGGTTTGTTCCTTTTTTAGTGAGCACTAGAATTTGCAGATAGATTCAAAATGTTAATCAGGGTCTTCTTGTTAGGTGATCCTTTCTTGATTCTAACTTCATAGATTTGTTTTTTTTTTTTTTTTCGTTTCTATTTGTCTAACATGTGCACATACTACATATATACATACATCTGGACATACATACATGCATGCATGCATACATACATACATACATACTTACGTACAAAGAAAATAAAAATTAAAGATTTTTGTTTACTTCTCCATGAAATTCCACTTGGGTTTTAGAGGAAAGATAAGTAATGAATGTGCTGCGGAAGCGTAGCCAAATAGTATTAATTGGGCTTTCTGTGATATATTGTTACCTTGATACAATCATTTATAACCTAACAGTATTAAGAGTTATATTTTTTTGTATCACTATTAAAAGGGGCTAGAATTTTTCATTTGTTTCTAGAGAATTCATGTTATTATCTCCTCAACGGATGGAGTATAGAATAGCTTGGTTAGGATTAGGGTGTCTTTATCTCTCTATTTTGGTGATTTGCAAGTTGGTTTTAAGAATTATGCTAGTCTTATTATATGATTATAAGTATCTCTCCTAATTGGCTATCTTTTTTGTCAAAGCATCATACTTGGAATAAGAAGTTTGTATGTGTTTTTGTAGAATCACCTATTACTTGTCTTCTCAACGGGAGGAGTATGTGTGACAACTTGGTTAGGTAGGCCTTTATGTCCCTTTCTCATCTGCGTGTTGATTGGTTTGGAGAGTATGCTATTTTTCACTCTTTATTGTTATCTTATATGATTAGCAAGTATCTCTTCTCTTTTATTATCTCTTAACTATTTTTTAGCAGCATAATTTGAAAATTTAGTTTTTTTTTACTCTCTGTCATAGCAGCATAACTATCTTTTACTCTTTTCTCTTTTAATTGAATATTATCTTTCTAACATCATATTTGGAATTGGAATTGTTTTTTCTTGGTATTAAGCACCTTACTGGTTATTACTAAACAATACTCAGTGTTTTCTTGTGGAGTAATCCTTTCCTTATTCTGAATTTTTAGATTTGTTTATCTTTTCTCATTTTTTTTCTATAACATGTGTACTTACATACATGCATAGAAAATTACAATTTATTTTCTTGACTTTTATTTGCTTGTCCCTGAATGTGATTTGTAAGCTATGACTAGAAGGTATTGATTGGTTCACTGCGACGTGATGTTATGCTAATACAATCTTTTTTTTTATAATGTTTGTTCTACGCAGGCTACCTTTTCAGTGGGTCTCGCATTGGTTGTTCTAAAAGTGTACGGTAAGTGGGCTGTGTCAAGACTTATATATTTTTATTTTCTGGTTCACTGTTAGAAGGGGCTGGGGATTTTTGCATGTTTTTGAATGTTTGTTTGGCTGGGAATTTAATTTTAGCTACTGATCTGCTTATTGATTTGAGAAACTACTATTGTACTGTTTATAGTTTTTTAAATGATTTATTGGTATAAGTTCTGCACCCCTTTGGGCTTAGCCACGTGGCTCAAGGCCCACGGCAACGGTCTAACCACCTTTCCCTCCACTCTGCTGCTATATAAGGCACTAGAGGTCTTCAGGTAAAAATCTAAGCATCATTGTTCATCTCTTATAGACACCAACTTAGGCATTGGAGTGTCTTTGCAGGTGACAACGAAATACCCCGCTCGCCGGAGCCATCTCTGCTACCTGGAGTGTCCATGTTGTTTGAGGCACCAAAACACCCTTAAGCAATATCCACATCTGTGCTCCCAACTGGATATATCCTCTTCATCACAACAATAGTTTTGGAGTGGGATCTGTCTCCATCGTATATTTAGCATCATAATCTATAGGTAGGTGGAAATTTTGTCAAAATGCGAACCAACATTTACTACAGTATTATCCCTTCCTGGATTTTTGAACTTATGTGTTTTGTCAACGTTTCGTGTCCTTGTTTAGGTTTGTTGATTTATTTTCTGGTGGGTTTTACAGGGATGATGGGCAATGAAATGTTTGGTTGTGGAAGTGCACCAGTCGGAGAGTACTATTTCACTTTATGTAAGTCATATGCAAACATTATTGTTTCTTTGTGTTCATTTTGATGGGATTATCTTCTTCCGTAGGCTCTCAATTGGTTATTTTCATGGTGTAGGGCAACCTGCCTATGCCAAAGTTCTCGTGTGCATCATTAAAGGTATGAGTTACCCATTTCTGGGAAGAGTATTTGGTTGGGTCTCTATCTTTGTTAGGATGATTTTACAACCACTTGATATTCTTTTATATAATTTGCAGATTAAGGGTACTTTCTCTCTTACTTGAAAATGATCTTTCTAACATCTTTTTGGGAATTTGAATTGTTTATTCTTTGTATTAAGCACCTTGTAGGTTGTTTCCAAACAATATTCAGCATTTTCTTGTAGGGTATTCCTTTCCTTACTCTGCCTTTTTAGATTTGTTTGTCTGTTTTCATTTTTGTTTCTCTAACATCTGTACTTACATAAATGCATGCATACATACACAAAAAATTAGATTTTATTTTCTTGACTTTTATTTGCTTGTCCATGAATGTTATTTGTAGGCCATGGCTAGAAGATATTGACTTGTTCACTACGATATGACATTATGCTGATACAATCTTTTTTTTTTTTGGTTTTTATAATGTTTGTTCTACGTAGGCTACCTTTTTCAGTGGATCCTATGTTGGTTGTTCTGAAAGTGTACGGTAAGCTAGCAGTGTCAAGATTTATATAGTTTTATATTCTAGATCACTATTAGAAGGGGCTAGAGATTTTCCATTTTTTTGAAGAACGCATATGTTTGTTTGGCTGGGAATTTAATTTTAGCCACTAATCTGCTTATTGATTTGAGAAACTACTATTGTACTGTTTATAATTTTTTAAATGATTTATAAGTATATGTTCTACACCTTCTTTGGGCCTAGCCATCTAGCCCAAGGCCCACGGTAACGGACTAACCACCTTTCCCTCTACTTTGCTGCAATATAAGGTATTGCATGCCTTAAGGTAAGAATCTAAGCGTCATTTATCACCTCCTACAGACATTGACTTATGCATCAGAGTGTCTTTGCAGGTGACAATTGTAACACCCTGCTTCTCCTAATATCTGATTAAGTATTTTAATGACTAAAAGTAGGAATTTAGATATGTAATCCAGGTGATTAAAAGGAAGAAATTAATTGTTGTTGTATATGGTTTGTTATATGTGGTGAAAGTGGTGAATTATCTGTTTGAATTTGGGTTTGATTTTAGGAGATTTGAGATATGTGCTTGAGCCAATCTAGATATGTTGTGAGAGTGATTTTGGACTTTTGAGAGAAAATAGTTGAGTTAAATCAATTTTGGGATAACAGCAGTGATTTGGTGAGATTTGCACCTCAGTTGGCCAAAAGTCTGTGTGAGAGCTTCGGAGAGCTCAGTATAAAAGGAGGAGGAGGGGGGGAGACCCTTATTCTCTCATTCTCCTTCTCTCTCTTCAGTTTCTCTCTCATCCTTTCTCTCTCTTTTCTTCATCTCTCTCTCTATTTCTCTTGAGATTTCTCGAGTTAGTTAAGGGTGTTAGAGGTTTCTCAACCCCGATTTTGTGTTCTTGAGTGTGGAGGGTGGATTTCTTGGAAGATTGGCTCAAAGGTCTCTTTCTCTCTTCCTCATCTTTCCAACTTTCAGATTTGGAAGCTTTAGAGGTAAGGGAAGCTTATTATTGCTTGATTCCATGTTTCTGATCACGGATGTGTTGATTTCTTGCCTTGGAATGGATTTATTTTGGTGGAAACTTTGAGTATGAAAGTTTTGAAACAAAATGGGTTTTGAAAGAAATTTTGAGATTTGAGGTTGTTTGATGGCTAAAATTGTTGTATAATTGGTTAGAAATGCAATAAAAGTGTTTAGAATTGATTTAGAATGATTGTATAGCAATTAGAATTCATGGGATTGAAGAATCGAAGCCCAAATACTCTTCACAGTGCAGGCCACACCAGGTGACGGCCCCTTCTTGCCGGGTAAGGTTCTTCTCAAGCCCAAAAGGTGGCTCTTGGAAGAACGTCGCCGAGTGACATTTTTGTCCTACCAGGCCTCGATCAACCAAATACCAAAAACTTGGTCTCTGGCAGTATGTTGCAAGTCGACAATGATGTGTCGCCAGGCAGGATGCTGCTAAAAAAAATGTGATTTTGTTATTTTAGTTGAGTGAGACTTAAATCCAAGTAAGAATGTGAAAGGTAGTTGATTACCTTGGATTTGATGTTTAGGTGTGATCCTTTGAAATATTGGAAAAATGTTTAGCTTTAAAAGAAAGGCCTATTTGTCATGTGTGCTTGGTTTAAGAGGTTTGTGTTGATGTGAAATGAAAGTATGAACTTTGTTATTGTTGCGGTGTATTGTGATTGAGTTGATTGTTATGAAGATATATATGTTTTTGAATGAATATGTTGTTGGCTGAGGTTATGTGAGCCTCAAGCTATTGTGGTGTGATGGTGTGACATAAAAATAAATATGCATGTGGATATGAATGAATAATTTCGGTTGAGTTGTTGTTGTTGGGTATGTGTTGACGTGGAAGGTTGCTTAGATAGGACTTGCACATGTTGTTGTTATTCTTCCAAATTTGATTCTTGGTTTTCTTTATTATTGTTGTGAATTGGTTTGATAAAATGTGGAAAAAGGGTAATTTAGTGGAAGGTTACTCAGGTAGAACCTCCATTAGTCGTAATATGTTGTGATGGTGAGATACCTTACTTGTTGACCATGCAAAAGGCTGGATTGGGCCTGCATGGGTTGATAATGATTGTTGTAATTGAGTTGTTATTGTGGATCATGCATACATGCATATGTGTGGGTTGAGGTTGTGTAGGCCTCAAGCCGTGATGTGGGTAGGCATGTAAAGTGGAAAGGTGACCAGAGTTGGAACTCAGATAGGCCTGAAGGGTGACCAGAGTTGGAACTCAGCTGGGCCTGTATGGTGACTAGAATAGGAACTCAGATGGGCTTGGATGGTGACCAGAGTAGGAACTCAGATGCGCTTGGATGGTGACCAGAGTAGGAATTCAGATGGGCCTAAATGGTGACCAGAGTAGGAACTCAGATGGGCCTCTACCCTAGTGCCTACGCCTGTGTGGCTGATTTGTTGTGGCTGTGTTGATGTTGTATTGAAAGACATGCATTTATGTATATGTTGATGGCTGAGGTAGTGGACGACGGGCTAGGGTAGTTGTCGATGGACCTTAGGCTGTCGTGTTTGTGGATTGGATATATAGAGGTTGAGAGTATGATGCATTGGTATTGTGATTGATATCACCAAGTAAGAATGTGACTATATATCATGAAATTTTATTTGAATTCTTATATATATAAATGAGGTTTTTGTCTACAATTAATGATGTCTTTAGTGGTAATGGTTGTGTTGTTGTTGTTGTTGTTATGATTACTTGGTAATTGTGGCTGTGATTGTAATGGGTGTTGGTAGCGGAAGTAGCATCGTTGTTTTGGTTGTTTATTGTCGTGGCTGCTATTATGGTTGGAGTGGTAGTAGAGGTATGGATAACGCTTTGTTGTTGACATTGCTGCTATTTTTCTGTTTGATTATTGATATGGGATGAGGAGATTTTTCTATTACTTTACTTTTAAAACGTATGTTTTATTATTTCAAGTAAGCTTACCTTTGCATTGTTTGCACTTGTGGTTCATGCTTGTGATGATCACGTTGTTTGGCGTGGGAGCAGAAAGAAAGGTGTCTCAGATCCAGCTTCTCGAAGCTGATGGAGGAGATATCAGATGAAGACTTTTAGAGACCCTTTTTGGGCGGAGCTCTTTTGGAAGCTCCTTCCTTTTGTTTTGGTTTTGATGTAAAATTTTTTATATAGTTGACTAGCTATAAGAAGTTATGTTATTGTATGTAATCTTAATCGTACATGATACCTTTGGATTTGTATAAATTTTATGGTTATGAATGGTGATATAATCAAGTTTTGTAAATGATTAAACTTATGGTCCAAAAATAAGGAATGTGAGTAGTATTGTAGCAGTAGAGGGTCGTTCCAACAACGAGATGCCGCTGCTCGCCAGAGTCATCTTTGCTGCCTAGAGCATCCACGCCGTTTGAGGTACCAAAACACCCTCGAACAATACCCATATTTGTACTCCTAACTGGATATATCCTCTTCATTACGATAGCATTTTGGAATGGGATCTGTGCCCACCGTATATTTAGCATCAAAATCTACAGGTAGGTGGACATTTTGTCAAAATGTGAACCAATATCTACTACAGTGTGATCCCTTCTTGGATTTTTGAACTCAGGTATTTTTGACACCTTTCCTTTGTTTGTTTAGGTTTGTTGATTTATTTTCTGGTGGGTTTTACAAGGATGACGGGCAATGAAATGTGTGGCTATGGAACTGCATTGGTTGGAAAGTATTGTTTCACTTTTATGTAAGTCATTATGATTTATTGCGCTTGATGCAATCATTATTATTTCTTTGTGTTTGTTTTGAAGGGACTACCTTCTTCTACAGGCTCTCGATTGGTTATTTTCACGGTGTAGGCCAACTGTCGATGCCAGAGTTCTCGTGTGCATCATTGAAGGTATGAATTACCCATTTATGGGAAGAGTATTTGGTTGGGTCTTTATCTTTGTTGTGATGATTTTACAGTCACTTGATATATTTGTATATAATTTGCAGATTACAAGTACTTTCTCTCTTAATTAAATTTTATCTTTCTAACATCATATTCGGAATTGGAATTGTTTGTTCTTGGTATTAAGCACCTTGCAGACTGTTTCCAAAGAATACTTAGCGTTTTCTTGTGGGGTAATCCTTTCCTTATTCTGACTTTTTAGATTTGTTTGTCTTTTCTTGTTTTTGTTTCTCTAATATATGTACTTACATGCATGCATGCATGCATGCATACATATATAGAAAATTAGAATTTATTTTCTTTACTTTTATTTGCTTGTCCATGAATGTGATTTGCAAGCCATGGCTGGAAGGTATTGACTGGTTCACTACGATGTGATGTTATGCTGATACAATCTTTCTTTTTTTTTATAATGTTTGTTCTACGCAGGCTAACTTTTTTGGTGGGTCTTGTATTGGTTGTTTTGAAAGTGTGTGGTAAGCTGGCAGTGTCAAGATTTGTATATTTTTGTTTTTTAGATCACTATTAGAAGGGGCTGGAGATTTTCGCATGTTTATTTAGTTGGGAATTTAATTTTAACTACTGATTTGCTTATTGATTTGTGAAATTACTTTTGTACTGTTTATAATTTTTTAAATGATTTATAGGTATATGTTTTGCTTCCCCTTTGGGCTTAGCCACGTGGCTTGAGGCCCACGGTAATGGACTAGCCACCTTTCCTTCCACTTTGCTGCTATGTAAGGCATTATATGCCTTTTGGTAAAAATCTAAGTGTCATTATTCACCTCTTATAGACACTGACTTAAGCATCAAAGTGTCTTTCAGGTGATAATAAGATGTCGTCGCTTACCAAAGGCACCTCTACTGCTAGAGCATCCACTCCGTTCGAAGTACCAAAACACCCTCAAACAGTATCCATATTTGTGCTCCCAGTTGGATATATCTTCTTCGTTATGGCAACACTTTTGAAATGGGATTTGTTTCCTCTGTATATTTAGCACTAGAATCTTCAGGTAGATGGAAATTTTGTGAAAATGTGAATCAACATCTTCTACAGTATTATCCCTTCATAGAGTTTGAGTTCATGTGTTTTGTCCACCATTTATTTGTTTAGATTTGTTGATTTATTCTCTGATGCATTTTACAAGGAAAATGGACAATAAAATGTGGCTGTGGAAGCACATTGGTTGAAGAGTGTAACATATGTGTTTTTCTAATGCATGATTTAATGTTTTAATAATTAAAAAGTGAAAATTATATACGTAATCTAGGTGATTAAAAGAAATAAATGAATTGTTGTTATGTATGATTTGTGTATGTGATGATGGTATGTAGTATGTGGTGATAATTGTGTGTTGTTTGTTTGAAAAACCAGTTTGAATTTAGGAAGTTTGAGACATGTGCTTGAGCCAATTTGCGTGTGTTACAAGAGTGATTTTGGGCCTTTGAGGGAACACAATTAAGTTAGACTAGTTATGGGTTATGGGGGAGTGGTTTGATGAGTCATGATCCTCAAATAGCCCAAAGTCCATGTGAGAGCTCCGGGAGGTCAAGGTATAAAAGGAGGGAAGGGAGGGAGAGTTTCTCTCACTCTCCCATTCTCATTCTCTTTATTCTCTTCATCTCTCTCTAGATTTCTCAAGTTATTAAGTATAGTCAAGGGATTCCAAGCTTAGTTCAATGCTTTGGGTGAGAGGAGGATCAATCTTTTGAAGTTTTGGCTCAAGATATCAAATTCTCAAGGAACCTAAATTCAGATTTGGAAGCTTTTAGAGGTAAGGGAAGCTACCTATTGTTTGATTTTGTGTTTATGGCTATTGATATGTTGATTAAATGTTTTGGAATCGGTTGATTTCTTTGAATATTTGGTGTATGTGGGTTTTGATAATAAAATGGGTTTTGAAAGGGATTTTGAGATTTGTTGGTGATTTATGGATAAAATTGTTATGTAATCAGTTAGAAGGCTATCAGAAGTAGTTAAAATTGTTTTGTAATGCTTGTTCTTGATTGATTTTTTCAAAAATGGTTGTTGGTGATTGATTTGCAAACAAAACGATCACAAATCGCGTCCACTGATGGATTTTGTCACTTAGCGACAAAAATGCTCGCTTAGCGATGGATGTTGAAAGTTTGTCACTCGCTTGGCGACGGAATGCTCGTTTAGCGACGGCATGCTCGCTTAGCGAAGGATGCTAGTGCTCTCTGTAAGTCACTAACTTAGCAACGAAAAAGCTCGCTTAGCGACAGAAATCTTGCTGAGGGCGGAATTTGTGTTCAACGAGAGAAAAATAGGATTTTCTTTGTTTTATAATTATTGTTGTGGTTGGTTGATGATTTTATTGATTCCTATGGATGTCAAAATGTATATTTTAAGATGACAAATATTGAAATAGTTTTCCAAACTAGATCTTGGTTTTCTTGATTATTGTTGTGGATTTTTTTGATAAATTATTAGAAAGTGATAGTTAGGTAGAAGGTCGCTTAGATAGAATTTCCACTGGTTATGTTATGTTGTTGTGGTGAGACTTCTTACAGGGGATGTAAGTCCCAATGCTGTATGAGAATTTTCACAAGGTATGTGTTTCTTGGATAGTTCCTTATATGTTAACCATGCATGGGGCTAGATTGGGCCTACATGGAGTTGGCATTAATTGTTGGACCACAGGTGATGCTGAGTAGGCCACGTGGTATTGTGTTACCATATACATCTATGTATGGATATTAATGAATGGTTGTGGTTGAGTTGTTGTTGTTGTTGTGGCTCATGCATTTGCATGCATATGTTGTTGGCTAAGATTGTACGGGCCATGTCGTATGCAGGTAGGCATGGAAGTTGGGGGTGAACGTAGCTGGGGCTTAGACGAGCCTCCAGCCTAATGCCTGGATAAGAGTGGGGTCTAAAAGATAGGCCTAAGGGATGAGTGAATGGGTAATCCTATAGGAGGCCAAGGCAATGTAGGCATTGTGTCGCGATAAACCACCATCCACATTCACTTATCCTGACAAACCATAAAGCTTATACATAGATAAGACTTTTGCCAATCCTTGAATGGTGCTTAGAAGGCCGTGGTAAGGGATAAGACCTGGTTGATTACCTGGAATGTAGTAAATTTCTTGAGAGTCGTGTTATTTATTCATTTACATGTAGGGGTTAAAAGTATGGTGTGTTCTGTTGTAATGTATGTAAACCCACTTCTAGACAAATTGGATTTCCATATTGGTATGTTGATGGTTTAACTATATTAGATTGCATATTATATGTTGGTTTTATTTTGTAAGCTTACCCTTGCCTTGCTGTTCTGTTTTATGTTGTCATGGTTGTTGTTATTGCTAGTGTGGTTACGTATGTTGCTATGACTGTGATGATCACGTCATTTTGACGTAGGAGCAGAAGGTAAAGCTTCAGTAGATTTGGCTTCCCATAGTTGATTATGAAGGCCTCAGCAGAGATGGTAGAAGGCCTTTTATGGGTGGAGCTCTTCTAGAAGCTCCTTTCTTTTTGGGATTGATGTATTTGTTGTATAGTTGACCAACTATAGGGAATTTAAGTTTTTTGTATCTTTCCCTTCGTTTTATATAACTTGACTTATATATTGTATTATTTCATATCTTGTTTATATATACATATTATATTATGTATGATGTTATCATAGTATGTTGATTATTTATTTTTGAATATCAATGTAATGTATGGGGTAGTATGGAGTACTATAGTGACAGAGGGTCATTACACTACTGTTCCACTTTTGTGTAGGTAGTTACAATTTATTGCACTTGATGCAATCATTATTATTTCTGTATGTTCATTTTGAAGTGACTATCTTCTTCCACAAGCTCTCAATTTGTTATTTTCATGGTGTAGGGTAATCTGGCAGTGCCAGAATTCTTGTGTGCATGATCATTAAACGTATGAGTTACCCATTTTCGGGAAGAGTATTTCGTTGGGTTTTTATGTTTGTTGCTATGATTTTATAATTACTTGATATTTTTTTATGTAATTTGCAAATTACAAGTACCTTCTCTCTTAATTGAATATTATATTTCTAACATTATATTTGGAATTGGAATTGTTTGTTCTTGGTATTAAACACCTTGAAGGTAGTTTTCAAACAATACTCAGCGTCTCCTTGTGGGGTAATCCTTTTGTTATTCTAACTTCTTAGAATTGTTTGTCTTTTCTTGCTTTTGTTTCTCCAACATGTGTAGTTACATGCATGCATACATAAATAGAAAATAAAAATTTATTTTTTTTGATTTTTATGTGCTTGTCCATGAATGTGATTTGCAAGTCGTGGCCGAAGAGTATTGACTGGTTCACTGCGATGTGATGTTATGCTTATACAAACATTTTTTTGTTTTATAATGTTTGTTCTGTGCAAGCTAACTTCTATAATGGGTCCTGTATTGGTTGTTCTGAAAGTGTAGGGTAAGCTGGTAGTGTCAAGATTTATATATTTTTTTTGGATCACTATTAGAAGGGGCTAGAGTTTTTCACATGTTTCTGAAGAATTCATATTTCAATGGTTGGGAATTTAATTTTTTCTAATTATCTTCTTATTGATTTGCAAAATTACTATTGTACTGTTTATAATTTTTTAAATAATTTATAGGTATCTGTACCTATACTCCCAACTGCATATTTCCTCTTCATAATGACAACACTTTTGGAATGGGATTTGTTTCCTTCGTATATTTAGCACCAGAATCTAGAAGTAGATGAAAATTTTGTCAAACTGTGAATCAACATCTTCTACAATGTTATCCTTTCTTCAATTTCAAATTCATGTATTTTGTCCACCTTTCATTTATTTGTTTAGGTTTGTTGATTTATTTTCTAATGGGTTTTACAAGGAAGATAGGCAATGAAATGTATGGTTGTGGTAGTGCATTGGTTGGAGAGTACTATTTCAGTTTTATGTAAGTCATTATGATTTATTGTGCTCAATGCAATCGTTATTATTTCAATATATTCTTTCTGGAGCGACGATCTTCTTCCATAGGCTCTCGATTTGTTATTTTCCTGGTGTAGGGTAATTTGGCAGTGCCAGATGTATATGCCATTGAAGGTATAAGTTACCCATTTCTGGGAGTAGTATTTGGTTGGGTCTTTATCTTTGTTGTGATGATTTTATAGTTACTTGATATTTTTTTATATAATTTGCAAATTACAAATACCTTATCTCTTAATTGAATATTATCTTTCTAACATTATATTTGGAATTGGAATTGTTTGTTCTTGGTATTAAGCACCTTGCAAGTAGTTTCCAAAAAATAGTTTGCATTTTCTTGTGGGGTAATCCTTTCCTTACTCTAACTTCTTAGATTCATTTGTCTTTTTTCCTTTTTATTTATCTAACATGTGTACTTTCATACATGCATGCATACATACATAGAAAATAAAAATTTATTTTCTTGACTGGTTCACTGCGATGTGATGTTATGCTAATACAATCATTTTTTTTGCTTTTATAATGTTTGTTCTCCGTAGGCTACCTTCTTCAATGGGTCCTATATTGGTTGTTCTGAAAGTGTAGGGTAAGCTAGTAGTGTCAAGATTTATATATATATATATTTTTTGGGTCACTATTAGAAGGGGCCGGAGTTTTTCCCATGTTTCTTAAGAATTCTTTTTTTTTTTATCCTGGGAATTTAATTTTTTTCTACTGATCTGCATATTGATTTGCAAAATTGTTGTTGTACTGTTTATAATTTTTTAAATGATTTATTGATATCCATATCTGTACTCCTAACTGGATATATCTTTTTCATAATGGCAGCACTTTCAGAATGGGATTGTTTCCTTTGTATATTTAGCACCAAAATCTATGGATAGATGGAAATTTTGTCAAAATTTGAATCAACATCTTCTACAGTGTTATCCCCTCTTGGATTTTGAATTCATGTATTTTGTTCACCTTTCATTTATTTGTTTAGGTTTATTGATTTATTTTTTCGTATGTTTTGCAAGGAAGATAGGCAATGAAATGTGTGGCTGTGGAAGCGCATTGGTTAGAGAGTACTGTTTCACTTTTATGTAAGTCATTATGATTTATTACGCTTGATGCAATCATGATTGTTTTTGTATATTCATTCTGAAGCGACTATCTTCTTCCATAGGATCTTAATTGGTTATTTTCTTGGTGTAGGGTAATCTGGCAGTGCCAGAGTTCTTGTGTGCATCATTGAAGGTATGAGTTGCCCATTTCCGAGACGAGTGTTTGGTTAGGTCTTCATCTTTGTTGTGATGATTTTACAGTTGCCTAATATTTTTGTATATAATTTTCAAATTACAATTACCTTATCTTTAATTGAATATTATCTTTCTAACATTATATTTGGAATTAGAATTGTTTGTTCTTGGTATTAAGCACCTTGCAGGTAGTTTCCAAACAATACTCAGTGTTTTCATGTGTGGTAATCCTTTCCTTATTCTGACTTCTTAGATTTGTTTGTAATTTCTCGTTTTTGTTTCTCTAAGATGTGTACTTACATACATACATGCATGCGAGCATGCATACATACATACATACAAACATACATACATACATACATATATGTATATATATACACACACACACACACACACACACATATACATAGAAAATAAAAATTTATTTTCTTGATTTTTATTTACTTGCCCATGAATGTGATTTGCAAGCCATAGCCAGAGAGTATTGACTGGTTCACTACGATGTAATGTTATGCTAATACAATTATTTTTTTTATAATGATTGTTCTGCACAGGATACCTTCTATAGTGAGTCATGTATTGGTTGTTTTGAAAATGTAGGTAAGCTGGCAATGTCAAGAGTTAGATATTTTTTTTTCTGTATTACTATGAAAACGGGATGGAGTTTTTCATGTTTTTGAAGAATTCGTGTTTCTTTGCCTTCTCAACGGGAGAGTATGGGATTGCTTGGTTGGAGATTTAATTTTTTCTATCGATCTACATGTTGGTTTGCAAAATTACTGTTGTACTATTTATAATTTTTTAAATGATTTAGAGGTATCCATATCTCTACTCTTAACTAGATATACCCTCTTCATAACAGTAGCACTATTTATAATTTTTTAAATTACTATTGTTCTCATTTTTCATTTTCACTTATAATTAAAAGAGTGTCACATTGTTTCACTCCGTTCCTTGTTTTCAATGATTTGGATAAGAAATGGTGTAAAAATCCTACAAAATAAAGAATGAAGTGAAAAGAATGAGGTACTTTTTGTAATAGTTTGACTATTTAATAAAACAAATAGACCTTAAAATTGTGTGGTACCTCATAAGTAAGTTGCATTCCACCTTTTAATTGTCTCTTTTTTTTTCCCTATGGGAGGGGGTGTTGAGTAGGTTTGTTGGGGTGATGTGAAGTGATTTGTCTTTCGCCTTTTATATCTTCTCAAATGAGAATGAACATAGTCTTAAGTTTTCTTTGTTGCTTTTTGAACAATTGAGCATGTGATTTTCAAAAGATTGATTTCCTTGCGAAAGATATTGTTAGCAAATCACATGAATTGAAGTAGTACACATAGTGAGAAATTGCAGAAAAGGAGGAGGGGAAGAGGTGGAAAGAAACAGTATCCCCCTCCACTTTTCATGTTTTGCTTGTTTATAATACCAATCTTGGTAGGACAACATGATGTTTTAGTAACATAGATTGCTAGCTAGTGCCTTCTCATATGATTCATAATTTAATATTCGTAGTTCCGCTCTTATAATCTCTATTTCTAACTGTAACTTAAAAAGTCAGTTATTTAAGAATTTATTTTAAGATTGAAGTAGTATTTACTTTAATTCATAAGACATTCTAGGTATTCATTTATGCAACTAAATTTATTGCAAATCTTCCTTTTTGGCAGGTGATTGATACAGGACTTGTTGACTACATAGGTTAGTGTTGGTTCATGTTATTTGCGTAATTCTATGATTTTTGTGTTAATTGTGAAGAGTTACTTTACATTTATGTGTCATTATATTCATAATTGGTTTATGGTGATAGTTAATAGTAAATTGATAATATCTATTACCTATGGGAAAAAAATATCTTGCCTTTGGTTATGGTTGTAGGTATGATAGTATATAACCTTGAGAGATATGTTTTAGTTTTGAGCTTTTTAAATTATTATTACCAACTTTACCTATAGACAATCAATATTCTTTTGGCAATAGTTGGACCTAGAAGCAATGAGTGATAATGATAACACTTAGCTAATTTTTTTGACTTGGTGTTTGTGTTTCATTTTCCATTGTCAAATTATCTTTTATTTAGAATCATTTATGTAAGATGCTAATATTCATTGTACTTTCATTGATGTTACATTTGCTATTTGTGATTGATTTTTAAATTAAAAACCTAATTTCTAATTTTGTTTTGATCTTAATTTTCCAATTAAGCTGATCACTGTTATTATAAATAGAAATGGTTGAAGTATACACCCGTAGCAACATGTGGGCATGGCAGTAGTTATGCAAGAAAAACTATAAAATGCAGTCAACTACTATCGCTGCTCAGCTTCTAAGTTGCTGGTACCGCATTCCTAGCCATCTTAACGTCCATCATCATGCCCAACAAAAGAGAAAACTCACCACTCTATCACTTGCCAATGTAGATAGCCAAATTCCCCTTAGAAACTTCATGGCATAAGTCTTCCTCACAATTGTAGCAAGGGAAAAAAAAGCAATAACAGGGCTAGATACAATTCCAATTTAAATTAGAAACACAAACACTTATTCTTTGTATAGTTATTCCCTGACAGTGACACAAAAGACACCAATAATCAAAATCTAAGAACCAGAAGCCATTATCAACATCAAGTAAACGAACAAAGAGAATTCACGAAAAATAACGAAGCCAGCTTACTTTTCACAAACATGTGGTGAGTAGATGTGAAAATACACTAGGCCAAAGAATCAACTTGGAGGAGGGCATTCTATGTTCAATTATGGTGATCTTAAAAGACATGAAATTGGCTCTACCCCACATTTCCATTCCTGACATAAGGTATATTAATTGGGCTAAGCTGCGTAAAAAGGGATTTAAAGGTGTTGTCTTTGACAAGGATAATACTATTATAGCACCTTACTCTTTAAAGAAGTAGACTCCACTTGAGTCTTCATTGGAGTGTTGTAAATCAGAGTTTGGTAATGATGTTGCTGTATTTAGTAACTTTGTCGGTAATTCTAGCTTGAAGCATTTTGAAATTGTTCTAAATTTTATTGTAATAGTTATTCAAATAGTCTCCCAAAGTGTTTTGTGCTATTTTATTGGTGTAGTGAATCAGGACTTCATGAATATGACCATATGATGGTTCAAAAGCTAGGATGCTTGAAGCTGCAATTGGAATTAAAGTCACCAGACATAGTGGGTGCTGCCTTTTCTTTTAGAGCTTTACTTATTTTTGTAATGTTTCTTTTATCTTGAAAGTTAAAAGTACATGTTATCTGCTCTATTTAAAATGCTAGGACTGTGAAATGTTCCCTTGGGAGAAATGACTTTAGTAGTGATATTGATATGTGTATAAATGCTTTAGGGGTGAAGAAGCCCACCAGTAAAGCTGAAGAAATTGAAAAACATTTTGGTTGTGAAGCTTCACAATTAATCATGGTAGATAAGAATTTTGTAGTGTTCGCTTTCTATCAACTACTTGTTTTGTAGTTTGATTTAGTTCTATGTACATAATATTTGTGGCAGGTGGGTGATCGGCCCTTCATTAACATTGTTTTTGGCAATTGGAATGGGTTTCTAACTATTTTGACAGAGCCATTAAGTCTAGTTGAGGAGCCATTTATCATTAAGCAGGTTTGTTTTTCATTTTTCATTTTATCTTTTAGGTGCTATAAGTGTTTGATGTGATTAATTTTTCTCAATAATAGGAGAAATTTCATTAACAAAAGAAAAAAAGAAGTTCAATTTGATAGATCCTATAACAAAAGAGAAAGTATTTCAGATAGAATCATTGAGCTTAAAAGCTCCCACACCTCTTTAAGAGACAACTAATGAAATTTTAGTAAAAATGAGAAAAGCACATCTCCACAAAAATTTATAGAATGATTATCTTGTTCCAAAGCATTCGAATAGGAAAATCTTGTAAGATTTTAGCGTGTGAAACTGACTCAACTCATTTACTACAAATGTTATGTATGTGCGATTTTGAACCTGGATGCTTGTGATTGAAATGAAGATTTCAAACCAACCAACCACTAAGGTGATCGGCCTATAGATTGAAGGTCAAAAGTAACTAATATCTTCATCAGATTAAAGGTCACAAATAATTGATATCTTCATCAAATTGAAGGTCACAAGTTTCACATCTTCATTCAGAAACTTACCAGATTGATATGTTGATCAGAATTCTGTGGTTGCTATCTTCAATATCTGGTGCTTAATTTAAATATATAATTCATATAATTCCTAACATTTACCAAATTCAAGGTCACCAGTTCTTTAGGGTGTTCCTAAAGGTTGCTATCTTCATCTTGGTTTAGAGAATTCTGTGACTCTTGTTTTATTATTTTTTTGACATATTTTTATGTAAATAAATATCTCCTGTTCTAGTGGGAGATCCTTTTTGTCACAGTTGCATATGACCTTGGTTATAGCCTTTCATTTGGATTTCTTTTAGCATTTCCTTACAAATAGCCTTTCATTTGGATTGGTTAGTTCTTATTTGGAGATTTCTTTTTAGCATTTTCTTACAAATAGTCATGAGAATCTTATTTTGGGGATTTCTTTTTGATTCCTTTTTGTTGTGTATAACGCTTTTTTTTTTCCTTATCTTGAAGTTTTTGGTGTATGGCTCTTCTTGCTTGTTTCTATCTTGAAATTTGCTAGTTCTTATTTTTCTTATATGTTACTTTAATTGAGTTCTTTTAGGGGGTTTTATGCCAATTAGTATGCTTTTACCAAATTGACGGTCAAAAGTAATTGATATCTTCATCAGATTGAAGGTCACTACAAATGTTATATATTTGACATGATTCTATGCGTTAATGGGAAATTCCATGTAGCATGTTTGTCCATCTTCTTTCTCCTGTGTGTCAATTAACATCCTGAATTTCAGAATTTTTCTATAAGTCCATGCTAAAGCTTGTCACGAGATATCCCAAATTTTTTATTGATGTTGAAAGTCCTGATAGATCATTTGTGTGCCCCTTGAATTGTTCTGGATACCTAGCATTTATGATCATTTTTATTATCCATTAAAGTCTTAAAGATATTATTATTTTCTTTTGTTTGATAACAGAAGCAGGAGTTAGTAGTTCTCTAATGTCTCTAACTTATCAGACAAGGAGCTGTAATTCTAACCCCATTTCTCGATTTCACCTGTCCAAAAGTGTCTTTAGAAGCTTAATCTTTTGTAATTTTCAATAAATCATATGCTTTGGGGAATGTCTCATAGTTTTAATACCATTGGAATGGTAGTTTGTAACTCTTGCTGAATATGTTTGTACGACTTGCTTGGTGTGTGAAATCTTAATCTGGTTGACAATGTTTTGCTAAACAATAGACAATTTTTATTCATGAAGATTAATGAATTTGTTATTTTTTATCACTATAAATCCATTTAGAAAAAGTAATATGAATGCAATGACATTCTTTTTTGTTTACCCTTGTTTTGATAATTGTGATGATAGGTGAGGAAGCTAGAAACCTCATTTGTAAGTTTTCATGTAAAATTCTTGAAAGTAAAATTCCTGAAGCTAGAAGCATGATCATTGTGTACTTCCGCTCAAGGGATCAAATGAGTTATTATTTGGTACACCAAAAAATAGAAAGTTAACATCGATATGACTTTTAAAGTATTTATTATAAAAGACAACAAACTTACAATAAATGGCGGTTTGTGATTGAATGATAGTGTAAAACTACTTTACACTATTAGTGTTTGACCTGTTTTCTCAAATAGAGATTGAATGTTACACAAACGTTTAAATGTGACATTGTAATAACGAAATTTCTAACTAATATTTTTATATGGACTTATGTTTCAATTAAATTTTGTAACGTGGTTTTCTATATTAATTTTGGAAGATTGAATCGATTATATTCTTGATTTTAAATGATTTAAGTTCAAATAACTTTATTGCTTTTTAATTGTTGAACAAATGTAAAAATATTTGATATTAATTAAATTATAACCATAATAAATTCCTGAAAATATTTGTTAAGAAAAAGTATAATGAAGTATTTAATATGCACACTGGAAATATTAAAATTTAATTATATTATTTATTAACCAGTGTGCCTTTTTGATAAAAATTAGCATAATGTAACTAAACGGCATGACCATTCTATACTTTTTGGTCAAGGGATCAAATGAGTTAAGATTCGGTATCCCAAAAGGTGGGAAATGAAATGTTGCACATGCAATATATATATTATATTGTACTTTTTGCCCATCAAATTTTATGATTTCATAAATTTTGCCTTTTAATTTTTATTTTTTTTGTAACTTTTGTCTTCTAGTTTACAAATTATCACAAATTTTATCCTAATATAGAAAAATTGTCACAATTAAGATATTTTGTAACAATTTTTTCTTTAAGCAGTTACAATTAAGATAATTTTGTAACAATTTTATTTAATTGTGGCTGTTTTTCTACTTAGGGACAAAATTTGCGATATTTTATAAATTAGGAGGCAAAATTCTGGAAATTGTGAAACTTTGAAGTAAAAAGTGTAATTAAGCCTACATTATAATATTGCACTAATAACAACTTTATATTTTATAACTAATATTTGTACATTGATTTATGTTATAATTCAAAATTATAAATATGGTTTTATATTTAAGTTTTAAAAAAAATGAATCAACTAGTAAAATTGATGATTGTAAATGATTTTAGCTTAAATCATGTGTATTAGTATGTATGATAGAAATATTAAGGCATAACTACCTCAATTATTTTACTGTGAGGTTTTAGCAACTCAATAATATTTTGATACAAATTTAGTTTTTAAAATTTTTTAACTGTTATAATTAAATTCCTTTTTCATTTTCTCTTTATATAAATTCCTCAAACTCTAATCCACATAAGTAGAGGTTTATGATAATTTTGTGATGAAAAATGATTATAACTTAAAAGGTTTAAGGTTTAGAAGTAAAAAATTTAATGAAATTTGAAAAATTTTGCAGGATGCGAGGTTGACATTTGAAAGGGGAGAAAATGTGACCTTTTTTTTTTTAAAAAATTTTAGGTGAAATATGATATTTTGAATTATGAGTTTAAGATTTAGTCCATAGAGATCTTTAAAAACCAAATGAAATTTCTAGAATTTTAGGTAAAGGAAACTGTTGAAAGGACTTTATGTTAGCAAATTAAAAAATAAAATTAAAGAACTTGATTATATCTAAAACTTCTACATTTGCTATACAGTCCCTTAGTTATTGAAAATCTGAAATAGTTGAAGTAGTAACCTTATGCTTTAAATTGATTCTTGTATTTTCCGTTGTCGTTATTTTGCTTACTAAGAAAATACTAAATAAAAAGGTTAAAGATAAAACAATATTGTTATAAACTTTATTAATTAATTATTTATTTATTTTCTGAAAAATGATTTTGTGAAAATTTTGTTCTGTTAATTTTTCTTCAGGAGAAAGCTATTTTTATTTTGTAAAACTTTGTAAAAATTGTGTTTAGTTACTATTTTACGGTCTAGAAACTTCATTTTATTTTAATTATTATAATATATAATTTTAAATAATTTACACATTTATAAATATATTCTAATAATATATTTTTATTTACTTTGACTGTGTCCTTCTATATTGTCAGTTTCACTTTCACAATACAGTACAAATCTTATGCTAAAAACTCTACAAAAATTTACAAAGAAATCATATAAATTTATTTAATTATTTTTTTAATGATTAAACTTAGGTTTTTTCTTATAATTATATTCAATCAAGTTTAAATCACAAATTAAGATATGCAGGTTTTACAATACACACATATATACTTGAATATCTAACTATTGGTTGTACCTAATTGACATATATGTTTGGATACTGACTTATTTTCGACCAGTACAGGTTTCTTTTTGGGTTTGGGTTTCATTAGTTTAGGTTTAGAATAAAATCAAATCTAAACTAGTCATTTTTAAATAGGTAGGTTTGGTTCAGGTTTTAAAATTTTATTGATAAATCTAAACCAAACCAAGTCAATTAAGATTGGGTTGATTTAGTTCGAATTATTAGGATAAAAAAAAAATAATTATATTTTTAATGACTGATTTTTTAATAATTCTACTTGGCTAATGGTGGTTGGAAACCTTCATTTCATAATAAATAGTCCAAAGTTTGATTCCAAATTTCTTTTTGGTGATACTATGATAGTTAGGTTTAATATATCAATAAGTCTTCAAATTTTTGAAAATTTTTAATTAAGTTCTTAAATTAAAAAAATTATAATTGGTTCCTTTATCTTCTACAATTTTTATAATTCGATTTCTAGAATTAGTAAACTTCCACAAATTATTATTTTTTAGCAATTTTAAATTGCTATAAACTAATTCTAAAAAGCTAATTACAAAATTAAAAAAAATAAAAATCCAATAACAATTTTTATTTAATTTAGACGCCTACTTAAAAAAATAATTCAGAACATACTTATATTAAACCGTGGTAGTTACTATCTTCTGTAATTTTTATAATTAGGTTTCTAAAATTAGTAAAACTTTCACAAATTATTTTTTTTTAGCAATTTCAAACTGCTATAAACTAATTCTAAAAACTTAATTACAAAAATTAAAAAAAATACAATTACAATTTTTATTTAATTTGGACACCTAATTAAAAAATATCAAAAAATTGAGAACATACTTATATTAAACCGTGGTAGTTATTTTTACCGTGATAGTGTCAATTCTAAGTCGACACAGAATTCAACATCCAGTGAAATCTTACTCAGCGAATCCACCGCCTTTAGAAAGCTGCGTCCAACGGCTCTATTTTTATTGCATTATCACCGTTAAAATTTCCACCCACTTGTAATCTCAACCGTCAATCCTGACTCTTCCCTTTTATGTAAACCCCCCGTGGCCACGTTCTCCCCCTCTTTCTAAAATAGCTTAGTATGGCTCACAATATGGTTTCGGTCTCTTGTAGCTTTCTTTCGTATCGTTCTAGGTTCTTCATCTTTTCAATTATGTTTGGTTGATTATTTTGATTTCTTGATCCCGAATTTTGATCTCCTTATTCTTACGATCTGTTCCCGTAATTGAGTTGTGTTGCTGGTTTTCTTTGCCGTTTGTTATGCTTCTTGCTGGTTCCGACCTTAATCGAGTTTGAGTAGGGCTTTGGTGATTGATACGCTTTTATCGGAACGAAGAGCGCAACAAATTGATATCATTATTCGTTTGCAGCACGCGGAGTTTGTTGCCGAGCTTTGGATAAATTAGTTTCTTCGATAAGTTTCCTCTGTACTATTTTATTCCCCTGGACTTGGTTACGAAACATGCAGGTTGAATTGTGAACCGTTTTTCCTTTCTGCAGCGTAGTATTAGGAATCGTTTCGTGTAACGTCCTGGAGCCTCGTGCATGATTTGGCGAAGTCTACCTTGGTTCTTGAATTCTTGGATTCTGATTTGGTGGCTTTGACGGTGTACGGAGTTCTTGTGTGTGCTTGTAACAGGAACGATATGAGAATTAGAGGTACTAGAGTTTATGCATTTGGGGAGAATTTGGTGGCTTTGACTCTTTGATTTGATGATCTGCGTCTTGGTTTGGAGAATTCTACTACTCTTCTTTTACTGTTCTCTTTAATTTTTAATGCAATCTATAAAAGAGTCTCCTCTTCTAATTGGATATCCATATCCTTTTTGTCTCAGTAGCGCGAGACCTTCCTTTGGAATAGGAATTATTTCTTCTTACATTGAGCACCAAAATTTGCGGGGGTGATATTCGCAAGGTTGACATATTGGTTATAATTCAGTGATGAAGTCAATATTATTTTTTTATGTACTTGGTTCTTCCATTTGAAATTTTTAATAATTTCTAATTGTGATCAAATTTATTTAATATGATCATCTAAATTTTTTAATCCAACGACATTTATCTGATTTTTGATGAGTTTGTTTTATCTAGTTTCTTAGTTGAGGATTATTGATCTAGATCACTTGTGTTTTGTAGTTCTAAGAATGAATTTATGATTTTCTTTGGTGTAGCCAAATGGAAAACGGGATCTTAGAGAATGTTCTTTGATTTACCATATGCTATCAGCAAGAGCTCAGGACTATATGATTTAATTTCTTTGATAACTTTTGTCTTGTTTTGTTTCCTGTATTGATCGCAACACACATGAATTGAATTTTGAACTTGTTTTTGTGCAGTTTAGTGTTTGGATCGATGTTGTGTAGGTTCTTGCAAAACATCAAAGCTCTTGCATAAGTTAGGTGACCATCACCTGGACTTTTGGTTTTGTTGTTTTTTCATTCTTAGACTCCTTATGATGACAATTTAACTTGGACAGATTAATCAATGAATATGTGCTTGGCTTGGTATCACTTGGACAGATTATATTTTTCTGTCATCTAGAACCGTGGGATTTGGGACCCAAAATTTTTTCCCTTTTGGATTACTCTGTACCTGAATAATTTTCCTTCATTCTTTGTTCTGGTTATTTGCTTCTTGATTTTGATCTTTTATATTCTTGCTAATTCAATATTTTTGTTAATCCCAAGTCGAGAGTTTTCCAATTCTAATGCTATAAAGATCTTTCATGCTACTGCACAATACATGTATATATAATTTTATTTATCACGATACCTCTGTTCATTGAATTATTGCTCTTTTTTAACATACATATAAGATTGCATCATAAGTTTTCTGATAAAGCCTTGCCCATTTTCTTCCCTATGATTTTTTTACTTTTTTTTGTGTATTAACTAACATGTATGTACATAATACCTTTTTGTTAATTCTTAGGACAATTTTGGTGTTCAACTTGTGCATGAAATTATTTAATTAATTATGTAATTTAACTTATCTTTAAAATTTTCTAGATCACTTGATCTGCCTATTATTAGGTGAGAATTAAACTTGTGCATGAATTAAATTTTATATATTACTTAATTTATCATGTTGACTATTCTTCTCAATTTCACGATTCTTGGCTTTGCTTTTCTCGTAATTGTATGGTATTGCTTTTCCAATTGTTAAGTTTGTTTTTCTTAAATTTCATGATTATCAATCATTTTAATATTATTCTTCAGTTGATCGTGGAGATCTTGGTGTCGAATTGCTAAAGTTCATTCGTTTGTAGCATGATGAAGTATGGATATGAGATTTTTGGTGTCTATCAATTTGCCGTCCATTCTTCATTGTTTGTTTCTGAATTTGATCACGAGGCGTAGGGATTGAGTTGTGGTCCTCTTTTCTTGCAGTATAGTGTTTGAGTAATTTTGTGTTATGCTCTGCATGGCATCCAGCCTCATGCATGATTTGATGATCTCTACCCTGGATTCTTGATGTTCAGATTTGTCCTACATTTCTACTTTTCTTTGTTCTAGTGTAATTCTTTCTTTATTCTAGTGCAAGTGTTTCTTGATTTCGCCATGATTTCTGTTTGCATCTCATAGGGAGACCAGTAGTGAATGTGTGGTTGGTTGTGGAAGCAATAGCTACCTTATTACATGATTTGGTGATCTCTACCCTGGACTTTGAATTCGTGGATTTGTCTTATATTTATACTTTTCATTGGACTATTATGAGTGCTTCTCAATTTACTTCTCCATGATTTCTTCTTCGGTCTCACAGGCAGTACTAGTGGATGTTGGCTGTGGAAGCAGTGGCTATCTTTGCCGATTGAGTCCCTTTGCTAGTTATACTTCTTGATCTAATCCCTTTACCAATTCTGTTGCTTCCTTGCTATTTGCTATCTCAAAGTTTGCTAATCTACCTGAACTCTGAATCCTTAGAAAGTTGGAATTTGTCTTTCGATACTATCTTTCCTTGTTCTATTACAAGCATGTCTCAATTTAGTGCTTTATGATTTCTGTTTGGGTTTCATAGGGAAGAGAAGAAATATATGCTGTTTGTATTGGCTATCTTATTGCTGGTTATACTTCTTGATCTGATCTTTTGCAAGCATGTACTCTTTTGCAGCATGTGTTCTTTTGCAGCATGCTGGACTGCGGAAAACATGTTTTTGAATCTTAGGTTGTAAAAAGATATTCTGTGATTTTGATGCAGAAGATTAGATTGGTTAGTTCATAAAAAGTATTCTGTGATTTTGATACAGCTGATTAGAATGGTTACTAGTTTCGATATCTACAGATTCAATTGCAAACCAGTTTTTTTCTGCAGCAGTATTCTAAATAGTTTTGGGTACTGTTCTGCATAACATTGGCATCATGCGTGATTTGATTATCTCCACCTAGACTGGGTATTCTTGGCTTTTTCTCTACGATCCCATTTATCTATTTTTCTAGCATTTAATTTTCTCAATTTATTGCTCAACGGATTTTACTTGGGTCTTACTGGGAAGATTAGGCAATGAACGAGTAGCAAGCTGTGGAACTGCAGTGAGAGAGTGTATTGATAGACTCTTCGTAAAGCCCTAACCAAATTATTTTTGCATCAAATGGGTTTGGAGAATTCTGTGACTCTTGCTTTATCCCTATTTTTGACAGTTTTTTATGTGAATAAGTATCTCCTCTCCTAATAGGAGATCCTCTTCATGATAGTAGCATATGATCTTCGTTATGTCTTGTCATTTGGATTCTTTTTAACATTGCCTTCCAAATAGCCTTTCATTTGGATTCATTAATTCTTATTTGGAGATTTCTTTTAGCATGTCCTTACAAATAGTCATGAGAATCTTATTTTGGAATTCTTTTTTATCTTTTTTGTTCTGTATGACGCTTTTTTCTCCTATCTTGAGTTTTTGGTATATGGCGCTTCTGCCGTTTTCTATCATGAGGTTTGTCGGTTCTTATT